>QXTE01000016.1:7208102-7781432 GCA_003942145.1 Platysternon megacephalum | reverse complement strand
TGTCCACGGGCTATGTCCCACGCACTGGTTCTTACATATGCAGAGGGATGCTGCAGGAATCCAGGCTCTAGCAAGATCCCCGATGAATAAATAACAGTTTAAGAGGCGAAGGTGAGGGGGAAGAATGATCTCGTCTCTCTAGGCCCTTCCACGCCACAGAGCAATTACTCCCCCTTGAATGATGTTAGGCCTAGTCAGTCTCTCCCGATTCCCGCAAGGCTCTGGAAGGAAAGGGGGGTTCGCTCGCTCTCCAGAGCCTGTATACAATCCCCTCTGGCTCGGCTCTGCCTGCAGTGGTGGGGTCTACTGAGCCAGAGGGGGGTTCGCAGATTCATTGTCTCTTCTGAGAGTTCTGTCAGGCCGCCTCCAAAATGTCTGAGGTGGGAACTGAAGGAGATAAAGCTAGGAAGGCAGGGAGCTGTGGGGGGGACAGGGGAGGAGGGAAGATTCACCACAGTATTTGATCCCTCAAGCACCAAAAACCCATGTCTTTTCCAGCGGAGTGTTACAAGCTCAGACAACCGACCTCAGCAAGGGTAGCTGAGAAGCTGTGGTCTGACCGAGTGAAGTTCGTGGGGAAAGGTCAGCCGGGCTGGAGCTCCAAACTCCACTCCAGATGCCAAGTGCCCGGGGACGGCCGCAGAATAGGGAGAGCGCAGATAGGGCTGTCCGAAGCTGCTCTGCATCCTCCCACCATCCGTCCCCTGTTACCTTCAAAGGCTGTCTCTGCGTCTGCTCTGTTGTTTGCCTTTGGGTCTCTGCTACATCCCAGAACCCTCCTGGCTGGCCGTCTCCTTTTGAAGCACTGCAGCAGCCAGCGCTAGGTTCTGGGCACGGCAGGGGAGCGGAGGCTCCAGCTGCAGATGACAGAGCAGAAACCAGGAGGAAGGAGTGACCTATGGAGGGGACGGAGCTGTTTATGGAGCTGGGTGTCTGGGAGGGGCAGGAGGGGCCAGCCCTCTCTTTGGCCTGGATGCCAGGTAAGGCAGGTCCTGCTCCTCTTATGGGTGGTAGGAGTGTCCCTGATGGTAGTGGTGGGGGGCATCTCTGCCTCTCAGAGAGGAGAATGAAACCCCCAAAGAGGGAGGGTTCTCGGGGCCCGTGGCATGCAGCTGTCAGCTGAACAGGTCTGCTCTGCCCTGCCCAGTAGGTGCTGTTCCCTGCTAGGGGATATAATACTGGGATGGGAGTGAATTGCTCAGCCAGGTACACAGTGTGCGGAGGACACTGTAGAAGGAAAAGGGCATTGGGCTAAATCTTTTTACAAGTCCCTGCCTCAGAAATCACCGCTTCATTTACTTCAGTGGTTGAGCTGAGGCTTTGCCATGTGTGGGGAACGCTTCTTCCAGGAATCAGAGTTGGGAGCCAGGACTCCTGGGTTCTGTTCCTGGCTCTACCCCTGACTTGCTGTGTGATCTCAGCCCAGTCACTTAATTTCTCTGTACCTCCATTTCCTCAGCTGTAAAATGGGGATGACCATACTTACTGAGGGGTGCATCTCACAAGACTGCTGGGAGGGGTAATTAATTCAGCCTTGCTAAGCACTTTGAGGCCCTCAAGGGACAGGTAAGTAACACAAGCACCAGGCATTGGTAATTAGCTACGGAACTGCATTATTTGGTAACTTATTTTCAGAGTCCATGATCTAGATCTCACGAGGGTCCCACGGTTTGTACTGCTGGCTGAGCACCAGTGATATGAACTGAAAACCTACCTCCTGGGGTGGTGGGGGAACCTGCTGTACCAGCCAGTGCTCTTCTCTGCTCTCTGCAGGGAGAGCCTCTGATGTACCATCAGTCTACAGAAAGGTGCTACCTGCGTGGGTTCACGTGGCTCCTCATTCCCCTTTGCACTGAGCACATCTTTCTACCGGACGCCTCTGGGGTCCTGTGTTAGCGAAGAAAGAACACGGCAGAGATGTCCTCAGTACGGGGGCCGGTCGGCACAGCAAACAGCACCCAGGAGCCTTGCTTGGCGAGGGCTGGCGGCAGACTGAGGATGCAGGAGCGGAACTCCCCAGAGGAAGAGAGAACTGGAGAAGGGGGGACGGGGAGGGGAGAGCAGATGGGGGGTAGGTGCGAGAGAAGGGAAGTGAGGGAGGAGAAGCGAGGGAGTGAGACAGTGGGGAGGTGAAAGAGGAGAAAGCCACAGAACCAGGGGAGGCGGAAGGGAGAAGGTACGAGCAGCATGACAAGTGGGATGCGGGGGATCTTCTCCAAGGGATGAGTGGGGCAGCTGCTGCTGGGAGAATGCACTCCTGTTCTGGCTGAGTTTCCAAACGCATCGTGTACAGCTCCCCCCAGGCGCTTCACTCCAGCAGCCGTCCCACCCCCGCCCTTGGGATCCAGCAGCGAGGAAGCGGTGCTGCTGCTGGTTTTGCAGGGTCGACGCTCGCGTGGCACGAAGGGGCGACGGGAGGCGGCTCAGGTTTTCAGCCTCCATTCTGCGCCGCTCCAGCCTCACACGGAGGCCCCGGGAACTGAGGGTTTTGTCTCTGAGATGAAACGTTTTAAATCAACACATGAATATTTAATGCCGATTTGCGCCCGAGGGACAGGCAAGGCGGTTTAAAGGGATGAGGAGACGCACAGACCTGCCCTTCACTAACCACGCTGCGGCTTGTCTTCGCAGGGCTTTCCAGGGAGCTAATCAACGCAGGCCCGAGCCGATGGGCTCAGTTATAGGGCAAGAAGCGGACTGGTTCAAAGGTGTCTGGGTGCGGCATACAATGGACAAAGCTGAGTGAAGCCGGAATGAAGGACGTGCACCGGTGGCAGGGGTCAGAGCAGGCCAGTGCCCCAGCAGAGACAGGCAGAGCAGAGCCGTACGAACGGAAGGCAGAGCATGGGAATGTCAGTGCGGCCCCAAGACACGGTGCTAATTCAAGGGCAATAGTGACTGCAGAGGAGGGTCAGTGGATAGTGGAGAGCCCCAATCCAAGAGCCGGATGAATCAGAGGAGCTCTGCTCTAGCAGCGTATGGACTCGACAGGACCAGCCCAAAGGCAATATCGACTTGGCGGGCTCAGCCCAGGCGCAGTCCGAGATCCTATCCTTTGTGCATGTGAATTTAGTGCTGGTGAAAGGGGCTAGGCTAGCAGCCCCAGTCTGCAGCGTGGGAATTTCCAGGGGAAGCGTCACGGAGCTGGCCTGCTAACGTGTCTCATCCGGTCAAAGCAGGGATGGGACTGGAACTACCGAACTACAGGCATCTGAGATCGGCCAGGAGCTCGGACGGCCTGCATGGGGATCAGGTCAAGGGCAGTATAATGATGGACCTACCAGAAAAACAGCTATAGCACGGCCTGGAGGTGTCCATGCTCCATCGAGTCCAGTGGAGGCTGGATGCAGCCCAGTAAACACCTGCTTTCCCTGTCTGCTCCCTTCAGTGCACTGAATGTGTCTGACGGGAGCTGCATACAAATATGGGGGAGGGGAACTGCCCAGCTTAGGGAAGGCTATGGCTGTGGGGGTGAGCGGGGAAGACCTATCTCCCGTTCCCCAAGGGGCTGTTCTGAGTAAGATCCTGAAGATGGAGGCATTTGGGGTATAAGTCCCCTTCAAAGGGAAGCAGTGGGAGCCAACTGAGTTTGGAGATGTTTTCTCCAGCCACGCCGAGTCTTCCTCCGCCCCCGCAATGCTCCAGGACCCAGGGAGCGCAGAGATGACAGAAGAGCAGTTGCAAAGGGTTTCAGTTTTTCAAGAGCCCCCTGGGAGCTGCTGGTGGTGCTCCCCAGTCCTCCCCACCCTCCGTGCACCTGTGAGCTCCAGGGGGTGGGGCAGGGCATCCCAGCTGTACAAGTGAAGAGTGTGTGACCCTGGGCGTGCAAAGGAGCAAGCTCGGCAGAGGAGCCCGAGGGCAGCCTGTGAGCGACCCCCTGGCAGAGACAGAGTACGTCCGTTACACATCAGATTGGAAGCAATTCCTAGACAGGCCACTTGGAACTCAGCTGACCTCCTTCCCTCTCCATCCCAACATGCCGTCCCGTCCCTTGTCAGTCCCACTCCCTCCAGATCTGCTCGGGGAAATGGAGGCACGCCAGTGGATCCCTGCAAGCCACAGGGGCCTGGAGTCAACTGGGCTCGCCCCACTTCTCTAGAGCAGAGCTGCAGCTGCAGCCATGGCTCACCCTAACTGGCGTTCTGGGAGCTGCAGCTGGAAACCCTAATGCTGCCACCCCCGGCTACCTCCAACACTGCCTAGCCTAGGACCAGCCTCTGCCCAGGTGAGGGGGGCAACAGCCCAGGGCTTAGTCTATAACAGGGGTGGCCAAACTGTGGCTCTTTTACCATTAAAGTGGGGCTTGCAGAGCCCCCCACGCCCTCCCATTCTTCACCTACCGGACTGGGGGGGGGGAGCTCAGGATCTCTGCCTTGCAGCAGGGTGGTGTGCTAGGGGCTTCTGCCCAGCCGTGGAGGGGGGTCTTGGGGCTTCAGCCCTGCGGGGAATGCCTGCCAGGGTTCAGGGCTTCAGCGCGAGCAGGACTGAAGCCCCAACCCCCAGCTCCCAGATTGTCGTAGGTGGCTCAGAGGGCCAGTAAATTTGGCCGCCCTGGTCTAGAATATTCCATCAAAGCCCCCTGATGTGGATGGATGGACCCTCCTTTCCTGGCAAGCTTCATGTTCATTCATTGCTGGGCTGCACATCCTCCACCCTGGACTGACCCCCCTGTCCCAAGGCCGCTGCGCACGGCTCCCTCAGTGGACCACCTCTGTCTGAAGAAACCCCTCTGCTGGGATGGGCCAGAAATGCAGCTATGTCCTTGTCCTTTAGGGACCCTGACTTATTTGCATGTAGTTTTGGTCTGTGTTGCTTTATTGCTGATGCTCAGGGGAAGTGGTGCATTGAGTCTGAAAGCCTGCAGCACTGAATTTGAATCCGACTCCCCTGTATCACGCCAGCAAGCTAAGCCACGGAGGGTACCTAGGTACCAGAATGTGGCGCATTCCCACCAGACCCAGCACAGAGACGAGAATCTACACGCCCCAAACCCACTGGCGAGGTGGAAGCTCCGAGTGACCTGATCCCCTCCTCATGCCCAATGTCCCCCCACCCAGATCCCAGCAAGGGATTAACCCCAGGCAGGCCTCCTCCTTCCCAGGTCTTGTTTTGCAGGAGTTTAATAAACACTCCCTGGAAGGCAACGAATTTCACGGCATTACCTGAAATTCTCTCACCCCTCCCAGAAGGTGCCTCCATTGTCCAATTCTCCAGGCCAGCCAGGACCCAGGCACTGGCCCAGAAGAAGGCATCACAACAACAGCTGGAAGTCAACCTCACCAACACGAAGCCCCTTTGATCAAGAGAAGGCAGCTACAGGCCAAACATCTCCCACCACTTTGGGAGATGGACGCTGGGCTCTGTTGGGGAGAGGGGGCATCTCTGGGTCCTGGGAGCTGTGATCTCTGAGAGATGCCAGAAGCAGGAGGTAAGGTAACAGGGATGGGCACAATGGCACGCCGTCCCCATGTCCCCAGGCTCACTTTGCTTGACAGCAGCACCCTGGTGGGTCTTGCCCTTCCTTGGCCAGAGCAGGCGAGGAGCCGCTCTCCTACCAGCCAGGCCGCTGGTACCTCCATGCAGCCTCCTTCCCGGCCCTTCTGGGAACTTGTGCCAAAGGTCTCGGTGGACCCCAGAGGAGCCGCTCGGACCCCGGCACAGCCAGAGAGGGAGAGAGGAAAGCCAGCCCCCAAGCCAGGGTGCTCAGCCTGCACCTCAGTGCCAAGCCGGGCAGCATGCTTGCCTCTCTCATCGCCTGCTACTGCAGGAGAATTTACCGCAGGGGAGCTGAGGCGGGAGATGCAGCACCCAGCTGCCGGCAGCGGGGGATGCACCGACCCCCAGCTCGCGGAGCGAGACCCCCTCCTCCTCCTCCTTGGAGGGGCCCGTTGTGTGCAGGGGGGGGAGGAGACCCAGCTTGCCTGCAAAGAGCACAGACTCCCCCCCCTCAGCCCCTCCGCGCGCCGTCCGTGCCTGGCATGGAGTCACCTTCAGCTCCCACCCAGCGCAGGGGCAGAGCAGCACGAACTCCGCAGACAGGGCGGGTTGGGAGGCGGCGAGCCTGGCATCGGTCGCCGTGGGGACAGAGAGACCGACCCCCCCCCCCCCCCCCCCCCCCCCGCCCCGCCCCCCCCCCCCCCCCCGATGCAAAAAGAGTTGAGGGGCTCAGTGGAGGCAGGAGGCGGATTGTTGAATAGGGACTCTCCCCCCAGCAGACCCGGGGAGCTGCCCTGCTGCTTTCCAGGGCAGCTTCCTTCGGGCTCTGCAAATGCCAGATGCTCCAGGGCTCTGCACCCAACCCAGCCTTGCTGCCCCCCTGCCCACCCCACCCCTTGTCTCCTTCCCTGGCACTCACCGCTCGCCAGCCCGGCTCTCAGGGAAAGGCAGCCGTGAGGATGGAGGCTGGATCTTCTGCAGAGCCCAGGAGGAGTGAGGCGCGGCTGGGGTGCCCTGGCCCCTGGGTGTGTGTGAGCGAGCGTGTGTCTCGCGGATGAAAGCAGGCTCAGTGCAGCAGCTGCTGCTATCAGTAGAAAATGCATCACAAAGACCACCATAGACCACTGCTCCCCCCCTCCCCTCCTAAGACAGCCGTGACGTCTAAAGTGCAGGGAAGCCAGGGCCGTTTAACCCTCTGCTCGCCGGACTGCCCGTGCCTCGGGTCCGGCTGCGCCCTGGAGAACCCGGCGCGGGTAGATCTCGGGTGGGGGAGCAGCAGGGCATTAGGAGCTGGGAGACCCATGTCTAAATGCTCTCCTGCCCCTGCTAGGGGTCTGCCAAGCTAGCTCACAGCTCTGTCTGCCCTACTCTTGTAGGGGGGCAGCTCTTTCTGTACAAGCCCCGGCTGTCCATTTGTCTGGCAACGGATCTAGTGGCCGGAGCACTAGCCTGGGAGCCAGGCATTCTCCTCTCAGCTCTGCCCCTGATCTGCTGCTGCCTCAGGCCAGGGGAGGCATGTCATCTCTGTGCCTCTGTTTCCCCTCTCGCCATGGGCCGATCCTGCTTAGTTCCATTGTAAGGGCGCCCGGGCAGAGGCTGCCTCTCACTCTGTGCCTAGTGCAATGGGGTTCTCATCCACCCTGGGCTCTGACATAGACCCCGATAATCCCACTCTCATCCACTCTGACATAGACCCCGATAATCCCACTCACCACTAGACTATCAGCAAGCCCATGTGGTGAGCAGGCTTGTCCCCAGGGCTCCCTCTTAGCCAGAGGTGCAGGTGCTGCACCCCCTTGGCTTGAAGCGGTTCCCATCATATCCAGGGTTTACAGTTTGGTTCAATGGCTCTCAGCACCCCCACCTCAGCACCAATTGTCCCAGCCCCTCTGCTCTTAGCCAGCCTGCCCTGGCTGCTGTATCTGTTCTGCGTCTGGCAGGTGACGGGTTATGCAGCTCGTGTGGTGCTGGGCGAGTGGCTGGCTGTGAAATGATCACAAGGGAAGGTTGGCGCGGAGCAGACAGGCACTGGGGAAGGAGAGAAAGGCCCCTCTCCATCGGGCAGGGTGGGCCAAGGAAAAAGGCTGAGAAGCTGGACTGTGGCGGAAAGGAGCCTCCCTTCAGAAGATGGGAGGACAGGAGACAATGGAAACGTTCAAAGGCTGAGATCTGCTGGGCGCTTGCACTGACTCCCAAGGGCGGTGGTTGAGGCAGGGATTCTGGAGTGGATTAGATAAGACATTAGCAGGAATGACGGGGGTGGCCTTGCTTCATGGATGAAGCTGGGGGTCCCGATTGCACCCCTGCAACTATGGACCTGCCCACTCTGGCAGAGGCCCCAGAGTTGGGTTTGAAGGAACCTCCTTTCCTTCCCCCTTGCCACCAGGTCCTAAAATCTCTCCCACGCCTCCTACATCTCTGTGAAAACTCTTCCTCTCCTAGCAATCTGACAAGAGTCCTGACTCCCAGCCCAGAGCCCAGCTCGTAAGCCGCAAACCCACCTCCTTCCACCTCCGCAGCATTCTCCTCTCCACCCGCCTGCCTCTTGCTACTCGTCCTCCAAAGCTTTCCCTCGTGCCATTTCCAGCCCTCTCTGTCTACAGCAGCTAGTCCCAATCCATCTCCCCCCACTTCTCTCCTTTGGCTTTCTCTTCGGCGTGCTGGGTTGCTGTCAGTCCTTGGGTGTCTCGCAGTGAGGTAGCCGACGTGATGCAGTCGTATGACAGAGGAGGATCTGGTAGGCCCAGCTGTTTTAAGGGAGGCAACCCAGCCCTGTGTCAGCACCGCAGCCCTCGCGGTTCCTAGCCGGAACGCAGTCATTTCTCGGCTCTGTAGGTTTCCAGATGTTGTGCTGTGAAACCATGGAACTAATGCAGTCTCAGGGTTGGAAGTTTTCCCAGCTGTTCAGCTTGTCACTGCCATTCTGCAAACCTAAGAACTAAGGACAGTGAGGGCCCCAGAAATCTGGCATGTTTTCCGGATGGGCTAATGTCCTCAGACCTCATGATGCCCTCTTATGGCAGGACTGTCCAAAAAGGGAAGCTGGGGTGAGTGGGGGAGGGGGCACGTCCTGTTTGCTCCTGAGTCGGCTGCACCAGATTCCTCCGCTCAGGAATGTGGCCCAGGTGATTCTCATCAACTCTGACAAGCCGGCATCATTCCACGCTCTGCCTCTGAACCCAGCCAGCGATGCGTGCGGCGCGCCAGCCCCGATGGCAAAAGGAGGCAGGAAATACTCTCCGAGCCCTTCGCCCTGAGGGGTTCACATCAGGGGACAGGGCAGCCGACTGAATCCAAGATGGCGGCTCCTGAGCAAGAGCCGGCCCAACAGGTTTCCGGCAAATTGACCTTAGGTAAAGAAAAAAGAAGGTTTTTCCACCCAGGATCTCCCTAGGCAGGGAGCATGAGAGAGTGGCCATGCTGGGTAGGTTCAGCCGTTGGGCGGGAGAGCTGGGGTGAGGGACAGAAGTGCCCGAGGACAGGGCCTCGTGCACCCCACATTGTGCTCACATGGCACTGGGGAAACGTACCAGCGCTCTGTACCCAGCCTCTTCCAATCACACCGGAGGAGCAGACAGAGACTGGCTGGCCGGTGTGTCCCTCACAGATTCACCCACCAGTGGGAGCTCAAACCTCCTTGTATTTCCATGGAGACAGCCAATCACCTCATGCTGGACAGGCCCCTCATTCATCGCTGCTCCAGCCATCGAGGTGGTGGGAGACACAAAACACATTGCTGCTCATCATAACTAGGTTTCACCGTGTGGGGAGTGGGAGAGTCCCATAAGACTGGGACAAAGAAGAGGGAATGCTCCTCCCAGGGCATTGCTTCAGGAGGATCTCAGCTCTGGAGAGCAGTGGGGTGCAGCTTCCCAGAGCCTAGAAAGGGCAGTTATTAGGGGTCGATGTGGTTAGGAGCGTGGGTGTTTTGCGTTGCTATACAGCACAGAAGGAAAAGGGGTTGCTGGGGATCTGTGACTATACAGCTCACGGTATTTGGCTACACAGAATATGAAGCTATCCTAGCACTATATTTAGCTGCATACACTATATGGAGAGTTGTCGTTTGTGATGTATATATGGCTATGCACAGTATAAGGAGGAGTGGTTGTGGCTATGCAGAATAGACTGCAAGAAGGGTGTAGCCGGAGGATCGAGGTGGCTTTCCAGAATATAAGACCAGGTGCTATTGGGGGTGCAGATGACTATATAGTATTAAAATGGGTGTAGCTGGGGATCTGTGTGGCTGTACAGATAAGAACAAGTGTACTGGGAGGTGACTATATAATGTACTGTAATAAGTGTGTAGCTGGGGGAATCTATGCAGCTATACAGTTCATATGAACAGGTAGGTGGAGGTTCAGGTGCTAGACAGAGTAGTAGAATAAGTTTAGATGGGCTTCCCTTTGCTATAAAGCCCTGGGGCCTGTTCCAGCTCCCATTGACCTCAGGGGAGTTTTGCCTCTGATGTGCTAATAAGCATCGGGCCGGTGGACATGGGAGGTGGTTAATGGAATTATGACTTAATAATTTTTCCTGCACTTGGCTCATGCTGGAAAGAGTTCCTGTTCTTTTATCGGAGGGTACATTATAGACTGATTGTGTCGCCGGCGGGTTTTGTAAAATGACAAGCTGTTCTGGAGGGAGAAGCAGGGCTGTATCCATTACTAGGTGTGTCTCCTTAAGGCTACCAAGAATACGGTGGAGAGTGTCTGAACAATAAGGGATTGGCTTTCGCATGCCACCGTTCAGGGATGAAGAGTTCAGCCTTGTCTGGAGCCAAAGGTGAACAACATCCATCTTCACTGAGCCCAACCTGAGCTGTTTGTTGGTTGGGAGTGTTTCCTAGGACAGGGGTTAGCCGTGAGCCCATGGGAAAGGGCTGCATTCCCCTCCAGGATAGACAGGGACGGTGGAGCCTTGTTCCTGTCCTAAGTGACGTCTGACATTACAGGAAGGATTCAGATTCAGAAACTGGTTCAGGAGAAGCCCTGGGCTTCAAAGGAAAAGGAACCTCCCCCATTTCTAGAACCCACCAGGTACTCATGTTCTCATGGTATTTGGACACCAGAGCCTCTGTGACTGGCAGCAGAAATGCTGAAAACCTGCCTTTTTCTCATGAGGTTTCCAGCCCAGCTAGTTGGTTCAGATCCTGGGCTAAGGCTCAGTGATCATCCAAACTCCTAGGCGGTGAACTGAACTCTGAACTGATTAAGGTTCACCCATCTACTTCAGTCCTCCGGGCCTCCCCTTCCTCCTCTCTGTGATACTCTTTCTCCCCTTTTTCTTTCCCTCTCCTCCTCTGCCAAGGTGGCCTGCTCCTCAGAGTAATGTGAAGATGTGCTCTCATGCCTGGCCTCAGGACCAAGTTCCTATCCTCGTGAAGAAGACAAGCACTCACCCTCCCCACCAGCATCGTGACAGTTACCATAAAAACCACACCGGGAGAGCATCTGGGAACTGGGAAAGCAAAGCCATATTAATTCCTGAACTCTGACCTGGCCAACCGCTGATGTGAGGACATGCAGGCATCTCAGGCACTCAGGGGTCAGGCTTTTACACGGGGAAATGAATGACTCATGGAATAGCAGGGGAAATGGACAAACCATTAGAACAGGCCATCAAACTTGGACCATTGTTCAAAGCTGTAGGTCAGAGTTTGGGCCAGTCTTGCCAAGGCCATGGCTTTGGTCTTCCTCTCTTTGCATTTTGGCCCAACAGAATTGCCTCTTCTTATTAAAGAGTTTGAAGCTAAACGCTCATCTTATTACTGACAGAGATCCAACCCCTCCAGCTGTGACTTCCGTGGGCAGGTTGCCTTGATTTCCCAGTAGGGTTTTTTCCCCATAAGGGTGCCGATGGGACTTAAGAATAGGAAGCAGCAATGTCTCCTAGGGTAGGGGAGGATGGGTTATTCTCAGAACATGTTCATTCATGAAGGGGAACTCTGCGAGACCAGGCTTGAAGGTTCATTACATGACTCTCATCCTCTCTGGAGAGTGCTGACCCTTCGGGGCTGTTCTACAGGGGAAAGGGCTGCCAGGGAAGAGTCATTAGGGAAGGGTTATTCCGTGGACAGTAGAATTCAGGTCTCTTCCTTAGCAGACAGCAGCAGATCCTACATTCGTGCTGCATCCAATAGTCCTAGGTATTTCCTTTGAACATGTGCACGAAAACCACTGGAAGGTCTTCGGGTACATCTACCCTGCAAAAGAAACCCCCAACAACCCGCAGCAGTGAGTCTCAGAGCCTGGATCGACTGACTCGGGCTTGCAGGGCTCACGCTACGGGGCTGAAAATAGCCATGTAGATGTTCCCGCTTGGGCCGGAGCTTGAGCTCTGACTCCCCTCCTGCCTCCCCGCCAGGTTTCGGAGCCTGAGTGGGAACATATACACAGCTATTTTTAGCCCCTGAGTGCAAGCCTGAGTCAGCTGACCTGGGCTCTGAGACTCGTTGCCGCAGGTTTGGTTTGGGGTTGGGTTTGGTTTGCAGTGTAGACGTACCCTTTGAGGTCTCCGTGCTATTGATTTCTGAACTAGAACAAGGTTTGTTCATTCTCTGCCAGGGGTCCCGGCACAGCCCAAGCGAGGCCGAAGGCATAACCCACAATACTCACTGCCATCATCCCCATCTTTGTTAGAGCGGCTGGGTCCAGGACTCATCGGAGAGGTCAGGCCCGAGCATGCAGTGCTTGATCTTGAGTGGAGGCCAGTGGAAGGCGTTGTAAAAGTGTGTAGAGTTACTAGTATTTAATGCACCAACCTTCCCTGACTGTCAGTATCTTGCTTAGCTCCAAAACTCCACCTCCAGTTCACATCAGGGACACTGCGCCTACCTGCCAAGTGATCCAATGGTTAGGACACTGCATTACGATTCATGCGACCTGGGTCCTATTCCTGCGCTTGGGCTAGTCATTTCTCCTCTCCGTGACCCTTTGGCTTGTCTATTAAGATTTGTAAGCTTTTGGGGGCAGGGACGGTCTCTCACCATGTGTCTGTGCGACTCCTTGCACAGTAGGGCCCCGATCTCGGTTGGGGCCCCTACCTGGTACTGTAATATAAATAATAAATCCTTATTGCGTCCATAGTGAATTTGGCCCATCATCTACTACACTGAACAACTTGCTTCCCATCTTAACCGCTTCAGCTTCCTTCGAGACTGCCTGGCTCGTCCTGGCACCGGCTCAAATCAGACACAGTCCTGCGGATGGTCCATGCCACTGGGCTTGGAGTGGGACCCGGTGGGAAAAGAACATTCACATTTGGTCCAGTAATGTTGTTTGGAGTAGATCAAGGGTTGACTGGCTCCATTTGTCTCATCCTTGCTGTATCTGATTAACGTGGTGGCAGTTTTCCTAGCTGTACCGTGCTGAATGCTGCCTTGTTCCCGTGTTTCTCTGTGCACGTTCTAATGAAATACCTTGGGCTAGTCGGTGCAGCAGCCTGTAGAATCCACTGCTGTTTGCCAAGGCAGAGATCTGAATTCCATTGTGCGGGGAGTAACCCTTCCCGAATGACTTCCCTGGCACTTTCTCCTTGTAGAGCTGCCCCAAAGGCACAGCACCCTCCAGAGCAGGAGGAAGGCCAAATAATCAACTTACAAACCTGTTCTTGCAGAGTCCTCCATCGTGGCTAATTGTGTTGTGTTAACGCCCCAGCTCATGCAAAGTGGCTCTTTGGTGGGATTGACCCAGGTAAGGCAGGGTTCCAACCCTGGGCCTCGGGAGGACATACGGCGGAGGAGGAGATTGCCTCTTGCTTGTGAACTAGCTGATTGTGCATAGCAAAGCTGCAGAGTGACACAGAAAACTGTCCACCAGGGACCACCCCCACCTCTGATGTTGCAGCTGAGAACAGCTCGTCTCTCTCTCTCTCTCTCCCATATATGGTCATAACTGCACTGAGCAAAGCCGTGTCAAAGCCGCGTTTGTGTGCAATGTATGCAGCCTATCAGGAATCTGGCTCCAAGGAAATCAGGTCAGATCCTGGCAGGGCATTTACCAGTGAACGACCCCCATGCTGGGGTATCAGCACTCCCGGCTGACCCCGGGCGTCATCCTGGGATAGATACACAAGCCTCACCCCTCGCCTTCTGTGCTGGGACAGAGGTGCAGGGGTGCTCACTTAAATACTCGGAAGAGGAAAAAGGACCTGTTCAAGGAATAAATTGCCTGGACCAGATGGGAATCCGGCGAGACCACTTAAAAGGAAACCCTGATCCAGGGGACAGACCAATGAAAAGGAATAAACTTCCCAGGCATCAAGTTAAAAAAAAAAATCAATGTTCTAATAAAGAAGCCTCCCCAGATTAGTAATACACACAAATATAGGTTCTCCGTCAGCCACCTGACCCTGTAGGTTACATATGTGAGAGGAACAGGGTCAGCTCCTCAGCTGCTGAAAATCAACTTCAATGGAGCTGTGCTGATCTAGACCCGTGGAGAATCTGGCCCATAGGTGTCCTCCAAGAATCCCATTTTGATGCACTGAAGTGATTTGGAGTTTTCTTCCCTGTATCAATTTTCTCCCTTGTGCTTTATCCCGGGATAGCACTCTCCCCCTCCTTGAGTTTGGCCCCTTAAAGGTCAGTTAGGAAGCTGTCTGTCTTGTCTCCCTGGCTGCGCTGTGTTCTGAATCACAGGGAAGTCAAGATTCTCATTGTTTCATCAGCTGAGTCTCTCTCTGCCCCACTTTCTCTGCTGATTTTCTTCGCAGGAACCCATTTTGCTCCTGACAGCTGCATTCCCTCAAAACAGTCAGTCAAAAAGCCAGCCTGGAGGGATGGGCAGGTGGGAGGCTAGAGGTGTCCAGGAGGCTCTGTGCACTGGAGCGGAGGAGCATGAGTTTGTTGTGTTTGGAAAGAGTGTCTTGTACGCATGCCTGAGTGCGTGTGGACATGCCGGAGGGGTTTCTGATTGAGGTGCCAAATAGCAATGCACTGGTTGTAGATGTTTGAGAATGCACCGAAATCTGTGCTGTGGAGGGGTGAGGTTGCGTGCTGGCGTGTGCATGCATTGGTTGTGGACTTGGGAGGGAGCCTGGTTGCAGTGGTGTGTGTGTGTGTGTATGCATGGTGTTGTGAGAGTGTGGCGGCATCGTGTGTGCTTAGAGGTGCATGCATGGTTGTGTGTGTGTTTGCGTGTGCACGGCATGTGCTCGGGTGTTTGTGTGCAGGGGAGGTACATGAGCGCAGGGAATGGGTTCCTCCATCTGGGCATTCGTTCTTTATTGATTCGCTACCCCACCCCGCCTGGGACGGTCCCAGGTAATTTCCCATGAGGGCGATGCTCTCTGTCTTCTGTGACAATAACTCTCCTCTAAACACATCCCGAGCTGCATCACACAGAAGCTGCAGAGGAGTAACCGGCGGAGAGAGAAGGGGCTGCAAAGGGATTGCAAGGCCAGAGGAAGCAGGGAAGAAGGGAGAGGGCCGATGGGCTTGTAACAGAGGGAGAGAGGAAAGGAAGGGGGGGTGAGGGAGCGGCTGCAGGCCTGAGGGGAAGGTGGAGGTACCGACAGAGCCAGAGAACGAAGCAGCAGCTGGTGCAGGCAGTGATGCAGGAGTAATGCTCATTGGTCCAGTAGCCTGAGACGACATGTCTGTCATGTGGGAATAGTCATGTTGCCAACCTGCACATAGGAAAGTGCTCCAGTCCCTTATCCCCATCCCATCCCTTGGCTGAGATGGGACAGGCCAAGTGGAGATCCTCTCGCTCAGGTGCCGGACGAGGTCCTCCCAATCCTTTCCGAAAGGCAGGCTGGAGCCTCCCCATCTCCCCTCCAAGCGCCCCGGTTGGGGGAGGCCCAGACGGCCGTGAGGCTGCTGAAACAGCACATTTCCCTGGGGCCAGGGTACTGCACAAACGAGATCTAAAGAGCGTTGCGAAGAGGCCGGGACTTCCTTGGAATCAGGTTAGGTTACGCTGCACCTTGCCGAGCCTTTGCCAGGAGAGGGGCTTTCCCTGACCCCCCCGCAAGGACAGGTGTTTAGCCTCAAGGACGCACCTCCAGGGGAACTGTGCTAGTCACAGGACTGGACCCAGTCTTTGCTTGGCAGAGGCCGAGGACTGGAGCAGCAGAGGGGTTGCAGGTCCGGATTGAGGGGCAAAAGCTTACACAATTCCTGCCTGATTTGTGTTTGGCACCAGCCAACGCTATTAGCCCCTTGTTTTCCCCAGCGCTAAATTCACTCACTTTTAAAAACAGAGGCACCCGCTTCTTACTTTCTTGTCCTGGACCGCCATGTGCTGTTGCTGCGTGCTGTTAAAGAGCACCCTGTTCCACCTCAGAAGTGGCTGCTTTCCCTGGTGGATAAAAGTGATTCCTCCAAACATGCGACGAGAGCCTTCGGGGTGAAAGATGCTACGTGATGGTAGGGTGATGTAATGAGAGGGAGGAAATTGTCAATACGGTGCCTATGGCGTGATGACTTGTGTTTGTCAGAACTGGAGTTTAAATATTTCATGGTATTTTTTTTGAGTGCCTCAGGGAGCTATTTATAGAATCCAATTAATGTGAAATCTTTCCTCGGTGAGTGAAAAGACCAGGCTTTCTATTTCTGGCTTCCTGAGGCACCAAACCCAAAACCAAAGGAGGATGCTGTGATCTTGAGGTTGATTCGGGTTCCCCTGGGAGCTGAATGCCCAGCACTGAGTGGCCAAGTCTTGGGTCCTGGCCAAGCCGCTGAACCTTGAGGGTGGCTCTTAAAAAAAGAGCCGCTTATCTGCCCCATAGAACTGAGCAATGCGTGGAATGAAGGGGACACCCTGTGGCAAAGTGTGTGTCCCGCTACCAGGGTGAAGGACGTTGCGTAGGGATAAAAGGGCTTGATCCCCAACCTTCAGAGCTGGGTCTGAACAGTTTGGAGGTGGGGTGTTGGATCCCAGAGGAGTTGGCTCAGGCCCCTAATCTCTCAGTACTAGTGATGGGCCGGTCCCGGGACTTGATGAGATTCAAGTTGGTTGATAGAGGTGACTGCGTAGATACATGGCCATTTGGAAGGTGTTTGCCTTAGTACCTCATGACATCCCGCTGTTAAAATTAGCACTACACAGTATCAAGAGAGCACCCACTAAATGGGTTGAGAACTGGCTAAGTGACAGAACTCCAGAAGTTATTGAAATGAGGAATCAACTTTGAATCAGGGCGTTTCGAATGGGGCCCGGCAGGGATTGTGACTAGTAAGTAGGCCCAATGCTATTCAACATTTCATCACCAGGCTGGTGAGCTGAGCGCTCCGACCAGGGGCTGGTTCTCCGCTCAGCGCTGGGAGTGGGACACGTCCCAGCAGGGGGGATATGGAGGAGCAGCGGGGCTGGGTGGGGGGGTGAAGGGGCAAAGCAGGGAGAGGGGGAGCACGTAGAGGGCCGATGGGTAGCAGAGACGACACGTAACCGGCCGCTGCCTGGTGTCTACCTGCACTCACCAACCACCGCAGCTCGCAGCCGGCCGGAAACGGGACGGGGGCAGGGCTGGCATGCAGCAGGGGCTGCGCTGACAGACCAGCGGGGGAGTGGCCAGTCCCACATGCTGTATCTTTGCCCCCCTACCAGCCTTACACACCCACCCCCATCGTCGGTCACTGGACCCCCCCCACTCACCACTGGTGGGCAGGCGGCTGGCGAGCAGCGAGCCGGCCAGCAGCAGGACCCACCAGTACTGGTGGTGGGGGAGACAGAAAATATGGGACAATTTGCCTGTTTTTAAGAAAAAGTTGGGACACCTGCAGGAGGGTTTAAATATGGGACTGTCCCTTTAAAAACGCGACATCTGGTCACCCTACCGTGTAGACGCACCCTAGGACTCTATGAATGTTTGTGTTTTTTACTCTCCTCACCTCTTCTCTTTGCTTGGCAAGTCACATAAAGGCAATGCAGTGGGTCTGGATCATTTCACTCACCCCAATTTGGGGCCAGTCATCCCACCGCTGCCCCCCCCAACCCTCCCAACAAGACCCAGTTCCCATCTGCTCTGCTTCTACCAGTAGGAGCAGACTTTCCCCTCTCTGATACCTGCCTCAAACAAACTCTAGCAAACAGACTGTGTGGCACTCCAGAGGCTGGGGATCATTCTCAGAACAGGGGCATGAGCCCCCAGCCAGTGCTCTGTGGGATGAGGCCAGGCGCCCGGGGACTGGGCTAAAGACTGTGTGGATCTGTACCATCAGGTTCGGTCCCACACACCAGATCCATATGGCACATACCAGATGTGAGTTCACACATGTACCCACACAACCTATGTATAGATATGAACATGGGCATATATATGCTGTTCGAAATCACACAGCTCCCCAGCCTCATCGGTCTGTCCCTGATCCCTTTGCCTGCTGGTCTCTATACTCTGACTCTCGCTCTCTCTCTTCATGGCCTCTTCTCTGCTGCCCTTTCTCCATTCCCTCAGTTTCCCCATGTTTGAGTCTCTCAAGGATAGCAGAGGCCTCTCTGATGCCAAGAACACTGGGCCGTGCAGTAAATCTGATCCTCTCTCTGGCTTCTTTCCTGCTCAGGGCTTCCTGTACAACAATTTCCTCGTGCCCAGCGGCACCGAGGGGGCGAGGTTCCATTCTGCTCACAGGTCTTGCAGTCAGATCCCAGGTTCAAGCCCAGCTGGACTCACTCCCTAATCGGAGAATTCACTGACTGGGTCTATAAGGAACATTATAGATTCATTATTCCTGGAAATAGGCTTTGGTGCTCTCCTTCCGTGTGTTTCCATCCTCTGCTTCTCAGAAAGGAACCGGGTCTGCTGTGTCCAGCTGCAGGATGGAACAGGAACCAAAGGGCTGACAAGAGCTTGGCAGAGCTGGGAGTCTCTCCGATGCTGCATTTAGGGCCAGATTTTCAAAGGTTCTCCGCTCCCGTGTGGGCACCTAAATAAAAGCCAGATTGCTAAAGTGCTGCCCGCTGGGGGCAGAGATCCTGGGTGCGGGGGCGATGCCGAGGGAGATATTGGAGCCAACCTCTGGGCTCTGCATGGAGATCTGATTTCTAGTAGTGATGGGCAGGATGGTCTGAGTTACTGCAGGGCCCCTCAGTCTTGATCTGTCTGTGGCCTGTCTAGGGTGACCAGATGTCCCGATTTTATAGGGACAGTCCCGATTTTTGGGTCTTTTTCTTATAAAGGCTCCTATTACCCCCCACCCCTTGTCCCGATTTTTCACATTTGCAGTCTGGTCACCCTACCTGTGACACCCTTCACCGCCAGCGCTGTCTCCCTCCGTCCCTTTCTGCTGCAACAGCCCGACCAAGATCTCTGCAACCCTGCAGGTGGCCACAAGGGGCAGTTGCAGTCTTTGCATTTGACAGTTTGGCCAAACAAGCCGATATAAATACAGCGTGTGCCCACAGGTCTCATCTGCCTTGGAAACAATTGCTAGAAGGGAACAAGGATGGACTGCTAATGTGGGAATCCTTCAAGGGGACAACCCGCTCAGAGACACTAAGGTCCCAGCTACAGCAGTGCCTGGACTGCTGGATTCAGAGTAGCAGCCGTGTTAGTCTGTATCAGCAAAAAGAACAGGAGTACTTGTGGCACTTGAGAGACTAACAAATTTGTTAGTCTCTAAGGTGCCACAAGTACTCCTGTTCTTTTTTTTTGGACTGCTGGAGAAACCGACCCCCAGCTGACGAGATAGCACTCCTGCTGCAAGATGCCCTGGGGACAAACCCCGGATGTGTTTGCAAGGGATTCTGCATAATTCAGGCCCAGAGGTTCTGATAGTTCTGGGTGGCTTCTGTGTCTCTCCCCTGCCTCTTCCGCAGCTTCCCTGACTGCTCCAGCACCGCAGAGAGCCGGCTGGCCTCTGGATCTGCTCATTCTGCACAGAAGCTGCTCTGAGACACCGCCCGATCCTGCTGCTTTGCCTTCCCCGCTGCTGCAAGGCAGTGCTGTGGCTGCACTGGAGCCTGCATGTGGTCGCGAGCTCCTTAGGCCCTCCTGTCCTGAGGCTTTTTGGACTATGCCACTTTAGCCTGGCGTGGGCTCTGCTGCTACAGACTCTGTGGGGCTGCTGCCCCAGTGCTGCACGGACCCTGCTGCCCTGAGGCACAGCGCCTGCTTCTCCAGCACTGCTGTCGCAAAGCTGTCTGACACGGGAATGCCAGCACCCCTCAGATGATGGATAACACCTCCTGGCGCGGTACAAACACTGCAGCCCTGAAGCACTCGGACCGTCCCCTTCCTGTGCTGCACAGACGCCGGGGCCTCAATATCCTCCAACCTGATCTAAGGCCGGTGCCTTAAAACTTCCGTGCTCCTTGTTCTTTGCAGCCTCTTGGCTCCACAGCTGCTGCTGAGCCAGTGACTGGAAGCCTGGACGTCCGAGGGGGTGGGCACCCATAGACTCAGACTCATAGACTTTAAGGGCAGAAGGGACCATTATGATAATCTAGTCTGACCTCCCGCATGATGCAGGCCTCAAATGCCGACCCACCCACTCCTGGAATAATTCTCTCCCTTGCCTCAGCTGTTGAAGTCCCCAAATCATGATTTAAAGACTTCAAGTTGCAGAGAATCCTCCCGCAAGTGACCCCTGCCCCATGCTGCGGAGGAAGGCGAAAAATCCTCCAGGGCCTCTGCCAATCTACCCTGGAGGAAAATTCCTTCACGACCCCAAATATGGCGATCAGCTGAACCCCGAGTATGCGGGCAAGACTCTCCAGCCAGACACTCAGGAAAAAGTTCTCTGTAGTAACTTTTAATATCCCATCATTGACCATTGGTACTAATTACCAGTGATGGCACGTTATTGACCTATTGACTAAACTCACGTTATCCCATCAAACCATCCCCTCCATAAACTTATCAAGCTTAATCTTAAAGCCAGAGAGGTCTTTCGCCCCCATTGACTTCTAGTTGAGCTAGGGGAGCTCAGCACTTCTGAAACTCAGGGCCTACATCTCTAACCACAGTTGGCCCCTTTGTCAGCAAAGAGCCCAGGGAAGAACAGGCCCTGGACTCTGATGGAAGCTCTCAGCCCTAGAGAGGGGTGGGTGGTCCCGGCAGGGCGGGGACAGAGGCACATGGCCAGTGTGAAGGGAGAACCTTGCACTGCTGGGCTTGTTCTGTGGCTACACAGAGGACTTCATTATCCAGGGCTGTCAGTCTAGCACCTTTCACTAGCGGTGAATTCACATTAAAAATGCAATGGGCGCTCCTGCAGTATCTGCCTCTGAGCATTTAAATGTGAACTATGTATGCCCTACTGTGCCCCCTGCTGGCAATGTACTGTGCATTACATCCCTGGCTACGACATACCTTGAGTCACTGTGCAACGTACTACCTATTGAAAACAAACTCACCTGTTTTCAAAACCCCCTTTTTAAAACAAATCTCTACATTCAC
Source organism: Platysternon megacephalum (assembly GCA_003942145.1). NCBI lineage: Eukaryota > Metazoa > Chordata > Testudines > Platysternidae > Platysternon > Platysternon megacephalum. Next base: position 7,760,654 of record QXTE01000016.1, on the reverse strand, counting down.
CTTGTCAGGGATACAGTCCTGGTTAGAAATTATTCAGCCTTTCGTGTCTGAGAAATCGGTTGTTATGGAGATGGCTGGACTGTCATAAACAGACAAGTTAGACACCAGTCTGCAGTGGAGGGGGAAAAAAAAAGAAGAGGAATTCACAGGATGTTTCCACAACTGCAGACACGTACAGAGATTAGAAATCATGGGCCCGATCCTCACCCGCTGAGCGCCATTGACGCCCCTGGAGCTGAACGCATTTGCACCAGCGAAGGACCTGGACACACATGCATATACATATCATTCCTTTGTGTTGCAAATAGCATCGGAGATTATTAAAACTGACATTTAAAAAAAAAATTGAGCTGGATTCACCACTGTGTTACTCCAGCTTTAAAGCAGTTCAGTGCCCCAGAAAGCAATAGAGGTGCAGTGGGTGTAAAACTGGAGTAATGTAGGGACCAGGCCCTTCATTCTTCATGCTGTTCGTGCTGAGCATCTGTAGCGCCTGCCCCATGGGAGGTGCGACTGCTCACGGTGGTGTTAATTGTGAACATTTACAGGCACTGTTCAGGGTGGCCACTAGGGGGCATATAGCAAGGAGGTGAGGATCTGTGTGAACAGAAAACAAAGTCTTACATTCACCCCAACCATAGTATCCTGGTTCTCTAATCTCTCCATGGTGTTAGCGGTGGGATCGAATAAAGACCCACTAGAACGGCCCTGGGGAAAGGAAAACAGACAAGCAAACCCTGGGGTCTCTGTAATCTCTACACTCAGCATCTTTGAAAAAATCAGGCCCTCTGTTCCTAGCCAGCATCTTTTTCAAGTACTACATTCACTGGGGCTTTGTCTAGACTAGGATTTAAAGATGTGAGGTGAGATCTAATTAGCTAGTTCAATCTAATCAACGCTTTCTAAAATTCTGGTCAAGACAATGCCTGGGGCTGCCCTCTAGGCCCGTGGGTCTCAAACTTTTTCACACAGCAAGCCTCTGAGTGCGACCCCCCTAATAGACTAAACACACTTTTTAATATATTTAACACCATTATAAATGCTGGAGACAAAGCGGGGTTTGGGGTGGAGGTTGACAGCTCGTGACCCGCCCATGTAATAACCTCGTGACCCCCTGAGGGGTCCTGACCCCCAGTTTGAGAACCCCTGCGCTAGGCTTTCATTTGACCAGTTTAGCAGCAGGTGCTAAAGTACAATTGTTTTGGCTTGATTAGAGTTTTTGGCTGTGTCTTCACTGCAGAAAAGGAGTGGGTTCTGCATGGCGACAGCTAGCTCAATGTACAGTCCCAGTGGAGACAAGGCACAGGTAGTTTTTACCTTGATGTAGCTAGTCCAAGTCTACCCTCTACCCCCTCACCTGTGTTGACCTCAGTCAGCTACATGGAGGTAAAAACGACAATGCCTCATCTCCACTAGGGCTTTACATCAAGTTGGCTTCTGCCCTTAGCTATTATTTAGCTACTACTTTTTGCAGCGAAGCGTTTTAGAAGATGCTAATTAGATTGAGCTAGTTAATCCAATCTAACATCACACCTTTAAATCATAGTCCAGACAAAGCCAAATAGAGAAAGTGCAACCTTGTAATGTCAAGACCCTTTGGCAGTGTCTAGACTGGGATCTAAGGTGGGTTGTTAGCATGTGCTAACTAACATGTTATAAATGTCTAATCTAGACAAGGGAAGTGTGCCTTTAACAGTTACTAAACTGGTCAAGTTAAAGCCCTGACTCCCCTCTGGGCTGTGATTTGACCAGTTTAACGTGGTAAAAGCAGTGTACTGTCTAGACTAGACATTTAAAACAGGGTAGCTAATACATGCTCGCTACCATCACACCATCAGATCCTAGTCACCTCAAAATCTTTGGGCTTGCCCTTGAAACGTTACCGCATATAGCCACCACCAATGCTTCTGTCATATGTAATCCACCTGCCCGAGAGGCAGCAGCTAGGTCAACAGAAAAATTCTTCCATCAACCTAGCGCTGTCTACCCCGGGGGTTAGGTTGGCTTAACTACATCACAACTCAAGGGGGGTGGCTTTTTCACATCCCTGAGTTACATAGCTGGGTCGATTTAACCTTTTAGTGTAGACAGGCCTTAGTTCCCTCTGGGTTCTGTTACTACATAAGACACTGCAGAGGTAGAGGCAGTTAAATTCTGGTTCAAAATACAGATTTACCAACTTGTTAATTAGTAACCCTCAGGTAACTAGAAATATTTCCAAGATCTTTTAGAAAAATTCAAACCGAAGGAGATTTATACGTCTGTTTATTAATATAATCAATTTGTCAGTATTACTAAGACCATGTCTACACTACGAACTTTGCTGGTGTAGCAATGTTGGTTAGGGGTGTGGTCTTCTTACAATATATCTATACTGGCAAAATCCCTAGTATAGACGCACTTATACTGACATGAAAGTGCTCTCGCTGCTCTAGCTTATTTTGCTCACTGAACCCGGTATCAACTATACCCACAAAAGCACTTTTTTGCTGGTATAACCTGTGTTGACACTAGCAGCGTCGGGTTGCGCGAAATGGTTCACAAACGAGTGCTGGATTTCCCCAATTTGTTTTCTGTCAAAAACAAAACAAACAAGTCCCACCCAATCCAAATGATTCGTTTCGACATTTGTTCCAAATGAAACGTTTGGTCTCAAAATGACTTTTTGCTTTGAATTTTCACTCCGTTTTGTTCTTTTTTTAAAGTTAAAAAACAACAACAACAACAACCAACCCTCCAAAGCAAAATGAAATATCTCACTTTGGGTTGAACACATGTTTTGTTCAGCCGGTTCCATGCCGCATGACTGCAATACACACAGATGAGGAAACTGAGGCACGGAGGATCTGGATGTCTGTTTGCACTCACTGCACAACAGGCACTTTACCCTCTGGGCAGGCGTCCTGTGGTGACTTCCCCCTCACAGGGCATGCGGGGAGTTCCATCCCCATGGCCCATTCAGCCCTTGGCTTCTCCACTGAGGCGATCAGTGCCAGCTGCAATGGGTTTTGCTATGCAGACACTGGACGGAGCTCACGAATGCTTCTCACATAAGCTGCCAAACAGCCAGCAGGTGGGAATGACCTTTATTTGAGCCACACCTGGGCTAGAGCGGGTGGGCTCCGTATCACCTTAATCACCCTCTTCCCAGGGGCTGGTGCACAGGCGGTGAAAGAGGTCACAGCCCTGGTAGGATCTGAGCGCTCAGAAGCCGCAGCACTTGCTGGGATGCAAAAGCTGTGGCCAAAGTGCTTCTTTTGGGTAGTGGGGGGAAGGCCCTGCTGTCTTTTCTCTGCTCTTGGATCCCTGACCAGGCCTGCTGGGGAAAGACTGAACAGGTCACTTTAGAGATGCAGGTAAAGTACTGAGGGGTGGGGGATTAAGTTTGGAGGAAGGAGGCTCTGCTTGGGTAGAGGAGGAGTGTGACGTTGTGCAGTCTATATGGTTTTATAAAAACATAAGTGAATATAATGTAACTGGAAAGTTTTATAAAAACATAAGTGAATATAATGTAACTGGAATATGCTTCATGCAAAAGGTCTCTTGTAAGGTATCATTACAAAGCTTATAATCTACTGAGTGATCATCCTATTTGTATAAATGTACCACTCTAGAAATATAAAATATAACTCTGAGGGCCTATTGTAATTATGCAAAGTGTGGGCCATTAATGGTGGTTTGGAATCTTGATGACTCCCATTAACCAGGACCATTGTCTGCAGATGGCTGTATTTACCTGTGAGTCTTCCTGTATATGTGTGTGCTGGCAAGTGGGTAATGAAGTCTTACAGTGACATGTGATCATGTCACCTGAACTGGAATCCATCTTTAACCTGGTGCTTTTCCAGTGAGGGGGGGTGGAAACCCAGAGGGACAAAGGATTCCCGCCTTATGCAAAAGATATATAAAGGGGTGGAAGAGAACAGAGGGGGAGAGGAGCCATCATGAAGAATCCCCTAGCTATCACCTGAGCTGGAACAAGAGCTGTACCAGGGGAAAGAATTGTGCCCAGGCCTGGAAGGTGTCCAGTCTGAGAAAAAACTTACTGAAGCATCTCTGAGGGTGAGATTATCTGTATTCAGTTTGATTAGACATAGATTTGCGCATTTTATTTTATTTTGCTGGGTAACTTACTTTGTTCTGTCTGTTACTACTTGGAATCACTTAAATCCTACTTTCTGTATTTAATAAAATCACTTTCTACTTATTAATTAACTCAGAGTATGTATTAATACCTGGGGGAGCAAACAACTGTGCATATCTCTCTATCAGTGTTATAGAGGGCGAACAATTTATGAGTTTACCCTGTATAAGCTTTATACAGGGTAAAACGGATTTATTTGGGTTTAGACCCCATTGGGAGTTGGGCATCTGAGTGCTAAAGACAAGCACACTTCTGTGAGCTGTTTTCAGGTAAACCTGCAGCTTTGGGGCAGGTAATTCAGACCCTGGGTCTGTGTTGGAGCAGACGGGTGTGTCTGGCTTCAGCAAGACAGGGTGCTGGAGTCCTGTGCTGGCAGGGAAAACAGAAACGGGTAGCCTTTGCACATCGGGTGGCAGCTCCCAAGGGGGTTTCTGTGATCCAACCCATCACANTCAGCAAGGCAGGGTGCTGGAGTCCTGTGCTGGCAGGGAAAACAGAAACGGGGTAGTCTTTGCACATCGGGTGGCAGCTCCCAAGGGGGTTTCTGTGATCCAACCCGTCACAGAGGAGAAGCCAAGAGAATGGGAGTAGTGGAAGGGGTGAGGTCTCAGTGCACTAAACATAACCAGACCTCACTTTTCTATAGTGCTCTCCAGCTGAGGAGCTCACAGCATTTTTCAAACACCAACGCATTAACCCTCACAATGCCCCTGCCTCGTTTTACAGGTGGGGAAACTGAGGCACAGGGTGGTTCGGTGATTTGTTCTACGTCACAGGTAGCAGAGCTGGAGAGAGAGCCTAGAAATACTGATGCCCACACCTGTGCGCTAACCACTAGTCATGCTACCTCCTTTGGATCTCACTCGCAGGACTGCAGGGTAACAAGCAAATTGTCGTCCAATTAAATTCATCATTTGCTGGTCATCTAGCACCCTTGGGAGCTGGAAGTCACCCCTTTAACACATGGGCTTTTGTTCTCTTTAAAGGATGCAATACCAGAGATATTTCCATCCTGTGTATGTTGGATTTTTGGGCGGCGCTTGTGTTCTTCTGAGAATTAATTTCCCTCCTGCATTGATTGGGCGGGTGGTGGTGGGGAGATCTTAGGAATATCGTTAAAGCCTAGTTATCCCAGTACAGTCGCCCAGCGCAGCTCCCTGGACGTGACAGCCTCGGGGCACTACCAAGCTGTAGGCTCACTGTCTTGCTGGGCTTTCACGTTATCCAGAGATCTGGAGCTGCACTGACTGGGGGAATGTCAGTGGCACATGCTGCTGCTGGGATGCAAAGGAGAAATATCAGCGTAGAAGGAGGGAAATGGGGAGAAAGTGGACAAGGAAGTGAAAACGGAGAAGTGAAAGAGGAAGGAAAGATTTAAGGAGACGAGCTCGAGTGATTAGGGAAGATGATTCAATGAGGAATCCTCTAATTTGGACCGGAGAGGGGCTTACAGATTAAGCTTTAATTAAGATCCTGACAGATAACTAACTGCCCTAGAGCTGTTCAGGAAGCACGAGGGTGTTTGGAGACAGTGTAATTCATCCCCCATTGGTCTAACAAGGCATATCCAGATGTAGCCACAGCAGCCCAGAGCTGGTTCTGACTAACACCGAGGCCATCTGGCTGGGTGATTCTGAGTGACTGTCCAGCACATTAGTATCCTGCACCGTAGGATTTAAGCCCTGATCCTTAATCTAAATACACAGGGCCAGGTTTTGAAAGGTACGTCGGCACCTAGTGGGATGGTCAAAAGCGCCTGAGCAGGTTAGGCACCTGACTCCCGTTGATTTCAAAGCTGGCCCAGTGTCCCGAGGCAAGTCCCCGAGCAGCCTGGCTGGGGGCTGAGTTGCTTTCTAGACAGCTGAGGGTGGCAGGCTGGCTCTAGGCACGAGGATCTGCTTTGCTGCCTCTTCAGAAGTGTGCGGCATGTAAGTAAATATGGAGCAGGGGGCAATAGCTCCCATCCCGAAATCCACCCACTCCCAGCTCAGCAAGGAACTAGCCCAGTGCTGAAGTCCAGACCCCTCTGCCCACTATGGACCAGATTTTCAGAAGCACTCAGCTGCTACTTAGTCACCAAAATATGGCCCAGATGCTTCTAATATGCCCAGCAGGACACATTCCTGCCAATAGCATTACTGGCCAGGCACAAGAATTGCCGGCACTCATTTAAGAGCAGCAGGCTGGCCAGGGGTTAGGATGCTCGCCTGTAACTTGGGTGGCATAGGTGCAATTGCCAGCTCTGCCACAGCAGCCTGACACACCTTGGTCAAGTCACTTAGGCTTAGATCCATAAAAGCGCTTAGGCTCCTAACTTCCGTTGAGGATCTGGGCCTTAGCCACTCTGTGCCTCAGTTTCCCAGCTGGGGTAATAGCCTAGCCAACACGAAGATTGTGAGGTGCTCACGATATGGGGACCACACGAGTACCTAAGCTAGATAGTTGTCTGCAACCCTAAATAACCAGGCTGAGGTCTCGCTCTGCTCAGTTTATGCTCTTTGGGTGTGTAACCAAGGGAATCTCGAGCAGGAGGAGAGAGGTTATTTTACCCCTGGATTTGGTGCTGATACAACCATTGCTGGAATACAATTCAAGAAGGATGTTGATAAACTGCAGAGGGTTCAGAGAAGAGCCATGAGAATGACTAAAGGATAAGAAAATTTGCCTTACAGGGATAGACTCAAGGACTCCAATCCAGTTAGCCTTAACAAAGAGAAGGTTAAGGGGCCATTTGATCACAGGCTGTAATTATCGACATGGGGAACACATATTTGACAATGGGCTCTTTGATATAGCAGAGAAAGGTGTAACGGGATCCAATGGCTGGAAGTTCAAGCTAGATAAATTCAGACTGGAAATAAGGCGTCAGTTTTTAACAGTGAGGGTAATTAACCATTGGGACAACTTCCCCAGGGTCGTGGTGGATTCTCCATTATGGGTAATTTTAAAATTAAGTTTGGATGTTTCTGTAAAAGCTCTGCTCTAGGAATTGTTTTGGGGAAGTTCTCTGACTGGTGCTGTAAAGGAGGTCAGACTAGATCAGGGGTGGGCAAACTATGGGCCACATCCGGCCTGCGGGACCGTCCTGAGCTCCTGGTCCGGGAGGCTCGCCCCTGGCCCCTCCCCTGCTGTCTCCCCTCCCCTGCAGCCTCAGCAGGGCTGCCCAGAGGATTCAGGGGGCCTGGGGTCTTCGGCGGCGGGGGTCCTTCCACTCCGGGTCTTCGGGGCACTTCGGCGGCGGGGCCCGGAGCCAGTGAAGGACCCGCCACCGAACTGCCGCCGAAGACCCGGAGCGGAAGAAGCTCTGGGTCTTCGGCAGCGGGTCCTTCACTCGCTCCAGGTGTGTTCGGCGGCACTGAAGGACCTGCCGCCGAAGACCCACCGAAAACTCTCGTGGGGGCCCCTGCGGGGCCCTGGCCCTGGGGCAAATTGCCCCACTTGCCCCCCCCCCCCCCGGGCGGCCCTGAACCTCAGCTCGCTCGCTCTGCCGTCGGCGCAAGGCTCTGGGCAGTGGGGCTGCGAGCTCCTGACCCGGTCTCTGTGCTGCGTGGCGGTGGCCTGGCTGCAGTGCCGCCAGACACCGGTGCTCCAGGCAGCGCAGTAAGGGGGCAGGGAGCAGGGGGGGTTGGATAGAGGGCAGGGGAGTTCAGGGTGGTGGTCAGGGGGCAGGGGTGTGGATAGGGGTCGGGGGGGGAGGAATAGGGGGTTGAATGGGGGCAGGGGTCCCTGGGCGGGGCAGTCAGGAAGGAGGGGGGGTTGGATGGGACGGCAGGGGGCAGTCAGGGGCAGGGGTTCTGGGGGCAGTCAGGGGACAGGGAGAAGGAGTGGTTGGATGGGGTAGGGGTCCCGAGGAGGCCATCAGGAATGAGAGGAGGGGTTGGATGGGGCAGCGGGGGTCCGGGGGCGGTCAGGGGACAGGGAGCGGGGTGGTGTGGATGGGGCAGGGGTCCCGGGGGGGGGGGGGCTGTCAGGGAACAGGGGGGGTTGGAGGGGGCAGAAGTCCCGGGGGGGGGGGGCAGATAGGAGGTGGGGGCCGGGCCACGACCCTCTCCCGTAACCGGCCCTCCATACAATTTCTGAAACCCGATGTGGCCGTCAGGCCAAAAAGTTTGCCCGCCCCTGGACTAGATGACCCCGATGGTCCCTTCTGGCCGTAGAATCTGTGAATCTCTGCTCTTCATGTGCGGGACGGAAGGAAGGAAGCGGGTTCTGCACGACGGCCTGTTTTTCTTTGGAACGCTCCCATTCCCCTCTCGTGGGAGGTGGTTCTGATGCCCAAGCGGCTGCCCCCCCAGACGTGTGAAGTCCCCGGCGCTGGCCCAGGCTGTGCAGCTAATTGCCAGAGCTGTCGGAGGAGGAGCCTGGCCTTGCTGTTGGTGGGGGGGGGGGGGGTCTCGTTCTCCCCAGGGCTCAGCCGTTACACGGTTTCAATTAATCTCTCATTAATTTTTCAGGCCCTTGAAGAATCCGTAGAGGGAGAGAAAAAAAGCTGCCTGTCTTTTTAATTGACGCTTTTCTCTTTTCAAGTGGGCTGTAAATAGCCGAGGGGCAGAGGAACCGCTGCTGGGGGGGTCCCTCTGCTTTGGGGAGAGCTCGCAGTGGGAGGGCTGCACTCTGCTGGGGGGAAATGGCAGGGGGAGACCCAAGCCTGAGCATGGATTCTGACCTTTCTCCCCTCTGCCAGGAAAGAGGGTGCAACTGTTTAGAGCAGGGGGAGGGGGCTGTGGGTAGAACCCCGAACCTGGAGCCTGAACTCCCACCTGGTCTCAAGGGAGATTGTCTCACTAGGGAAGGGGGGGGGATTGTCTCACTAGGGAAGGGGGGGGATTGTCTCACTAGGGAAGGGGGGACAATGTGGGCAGCATGCACCATGCTGAAGGGATGAAGATCTGGATTCCTTTAGGGCGGGGTGAGCCTCTAGCTGGTGAGGTGATCCTGTGGCACGTGAGGGCAGAGGGGAAATCCTGGGGGGATGTGAGCCTATAGCTGGTGATGGGGGAGGGTCCCAGAGTAGATGAGCCCCTAGCTGCTGGACGGAGGATGCTGGGGAGATGAGCCCCGAGCCAGGGGGAAGGGGGGCGGGGAGATGAGCCCCTAACCACTAGGGACACTGATTTCAGGCCAGCCAGCAGTTCCTGGGTGATGTGTTTCTGGAAGAGAAGAGGGATATTTCCTGTTGGGTTTTGCTTTCTGGTTTTCCAGCCCCGTGTGGGACAGCTGGGATGTTGGATGGATTCCCGTGACAGGCCCAGGATAAACTGCTTTCAGGATCTGTATCCTCCTTTGTAAACCATTTGCTTCCTTGGCTGGGTGCAATCGAGACGCTGCATCTGTAGATGCTTCGTCGTAGGTGCAGGAAGCACCCCTGGGTTTTACGCCAGGGGTCCCGGCTGCTGGCCCTGCGATCAGGGCTCCGCACCCACCCCCAGCTGTGGCCCCAGCCTGGGCCTCTTCCCCCTGTCCACGACCCTGCCTGGCTCCCAGCCCCAGCTCTAGGGGGTGGCGGAGGGCACAGACAGGGGTAAGGGGGGGCACAGCACCCCCACTATAAAAATGTTCCAGCACCACTGGTCGTTGTAATCTCTTCATTGAAAATCGCTTCATTTCTTAAATACCCCAACGAATTGGACAGGGAAAGGCTGGGGTTAATGGGCCTCTTTCCCCAGAAGTGTCACCTCTTTGCATCAGCAGTGACTAGTCTGAACTCGAAAGGCATTTCCAAGCCGCCAAGCATCCCACCTACACTATCCAGTCCAGCGTCCCAAGCCTCTGGCAGGGGCTGTTCCCTAGAGTGGGTGGGGGAGGGCTCCAGCTCTGCAACTGGGGCATTCAGAGCTGATTGCTAAAGTAAGCCACATGTTTCAGTGGGAGGCTTTCATACAAAAAGTCCCGCCCTGCCATGCTCTTCAGGATGGCCCCGTGATTAGGGCACTAGCTGGAGACCTAGGTTCAATTCTCTGCTCTGCCACAGCCTTCCTGTGTAACCTTGAGCAAGTTACTTAGTTGCTCCGTGCTTCAGTTTCCCCTCTGTACATGGGGATAACAGCACTGCTCTGCCTTACAAGGGTGCTGGGAGCCCGAACACATTAAAGACAAGTACTTTAAACCCTTTTCTGAAGGGAAGGCCCCTCCAGAGCAGGGTTGGTGACCAGCGTGGGAGACCGAGCAACGTCCCAGGAGAAAGCGGTACCCATCTGGTGTCTTGTGTGAGCGCATGCCGCAAAGCATTGTGGGACACAGTCGGAAAAATGCACAAAATAAAGTTGTGTTGCATCACATACGATGGCCTAAAGCTCAGCCATGCTGGCCATGCTGGCTATGAACTTGGCTTCTTAGATGAAGAGCTCCCTCTGGGAAGCTTCGTCCCCCACCCCATCCTCCTAGACCACGGCCCACGTCAACTCAGCTCTGTACATGCCCAGGAAACTGCTCAAGGCATGGGCCACACCCTCAACTCCTTATAGTGCAGAGACCCCTGGGAGTCTGGGACTTAGCCCTCCAGAGTCCCAGGACCCCATTTGTCCAGAGCAGTGGGCATATCCCCTATTTCTCCAGACAGTAGTGAGCTTTATTTGACCCAGACCTAGCCTGAGCAATGAGAGCACCCTTATCTCTCAGGAGCACCGAACAATGCCAGCCAGCTCCCCGGTTTTTTCCAGCCCCTTGGTCCATCTCCAGTCCCTCGCACGAGACACCATCTGCCTCATTTCTGGGGGAAGAAGCCTCCCCCCAGGATGGATCCTCCCCGCGGCCGTCTCCAGCCAGAGGCCTGTAGCGTTCTCCTCTCTCCGTGGTGAGTCTTGTGGGCAGGTTCAGGTTTTCCCAGGCTCGTCCCTTTTGTGAGGTAGCGGTCCTGGGAGATCCGCAAGGGGTGCTCAATGCACGCTGTCAGCTGCCCCATTGTTTTGCACCCTAGTTGTGGAGGGCACATTTCCACGTGACAGGAATGATCTCCACGGGGTGGGGCCACCGAGCCCAGCTGGCTGGAGCCTTTCCTCTCCCCTGCCAGGGGGAGCCGCTCCCCCTTGACCACTGCAGCAGGGCCCTATTAGATATGGGCTCGGCGGCCCTGGGAACACACAGCAGCATCTGAGAAGTAAGGACACCAGGAGACGCATCCTCCTGTTGCTGGCAGTTGCCATGGAAACCATTCGCCTTTGTTTCTGAAATCAGTTGGTCTCTCTCTGGTTTTTTTATCTGCAGACCTGCTCTTCCCCACAAAAGCTCCTCTCTCCCCAGGGCATGAAAGGGGCAGGGAGAACCGGTGTGTCCATCCCGACCTGGGCACGATCCTCCCCCTGCGAAGGAAATGCTGAGCTACCCACTGCCCTCCTAGCCTCCCCTCCTGCCAGCAGCGTTTCAGTTCCTGGACTCTCGGCTCAAACCATGTTAAAGACCATGTTAAAGACCAGCCCCCACCAGGCGGAAATTCCTGAAGGGGGGGGCTGGGCTGGTATGGCTGCAGCAAGATGCCACGGTCAGAATATGTCATGGCACGGAGCTGTCTCCTTCAAAACTGGAATCCCACCATTCTACCCAGTAGGGCTTTAAGGGGCAGGCCTGGAAGAGGAGACTGTAACGTGACTTAGACTTCCCCGGGGACCGAGAGCAAATACGTTCGTACGCCCAGACTTTCCTGCTGCTGGCGGTGCTGTCTCCATCACACCCCAGGCTGAGGGGGTCCCTGGCACAAGTGCCAATGATCTTATCCAAACCTCACTCCCCTGGGACAGTGCGGATTTCCCTGCACGGCCCCTCCTTGTTCTGTGAGACGTCAAGGTGGCTCAGGATCCATCTCTCTGTATGCAAAGGATGCTGCATTTATTCGTATCAACCCAGCTTTGTGGGTGGGCAGGACGCTGTACAGATCAGGGGAATATGACAGGCCCCAGCTCCGAACAAGCTCCAGGAACATGATTCGTAGGCGCTGAGCACCTACAACTCTCTCTGACCTCCAGGGTGCTCGGTGCATGTCAGGATCACACACTAAATTAGCCCTAACTCACTAAAGGACAGCAGAGGGCAGAGCTGGTGCTAGCCCATTGGGGGCCCTAAGCAGGAATATTCCCCCCCCCCCAGTATTAAAACAGGCAAGTTCTTAGATTAAAAAGTGAATGGGGGGGGGGGGGGGGCTTGAGCTGCTCAGGGGCCTAAGCAATTGCTTAGGCAATGCCTACACTACACCTTACAGCTGTACTACTACAGCTACGCCACTGTAAGGTCGTCTAGTCCAGTCCCCTGCACTCCTGGCCGGACTAAGTATTATCTAGACCATCCCTGACAGGTGTTTGTCCAACCTGCTCTTAAAAATCCCCCAGGATGGAGATTCCACCACCTCCCGAGGCAATTTATTCCCGTGCTTAACCACCCTGACAGTGGGGACGTTTTTCCTAATGTCCAACCTAAACCTCCCCTGCTGCAATTTAAGCCCATGGCTTCTTGTCCTATCCTCAGAGGTTAAGAAGAACAATTCTTCTCCCTCCTCCTTGTAGCTACCTTTTATGAACTTGACATAGTGCTGTCCACACCAGCGCTGCTGTCGGTGAAACCTGTGTCGGTCGGGTGCGTGTGTGTGTGTGTGTGTGTGTGTGTGTGTGTGTGTGTGTTTTCACACCCCTGACCGACAAAAGTTTTACTGACAAAAGTGCTAGTCTAGTGCGGGCTCTGCACAAGAGGAAGGGTGGATGAGCGGGAGTTATGTTTATTGTTATACATTCCTCACTAGACCCCTGGCCAGGACTCTGGGGCAACACCCCTGAGACTCCATCCCAGACTTTATACTGCACCCAGGGCACGAGGGGACAGGACTTTGGGCACATGCACGGGAATGATCAATGAAGTTCAGTCATCTATCTTGCTAGCAAGGCTCAGTGAGTTGATATAAGGAGCTGCCTGTAAGTTGGGCTCCATGTTAGCCCCTTCTTGGATGATTTAATGCCATGTACCTGGAATACAGGCCGAGGTGAGGGCAGTGCTGCTGGCTCAGGTGGAGATAGGGAGGCAGCCTGGCATGCGGGGTCGGGAGGCTGTTCAGGCATGGGGGGGGCTGGGAGGAGTGAAAGCGCGGCGCCCCACCCAGGCCAGGAGAGCGACAAGGCGAGCAGAAGGGACAGAATGTCCGGGACCCCCCTGGGGCTGCTTTTGGCAGAGCTAGGGGAGATGCCTGCTCCCCACGGCGGCACAGCAGTGCTTTGGGGCAGCCCTGGGTGGCAGGGGACGCTGCAGTGGGGCGGGAACAACAACCAGGTGCGGTGTAGCTGGCAGGAAGCAGCTGCAGAAGAGCTCGGTGTGGGCTCGAAAGCTGGTCTCTCCCCCCCCAGAAGTTGGTCCAATGAAAGGGATTCCCCCCCCCCCTTGTCTCCCTATAACATCCTGGGACCTGCATCTCTCCCCATCCCACCATGCCCTTATCCGGGAGAAGACAGAGCACAGGAGACCCCATGTTAACCTGGGAGCAATCTCCCCCCTACTCAGCACCCCACGCCCCTGAGCAAAGCGGGCAGGATTCAGCCCAGCAGACAGGCAGCCTGGGATCACGTTCCTAGCCCCACCTGTAGCAGGCTCTGCTGACTGACACTCTCCTCTCCCAATCAGCCTGCCAGCAGAGCCAATCCGGCTCCTCCCTTCTGAGCGGGGCGGGGCACATACTGATACAAGCCAGAAGGAGAAGCAGCTCCCAGGCAGATCAGGTGGGGGGAAAGCAGGGATCTCTTGAGTGCATGGGCAGGAAGCTTCCTCCTTCTCCTGAGACATCGCACCTGGGGCTGACACCTCGCTGGGCCAGAGAGACAACGGCAGCTTCACCTGTATCCCAGTCCACCTCCAAGGTAAGAGGCACCTGGGAGAGTGAAAAATGCCCCAGGGACTCCTACAGCCCCAGTGGCTTTGGGGAACAAAAGGGGTTTGGTAGAAATAAAATGGAGGTTTAGCAATAGCTGATGATCACACAATGTGTTGTGATTAAAGTGGGAGGAGGGGGGGGGCAGTGGGTCTGATCAGCCAGCTGGCCCTGTCGTGTGGCCTGCTCTGCTCACCCCCTCTTCTGACCCAGAGCCCCTTGCTGAGTTGGCTGTGTCTGGGGCACCACAGGAGCTGGTCCCAGCCAGGTGTTGGACCAGTGGCATCTATTGCAAAGGATTGTGTGTGCGTGTTTAAGTTGCTTCTCCTGAGGGAGCGAAGAGGCTGGGACTCTGGTTCCTTGGTTAATGTGCCCTATAGGCTCCATCTCAGAGCTTGCCCCGTGCTGGCATCAACCCAGAACTCTTGCTGCTCCTTCTGCAAAGTTTCCCACAGCTCTGGCAGTGGGTTTGGCGAGTGCGGCGCCGGATCTAAAACCCCAGTGTGGCTGGCAGGCACGGGGAGCCCTGCCTTTGGGAAATGGCAGATGGGCAGGAGGAGGGGTATGGGCTGGCTCTCAGGAGGGGGCTGTTCTGCATTAAGCCCAGGGGAGCCTCCAAACCCAACCTCAGTCAAAGACCCTGAAGGTCTTTGGGGAGACATGTGCACAGACACCCCTGTCTACCCCATCCCTTTGTTTTCCTCTAGCTAGCAGGGTTGTGCAGTGCAGCGAGGACCGTGTCGTGCTGCAGATCCCGGCAGCGTGATTTTACGGGTGTATGTGGGGGAGGTGGGATGGGGGGAGGGACTGTAAGGGTTGTTTTAATTTATGCTCTATTGTATTGGGGGGCAGTAAGGGGATCATTCCTGCACATATACAGTACTAGTTAGTTCTTATGTGTACCAAAGCTTTAGATTTTCTCCCCCAACCATAAAAGCAGCCATCTTGTCATTGCCGGTGGGAAGGCCCTGGTTTGGGAGGGGATCTCAGTGAGTCCCCCGAGTAACGATTTGGGTAAGAGGTATTGTAAGTGGTGGCATTGCTATTCTGGAGGCCAGTGTCTCCAAAAAACAGTCTGCAATCCAGAGTCCCATGTTCAGTCACAACAACAAGCCAGTTCCCCAGGGCTTCAACCCACCAGGGTGCCTGCCACAGTATTATTTTTTTTTTTCCCCTGTTCCCCACTTCCTGCAGCAGGTACCGTGAGCCGCACGCAGGCAGCAGGTCACAGGGAGATTTGTTTCCTTGAGATTCTGTTATCTTTTTTGACCAATCAGAACTCTGGAGGCATGTGGGGTGGGTTCTCCTTATCTCGGAGAACCTTCAGAAAGTGCCATTGCATGACAGAGAACGAACAACGTAACACACGCTCCAGCCCACGGAATGAAGGAGCCCTGTCCAAACTCCACCATGTGCCCGCATCTTTGGATTGCACGCGGTGTAATGTGTGTGTCGAGGCACGCACAGTGCTGATCTGTGCACGCACCAGGCAGACTGTCCACACAATGGAACGTACACGGCACACAAACCGTCTCCTACAGTTCTGGGTCTTGCATCAATCTGTTGCTATGGTTCTTTAACTGTTTGTGCAGCAGCTTGGGTGGGGCCAGGACCAATAATTCTACAGCTCCTTTCATCCCGCACAGTCCCACAAGCAACCATGAACGTCTCCACTTAATCCCTTGTTCCACTGATCAAGATGTAATTTCCTGCCTGTGGGGTTCACTCCCCTTCCCTGTGCAAGATGGAATTATCCCAGCCCGGGATGCCTTTTTATTCCCTGGCTCTTAAAATGACTCCTGAAGCGTGAACGAGATTGCATCAAATGGCAGCCTCAGAAATCTGGCTTTAGTGTCCCTTCTCTACACGTTCCCGTCTCGTGTGTGTACACCCACACACAAACACTTGCACACTCCCCTCTGCGCACACAATGGATATGAGTGCACAACCTGAATATGCACGTTCCTTATGTGTAGGTAACCTGGCTAGATATATTACATACCCAGGTGTTGTTGCACTCCTTACAGACCTACACGTGAAATGTCTTCCTGTCTGCCCAAACCCACAGGGATGCTCACACGCTGCTAACGCCTGTCACCCCTTTCTGCTGCTCCCAGCGTGCTGGCTCAGCTCCTGCTGAATAGGGACCATGCAAATACCGCCCGTAGCCTGCGGCATTCCTCACAACAGGTCTCACTGTTCTCTTATGCAAAGTGTGCCCACTCTGGCCGACGTGGGAACCTCGCTGTGCATCTACTGGGAAGGATTGTCCTTCCTGTCTCTGCACACTGGAGGGGATCCCTCGAGCCCAGCCATCTCCCTTCCTTTGAACCCACCCGCCCAGCAATTCTTCTGTCTTTGTTCACAGCAATGGCTTTTGCACCAGGAAAACCCTGACTGCTTTAGGAGCAAAAGAGTTAATTCTCTATCAGTAGCAGAGCTGCCTGTGCTTAGACTCAATCAGGAACTTGTGGTGATCTGCAGAGGGACACAGTCCCACGAAACGGAAGGAAGCGGGACTCCAGGAGACCGTCTGAGCCCCACAATCAGAGGGGCTGGGGGAGCAGAACAGCTGTATCCAAGGCCTTTCTCTGACGTTCAGAATCATAAATCTCTGCAGCAAGATGGAAAACACAGAGAATGGAGAATTTCCATGCTCCATGTGAGTCCAAGAGAATAACTCCTGTGCTCTGGCTTCCTGTGTCTAGCAAATACACTCGCACCACAGCACTCTGCAGGCTGATTTACTGGCTGTAGCTTGGGATCCTGTCACTTGGCTGCTGAAATGCAGCCACTTCTGGAGTGTAGCATAGCTATTGTGAAACAGCATAATTGCACCACCGTTTAGAAGGAAAACTGAGGCAGGGAAGCATCTTCCCATTTTGCAGCTGGGGGAATTGGGGGCATAGAGAGGTGATGTGACTTGCCCAAGGCAGCATAGCTGGAACTAGCACTGCGGTGTTCCTGGCTCCCAGACTTATGCTCTGGACACTGCTCCCAATTAGAGCTGCCGGGAGAATTAGAAGTGGGAAGAAAGGAATTGACCCAAGTCCGGTTTCAGCCAGGGCATGAGTTCAACACTGAACTCTTCTCTCACACACTCACACCCCACATCTCCTTCACCCCCACCCCCCCAAGAAGCCGTACAATTTTTAATAGTAACAAGGAATTGGGACCTTGTTTTGCAAACAGCATGTGAAAAGTGGCATCTCTAGCAGCAGCACCAAGCTGGGATACGTGACCAGTGTTGGCTCAGAAGAATCCTCATCAGCACGTCCTGCACTCTGGTGTTCCTGGGAGATCTCCCATCCAAGTGGTACTGGCCCAGGCCAGTCCTGTTTAGCACATGTGACCCTGTTAGGTCCCAGACCCAGGTCTGCAGGCTCGTTAGTCTTTCTGGAGAACAGATGCACTCCCCGTGGCAGTGGCTGTGACCCCTTGTTGTGAAATGGAGCTGGACTGTGAGGTTGTTATGCAGGCTTTTAGGAAGATGGGTCTGTGAGCATGCAGCAGGGACTCACACATTTTCCTGCTCTGAACTTCTCAGGCTGAGTCTTGGCATAAGAGTGGAGTGGGGATGGGGACACAGGGAGCTTCCCCTTGGCATGGACTTTTTTTCTCTCTGACACTGCTGGTGCTGGCCATGGAGTGGGTGAAATCAAGCATTGCAGCACTTAATCTCATTCATCAGGACCAAAAGATCCACCCCTTTAATATATGGGGCAGGCAGCCCTGAAGTGAAAGGTGCAGACAGCTTTATGTGAGGGACCCAAAGACCTCAAAAGCCAAGTCTTAGGGGACAAGCACTGGTGGGAGATGTAGAGGGAACCTGATTTTGCTTTGATCTACCAGTTGGGACCACTAGCCATGATTTCTTTCCCCCCCCCCCCCCCCCCCGCCTTTCTTCCCCAGAAGAGAATGATTTAATCTTGAGGGGGGGGAGTTGTTTTGTTTTTGTTTTTTGGCTGAAGCACAAAGGTCTGTGGAAGTAAAAGGCACAAGGGGAAGAGTTGGCTGGTAGCTTCGGGGATGCTGCTACTGTTGGCAACCATCTCTCCACAGTGGAGCTGTCGCCATGGCAACCTCCTCAGCACCAGCTCCTATATGTACCAGAGTAATGAGGAGATTGTCCCTGCCCCCCTTCAGCGTGAGCACAAACAGAGACCTGGGGGAAGGGGAGTGAAGGGGGTGGCTCGGCCTCTGTCCCCACGCAGCTGCGCCTCCCTATGCCTGACCTGGGCGGGGATGTCTGAGACAGACCAGGAATTTGGGCAGTGTCTGCCCCACTTGGGCCTGGAGACAGTCCAGTGGGGGGAAGAGTGTAGAGGTGTTTGTTTTTTGGGGGGAGGGGAAGCTGCATTGACATGCCCCTCCATTGCGTGTGTCTGAGAAGGGGCAAATGTGTTGCTTCTGCAGTGGGTGAAGTTGCAGGGGTGGGGAGTCACTGAGGGGGGGCAGCCCCCCAAAAATCAGGAGGGGGAGGGGAAATAGACAGAAAAGAGACCCAAGCTAGGGCAAGGCCAGGTCCTTCATGATGCTAAGTGCCCTCCGCTCCCATTGATGTCTGTGACAGTTGAGACGCTCGGCTCGGGGATGCTGAGAAGGATTGGGATGGGTGCAGTTTGTGAGTGAGACTGGCTGCAACTATTCTGGGGTGTGGCAGGGGGGAGGGGGGAAGCTCCAGGAAAGCAAAGCTGGGAATTCCTAAACTGGGGTTCTCGAAACATCCGCACTCTGCTTAGAGATCCTTCTGCTTTGTCTAAGCAAAATGCCCATGGCAGAGCAAGAGCCCCAAGGCTGTGGCATCGTTCTAGCCCGTTCGTGCAGTAAAGGTGGGGAGGTGGGCGCTAGGCAGGATATGAACCCCAAACTCCACCCGCACAGTGGGGAGAGCAGTAACTGAGCAGCTTGGTGCATTTAGGCCCTGAGGGAGAGCTCCCCCCAGAGGAGATGAGGGAATCTGCATCATACGGTGTCCTGAGTGGGTCCCTGCCTGTCACTAGCAGGAGGTCTCATTCCAACCAGTAACTCTCTGGGATCGGCTCTGAGCTTGGAGATGAAATGTTAGCGCCAAGCACGCAGTTGCTGGTGTTCTGCCTTCTGTTCCCAGATGGTGCCGCAGAGTCCCATAATAAAATCCCCATGTCTTCAGTCGTCCCTCCCCCCACCACCTCAACCTCTGGCCCATGTGTGTTGGAGCAAAATCCACCTCGGCTGAGAAACCTGCTGAGGTTCAAGGGGTGACTTCAAGACAAGGGCTGGGTAGAGCTTACGCTCTTCCAGGAGCCTGCTTCTCCCCCTCCAGCGGTTCTCCACTATGCTTCAGCGGGAGAGAGTGATCAGCAGAGAGTGAGTGGGTTGAGCAAGGCGGCTGTTGATGTGAGATGGGGGCTGAACTTGGCCTAGTGTAATTGGGAACTTCTCCTCTTGTTCAGCAATGGGGCAGTCCCTGTGTCCTACTTGGGGGGATGGGGGGGCATCTGAAATCAAGGGACCCAGTGACATCTCCTCTCCCAGGCTCTGACCTCGCTGAAGGTTAAACTTGCAGATCTAGACGCCTACATTTATTGTCTCTGATTGCTCAACACCGGGAATCACTGGAGGAGAACGCCGCAGCAGGGGACTAGATGCCTGACACACCTTCTCTTGTGCAGGGTGGGACGGTCCCTCCGCCAGCCAGCTCTGCTTACAGGGCGAGCTCTCTTCCTGCATGCCTGATTGCACGGTATCCAGGACGCAGAGACATTAACATCCGTACCAAGAGACTAGACAACTGGCCTGTGATTCCCAAACAAGGTTGGCTCAGCCTCTGATCTTCACTGAAATCCATGGCAAAACTTCTATTGATTGCACTGAGGCACTTATCAGCTCAGTCACTTCTGTAGACAGACGGTTGCAGGTTCAAGTCCCACCCTGTGACTTGGGCTTGGAACTAATAAAGAAGCAGGAAGGGGCTGTGCTGCCGAGGTCTATGCTAGGAAGGAGCATCATTTATTTGTGAGCATTTTGAGACTGTTGTCAGTGACAGTCTCTATCTTATCTTGGGGCAAGGAACAAGATGTCCTGGGAAACCCAGGAAAGGACAGTACAGGAAGAGGCAGGCATGGAGGGGGAGACAGAGAGGAGTGCCAAAGCAGATGTCTGTAAATCACTTGCACTTAAAGTGCCATATTTTGGAAGATGCATCAAACTGAGATCTGGGCTTGTCTGTTGTGCTGGTCTGTCTCCTGGTGAACTGAACACCCAATTTTCTTTAATTTTTTTTTTTTGAGCGTACAAAGTAACACCAGTGTCCTTCTGGCCAACCATCTGCCATTTGATTAAACCGCAAATAACGACCCAGGCTGCGTGGGAGCAATTGCTGAAACCTAGGCAGATTCTTTCTTTGCCTAGGCAGTCCCTGACTTGCCAGTATTTTGCTTCTCTGTACAGTGCCGTGGGAGAGCCTGGGCATGAAAGGAGCTGCATGAAAGCAAGTGCTATTTTATAAAGGGCTGACTGATGCAGACAGGCAAATGTCAGAGCTGCCCCAGCAGCACCTTTGAAATCGTGACATCCACAATACTGCAGCCCAATGTAACACGCGTGCTAAATGTCGCCCTCTGCTGGTTAGAGCACGAAGGATGAGAGCCTGCTGCTGCTTGTTCATGGATTTACTCCCTTTTCGCTCAAGTGGTAGAGGTATCTGCTTTAGAGTTGAAAGTCTTGGGCTCTGTCTTGGGACCTATGTCTGGGGGTGTTGTGCTAGGAATGACCCCTTCTCTGCTCCCTAGTTAACCTCCCACTGTGGGGGTTTGGCATCCATCGCTGGAATTCATTAGACACCGGTTCCCCACTCAGGAATTCATCGCAGTAAATACTTTGCTGTTATATTGCACCTGTCATATAAGAATCTCAAAGCATTTGCCAGGCACTCATTAAGACTAACAGTGCTCCACTTGGAGAGGTATAACAGCTGTTCTATAGATGGGGAAACTGAGGCACAAAGGCTGACCTGTGACTTGCCTGAGCTTGCAGAGCAATGCAGAGTCACGAATAGAAGTCAGAAATCATGCCTCCCACTCTGACCAGGCAAACAGCACCAGATTATTATCTATAGCTACTTCAATATTTTCCTGCAGCCAGCCCTCTTTGTTCCCTGAACCCTTTCCTCTGGATCTAGTCTATTGACACTTGCATCAGGAGGAAAAAGCAGCCAGCCTTATGTGGAGAAGGGGTGTGTGTTGTCTCAAATTCCTCCCTATATCAGTGCTGGCAACACTCCACTATCTGGAATTCTTAGATGTGGCCAAGCGCACGCCTATTGGACTAAAAGGTGGATCGGTCTGTCTGAGCTAAGTAATGGGGGGGGGGGGACCCTCAGGATTGCCAAACCAAACATTCAAAAATCACAAACTTTTTGGCTTAAAAAATTACAAGATTTTTCTCTAAACTTGGGCTTCTGTTTCTTTGCCGCCTTGGTTCCGAGCTTCTTGGCCTACGCTCAAGTGACGCTTTTCAAGCTCTTCCTCTGTCTCCATGAGGGCTAGAAACGTACTTTAAAAAACCCAGAGATTCTGCTGTACTCGCGGGACTGCAGGCACCAGGGCTTCAAATTCAACCTCCAATATCCGGAGTCTCCCAGTGAACCCAGGAGAGCAGTGCGCAAGTGTTGCTGACTCTATATCCTAAGTGGGAACCTCGCAGGTGAGACTGTTCCAAAAACATCCTCTTCTCCCTCCTGGCCTCTGAAAGCTGGGGGTGACACCACCCCCCAAAACACTGACAAGGGGCCCCCTGGGCTCTGCTCAACCCCCTTTCATTTCCTCTATGAATACTAATTTATTTAACCCTTCTTAGCACAGACCACCGAATGCTCTGATTTCACAGCTTCGGTTCTCTCTCTCTCTCTCTCTCTCTCTCTCTCTCTCTCCTTCTTTGAAGCATTTTTATGGGAAGACCCCTTCCCTTGCTGCTGCAGCTCCCACTAGCCCCCTGCTCCCGCTCCCCCATATGCATTCCAGCCTTGCCCCAGCACTGCGTGGAAGCTGGCTGTCTCTTGGCCAAGAGACGTTCTAGCACTCTTAGATCCGACAGTGTCGCATGATTGCTGGAGGCTTCCTTACTAAGCAGATCTGATGCCTTCCTGACTCCATCCCCAGAGGTGTGTGCC
Source organism: Platysternon megacephalum (assembly GCA_003942145.1). Lineage (NCBI taxonomy): Eukaryota > Metazoa > Chordata > Testudines > Platysternidae > Platysternon > Platysternon megacephalum. The sequence continues at coordinate 7,738,520 of QXTE01000016.1, read as the reverse complement.
GGAGCGCTTGGCATTAAGGTGCCCTGCTCTCTCCCAGGGAGAGGAGGGTGTTCTTGCCGCCTGGTGGCCGGTTTGGCCCGCTACAGCCGTGGGGAAGAGAGGAAAAGGGTTCCCAGCTGCTACTGCAACTCCCCGGCAGCGAGACGTGTCCTCAAAATTCCACCCCGTCGTGCTGCTTTCGGGGGGCCTGTGACATCATCCCAGGAAAAACTCCGAACAAGATGATTCTTAATGGCCTTGCGACTCCAGCAGGAGTCAAATATTGTGAGCCTTCTCAGCCGCTCCTGAAGCCAGTCTTACACTGTGGCAGGTGCCATGAGACGGAGTCGCTGGGCGCTGAGCTTTTACGGGCCATGAGGGCAGGTGCCAATGACTGGCAGGCGGGGTGTTGGCCAAGGTCTGTCTCATGGTGTCCAGACAAGACTTGAAAAGTGAGTGATGTCAGATGGCGCTCCTGGGATCAGCTGTTGAGTCTCTTCTCTGTAGGAGCCAGGATGGCCCTAGTCACACATGCTACTGCAAGTGTTGCTGGTTAAGGCCCAAAGAGACGTGGTTAGTATGGAAATATCCAAGCCGCAAACACCCCCACTGAGTGGTGGGGCGGGCAGGCAGAGCTTCTCAGGGCTTTGATCTGTGGGAGAGGTGGCTAGTGGGTCACATTCATCAGTCACAGGCTTTTCCAGCAGTGTTTCTATCTCCTCTGAAACGTTGGTAATATTGATACTTGATGCTTCCAAGACCTTTGACCATGTCAGTGCTCTGTACAAAGCTTAACTAGCGAATCCTCCCATGCACACCCATGAGGCTGGGTCAGCGTGACTACCCTCACTTTGCAGAGAGGGAGCAGGGGGAAACTGAGGCATGGAGATGGAGACATGTCAGTGGCACAGTTGGGAAGGGAGCCCAAGAATTCCTGTCTCTCAGCCCTCTCCCTAACACTGTCAGTACTTCAGCATCTAGGATCTGTGCTGTTCTTTCCAGAGTCAGTGATGGGAAAACACAACAGTAAGCTGGCCCCTGAGATGCTGGACGACCTGGTGAGAAGCACAGAGTTTAGTGAGCAAGAGCTAAAGCAGTGGTACAAGGGCTTCCTGAAGGACTGTCCCACCGGCATCCTCAACCTGGATGAATTCCAGCAGCTCTACATCAAGGTACAGGGGAGGGAAGAAGATGGTCAGTGTTGGGTGGATGGGGGGCAGGCGCTGAGTAAGCTGCCGGGAAACATGGGGCTGCGGCTGTTTAAAAGGCTGCATTTGGGGGGAGGGATAGCTCAGTGGTTTGAGCATTGGCCTGCTAAACCCAGGGTTGTGAGTTCAATCCTTGAGGGGGCCACTTAGGGATCTGGGGCAAAATTGGTCCTGCTAGTGAAGGCAGGGGGCNTGGGAAACACGGGGCTGCGGCTGTTTAAAAGGCTGCATTTGGTAACTAGCCAAGACAACGAACTCCCCTGGGTGAAGGTAGTGCTAGCCCAGCCAGAGGTCAAGAGCACCATTGAATGGCCCCATTCACTGCTGGTGCTGGCTGGACCCTGACCTCTCAGGCGAGCTTTATGGTTAGGATGAAATTGGGACTCGCTGCTGGCCGTGGCTGGCACGGCACAGCCTGAGGGATGGATTGTTCTTGCAAAGCTCTCGTAGATCTCCCACTGCTAGCAGGATCCTGGGCTGGAGCCACAGAACCGCTGACCGTGCTCTAAGCTACAGAATGTTTGATTGTTCCTTCCCAGTCCAATCAGAGCAAGATCATAACACCCCCTGCCCCCAAAAAACCCCAGCCGCCTTTCCTACCCTCTATCTGCAGGCTGAGACAAGCCCTGAATTTGTCTCCTGAAGGATGTGATTGCCCTGGTGTTTTCCCACACCCCTTTCTCTGCAGTGGTAGAAAGTGGCCATATTTAGAGAAGCCTCTTACTATAGTGTGGGGCTTAAATAAGTCCCCTACAGTTCAGGCCTTCACAGATTTGTGCCTAGAATCAAATAGGTCCAAATCTCACTCCTTTCCCCCCCCTGGCTATTATCTCTAAGTTGATGCCCTATCCTATATCTCTCTAGATTAGAAATACTGATTCTGTGTGTATCCGTCTCTAAGCAGCAACGAATCCCATTTGCTCCCTTGCACCGCAGGTCCTCTATCTCTCCAGATCTCTTACTAGCCTCTTCTCACCCTGCAGTTTTTCCCATATGGAGATGCTTCCAAGTTTGCCCAGCACGCCTTCCGCACATTTGATAAGAACGGCGATGGGACGATCGACTTCCGGGAGTTCATCTGTGCCCTGTCCGTCACCTCCAGGGGAAGCTTTGAGCAGAAGCTGAACTGGGCCTTTGAGATGTACGACCTAGATGGAGACGGGAAGATAACCCGCTTGGAGATGCTAGAAATAATTGAGGTATTGGAATGCACTGGTCTCTCTGGCTCTGGGAAGACAGTGGGGTCAAAGATGCTGCAGTGGGCTGGTTCTGATCATTAGCCCCAGCACTGATGGGAGGCTGGAGAGCAGGACCAAGCGACTAGAATAGAAGCCCCTTCAAAAAAATTGCAGTTCACTAGTGTCCAAACTCAAAAGCAACTCCAGGATAAACCAAGCCCCAAACCATAGGTCGTAAACACCCTTGGCCCCTAGTGGTAAATCCATCTCCCCCAGAGCATTAGCCCTCCCCTCCAGGCTACTCTCCCCTTCCCAAGTCCCCCATGCTCGATCACAGAATCCCCTCTGGCAATGAATGCCCTGCCTCGGGTGCAGACTGGGCCCTGAAGCCATGCAGGGCCAGAGCTGCTGGCGCTAATTGATGCAGCCCTGTGCTGATTGGAATGGCCCCAGGTTACGTCAGCAGACCGTCTGGCCCACAGTCACTGCAGCAGGGTGGGTATGTCTACGCTGCAGCCTAGGGCGTAACTTTTGGGCGCAGGTGGATCTACCTGCACTAGCACACTGCAAAATAGCTACATGGGTGGTGGTCCAGGGTAGCCACCTGATACAATCACACCTGTCCCCTGGTATGTACTTGACTTTGTAAAGCACCCTCGCTCCATCCAAGCTAGTGCAGGTGTACCATAGACCTAGCCGGGGGGGGTCTCTACGCTTCAGTCAGGTGGGACTGTAGCTCGTGTAGACTCACCTGAGCTAGATCGAAGGTAGCTGAAGGAATAGCAGCAACATGGGTGGGCAGGTAGGTGGGCAGGCGAAGGGGTGGTTTGTATCCTACCCTTTAATCCAGTTAGCATGGCTAACAGTAGCTGTGTGGCTGTGGAGGCACAGGCTAGCAATCCAGTACAAGCCTATGTCTCCCTGTGCCGTGCTACTGTTACNCCCAGGTTACGTCAGCAGACCGTCTGGCCCACAGTCACTGCAGCAGGGTGGGTATGTCTACGCTGCAGCCTAGGGCGTAACTTTTGGGCGCAGGTGGATCTACCTGCACTAGCACACTGCAAAATAGCTACATGGGTGGTGGTCCAGGGTAGCCACCTGATACAATCACACCTGTCCCCTGGTATGTACTTGACTTTGTAAAGCACCCTCGCTCCATCCAAGCTAGTGCAGGTGTACCATAGACCTAGCCGGGGGGGGTCTCTACGCTTCAGTCAGGTGGGACTGTAGCTCGTGTAGACTCACCTGAGCTAGATCGAAGGTAGCTGAAGGAATAGCAGCAACATGGGTGGGCAGGTAGGTGGGCAGGCGAAGGGGTGGTTTGTATCCTACCCTTTAATCCAGTTAGCATGGTTAACAGTAGCTGTGTGGCTATGGAGGCACAGGCTAGCAATCCAGTACAAGCCTATGTCTCCCTGTGCCGTGCTACTGTTACTCGTGCTAGCTGGATTGAAGCGAACATGGGTACACCCGTCTGTTCTACAGCCACCCCTTCACTTGCTGTGTGGACCCGCTCAGCCCTGCCCCCGCTAGCATGGTGTTACCGCTGTGCCGAAGGGGCCCTCCTGGGCACTTCACCCCTCTTCCCTCTGTCCTTCATGCCTCAGGCCATTTACAAGATGGTGGGGACGGTCATCATGATGAGAATGAACCAGGACGGGCTGACGCCCCAGCAGCGGGTTGACAAGATCTTCACCAAGATGGACAAGGACAAGGATGACCAGATCACCCTGGAGGAGTTCAAGGAAGCTGCCAAGAGCGACCCCTCTATTGTCCTCCTCCTGCAGTGTGACATGCAGAAATAGAGTTTCCCCGCAGACTCCAGCTGGACTGCCCAAGGCCACGTGCCCCAGCATACTGGTTACTGCCCTCCCCACAACCTCGCACCCAGCCCCTGCTTCCCAGAGCTGTGCACTCAACTGCCTGGGGCAGAGTTCGTTCTGCTTGCAGCCTTCCACTTCCTAAACTCTACATCCCACTCCCCGAGCCCCCCCGAAGGGACTGCCTGAGCCACGTGCCAGGTTAGAACCCCCCAAAAATCCCTGGAGTGTGTTCAACCCCACAGCCCATCCCCTATGGATCCATCCTGAGATCACACTGCCAGGAACGCATCTGCTCTTCTTTCCCCGCCTCGCCCCCAATACCAGCTTAAGCCTCTTCCGTACTTAAATCCCCCACCCCAGGGCCCTGAAGTGGCCTGTCCAAGGCAGTGTTCACCCCATAACCAACATCAAGCCTCTGGCTCCCCCGAAATGCTGCTTTCTCATCCCTAGTTCCAGTTCCAACAGCCCCAGCTGGGCTGTTTGAAACCAGCGAATTCCCCCCCCATTAGACCTGATTCCTGGTGATGCCCCAAACTAGTCTGTGGCAGTGCCCCTGGCTGCCAGTCCTGACCGTCTCTTCCCTCCCCCACACGACGTACCCCAGTCTATGGAGCCCCAAATTGAACTAGCCAGAACTGGGCCCTGACAGGATAGCTCCTGAGCTCAGAGCCCTGGGCCCCAATCCTCGGCCTCTCCTTTCACTGCTGTCAGCAGCCGGCGTCGGTTGCAGGGCTCCCATAGGTGAGGCACTCAGGGCATTGTGAGACGTTTAGAAATAACGGATTCTGCCGCCTCCAGCTGTGAAATCCCAGAGTGCCGCGTTCTGTCTGGCTAACGAGGAGCACTGCGGAGCCAGCAGCTTTTGGGTTCAAATGCGTTTTCATGCACCCCTCTTTTCATCTGGAAATTAATCTATATTTAAGCTGCCCTCTCTGCTCCCCAGGCCAACCAGAAATCAAAGCAACCCTTGAATACAGGCGTTCTCAGTGGGCTAAGGAAGGAGCTATTGATGCTGTATGCTCCCGTCAAAGGCAGCCCTGAAGTCCAGCCATTGCTCATCTAATTTTGAGAGTCCCTTTTCCTGTTGCCTTGGCATGTGTTCAAATCGCTCTTGTCTGCCTGGGTCCGAGGGAGGCCAGAGCTGAGTAGACGTCTCGCTGTTAACATGAACACACACTATGAATGTTAGTGCAGGTTCGTGGAAGCGAGTTCCTTGTGATTTGGGTGGGGCAGGTTTGTGGTGTTAATGGTAAGTGCAGGCTTTAGACCCCTGCTGTGGGAGGAATACAGAGATTCTGCCCATTGGTGGCATTGCTAGCGGTGGGTATTTTCTGGCTTAATCTCCTCGTGGCAGGAAGCATCTAGGCCAGTCTAGCTTAGTTGGAAGAGACTGGCTTGATTCCTGTTTTTTGAGTCCTGGGTGTCGCTTCCGCTCCCAAGCGCAGCAGGGCGGAGGGACAACCCGCAGCGCGGGACAGAGTGCCATGCATTGCTCGGCACTTATGTGACCTTTGCAGCTGGGTGGCAGTGTTGACTCTCTGCAGCGGCATCCCATCTGGAGAGGGTATAAAGTGAGGGGGAAGATAGAAGGGACTGTCTGAAGCTGGGCGACAGCACAGGTGTGATGGGGTGAGATCTGATGAGAGTCTGGGTCAGGGATGTTCTCCGGGGATGGTGATGGAGGGCAGAGAGAGAGAGAGAGAGACATGGTGGCGGGTTGTGGGAGTGACATGGGGAGCGACAGAATAGCTGGGATCAGGTGATGATTGTGGTCTCCACAAGGACCTATCCATCCGGGGGGTTGCTTCACAGAGTAGGTTTGAGGGCCTGGGAGTGATTTAATATGAGACATTTTTAACTGCATCTCCCCTCCCCAGCCTGCCGTCTCTGCCCGTCTCCAACCCCGGGACAGCTGTTTGTTCACAGATGTGTATCTAGTCTGCTCGTTGTGGTTTTGATTATTGTAATAACTGTTAGGAAGCCGTGGAGTTGTTTATATATTTTTTTAACTGAAAAATAAAATGTGTCCCACAAGGGTTTCCACGGAGCAGTTATTGGTGATGCCGGGGCAGCGTCACCGCCTCTAGATCACCCATTCGCCTGCTGCAGTAATAGCCAACATCAGCTTGGTTTCTCCCGCGGCTTTTGCTTCTCAATAGTTGACAAAATTCTGACAACTGCACCGGGCTCCAGCCTGTTGTCCATTCCTGCCACTGCTGTGCATGCTGGGATGGGCTGTTCCACCTGGAGTGAGACTGATGAAGGATTTGTAGAAAGGGCCAGACCCCAGGATGTTACGTGACTCCTCCTAGAATGATTGTTGGGTTCTTCCACCCCTGGGAGCTGCAGCCAGCTACAGGCCTGATGTGAGGAGGTAACGGAGGTGAGAATCCTTAACTCCATCCAAGAGAGGGAGGTGGGTTGATGTGGGTAGCGAGAAATCTCTTGCTGCCCACGACACCCCCCCCACAAAGAACTCATACAATGTCCCGAGTGATTAGCTTGGGTCACAGGGCTCTTCAGATATCCTGGGGACCTGCACATCCTGGCCTGGGAAGCTCTCTTAGATAAAGCTGATGGGCTCACCCCTGCCCCGTGAGTAAGGTTGGTGGCAGCTGAGTGGAAAGGGGACAGTCTCTTCCCTCAGGCAACTTCACCCAGTTTGTTTGCTTTGGCGTTCAGTATGTGGATACCCTGAATGTGGGGGTTGAAATGCCCCTGAAAACTCTGAGCAACATTCACACCCCCCCAAGGCTCCTGGTTTTATCTCAGTCCCAGCCAAAGCAGCACCCTGGCTTTGCCTGGCTGTGGATGAACCTGGTTTCCACTCTCTGGCAGAGCCCTGCATGGTGCCTGCTACAAAGCCGAATGTAGGGCCAGATCCTGCCCCTTGCTCGGTGGGCGTAGAGCCTCGTCCCCAAAGGGGACGTCTCTAAAAACCCCACGGCACCGCGGGTCAGCGCTCAGGGCCATTTACACAGGCTCAGGCTCTGGGGCTAAACATTGCCGTGTAGACATTTGCGCTCGGGCTGAGGCCCATGCACCTTGTGGGGTCCTAGAGTCCATGCTGCAGCCCAAGCCCAAATCAATGTCTACACGGCAATGTTTAGCCCCAAGCCCCGGGACCCCCAGCCTCCCATGGGTCCTTTACTGCAGTGTAGCTGGACCTAAAGAGACTTCTGGGGAGCCAGCTGCTTCAGGGCGTGCTCCACAGGGGCCTGATCCCCCTGAGCAGGGGGAGTGCAGGGCTTGGACAGCACCTAGCCCGACGGGCACCTCAGGCCCTACTGTAATTAACATGATTAACAATTAAGGGCTGGGCTGTCGCTGCAGAATCCAAAATTCATAGATCCACCGCTCCAGCCCTCTGGGCAGGGGGGTGAGGTGGGCGCAGGGGCTGTTAACATCGTTGTAGCCATGGGTTGCTGTGCATCTCTCGGCAGATGCTCTGGGGGGCTTGGCGGGGGGGGGGGGTAGGAATTGTATTCCCCAGCACAAAGCCCATTCACTCAGGCCTTACGAAGGGGGTGGGGGGAAGAAGGTTTAGAACCTTGAGTTGCTGGGGCTGCAAGGTACAAAGGATCAGTCCCTTCCCCCCCCGCAGCTGCTTAGTGCTGGTTCAGGGCAGTTGCCCGGCTGGCGTGGAAGCACAGCAGTTACTTGGTCAGTTGCGTGGGGCTGGTTGCACAGCCCGCAGCTCTTGCAGAACAAGGCCGAGCGTGCCCATTACCCAGCTTTCTGCTCTAGTGAGCTCTGCAGGAGTGTTTGGGAGAGGGATGGTGATGGCCCAAAGGCCACTCGGTCAACTATTAAATTCCTTAAAGGAAAAGTGAACAGCGCATCAGAGACGGGGGGAGGGGAGAGGTTTTAATTCAAAAGCTCATTGAGACCTTAAATGGAATTTGTACTGGGCCTTGCTGTAGCACCGTTGCCCAGCAATCAGAGTCTGTTCTTCACATTTTAATTGTACAAACTGAAGCACAGGGACCTTGGGCGTTGCCTAAAACCAGAGCATGAATCGGTGGCAGAGCTCGGCCTAGACCCCAGCACTAGATCGGCATTTCCTGTGTCACCTCTGCCCTGCTCCATGCAGGTGAGCACTGCTGGTAGAACTGTCCCAGAGCCGCAGCTCCATTCTGTATCCACCTTCTTAATGCTGGATTCTGCCTTGGCCCCAGAGGCTCCCAAACTTTGCAGCACCAAGAGCTGTCCTGGCAGCTTGCAACCCCCCACAAGTGCCACACCCACATGCCCATATGCCATGTTCACAATGGGTACAGCTTGTACCAAGTTATCACAAAGCTAGTTTATGTGATTAACGTCAGCGCCTGGGCTCTGCTTTGCACTGCTCCGTCACCCAGAAAGGAAGCCGTGTAGGTTTGGAATGTGACGTGAGCTCTGGGTTATCCTAAGCAAACCATGCAAGCAGCCCTTCGACTGTACCTGCCCCTGGCTCTTGCTTTTCTATTCATCAACAAGGAATCCCCTTCCCAAGCTGAAGATCCTAGAAAATGGGGAGATGCAAGAAGCAATAACAAACCAGAGCAATGTGTGAACATTCTTGCATTTTGTATTTGTTCCTCTCACGAGCAATGCAGGGATGGGACCAGACGTGTCCCCAAGTCCCTTGTTCTGAGGAGATGGTGCAGCATCCTCCACCTGGGAGATGTTTTGATGACCTCTTATGATCAGCTATTCCAAGAGGCCGGGGTACCGCTACCACCTCCATATTCTGTTTCAGATGCCAGTGTTCTTACATAGCAAAGAATTAGGTAGATGTAGTTCCTCCACTCACGTATACCGCCTGGCACAACAGCAGAGCCAGAGAGAGCCCAAGAGCAGCCATCAGCTTGGTTCCCTATGATGATTATCACAGTAGTGCCTAGGGACCACCCGCGAATGGAGTCCCATGGTGTTTGTAGAGTACCTAGAACAGGGTGAGGTGAGAGAGTCCCTGCCCTCAAGATTTTACAGTCTGACCTGGGTCCAGGGCTGTAGCGTGACTTCCCATGCCCGATCCCTCTCCCAGTCAATTTCTCCATGTAGACAATCCCTGAAACAGCTATTCCAGAATAGCTCCCTGTGTGGACACTCTACGCTGGAAGAAGTGTCACTTGATTCTGGAATAATTAGTTTTCTTCTAAAGCAGAGTAATCCATGGTGGAATAAAATCCCCTTTATTCTGGGATAGAAGGAGTAATGGTCTCAAATTGCAGTGGGGGAGGTTTAGACTGGATATTAGGAAAAACTTTTTCACTAGGCGAGTGGTGAAGCACTGGAATGGGTTACCTAGGGAGGTGGTGGAATCTCCTTTCTTAGAGGTTTTTAGGGTCAGGCTTGACAAAGCCCTGGCTGTGATGATTTAGTTGGGATTAGGTCCTGCTTTGAGCAGGGGGTTGGACTAGATACCTCCTGAGGTCCCTTCCAACCCTGATATTCTATGAGAGCATCCACACAAGGAACTAGTGCAAATAGTCTATTCCACAGTGGCTATTCTGGTCAGTTTCCCCATATGCCCAAGCCCACTACAGCTTTAACTCCTGCTTCTTCACCCTGCCTGAGCAGTGCTCCCGTCACGCAGACTGGGCGAGGGAGCTGGCAGGGATAAGGAACCGCAACCGTGTCCCACGCAGGAGAACCTGGCTCATTTTCCAGTCCTGGCCTTGCTCCCTTCACTGACTTTCCCTGTAAAAGAAGGGCTGGGGCCAAGGCTCCCTGCTGCCCACCCCCAAAACTGGGCATGAGTTACTTTAGAGGATAGAGGGAATGTAATTCTTATGGGAGACGGCAGTTGTCTAGTATAAATTGGGAGTTCTGACCGCATCAGGCAAGGTCAAAGGAAGGGCAAGCTGACGTGCGCTCCTGCGTTTCTGTTCACAAGGAATTGATGACAGACGCTGACGTGATCGGAGACAGGGCTGACTGCAGCCCAACAAACCACTGAAGGGCCCGGGTTGCTCTGTTCATTGAGCTTAGCAGAGTTATAACCCATCCAACACGGTCAAAGGAGCCCCAGCAGGTTGACACCAGTGTACGGCTAGCAGGACCTGGCTCAAAATATCTAACGAAGGGGATGCCTGGGCAGTTGGGAGTGGTGGAAGCCTCACGCACGCCTCTGGGAGGTAGGTATCAGCCCCATTTCACACACGGCAAAACTGAGGCCCAGAGAGATTAACGGCCTTGCCTGAGGTGAAGCAGGGAGGCAGTGGCAGAGTTGGGATGCGACCCCCAGCAGCCCTGACTCCCTGCTCTAACCACTTAACTGTGCTTTCTTCCTGAAAGAAAACGCAAACCCGGAGCAAGGACCCAGGGCACCGGGGGGCAAATGCACTGAGCCTTCTGATGGGCCTGGTATATTTTAACCCCCCCGCTGCCCCTGTGGAAGGAACCCCTCTGTCCTATGCCGCTCAGTAGCTAGACCTGCTTGTGGGGTGCTCGTTCCACTAGAGGGCAGTGGAACACCCAGAAGCAGAGGGAGTTTTCTGAGTCATGCCGCCAGGTGCCCTGCAGCCCACTCCTCTCGGGCTGGGCCAGCTTCTCGCTTTGTCATTCCCTTTCGCTCTCCTCCGCCTCCGTTTTTAGCTTGCAATGAATTGAGGGCTCATGGGAGTTGTCAGACAGACAGCTCTGGGGCCAGAGGCAGTGCCAGTCCCCCCCCCAACCCCCAGTCAGGAAGGCCCCGCAGCACGAGGGTTCTGCTCAGACGCTGCTGAGCTTGCTCGGAGGGGGCTGGCTGTCATTTGGCCCCTGGGAACTGGCTGGAGACCCAGCAAACTCCTCCCCCATGGGGGCTACCAGACTGCCACTGCACGGTACCAACATCCAGACATTGCTCACCTGGGCTGGAGGAGAACAGTGCTCTTGTATGTACTGCGCCTAGCGCAGGGGTTCTCAAACTGGGGGTCAGGACCCCTCACGGGGTCACGAGGTTATTACATGGGGGGTCATGAACTGTCAGCCTCAACCCCAAGCCCTGTTTTGCCTCCAGCATTTATAATGGTGTTAAATATATAAAGAAGTGTTCGGGGGGGGTCACCCTCAGAGGCTTGCTCTGGGAAAGGGGGCACCAGGACAAAGGTTTGAGAACTACTGGCCTAGCACCACGGGGCCTGGACTATACCTGGGACTCTTAGGCACGACTACAATATAAATAGCTATGATAACGGGGGGCGGCTCCATTGCTCATTGGTGAGCCATCCCCTCCCTCGGCAGTTCCCCCTTTTTTTTCTCCTTCTTTCCTCATTCTTCCTTATATTTTGATCTCTTCTTCTCCCCTCCCCCCCACCCCCACACCCCCCACATCGCAAACTTGTTAAGATAACGACTGAGCCCCGGTTGCTAGGGAACTCTTGTCGTATTAGCATTTTAAAAGATTTTTACTTTTTTTTTAATAATAATAAAAAAGGGTCCTGGCACGTCTTCAGCAGCAACGTGCCCCCAGGATTGCCCGCAGTGCGGGTGCTCAGCCTCGCTTGGCGGCACGGAGGCAGGCTGACTTGGCAAACCCCGCTCTTCCCCCGGCTGTCACTGTCCTTTCTCGCGCCGTTCCAACAGCGCGTGCGGTGCTGGGCGACGAAGGGCCTGATCCTGAGAGGGGCTGAGGAGCTGCAGCTGCTGTAGGCGCTGGACGCGCTCAGTGCTTGGCGGGGGTCAGACCCAAAGAGAGTCGCTGCCCCAGGGTGTTTACCTGGCATTTTTCAGGAACTCTCCAGTTATTGCTCTGGCACTGGCAGTAGCACCCCTCGCAGCCCTAGTGTAGATGGGGCTCAGGCGCCTTTCCCACTGGGAGGGATAGCTCGGTGGTTTGAGCATTGGCCGGCTAAACCCAGGGATGTGAGTTCAATCCTTGAGGGGGCCATTTAGGGATCTGGGCTAAAAATCTGTCTAGGGATTGGTCCTGCTTTGAACAGGGGGTTGGACTAGATACCTCCCGAGGTCCCTTCCAACCCTGATATTCTATGAGTCTGTCACCTAGACGTGAGTTAAATCAGTTGTTTTCAAGCTGTGCTCCGTGAACCCTGGGGGTCTGCGCACTATGCCTAAGATTTCCAAAGGGGTCTGCACACCTCCAGCTGAAATTTTTTAGGGGTCTGCAAATGAGAGCCACTGAGTTAGACAAGACACTGGTAAAAACACCTGTACCCTTGTTACACAAGTGCTCCCCCTGGTGGAGCTGCCCCACAGCTAGGACAGGGGAGGGAGACCGCTCTAAAAGTGCAGCATAGACAAGATATCCAGTTGCTGTTCCTGAGGGGACAGCCCCAGGGTGATACCCAAAGCCAGGGTGTGGGGAGCTTGGTACTTCACTTCCCAGGCTCAGGAGCCCCAAATGGAGGCAACAAAGACTGGCTGCGGAGGCATCCCTGGTGACTGTGCTCTGCTTTCTGGGCTGGTGCTGCTCTAAGCAGCCTGTGTGCAGGTCACGGTGGGTCCCTTTGCCTGGCCAGCTGGCTGGGTCACGGGTGGGCTGCAGTTATATAAGCTTTGGGCCCGAATACGGGTCGGGGATGGAGTCAGGGGAACTTGAAGGCTTTGCCCCAACAAAATAGTCTCCTGAGCATAGCGGGGGCTGAGGTCGGTTAGACGGGGTCGCCTTGAACTTTCCCATGCGTGTGCAGCTCTTGCAAGTGTCTGGGGAAGGAGAAACGGTACAAATCCCATAACTGTGTTATTCTGTGTGCAAGCCCCAGCCCTTGATCCTGGTAACGAGCCAGCGATGCTATTAGAAAGGGCAGTAACTTAAACCTTGGACTGGAATCGCTGGATCTGTTCCAGGAGGGATGGTGAAGTAGCTGCTTCTCTCAGTGGCCACCCTCCCACTCCTGCACTGGTGTAGGTGCTGTGGCTGGAGACTGGCAAAGCACTTCCTGGGGTCCTTTGTCAAGGCTGAACTGTTACCAAACACGCACAGAGGATTTCCGAGCTGTTCAGGATCAACACAGCACGGGAGCCACCTCTGAAGCCAATGCTGCTCTCCGGCAGCACCTTGTGCACCACCATAGTCCCCAGCCTTAGGTGCCGGTTAGAACGTGAGATGCAACGGTGTCTCAGGTTTTGTCCATGCCCTGGTGCTTCTCGCTAACAGTAAGACAGCAGGCACCTGGTGGTCTGGTTAGCCCCTGGGCAATCAGCGCTGAAAATTAACCCTTTCATTGCTGGATCAAATATTGTGCAAAACACATCTCTAATGGCCTTGTTGCATTTCACAGGCAGGAAGGGTGAGTCCCGGCGCTCGGACAGTGCCCAGTCCTAAGGGAAGAGGATGGGAGCCTTGACAACAGTCCCTTGCTACACTCAAAGTCCATGAGTGGGAGTCCTGACTAAAATTCCTCCTGGCTGCCAAAGTGTAAATAGGCCAACACCCTCGGAGCCCTGTCAGAGACAAATACGATTCACCTAGCATCTGCCCAGCATGGCGCTGCCCATGGGGTCTGGGGCTTTATCCCCTGGGTCCATTTGTCACTATAGACCGTTTTGCCTGCTCCAGTAGCAGGTTGCTGTATGGTGGGGTGTTGTCTCTCATCCTCGTGCCTTCCTGCCAGGGTTGTGTTTTGTGTTGCTGAGTTTCCATCTCTAGTGGATGGGCCCTGATTCTCTATTCGGTCTGAGGTCTACACATTTCACTGCGATGAGGCTGCTGGGCCATGCAGGTGTCCCTAACAGCCTGGTTTGTTGGTTTTGATCTGTTCTTCCCAGTGACTCATATACTGTTCTTCCACAGGTCTCGATCTAGTGCCTTGAGGATCATTTAGTTTAGGGGGAGGTTGTTGGCTCCCTTGGTCTGAAGTGGAGCTGGGCAGAAAATGGGATTTCTGTCCCGTGGAAAATTTTGACATTTGTTTTGTCCCAAATCTGGACGAAAGGTTGAAATATTCACAGAAGGAAAGATTCTGAAGCATTTTGATTTGGAAACCTTGAAATGACGGTGTTGAAATGAAATGTTACAGCATAATATAGAATGTTATATATTCTATAAATAATAAATAGTTTAAATGAGAAAGTTGAAATGAAACACTCCACTTCGATTTTGAAACTTTTCAGTCTAACGTTTCACCAAAGTCACCACGTGCCCGGGAAACATTTTGATTTCAGTGAAACAGCATTTTCCGATGGAAAACTTGTCTCAATTTTTTTGACCAGCTCTAGTCTGAAGGTTCAGTGCAGCAGAGACTTTGAAGTGACCTTGTCTAGGGGCGGGGTAGGGTGTGGATCGGTTCTAGGTTTTGCAGTAAAGGGGCGTTTGCTGTTTCAGATAACATTGCAGCAGAAGCTGCTTTCTTTTATCATGTGCTCAGGAAGAGGGGGGAATCAGCCTCCTGCTGCTCTGCAGCTTGGATTCAGTGAGTTCCTGGCTGTGCATTTCTTTGCACAACTGTAGGGGAAAAGGGTTCCTCTTACGGTTTGTCCCAAATGGTGTTTTTTAGCAGTTAAAGTTGGGCCTCAGACTTCACTCAGATGGGCTGAGTTATATAAATGAATCCACTTGGGAGATGATTTATTAGCTAATGAATAAGATTAATAATTCCGTTCACTAATGCACAGCATGGTCCCCCCTGCAGGGACTCAGAGGAAGAGCGGGTGAATCCTGATGAGTGCACTGCAGTGTCTCCATCTCAGACCGCCAAACCATGGATCTGTTTGTCCCCGAGGAGCCTGCTGGAGGATGATGGACTCACGCCGTTCCCACCAGGGGTTTCAAGTCTCCCTGACATTTACCCAGCAACTACTCTGGGTGATTTACAGTCCTTTGCACTCCACTGGCAGGCCAGCAGGACTAACCTGCCATTCATCAGTTTCTCAAAAGGTGGGCAGGTCTCCGTCACTGCCAAGAACTCCATCACCTCCCTGGCTCCCAGCTTCACAATGTGGGGTTCCTCTCTGGTACCCCCAGACAGACCCTCGCCAAATTCTAGTTTCCTGCCTCATCCACCCTCTAGATTCCAACCTTTCCTCTGCACCCCTGTTGTGAAAAGCCTGGCCCATCTCTTGGCCTTCTCATGCCTTGACTAGCACAACCTGCCCGCATCTCACCTCCCCTAAATGTCACTGCTCAGCTCATCTTCCTCTCTCAGTGCTCAGCTCATCTTCCTCTCTGTGTTCCACCCACAGCAGTCCTCGCACCAGCACCCTCTCTTCTGCAGCACCCAATTGAAGCTCCTCCTCTCTTCCAGGGCTTTGCATAGCTCCACCCTAAGTAGGTAGGGCCCTAGCCCAGGACTTGGCAGACCCAGGTGCAATTCCCAGCTCTGCCACAGATGTCCTGTGTGACCTTTGGCAAGTCACTTAGCCTCTCTGGGTCTCAGGTCCCCATCTGCACAGCAGGGATAGCTCTCCTGCTCACAGGGGTTGTGTGAAGATAAATACATTAAAGATTGTGAAGCATTTGGGGATCGCCTGCCGACAAGCGCTATACAGAGTTAGGTATTATTATCACCATTTCAACCCTCCTGCTCCTTTGTACCCTCTCTTCTACCTGTTCCCTCTGCCTCCTTCCCCCACTCTCAGCTTTAAACCATCTTTCCTGACATCCTCTATTTTGGGAGCACCCTCCTATCTCCAGGCCCCAAGCACCCTTCTGGGATCTTTCCTTAAAACACACTCCATTTGCCAAGCCTCCTGCCTTGCTCCTCAGTCCCTGGGCAGCCCATTTATTGTTTCCATCTGAGTTAGCTCCTTGGGGCAGGGGCCTTGGCTTAGATCTTCAAAGGTAATTAGGCTCCTAACTCCCCTTGACTTCAGTAGAGGTTAGAAGCCCGAATACCTTTGCAGCTCTTGGTCTTTGTCTTGTCTTAGCGCCCCGGACTACCCTTGTACCCCTCTCTTGAGAACAGCAGCTGTAGCCCCCAGGGGCTCCGACAGGGATCAAGGCCCCACTGTGCTCGGTGCGGTGCATACACATAATAAAAGAGTCCACGGGCTTACAGTCTAAAGCAGCCATATTCAGCCCTCAGGGGTTCAGGAGCCAAATCAGCGCTCACCATTACCCCCAGGAGCCCCAGGCGGGGGAAGTCATTGCTTCGTTTACTCGAGTACCAGATAGCCACTCACAGGGCCTTTGCCGAGCATGTGCTGCAAAGAGCCGCAGGAGACACCGAGCGAAGTGGACAAGAGGGGGAAACAGAGGCACGGCCAGCACGTGACGGGCCCCAGGTCACACCGTGGCAGAACCAGCAGGGGAGCCCCAGCCAGGTGCCCTCCCCATTAGCTCGCGCTGCCCTGCCCGGAGCGCGCAAGGACGAGCAGGAAGGGCCCTGCCGGTGTCTGCAGCACCGACCCGCAGCGGCTCAGCCCAGCCGGGTTGCAGGGCAGGAAGAGCCCGGCAGGCTCCAGCGCCGCACGGGTTAAGCCAGCTGGCCCCTCCGATCTAGGCGCGGGGCGGGCGGCCCTATAAAGCGCCCCCGCCAGCCGAGCAGCGGGGCTGAGGCGCGCGCGCCGCGTCCCGGGGAGACCCAGCAGCGCAGCCGCTCGCGCTCCGGCTCCGAGCCGGGGAGATGGAGCCGGCAGCCGCTGGGAAAGGCTCGTCCGCGGATGGCCAAGCGGCCGGCGGGGCGCAGGAGGCCGGGACGCCGCAGCGCTGGGAGGAAGCCAAGACTTTCTATGACAGCCTGACCCCTACAAAGAAACCCAAACCAGTAAGAGCCTTTCCTTTGCTGCTGGGAGCTGGGGGAGCTGCAAACCCTCCCCGTGCCGGGAGCAGGGGCAACCCCCGGGATTTGAGCCACCTGACCCCCCGACCTGTTGCTTCGTTCTGCTGGGCCCTGGGAGGATGGTGCCCGGGGCTAGGCTGCTCCTGCCCTGCTGAGGACGGGCATGGAGCCCAGCGGTCTCCTGCAGCAAGGAGCTCCCCGGCTGCAGGGGAGCTGCTGAATGCAATGCAAGATCCACTGGGTGCATGTCACAGGCGGAACACACCGGCTATTCCACCGTAGCCAAGGCAGGAGCTTCCCATCTGTAACCCCATATCTGTAACCCCCCCTTATCTTCCCCGCTGGGTACCCTTGCTGGAGTGTGGGGGACCCCCGTGCCCACGTAAAAGGGGGTGGGTTGAGGATGGGTGACAGCCCTAACGCTGAATCTCCTGGCAGCTCCGGTTAATGTCATTTGAATGTGGCTGCTCCTGGTCAATCTCATTTGCTGTGCCCTTAGTCTAAGAGTCCTGTGTTATCTAATAGGCACTGAGCTGTAAACCCCTCCGGCTGGCACAGGTTTAATAATAGAAACTCCCACGACCAGCAGAACCTCCACAGGAACCTTGGGCTGGAAAACAAGGTGTAGAAACCCGCCTGCTCCAGTTACCTGTGGTCAGGAATAAACTTCCCTGCAAGCTGCTTGCTTGTTAAATGCCCCTTCTGCGGTTCTTGCACCTGCCTCTGGAGCGTTAGGTACTGGCCACTGACCGAGAGAGACAAGGTCCTGGAGCCAATAGACCCCTTGTCTGGTCCAGTCTGGAAATTTCTGTGTTTATGGTCCTGCAGGCCTGTCCCTGATAAGCCCTGAGTGCATGTTATAGGGGATCCCAGCTAACACTTCTGTCTCACACCTGTAACCTCAGGTGTGAACTCGGACAGAGAGAGACTTCATAGGCTGTAGTTCTGTGGAGACCTGCCAGCTCTGGGCATCGTCTCCGGAAGACACCTTGCTTACGTGGAAATCTTGTTTGGTTCCTTGAATCCTGCTGTATTCCCTGCAGATGGATGATGGTCGCTGGCTTCAGCCTTCACAGCTGTAGTGGGAACTGAGAGGGGATAAGCCAGCCTGGGTTATAACAATGATCCTCTGCCCCTTTCATGCAAGGCCCTCAGACAGCTTCAGCCATTAATGCGACCTCTCAACACCCTCAGAAGTGGGGAATTAGTATTATTATCTCCATTTGACAGATGGGGAAACTGAGGCATGGAGCAGTTAAGTGAGTTGCCCACGATCACACAGTCAGTGGCAGAGCTGGGACCAAAAGCCAGGAGTCCTGATTCCTAGTCCTGGGCTCTGGAAAACACTCCCTCTCTCTGACCACATTGCCAGGAATCTTCTCTGGGGGATCTGCCATGACTCCATGCCCAGCTCATGCTCCTGCCGCGGGGGCTGGTTTCAGGCAGGCTGGGAGGTGCAGGTGCCAACAGCCATGCAGAGAGCTTCCATTGCAGCTCCGTTGTGCTCAGACGCAGCTGGGCCCACCCTGCGAGGCAGCTGTCACAGCCCATGATGAATGGGTGCAAGGCATTTCCCTGTATTATTTATATAGTGTTCTGAAAACCCATAAGCATCCCAGCCATCGCAGTGAACTTTAATCTGACCCCTCAGCGCTTGGTGGGGCCCCAGGGATCTGTGGTCTGTATAAGAGATATTTCTAGGCATCAGTAGTCTGTCTGTCATCTGTTCTGTCCCTCTGTCTGCCCGCTGCCTTCGCAGGCCCAGGGGAAATCCTGTCCTCTCCGCTCTTTGCTGGGGTGTGTCTCCATGTCAGAGCTGGGATCCTGGAATGACGCCAGCTGATCCCACAGCCCTGCTGCTTGTTGGATATAAGACCAGGCGAGAGAGACGGGTGACGAGACTCAGGGGCATCCCGAGAGCAGTGGGGAGGGGGCTGATGATGCTAGTACTGAGCCCTTGATTTCCATAGCCGCGGAAGTGAATGTGGCGTAGGCAGGAAGAGGGTGATGTCGTGGGGCTGTAAACAGCCAATGGGGGTCACGGGTGCATTAAATTGGGCCCAGAGGCACCTAGGCTTTGAGGCCTCCCATAAAGCATCATTCCATCCAGGTCCCCCCTCCCCTCTCTCCTTAGCAGAGTCCCAGTTCTGCCCTCAAGTATAACTGTCCCCTTGCCCCAAGTCATGCCGCCTTAGCCTTTCCCTGCAGAATAAATCCTCTTCACCCTCCTCCGAGGGCTGATCCCTGAGCCATGTCTCCAGAGGAGCTGAACCCATTTGTCTTTGCTGCCAGCCCCCCGACATACAACTGGTCCCAAGACGGGACCCTGGAACTAAATCCTCCTGAAGTGTTGGAGAAGGAGCTGGAATCCAGAGCTGGAGCTGGATGCAGATCCCTAGATCTCTAATGGGCCAAACCAAAATGCCAGATCCAGGCATCTCTGAACTTGGAGGGAGGGGAGGATCTGAATCCAGATCAATGTCTCAATTGTGTTGGTCAGGTCCATCGTTACCCAGAAGCCTTTGAGAACTACTCTGCAGGGACTGATGGGTGCAAAGTGTCTGGAGATGGGAAAGAAACAAGCTCCAAGGGTCTGGGGGCACCTGCTGCGAAGAAGAGTCAGTAGGAGTCACTCACAGCTACGCAGTAGTGTTCCTGTTACAGTTTGTGGCTGGGCTCAGGGATGGCTGTCCCCTCAACTCCTGCAACTGACATCCCAGAGAGAGGGTTTTCTTGAGGGTGCATTTGCAATCCTCAGCGTGACACCAGCACAGCTGGGCTCCAACCTCAGGTCATATTAATTTTTCATCATTTTTGTGTTCATAAATATCGGTCCAGATTCTCAGCTGGGGTAAATTGGATATTGTGACAGCCCAGTCTTGGGCGACACGCCAATGACTGAACCGTCAATCTCCAGAACTAAAAGCATGAGCTGCCACGGCTTGAGCTAAACCTTCTCAGGGGCACTATGACAGATTGTGGATCAGACACAGCCTGGGCCCTGGAACGCACGCTCATCGGTGTTGAGTCACACCAGCTGAGGCTCTAGCCCATAGCGTATAAATAAACATCACATTCATTTAGTAGTAACAATAAATGACTGTGTTACCTTAACACAGGTTTAAAAGAGCACGTTTTCATTCCCATGGGGAATCCGGCGTTCAGTTCTGCGCCCCTTGTGATCAGAAGGTTATTGACAAACTGGAGGGACTTCAGAGAAGAGCAAGAGAAATGATCCGAGAGGTTAAGGCACTTGTGAGGAAAGCATGAAACGCCTATTATGGTGATGGCCCCCAACGGGGAGAGAAGTTTGCAAATATTTGAGAGGAGGACGAGGGATGACTTAGGCTGGCATGAGGGGTAGAACCAGGAGAAATGGGGGGAAATTAGGAAAGGGAAAATGTAGGGTGAATGCCCAGAGAAACTTCCTGACAGTGAGATGATGGAATCGGGTCCCAGAGGAGGAAGAATGACTAGTGCATTGCCCAGTCTTGTTTTAACTGGTCCAAGCAATGGAGCATTAGACACTAGGGAACGGACACACCCTGGCTGGAAGGATCTTATGGGTTTTGTCCTGTTTTAGTGAACAGTCTATCAGTGCCAATTCAGATCAGGCTGCCCGCTCCTGAGCTGTCCTCGAGATGCCAGGCTGGACACCTGGAGGCTCTCAGGAGCTGCTCAAGGCCATGGCAGTTGCCCACTGAGTGGCAAACACGAGATGAGCCATATCTGGAGATACCAAGTCAGGGCAGCGCTTTGTTCTGGAATGCTCCATTTTCCCAGGATGCCGTCTGCCTGCTTCTCGATTCATCAACTTCAGCCTTGCCTGCTCCTTGTGTATGTTTAAGGTGTTTCTCTGTCTGGCTGCGCAGGACGTGTCTCCCTCAAGCTGGGATTTTCCCTCAGTTCCTGTGAAGTTCAGGGATCTCTGCACGTTCTTTGGTACCTACATGGGAGCCAGCACTATATATGTCCCAAACTCCTGTACCTTCGCTAACTGGAAGTCAGGTCTCCGGTCTGGGTTTTTGGTGGCATCCAGGATTTCCGGGACTTGGCCATCAACTCTTGGAAGGGTATTTAGGAATTGTAACCACAGCAGCACTCATGTAACAGGATTAGGTGACCGGATTAGAGGAGCGCCATCTGGTGCAACGTTTGAAGCTGGCTTTGCCGGAAGGGATCGCTTGCCGTTATAAGTATGAAGGTTGAAATACATAGACTCCCTGGAAATCCTGGCAGAATTGTCTCCGCCCTTCATCCTTTTGAGGAGGATAAAGCAGTGCTGGGTCTTTCAGATGAGACTTTCGTTCTGCCTGTCCTCGGAGGACGTTAACGCTTTCTTTAAGAATATGTACCCCCCTTCCCCCTCTCTGGGATCCTGGCCAAAATTCCTGCACTGTGTGCCAGTTGACCATCATTCTCCACCCCAGAGTTGGCTGCATTTCAGCAGTGCTGAGTATACGTAATCTGAAGTGCTGTGGGATGAGAGGCACTATAGAAGTGTACAATATTATTAGTTTTAATCATTCCCCCTATCATTTCTCTATTTTTCTTTCTGTGTTTGAAGTGTTTTTATTTTAACGTAACTCTCTGTTTAGGGCTAAAGCTTTTCTAAGAAAATAAAGACTGCGTGGGTGACTGGTAAGGAACGATGGGAGCTGTTGGCTTGCTCACTACATAACCAGTGCATCCAAGGAGATAGAAAGTGCTGGTATAATGTGTATAGATGTGATTGTACAAAACCCAAATCACTAAAGCTGCGATAGTGGCTTAAAGGAAGCAGGTACTTTCCAGACCGCTAGCCCAATGACTGCTTGGGAGGAGGATTAGACATACATCTGCAGTCCCCAAAGGTTTAAATCCCCTTTTAGCATCTCCCTGCATTGCATTGTTTACTGATGGCTAGTGCTTCCTACTTGGTTGCCCTTCTGTCCTTGTCTTAAGATGCTGAGTCTAGACATGAACAGAGCCCTAGAGCACAGCACCATCTTCCCCTTCACTATCCACCTATAATATTTCTGTTAAGCTCTTTATTAATCCTCTGCTGATGGAGCCTTTGGTCTGATCCTCCAATGGCAAAGGAAGAGGGTAGAACAGCTGACCTATTTTTTTAAAATTCCAAAATGCAGAATTCAGTTTGATTCAGCTCAGCAAAGCCCTCGAGCTGCTTTCCAGACACTGTTTGAGGACCAGCATTAACTGACCTTGAGTAACCTTGAACGCGGCTCTGAGGATAAACAGTGTTTATTCTGAACTATATCCAGTCTCCTGGCCCCAAGGATCCCCACACCGGATGAAGGTCACTGAAGGTCACGCTGGGGTGGGATGCGATGCTGCGTAGGGTCCCGTGTGGTCTGACAGCACGTATGAAGTGTGGCTAGGAGGTCGCTAAAGAATACAACTGTTTATTAGGAGGAGAGGCAGCGCAGTCTAGTGGTTAAAGCACAGGAGTGGGAGTGTGGACTCCTGGGTTCGTTTCCTGCCTCTGCCCCAGGATTGCCATATGACTGTGGGCAAATATCTTACTCTCCAAGCCTTGGTTGCCCATCTGTAAAGTAGAGCTAAGAGCTGACGTCCCCCAGGTGGTAAATAGAGCAGGTAAAAAAAGAATCGATGGAACAATCTTCTATTAAAACTGCAGTTTTATCAAAATGGAAATGTTTCTTGGGGAATGGGCTGGTTTTGTGACACTTCTCGATGGGGGGTGGAGTTGAAACATTTCAATCGTGCCACTCTGATTTCATTTGGACTTGTATTAAAATGTGAATTTAAATATTCTGTTAATGTGATGTGTATATAGGCCACTTAATATTGCAAGATAAAAGTTGCATTGAAGTGACTTATTTAAACGTTTAGTGGTTTTGTGGTTTTTTTTGTTTTTTGTTTTTTTTTTACCCCCAAAATTTTGATTTGGGAACATTTGTCTTGTGGGAACTTTAACATTTCTGACTTTGTTCTGAACTGGAACAAAATTTTATTGTAACGGTTGGAGTTTCCTACAGAAGGGGAATTCTGCTAACTGACCAGCATGAATTGTGACGCTTAATTCATTAATGTGTACCGTCCTCCTATAGACAGTGTTCTAGAGGTGCACAGTATTTAGCAGGAGTGAACAGGATTCAACAGGTTATATGTCCCCAGAGGGTGGAAGTGTGGTGCTGGACTGCTGGACAGCTCTGCCTGTCCACTGCTACAAAACAGCAGGCCGATACGCCAGAAATGTAGGGTGGGATACAACTGGGTATCCATTTCTTGCTGCGTTTATTACCTCTGAAATTTACCCCTTGGGGGGGCCTGTACCTTTAAATGGCGAGGAGAGAACCTGGAGCGTCTTGTAAACAGCTACACAAGACAAGGGTGTAAGCGGCGCATAGCCATACATGCAAGGTGTGTGCAGCACAGAGATACATGCATGTATGACAGCAGAGCCAGATTTCTCTGTGCCATACCACGCCAACCCCAGCGTCTTTGAAAAGGCACGTGGCATGGCTTTCCAGAGCCCCCTGGGTTTGTCTGATCAAACTAAGTTGTTGTGACATTCACAACACTGACCCAGTTTCATCTTGCAAGAAATTTTTAAACCTCTGTAACTGGAGGATGCATTTCCCTGCTGTCCGCCACGTACCAGGAAACGGATACAAATGTCCTATAGCCCGACTTGGTTTACCCAGAAAACTAATTTAGGTAATAACAGCTGGGCCCATGAACTGGATTAACTGCCAAAGGCTAGTGACGAACTGACCCGGGACCTCTAATAGTTATTAAGTAATATCTTAGCTCATAAATGACCCATGACACTGGAGTTATTAATGCAAATTAGAGTTACGAGCTGGCCCATGACTGGTTAATAACTGACTAAGGCCCCCTGGGTAACTAATCTTAAAATGGCAAATTTGCTACATGTGAATTATGTATTTGGTGTGCTGTGCTATGCTACTAGGCCAAAATCCTGGGCTAGTGGGAGAGAATAGAGTGGAGAATTCATCTTAGGTTCTTGTATGGTCCCCCATGACCGTAATACCTGAGGTCCTGGATAGCCACGCCAGCAAAGCCCAGGATAAGTCATTTTAGGGAACAACAGTCCATGCACATCCCTGCAGAACAATTGATCCCAAATCCTCTCCGGTACATCTGTGAAGCTCGGAGTGCTGGAGAGGAGAATTTGTCCCATTGTTTTAGCTATATTGAAAGGGTCCTGTTGGTTTCAGGTCACTGCCCTGGTGTATGAACACTGCCTAGGGACACTTCCACTGTTTATTGTCTGCAAAGCGGTTTTCTGGGCTGTATAATTACCGTGGGCCAGCCTGGCAGCATCTGCCTAAATCGCTTTGTTCGCTGGCCTTGTTCCTGCTGAGAGAGGAGTAGGTGGGTTGTGTTAATGCTCTGAGGCAGGTGACTCTTCATCCCAGCTGGGTGCAAGGGAGGTGGGAGTGACTCTCTAGGGGTGGTAGAGGATCAGGGCTCAGCAGGCTGGAGAAGGCCCAAGCCTTCAGAGCAGCCGAGCCTGCCGAGAAGGATTGAGCTAATCTTTGTTCTCGTGTTGCTGTTTTTAATAAAGTCAAATGCTGGGGGGCGGGAGGGGGGGTGAGTTTGGACTTTGCAGAGCATGTGGACTGTGTTTGTATAGCAGGCTGGGAATGACACCAGCTCACCTACCAATACCGACAGGAAAAGAACAGCAATATTGGCCAGGACAACCTAGTAAACAGGAAGCCTAGAAATCAGAGCTGAAATAAACCGAGAGTACCATTGAACATCTCACGCTTAGGTACTTTTGAAAAAGGTAAGTGCCTAAATCCCATGGGAGGTGCCTTTGGAAGTCTTGCTGGGTGCCTGTCTGAATTGCTAGATACCTGAATCGCTTTGAAAATCTGGCCCTGAAGCACGTCACTTCCTAAACTCCATTGACTTTCAATGAGATTTAGGCTCTTAAATGCCCAAATGACATCTGAAAATGGGACTGAGGCACTTAAATCACTTAGGCACTTTTGAAAATGTTGCCCCTACTGGGGTTGGGCCCATCTAACACACTGTTCCGTACTGTCTGGTTTCTAGTTTTCACTGTCTCCGTATAATACCCCCGCCCTTCGATATCCCCCAAATCTTAACCTCTGGCCATAGGTTTTCAGCCAGGTTCAGCCCCCCAAACCTCTTTACATGAAATCACGGGAAACTGCATGCTGCAGTTCCCTGTCCAACGCACTCGCGTTTCAAATCGGCTCTGATAACAATGGAACTGGGCCCCTTCGCTGGTGCCTCGAGATGAGCAATGGATTGTTGTAGGTCATCTCTCTCTAATATTGACTTAAACTAATAATTCCTAAATAATCCAGCAAAGAGTGGGATCAGTCAAGCCAATGCACTCAGCATAATGCATCAGTAATACCTTGCAATCAGCTAAACTGCTGTTTTCCCGGAGCATAAAATCCCTTCCCGTATGCCTCTGTACGTGCAAGAGATGCCAAATTCAGATTTTGGGGGCTGTCTTGAAAACACAGTGGGCCTAATTCTGCTCTCCGCTATGCCGCTGCAACTCCACTGATGCCACTGGAGTTGCGCTGGTGCAACTGGGAGCAGGGTTTGGCCCAGTCTTTCTCAGGACAAAGGAACACAAGAGGCTAGATTGTTCCCCCAGCGTCAACCAGATTTATTGTATTGGGTTTGTTTCCAAGGAGTGGGTCAGAGAAGTCCATGGCAGCGGCGCTGTTAGTCACAGCGTGCTCAGCTGTTGTCTGACCTAGGATTCAGAGATTCTCTGCCAATTCCGGCCCTCTCCCCCTGCAGATGGTCTCTGTGCTGGAGAGAACTCTGGAGGTATTGGGGGGGGTGTCTCGTTTAAAATTTCCCCACCAAAACAGAGGCCAGGCTGGTTTCCCTGTCTCAGGTGGAGTTCTCCTCCTCCTCCTCCTGGACACAGCTAAATCATGTGTGGCAGAGATGACTTCTTCCCAGAGGCCATAAAAATACTGCCCAGGAGCCAGTGTTTTCTTTCTCTGCGAGTGCCTGCCCCCCCTACTCCCCCCCTTAGTGTCACAGGCTTTACTGCGGGCGAGGAGGGATCGGCTTTGTTAGATTCTTGGCAGCACGTTGCTGGGCTGTCTGCAGAAGAGTCACCGTTCAGGCTTCGCTTCCAATTGTTTTGTCAACCAGCGAGTTGCCGCGGAGGAGCCATTTTGCCTTTGAGATGCCACAAGCACATCACAACTTCGCCTCTGTGGCTGGCGTGAGATTAATATCCTCTCTCCGACTCAGAGCTGAGAGTGTAAACGCCTCTGGGGGGAGATGGTGTCTTCATCCCCCTCCGCAAGGTGCCAATCCCACCTCCAGCGCAATAGACGTGTCAGGGCCCGAGCCGTGCCGAACGGAAGTCCGTGACAAGACTCTTCTTGATTGCTTCAGTGGGCTGTAGATCAAGCCCTTAAAGATGAATAACGATTGCTAATCGATGGTGGTTTGGCTTACCCTGGGCTTGCAATACCCGTTCACTGCCCTCCATCCGGACACAACAGCCTCCCTCAGGCGTTCTCCAAGCATCGCCGGCACTGGCTGGTTTGGAAGCCTGGGACAAAGTCTTTAGAGTAGCTCAGTTCTGGCTGAACTGGCACAGTCTGATGGTTTCTTCCCAGTGTTGATGGGAAGCTCCGAGCATTGCCACTGCACTGGGTCAAGTGGTTTTCCGAACTCCCTCCCACAATGCAGTGCTTAGTGTTCTAAAATTACCCAGCAGCCCCTGTTTGCAGCACCAGTGCTGGGCACTTGGGGGAAAGGTGCCCCATGAATGACGGGGGAATGGGGAGGATACTTCTATCTGTTGACGTTTTGCAGCATCACAGGAGACACAGCCACTATTCTGTTCATTTGATGCCCCTGCCATCACTTCATAATTTGGTATATACACACCCTAAGGACCACATTATGCCTGGTATAATCAGGTGCCATTCATGGTCTTCAGCTGAGTTGCACTCATGGACACCAGGTCTGCATTTGGCCTTTAGCGTCAAAGGACACTAGATGCTGCATAAAACCAGGAGGCAAAAACCCATCACATTCTATGCAACATGGCCCCCAGAGTTCCTTCAGCTGGAAACATAGAGAGTTTTTCAACAGCTGGGTAAATGCCAAGTGACCCCTGATGAAGAGTGCAGGGAACGGAACTGTCCCGGCTCAGAGGGGCCATGGGACTGAGGAGGCTGGTCCTAGAAATCTTTTAGCTCGGAGAAGCCCCAGAATGCAAGGAGTGCAACTGTTCCAGCTCAGAATGCACTCCGGGATGAAGTGCTGACAAGCATTGGCTCCCTGCCTGTAACCTTAAAGCCAGCAATATAGATTTGTGTGTGATTCCCAGCACACAGTCCCCCCCACCCCCCTAGCCAAGTGAAATGGAGGCAATCTGTCTGTGAATCTTGGGCCCAGAGGGCTATGCTAGATGGAGTTTGATTGGGATGGGTTTGTTTTGAATAGACACATGCCCAGTCCCTACATTCTGATCTAGAGAACAATCCAGAACGGATGTTCCTAGACTTTGGAAAGGGGGTGGACCTGGTGCTCCATTTCTGGCCTGGCATTTGATGATACCCCTACACGCTGGAACCGGGTCCATAATCCTGTGACCAAGGATGGAAAATGTATGTATGAGTGATGCAATTTCTGTCTCTCTCTGTCATGCAGCCAAAGCCTGAGAATGCAATAACAATCGCAGTCTCCTCGCGGGCTCTGTTCCGCATGGAGGAAGAGCAGAAGATTTACACAGAGCAAGGGGTGGAGGCATATGTGAAATACCAGCTGGACCATGAGAATGAACCCTTCCTACCCGGCGCTGCCTTCCCATTTGTCAAGGTGAGCACCATCGCTCCAGCTCCCTGAGATCCTTTGCTAGGGTGACCAGACAGCAAGTGTGACAAATCGGGACAGGGGGTGAGGGGTAATAGGAGCCTATATAAGAAAAAGACCCCAAAATTGGGACTGTCCCTATAAAATCGGGACATCTGGTCACCCTATCCTTTGCCTTTCCAAACTCCCTCACCACCAGAGCAAGGCACAAGGACTTGGGCTCATAGTGTCCTGGATAAAACTGAAGGTAAACACCAACCTTCGAGAATTCTGCTCTCATCACTCTGGTATCAATCCAGAATAGGAGTATTGGCTACAATGGAGCCTACTCTGGATTCCCACTGGTGTAAGAGAGCAGAATTCAACTCAAAGAATCTAGAAAACTGAGGGAGAGAAGGAAAATACCCTGAGAAAACTTTAAGGGTAGTGGCTTCCACTGAACAGCACGGATTAGAACTGAAAAATTCAGTTTAGGTAAAAATCTTCCCAACTGCCAGCTTTTTAGATGTGCCCAAGGAGTCGTGAGCTGTCCTTGTTTTGTGTCATGTAGAAGATTTGATTAGACTCTTCCTCTGCCTTTTGAGGGCCATGAAGGAAGGAGATATGGGTACTCTTCTGACCGGGCAGTCTTCTCTGAAAGTGCCTGAGCATCAGTATTTCAGAGAGGAAGCAAAGGAGTAGTGGACGGATGGATGGATGGAATATGGGCAAGATGGGGCACAAGCAGGAGTAGCTAGTGCTGTCAAATTTATTTCTAAAAGATGAGAACTTAGGAGACACATACCTCATGGGGAAACAAATTGCTAACTCCACTTGAGGGACATACCTAGATGGGTTCCGACCAACCTTTGGTATCTCTGTTCATAGCTACACAGAGAGTAGTAGAGGGCAGATGGGAACACTTTGACTATAAGCAGATAGAGCCACATGTAAATCAGTGGGCATCAGGTTTCAGCTNCGACCAACCTTTGGTATCTCTGTTCATAGCTACACAGAGCGTAGTAGAGGGCAGATGAGAACACTTTGACTATAAGCAGATAGAGCCACATGTAAATCAGTGGGCATCAGGTTTCAGCTCTCCCCTGTCCACTTCTCTTGTTAAGGAGCATGTGCGTGAGCTGGTGGCTAGATCACGCTTCCCTCTTTCTTTGGTTTTGTAGGCCCTTGAAGCTGTCAACACTCAGTTGCGAGAACTCTACCCTGACAGCGAAGAACTCTTTGATATTGTCCTCATGACCAATAACCATGCCCAGGTTGGGGTCCGCCTGATCAACAGCATCAATCATCACAGTAAGCACCGAACGACCCTGAGCCAGGACCATTGAAATGACCTGGGAGCTGGTGGCCACTGGGTCTTTGGTTAGTGGCTGTGATGGTGGAGAAGCTGGAGGGCAAAGCTTTCTTCTGTTCCCCCTGCTATTCTGTTAAACCACCCAGCACGCCCCAGGCTCCTGTGGCTTAGACTAAAGATGGTTGTAGACTAACCCTCTCCAATCTTCGAGGCTACCAGTAAAATGTGATCCAGGTCTGAATCAACCTTGGTTCTGGTTTGATGAATGGGGCCATCTCTTCTTGGGAGGAGTAAGCCAAAATCAGAACAGCTTATGCAGTTCCTGGGCACTTGGACGGAATGAGACCTGGATCAAACCACACTTGGGTACTTTCCAGGATCAAAAGCCAGCTGATGAGGTTCTGCCAAACTCAAACCAACCTTGATTTTTGCCATATCCTTGGTTTAGATCTGCGTTCTTGGTGTGACTAACCCTGGGCACAGAAGGAATGATGAGAGGGTATAGAAGCAGTGTAATAATAATTAGCTCTTGTCTAGCACTTTGCATCAGTAGATCTCAAAGTGCTTTACAAGCAGGTCAGTGACATTATCCCCATTTTACAGGTGGGGAAACTGAGGCAAGGGGCGGTGAAGTGATTTGCCCAAAGTCACTCCGCAGGCTAGTGGTAGAGCTGGGATTAGAGCCCAGGCCTCCTGAGTCACAGCCTATTGTCCTAGCCACTAGGCCGCCCTGTCTCTATATATGTCAATATTGAATCAATACCACCTGCCCCTTTGGGGCTTTCCTGTGTCTGGGAGGAGGATGGCAAACAGGAGGACACTGCTAAGTGTACTGTGGTGCAGGGGCTCGGTGAAGGGGTTACCGACAGGTGTCGGGGAAACAAGTGACAACAGCTACTAGGTAGAAGGCGTTGTGTCCAAGCAGCACTACTGTGTCAGCATCTGTGATAGGGCTGGCCTGGGCATCGCCGTTGCCAGCAGCCATGGGGCTCCCCACCCTTCTGGTGGCCAGGCTGCCCTGTGCTCATTTGCCATCTTTCCTCTGGCCTGGCGTCAGAGGGGGAGCGAATCCCCCGTCTGGTTCACTCCCCCACCAGTGGCAGCTGCTGGGCCCCCTGCAGGCCACGGGGCTGGATAACAGCCTGGGCCCTTGCTGGCCCATCCCAGCTAATGAGGTGCGTCCGTCCGTCCGTCCTCAGATCTGTTCATCGAGAGGTTCTGCATGACGGGAGGGAACAGCCCCACTTGCTACCTGAAGGCCTATCACACCAACCTGTACCTCTCCTCTGACGCCGAGAAAGTGAGTGAGGCCATTGAAGAGGGTGAGTCTGACGGTCAAAGCCTGGGTGGTAGCGGGTGGCAGGCACGGCCCACATCCCATCGCTCTGGGAGAGCGGTGTAAGGACCTGCAGCCCCGGGATCTCCATCCCCTGGGTCTGTGCGGCAGCTGGGTGGCGGAGGCATCCCACACCCTGTCTCCATCACACCCCGGCCCTTGCTGAGGCCACGTGGGACCTCTCGTTTCCATGGAGACAACAGCATCTGCTGATATCTATAGCTTCTCAAAGTGCAGGTGGGCTGCTCTCCTCAGCTGGCTGCTGGATGGATACTGACTCCTTCCATGCTGGTGGGAACGGCTGAGGTGCTGAAAGCGCCTGTAAGATTTGCAGAGACAAATGATAGAAACCGATGTAAATTCTGCAATCTTCGCCCCCCCTCCCTCCCCATCCCCACTAAATACTAGATCAGACCCAGGGCTGTGAAGCAGCAGGGCACGGAGGGAGGCTGGCACCTAAACAGAATACTAGATCCTTCAATCCAGAGGCTCCTGTCTTCACCTAGGTATCTAGGTGCCTCTGGCTTTCCTAAATGCTGATGTAAGGGTCCAGACGCAAGTGTCCAATGTAAGGACCGGCGTTGGCGTGTCTCTGCTCTGTGTGTGTCCAGTTCTGTTGCTCGGTTCTGCAGTAGGAGGACTTGGGAAGCACAGTGGGAGGAGACGTGCCGCCTGTCACTTTTCTTTCTCGTCCCCCCCCCCCCCAAGGAATCGCCGCGGCCACCATGTTCAGCCCCAGCAAAGACGTGAAAGTGTCGGAGAACCAGCTGCGGGTGGCGTTCGATGGGGACGCCGTCCTCTTCTCGGACGAGTCGGAGCGGATTGTGAAGGCGCACGGCCTCGACATGTTCTTTGAACACGAAAAGGCTTATGAAAACAAGCCGCTGGCCCAGGTATGGCCGATCGCCCCCCTGACCCGCTAGCCCCAGGAACCAGTTCTGGGGCAGGCAGCGCTGAGAACTGGCTGATTGCTCCAGCAATTCCCACTCCATTAGCCCTGAGCACAAGCCGAGGGGGCAGAGCGGGATGAGGCTGATGCTGGGTTTCCGAGGAGATGGCTGTGAAAGACAGGGGAGTTCAATGGGAGTTAGGTGCCTAAAGACCTCTGAGGATCTGGGCCTTGGTTCCTATATGCTTGGCTAGAGGATTCCCACAGCAGGGACAGGGCCTTTCCCAAAGCATGGAGATTGGGGAAGGGATGAAGGTAGCGGTGAATGACAGTGTCTCTTTGCTTGGGTAGGGGCCGCTGAAAGGTTTTCTGGAATCCCTGGGGAAGCTGCAGAAGAAGTTCTACTCCAAGGGTCTGAGACTGGAGTGTCCGATTCGCACCTACCTGGTCACTGCCCGGAGCGCTGCCAGCTCTGGGGCTCGTGCCCTAAAGACTCTTCGCAGCTGGGGACTAGAAACCGACGAAGCCCTGTTCCTGGCCGGGGCCCCCAAGGGGCCGCTGCTGGAGAAGATCCATCCGCACATCTTCTTCGACGACCAGATGTTCCACGTGGAGGGGGCGAAGGAGAGTGGCACCATCGCGGCCCACGTCCCGTACGGCATAGCACAGAAGCAGAGGCGGATGGCGCAAGAGAAACAAACCAAGAACAGCAAGTAGCGTTGCTGGTGGTGACTGCAGGTGCTCGCTGGTTGGGTACCTACCCAAACCATCCCTGACCAGCACACCATGCATGGATTGATATCCGGGTCTGCGGGGGCTGAGCGTCTTTGTTGATTAGTATTGAAGTTGCAGGTGCCTTGTCGGGGCGGGTTGAAGGAAAGGTTTCCTTTTGCCTGTGTGTGTTGCACTTTATTGACCGTCTCTGACCCTCCAGCCCCGCATCACCCCCCATGCCCCATGCATAAAGGTCAGAAGGGTTAACGCTTGCCTAATCCCTCCTCTGCTACCTTTGCTCCTGCATCTCAGCATCAGCCATTGCTGACTTGTGTCACATCGGCTGTCACCTCATCTCCACACCTGCCTCAAAACCCTCATGCCTAAGCCCAGCACCAGCCATCCTGATCCTGCTATGCCTCCTCTGTGTTTCCGGGGCCCATCAAAACCCAGAGGAGCTCACGCTTAAGTTCTGCACCAGATGTTGACCGCAAAACTTGGAGAACTTAAACCAAAACCCAGCCAGACTTGATAAGTCTACAGGAGGGGGGACCTTGCATAGGACAGGATCTGTGAGAACAGGGCTCCCCTTCTGTGGATCTTCTATTCCAACCCAATTTAAACTTTTGGTGCTCATTTAAAAAAAAACAACAGGGAAATTCCCAGTCCAAGAATTTTGATATATTAAAAAAAAGAAGTCAAGGCTGACCATGTGTGTCAGTGGAATCCAGCTTACGCGCAGAAACAATGATACGCTATTGTTACAAAACATTTACAGTTTTAAATTTTAAACAGACTGGAAATGAGGTCAAGGGATGCAGCCAATTTCCCACCACTGTTGCTGCACCCACCCAACCTTCATTTTATCCGCTAATGTTTGGGAAAACCGAAAGGAAAATCTCAAGCCCTATTTCCTAGTCAGCGTTTTGGGCCAATATGTTATGGCCCAAATTTGGGTGCTACTATTAGATACCTAAATCCATAAGTGACACCTGGAAAAAAGGCATCTCCAGCTGAGCATCTGAAAATTGAGCCACATAAAGTCAGAAGCCACTTATCAAAATGTGGCTTCCTGGCCTCTGGACCCAGGCTGGGAATATGTGTAAATTGAAAGACGGTCCTAATCTATGGGCCGTGGAGGGGAGAGACAGACATTTTCTTGAAATCGACAATTACATCAGCTGAGAATTTGAGCCTGTGTCTTTCGTTAACCATAGCAAAATTCAAGTTTCATTTAAACCGAGGCCACTGATCATCCTTCTCCGGGTCCTTTCCTAAAACCTGTGGTGGCTCCTGAAGTAGAAAGATGCTGCTAACACAGTGGAAAAGAATTAAATCCCCAATTCCGAGAGGTTTCAGAGGGGTAGCCATGTTAGTCTGATGAAGTGGGCTCTAGCCCACAAAAGCTTATTCCCAAATAAATTTTAGTCTCCAAGGTGCCACAAGGACTCCTCGTTGTTTTTGCCAATTCAGAAAGGAATCCGTCAGAGAGCTCTTCTGAAAGCAGTGTATGGCATTCACTCAACAACATTCTTACGTGAAGGTGCAGATTGGAGGAACGATAGAAGGTTAAAGATCATTTTTAAAAATACTCCTTCCCTGTGGTGGTGCTCTAGGTAGCACAAGTAGCAATGCCCATGGTTAAGATTGCCTGGCACTTACCATTATAAGACCACGTTTTCAATTGCTTGTAACTTTACCAAACTTAGACCATTTCATTTGGGCTGAAATTTTCCACATGAGGTGGCTGTCTCTGGCTGACTTTTTTGCACATTTTCAGTTAAAATGGTTCAGCCAGATTAGGGCTAGGGTTATTATATATCAACTGAAATAATATTAACGATCAACCATACGCTTCACCACTTATCCTGTTGGTTTGTTCCTTGCACTAAATCCTGCTTGGACAATGAAAGCACTAGTAAGTTTTTTATCTTGTGTCTCTGCTCAGTTTCACGTTGAGATTCACTCTGCTGCCGTGTTGGGGTTGCAGACACCTCAGGGGAAGGTTTTAAATCCAAACCAAAAAACTTTAAAGAAACAAAATATCACAAAACCATTTCTGTTCATATTCAGTTTTATGAAAAGTAGGAGGAGGTTCGGTTGGGGTCAAAACTGTCTGACAGGGACCCTTCCAACCAGCCTGTCGGATACATGCAGGGCTTCCATGTAAACATCCCCAAGGTGCTTCCTGTAGATTGGCATTGACTGACATCTTTGGAAATTCTGCCAAGTGCAAGCAGTCCAAGTCAGATCTTCCCCCAAGTCTTAGAAGATGACATTGCAACAGGAACTACTAGTTGTAATGAAGAGCAGAACGGTCCGCTAACATTTATGAAATTGTATCTGTCTGGGTCTGGGACTTGTTGAAATATTGGCGTGGGGGCAGGGGGAGTGTGTGATTGAACATAGCCATCTGTGTAAGTGTGTATATGGGAGAGCGATTGTAACGGGTGGTCTTGAGTGTGTGTGTTTGAAAGAGAGATTGTACATGGATGCGTGTGAGTATTTTTGTGTGTGTGATATCATATACTTGTGTGTGTCAAAGAGAGATTGTACATGGATGCATGTGAGTATGTGTGTGTGATATCCTATATACTTGTGTGTCAGAGAAAGAGAGATTGTACATGGATGCGTGTGAGTATTTGTGTGTGTGTGTGTGATATCCTATATACTTCTGTGTGTGTGTCAGAGAAAGAGATTGTACATGGATGCGTGAGTATTTGTGTGAGATATCCTATATACTTCTGTGTGTGTCAGAGAAAGAGAGATTGTACATGGATGCTTGTGAGTATCTGATTGCGTGTGTGTGTGTGCGATAGTATTACTTGCGGGGGGTAAGTGAGCGAGAGAGATTATTTAAACACCGCACTCTATGGTAGAGAGAGCTTGCCACTCTCAAAAGAAACCCCAGTAACAGGGGTTTGACCTGCCTGGCAAGCAGACCTCAGTTCTAAGCTGCATCTAGCTCTGGGAAAGAGCCTGTGCCTGGTTCTGGAGGAGACAAGGGGAAGCACGGACTGTGCGATGCCAGCACCACGGCCACCAGAGGGCTGCGTGACTTGCACTTTAATTTTGTTTCCAACGCTTAAGACAAAAAAAGAGAGAAAGAAATGCAGAGGGCCAGGAACGAGTGTATTGGACAACTCCTGCTTTGCCTCTTCTCATTCACTGCCAGCACGAGGCAAGTACACCCAGAACTCCCTTCCCTGCTTGTATTGGGGGGAGTCCCCAGGAGACTCCCCCCAAAATACAGGATTCTGAGAAATGAGGACTCCCCACTGTAGTGCGTGGATTCTGCCTGCATTTAATGGGTTTATTGCCCTACTCAGCACCGTACAGTTTTATCCATATTGCTTCCTAGGGTGCACCATCATTGGCTGAACTGGATTTCACTGCTTTTGTGGCTTGCTTGCTTGTGTCCGTCTGTCATCTCCTGGGTCAGGATGGATTTTCCGTCCTGCCAGCAGCCCCCTTGAAATGGTCACCAGGACTCTTGGCTCGTCACACACTTGCATGGCTTGGTGGCGTTTCTTGCATCGAACCAGCGGCTACTGGGCCCTCCTGGCTGTTGTGTGGGTTTCACTCCTGTGTCCTCTGATGGGTTTATCTGTGAATGAACTGGTGTAGCCATGGAAATTCCTATGCGTGTTTGTCTGTAATAAACTACAGCTGGTACTACTCGTTGTTCCCTGCTGGAATTCTTGGGGGGCGGGGGGGGGGGGTCAGAAGTTCTATTTGGTTGCCAGCCAGGAAGGGGTTAACCCCCTGCTTAGCTCCTCCTAGGTGTTTTAGTAGAATAAGGAGGCAGGGCTGGGGATCCCAGGGCCAATCAGCCACCCAGACGGAAGGTGGGAAATGGTTTAAAGCAGCATTCTGGGAGCTGGAGAAGCATTGGGAAGCGCTGGGGCGCTCCAGGCGGTGGCTGGAGAAGTGGTGTGTAACCCAAGGTGGCTGGCTCGGTCTGAGCAGCAATCTCCTGTTGTAATTTGGACTCATGCCTCAAACCCTGGATAAAAATATCACTTGGCAAAAAGTCTTCTGTCGAGCAGACCCTCTACCAGTCATCCGAGGGGGAGGGGGAGAAAAGGCCTGTTGGGAGGAGATTCGTTTAGAAGCACCAGATTTGTCTGAACAGCACCACGGTAGTGTTGTAGTTAATGTGAGCACCACCTACCACTTCCCCCTGTCTAAGTACAGCAGCATCGGCACTGGTCAGCCTAAAGCAAATGCAGCAAAGAATCCTGTGGCACCTTATAGACTAAGGTGCCACAGGATTCTTTGCTGCTTTTACAGATCCAGACTAACACGGCTCCCCCTCTGATACTAAAGCAAATGGGAGATTAGTGGAAAGCATTCCTATGTACATTTTGTTTTTAATGTGATTCCTTTCAAGCATCCCTCCCCAGCGCTGCATATTCTCATACCAACCGTCTCAAGCTAATTGAACTACACAACTGTAGCGCTCAGA
Source organism: Platysternon megacephalum (assembly GCA_003942145.1). Lineage (NCBI taxonomy): Eukaryota > Metazoa > Chordata > Testudines > Platysternidae > Platysternon > Platysternon megacephalum. The sequence continues at coordinate 7,702,157 of QXTE01000016.1, read as the reverse complement.
GTGCGTTAGCAAAGGTACAGCCGACGTCCCTGCCTGCGTTCAAGATCTTCCAGGCTAAACCTCCAGCCTTGGAAACTGCATTGTGCAGGTGGACACCGACACTCCGACAGAGCTCCAGTGATCTCAATGGTCCCCACCCACATGGCGCAGCATGCAGGAGCGGGGCCCAACTGGACAACAGACTGACGAAGGCTCGGGAGTGAATGGGATGCAACGGCAGGCGCGTCACTGAGCAGAGACGGTAACTGCCACTAGACCCATGGTTTTGTGTGCAGACGGTTAATCGTTATTCCACTGCCCGTGTCTCACCTTTCTTTAGAGCATCAGAATTCATGGGGGTTTTGCAACAAACCTATTTTAAAAAGGGACTCTGCAGAAGACAAGATTGGGGGTGGGGGGGAAGCAGATTGAGGATTACGCTGTCGGAGCAGATGTTAGCAAGGTAATCGGTCCTTCGCGTGTTAATAGGCTAAATGACAAGCCGGCGGCGATGAGACTGGAATTGAAGGTTCTGGTGAGGCTCATCCCTGAGAGTGAAACACCACCGATGTCCAGCGGTCCACGAGGTAGTCGGAGGACTGGACCGGGCCTGGTCTCCTAGTTCTAGGCCTGGCTCTGCCACTGGCTTGTTTAACATACAGGCAAACTGAGGGGAATATTTACCTACCCCCAGGTGGGCTGGGGGCATAGATGTGATGCTCGTAAAGCACTTTGAGATCCTCCCGTGAGAGGTGGTGCGTAAAACCAAGGTAGAGTGACATGTAACCTGTTTGTTCTTTATATCCCTGTAGCACCTCATGGCCCAGGACCCCCTTGCGCTAGGTGCGGTGCAAACACTGAATGACAAGGTGGGCCCTGCCCCGCGGAGCTCACCATGTACGTAATGGAACTTCTGTCTTCACAAGCGCCCAGTGACCTGTGATTCTGTTCGACAGCCGCCATGCCCTTAGGCGAGCTGTCAACTGTAGGACGTCTGACCTAAAAGTGCAGCCCTCTATTGGCCTGAACGAACGGGTCCCTCTTTGTTCGCTCATTGCCAGTAGCAAAGCCCCAAACCCCTGTGTGGGGTACAGCCCCGGAGGGGGCAGAGAGCCACACCGGGAGCGTGGATTACACCAGGTGCGCTGTGCTATCACATGGCAGGGGCATGTCCCTCTGGGCAGCAAATGCGGAGAGGGGAGTATGTGCATTGCAGCAGTCTCTAATGCAACCGGCCCGAATATCGGGGAAAGGCCACCAGGCCGCGGGCACCAGCTTTCAGCACGAGCAGGGCTGCTGCCAGTATCCAGGCAGCCTGGCCATCTCGTTTCTTTGATGCGGCTATTTATAGCAGTGCTTGCTGATGCCTCTGTCGGGGTGCCCTCAAATGGTTCCTCAGCCTGAGCTCGGGTGGGCTGGGCTGGGGGTGGAGTGTGGGAGGGGGCCGCCTGTGGAGCCAGGTCACAACAGAGCATGTGCGGAACTGCTTGGTGCAGCTGACGCAGGAAACCAGTTTCTCCCGCTCTGCCAAGAGTCGGCTCAGGGGTGAGTCCAGCTCCGAAAGAGGATTTACCACCATCCTGTAACCGGCTTCCTCTGTAGTGCTCTTGGGAGAGAGCCAGTGGGGTGGACAAACCTGTGACACTTCTACCCCTGCTCAGTCCCGTCCTGTGGGCGGGGTGATCGTGTGTGTGAACAGTCGGTTTAGATGGCATCAAGCTGAGCACGACTTAGCTATGGGTGTAGATGTGTACAGCCTGGCGTCCACACCGTTAGATAATAACCCTTTAGCTACTGGACTGAAATCAAACATGTTTTTTTTTTCTGTCCTCTACCATTTGCTTCAGGGCATTGCTTGGAAGCCGGGCAGAGTGCCAGCGTGCTGGCTGAAGCTATGTCACGATCACGGCCTGGGCATGCTGCTCTTATATGGAGCTGAAGCTAGGAGCCAATGCCACAGGGACTGTCCCTCCAGCTGTGCTGGGTTAAGGCACTGTGGGGCACTAGGCATGGGTCTGTAATGCCCTAGTGTAGGTGTGTGCTTTTAAACTAGCCCTACCCTAAAGTCAGACTGAGGGGTCTGCCTTTTCGAAGGGCGGCTGATGGTACAGACCCCTGTTTGTCTGAGATGAGGGGTAACACATAGGACAAAAGGAAAAACCCTTTTAGGCAGGAGGCATGATCATCATTCGTCTTTGGCCAGAAACCAGAGAAATACTTGCATCCCAAACTCGGCAGGACTCAGATAATCTCACCCAGAGCAAACCGAACTGACGTCCTCCAGGCGACCAGAGATTTGCCTTTTTAGAAGTTTATTTGTCTGTTTAATTCAATTGCAATCCAGTGAGTGACCTGGTCAGATAATTTTTTTTGGTCCTGGGAGTTTTATTCATTACTCGAGTACAAGGTTTATCACTTGGTGCCAGGCTTCGGTCTGGGGTTTGCAGCGTTCTTTAAAATCACTGACATTTAAGGGTTGATTTTGGAAGTTGGGAAATTACAACAGTAGCCACCAGGGGGACCTAGTGAGTTTCCAGAATGCCAGAGAATGGCTCAACTGTTTTCAGATTCCTGAATGAGGGACATCACTTGATGGGCGCAGTTTAAGTTCAAAAGGAAAATCAGTAAAGTGCTTGGAACACTCCTGCCCCACAATGGTGCTTTCCCTCCCTCCGCCCAGTGCATTCTTCTATTTATTTTCTCTCTCCTGACAATCTCTCCTTGCTGATCCTTTTCTACAAAAAGGATCCCATAATTCAGCCCCTGTGCGTTCCATTTTTACAGTTCTGGTGCAGCCCTGGGAGCTGACCTGTGTTAGCTACAATCCTTTTTAAATCCAGTTGTTGGTAGCACAGGGCCCTGGACCATTTTGGGTGTGTACTGTGAAAAGTCACACCAATAAACCTGGAATTTGTCTCAGCTCTGTTTGTTCCCCTTTTGCGGTCACTTTCCATAAGTATTCTACTCAACACATTTCCTGGCAGGAATGTTCATGGAAACAGTAAATACTAAGTGATGGTTACTGAATGTTCAGGGAAATGAATTCTGACCTTATAAGTGCACGTATCGGCATCAAAAATCTGATTCTAAATTATACTTATCCAATCAGGAGTTGGAAACATACCATGTGACTTGTTCCCAATCAAAACTTACCAATCAAGTCAGTTTTAAAACGCTGCTCACAAGCAGTCTGTGGAGCAGGATCATTCTGTAGACCAAGAAACATCCAGAGAAATTATCTGGCGAATAATTTTGAACAAAGTATAAATGAGGGAAAATGTAAACGGAGTGTTTCACAAGTATAATGTGGCTTCATTTATTAAATGAGTGTGTATGTGTCATTTACGCATCTATGGCATATATGAGACGTACACAAATACAGTGAAAGCCCTTTATAATGTTTATAGTGATGGGCACTTGAAAATTAAAATAGAGGAGCTAGGTATTATTATTGTTACTGCGAAGTTTTGTTTCATTACATGAGGTCACTCTTAGCAGAAGTTCATTAGAATCAGAATTACTATTTGCAGACTGCGATGAGTGAAATTAACATGGGACTTTCACTTTACTTCACGCTAAACAGAGTTTCCCTCCCTCTGCGCTCTAGACACCAAGCTGATCTCTGTTGTTGTGGCCACTGGGATATTTGTGTGTCCTCTGCATGTGGCTGGGGAGAGTTGTGCCATTAGACATGCCCCGGGGGCATGAATCATTGCAGAGCTCTGAGTCTTCCTCGCCCAGAAGCTTTCTGCTGTCACTCAATGGGCGAGCTGGGAGAGGAAAATGGGAGAACAGTGGGAAAGGCCTAAACTCGTTTCTTTCATTCACGCTGGTGGTTTCTTATCCCTTGCCAGTGAGAATGGCACTGCCCAGGACAGAGCTCTAAAGCTGGTGCTCTGAGTGGGACGGAAGCTTCATGTTGTGTCCACAGCTCCCAATGGAAAATTCCTCCCTTCCCGTGATCTGCCCCAGTGCGGGGCGCAATTGGGGATGAGGCAGGCGTCTCCCTGCTGGGCTCTGTGGCATGGTGCATTCAGGATGGCACAGGGACGAGCTCCAGCGTGTGCGCCCGGGCGGCCGTTCGGAGAGTGGGGCCGTTGGGTTGGGGGGTTGTCTCGGCAATGGGCTCTGGCGTGAGGCCAGCTGTCCTGGCAATGGCTTGCGCTGGGGGCCGCGGACGGGAGGCGGTAGCTGGCTCGGCGACAGAGCCTGGTGTAATGGGGACAGGGCGGCTGTCTCACCAACTGGCTCCGGCATGTCGGGCATTGGAGATGGGGCGACTCCGTCGACGGCTGGGCCGGGGGTCTGCTGCTGCACCAGGAGCTTTTCCCATCCGGTTATAAATAGCCCCGGTTTCCGCCACGGCCCTGTCAGCCCGGGCTGCCTCCTCCAGGTGCGGCTGGGAATGATTACCAGATTTGCAGCGGCTGGCGGAGTGTGGGAAAGCTGGAGCGAGTCCCTCTTTCATCTCCCCACTCCCTCCTTCCCCCCACGGCTGCCAGGCCTGGGTTCATTTTGAATCCTTTCGTTTGTGCCAAAGGAGGGGGGGGAGGGGGAACCCACAAGAATGCGCCTGGGGATCTGGCTTCATTCAAACTGCTGGGCCGTGAATACCCGTCACTTCCAGCTCGGGGAGGAGGCCAGCGCCAGGCCCCGTTACAGAGACACAGAGAAAACAAACAGGGAAACGGCCTTCGTGGCCGCGGCTCCGTTACCACAGTGACTGATGGGAAGGAGGCCCCGGAGGAGAGTCCCCTACATGGTGGGGCTGGGGAGTGTCACGTCACCCCCAGGGTGCGAGGAGGAATGAAAGGGCCCGGCGGCTGGATGAAACGAGGGCTCTGTTTCATCCTTGTGTGGGGGACATTGTGCCTGGACAGACGCCCTTGTGTCAGCCTGGCTAGCGGCACAAAGGCGACGGGGTCGCTCGAAGGGATGCGGGGGGGGAGGGGATGTCTTGTCTTTGGCCTTTCGGAACGACGGGTTTTTGACTCGCTGCCGCCTCTATCCCGGCCAATTAATTCTTTCCTCTTGCAGAGACAAGGGCGTTCTGTGTGTCTTGGTGTCTCCCACCCCCTCCCTGTGACACACACCCAGGGGCCTGCTCCTTTCACAGTGCGCTTCCTCTCGCTCTCTTCCTCAGCTGGGCCACCAGCTGCGCCCGGCCAGCAAACTCAGCCCAGCTGGGACAGCTGCTGCCTGGCACCTCGAGAGTTTCGCACGGGGCTGGCCTGAGCCTGCTGTGTGGTGAGCTAATGGTGCACGGGGCTGAGGGCGGGGCGAGACCATGGGATTCTGCGACAGCGCTTTGTTTTTAAAAGTACTGAAGAGAGAGAATGCGGCAACTAAAGTTGGAGAATTAAGAGTTAACAGTTGTGTATACGTGTCGCACACCAGTGCAGCCTTGCAGCTACTCACAAGTTTGCACACATTTGTGTATCCATGCCACGGGCCCGTGCAGCCTTCCGTGACACGCTTACACCCACAGGCACGCAGTTGTGTATACGGCACGCAGTTGTGTATACAGCCCACACCCCAGCAGACGCTGGCATAGACTCACACAGTTGCGTATACCTGTTGCTTGCCGGAGCACACTTGCCGCTACTGATCCCTTGCACACGAACACACAGTTGTGTGTACAGGCTGCACGCTCACATCCAAGTGCACAGTTGCATTTGCGCATTTGCCCACGTGGGCATTTACCTGCATACTCCACACAAGCATCATGGCACAAACAAGCCCCCTCCCCCCCACACACACTTGTCGATGTGCATCCATCAATGCTGTCACCAGCCCACACTTTCATGCGTATATGGCCACAGTACCCAGCTCTCTCTCTCCTGAGGCTGTACAATGTCTGGCGAGCCTCTGGGCATGCAGGCCAGTCCCCTGCCAGCGCTGTATTCATTCCTTATTTATACCCTGGGCCGGTGCTACAGGTGGGCGATTGTTTCAGCCGACAGATTAGAATGCAAAGAAACAAGATTTAACTTCCTGCTATTCAATTAGAGAAAGTAGCCATTCATCACCAGCCGCTGGCTGCTGGCAGAAAAGAGACCCACCCACCATGCTTAGCTCTGGATAAACCCTTCTCTGGAGCAGCTGGGCTTCGAGTTGCGGGCACTGACGCTCACAGCGCTGGGGTCTCAGCTGGCACTGGCAGGGCACTGCAAGGAGGAAGCTCACAGCACTGGGGTCCCAGCTGGCACTGGCAGGGTACGACATGGAAGAAGCTCACTAGGTAAGCCACTCCTGTTCTTATTCCTAACAGAACCATGTATAGTTGACACTTTGACCATAGGTCATATATGTTCTTTTTAAAATGGTGAATCATCCTGCTTAAAGCAGTCAGGGGCCACCATGCTTTGACAGGGACAGCCTGGTGGAGAGTAGTCATGGGTGGTAGTGGAGTGGCCATCTTCACAGGGGCAGTATTGTCCATTGAGCTCTGTCCACAGGGGTTAGAAGTCATGAGAAAGTCCCAACGTGCATGGGGGACCCACGGCAAGGTAGCTTCTGCATGGGCCAGCTGAACTGTTTCAGATCAAATGAGAACTGACTTGAGTCTGTGCCCTGAACTCACACTGAGCTCTGACCTCTTTGGTAAGGAATTGTGGCCATGGACCCCCCCACCCCCTTGCCCATGTCCAGTATATCCCTGTGAGTCCCCCATTGGGGGCAGCATGTCCTTCACCTGCTTCTCCTCCATTCTTCACCACTCTGGCCTTCTGTTGTCAGACTTGCTGCTTCTGCCCAGTTTGGGTTCTTTCGGGAGGCAGGTTTGTCTGGGCCCCTGGCTCCAGGTTGGGCGTAGTGATTAAACTTCAGCACAGCCTCCCCGGACCTGCAGCGGGCAGGACGTTTCGAAAAGCCCAGAGGAATGACGTGGCTCCTGCAGAACCAAGCCTCCATCCTCCACCTACGTTCCGATCCCCGGCTGGAATTGTGGGCTCCTGTGTGTGCCGGAGGAGCAAAGCCGCACGGGGGGCTGTCATGATGCCCCTTCTTTATGACACAGGGAGCCCAGAGCTTCCCTGCCCCCAGGCTCCCTTCCTCGGCGTTAGAGAGTTTCCAAATGTTCGGCTTTTGAAATCCCTCCACGCGGGTCCCCCAACAAACGCAGCTGAGCCGGAGAGAAGCGGGTGGATTTGGGCCGCTGCGGGGAGGCGAATGTGGAGGGCGGGAGGAGACCGTCTGGAAAGTATTAATTAAAAGAGGGGGAAGGCCCCGTCCCCTCGTTCCTTACGGAGAGTTGGAGTCACTGGCCAGGCCCAAGTTGCAGGTTCACGCCCTGAGGAAACGGAAGCTCTCCCTGCTTCAGGGGAAAGCTGCTGGCAGGTGTGTGAGGGCTCCAGAAAGAACCCACCTCACATCAGTTATGGGGTGCCGCCCCCCCCCGACACGCAGCGACCTCTGCTAATGAAACCCATCTCCACCTCTCCCAGCGCTGGAGCCCACACAATGGACCCTGCTTGGTGACACCCCCTCCACGACTCCTGGCTTGCCTTCCCCACCCCCTCGTTGCAGCAACGAGACCCCAAGCTTTTGAGGACCCTCTGGTGGCTTCATTGCTTGGGGTCCCTAAGGGCTCTAGCCCTTTCTCTCCTTTCATCCCTTCAAGCCCACTCCAATTCCTATGCAAGTCAAGGGAAAGATTCCCCGTGATTTCGGTGGGAGCTGGCTCTGCTTATGGGACTCTTTCCCCATACCCAGGCGCTGGGACAACCCTACAGTACTCAACGTGTTCATTCAGCAGCTCCGGGCTGTTGGTGTTTGTGTTAACGACGCCTTTCATGGCTCTTCGCCGGCTCATTATCTTTAACCCTCCTCTCGTCCCCGAGACTTGCACAGGCTTGGTCTTCCCAGCTGGCTTTGACCCCTCAGTGACGCAATTAGAATCAGTGCTGTATGCAAACGTATGAATGCACACAGTCACTCACACACACTTAATTCCTTTCCAAGTGCTGTGGTGATAGAGTTACTATGGTATTGGGTATCATAGAATATTAGGGTTGGAAGAGACCTCAGGAGGTCATCTAGTCCAATCCCCTGCTCAAAGCATGACCAACCCCAACTAAATCATCCCAGCCAGGGCTTTGTCAAGCCAGGCCTTAAAAACCTCTAAGGATGGAGATTCCACCACCTCCCTAGGTAACCCATTCCAGTGCTTCACCACCCAACTAGTGAAATAGTGTTTCCTGATATCCAACCTAGACCTCCCCAACTACAACTTGAGACCATTGCTCCTTGTTCTGCCATCTGCCACCACTGAAAACAGCCGAGCTCCATCCTCTTTGGAACCCCCCTTTGGGTAATTGAAGGCTGCTATCAAATCCCCCCTCACTCTTCTCTTCTGCAGACTAAATAACCCCAGTTCCCTCAGCCTCTCCTCGTAAATCATGTGCCCCAGGGGGGTAATATTGATCCAAGCTCTGACTGTGACAAGAGTGTCACTTTGGTGTCCTCTGGACCAGGAATGCATATGCTTATGTATTATCATAGCGTGTAAGAGCCCCACTCCCAGACCAGGCCTCCACAGGGCTAGATGAAACATGGAACAAGAAGACAGTCCCTGACCCAAATAGCATATAGTCTAATGCTGTGGCCAAGATGTTCAAAAGTGTTTAGACATTCTGGGTGCTCAGCTGAGGTTCCGTTTGCTGAGCACTCATCTTGGGGTCTCAAGGAAACTGAGATGCCCTCAGGGATGCTGGGGGTGTAGCAGCCCCCCCCCCCCCAGCTTGAAGTGGTTTCCATCATAGCCAGGGTTTACAGTTTTGTTCAGTGGCTCTCGGAACCCCCCACTATACACATTTTTCCAACACCCCTGCACGCCCCAAATCGCTAGTCACTTCTGAAAAGCTTGGGCTGTCGTCGTATTTCGGGGAGGATGTGGTCGATAAAATACATGGATGCTCACGTGTACACCCCGTAAATGCACGTGCCCTCGTTACCTTTCCAACACTAGCTAGCCATCAGCAACGCAACTAGGATCAGGGCTGGAGGCAGAAGAACGTTTTACAACTGAAAGTAATTAACCGAATACAGCCCTTTTTAAAACCCAGTAATTAAAAACAGTCCCAGCCCCTTTGTTTGCCGTTCAAGCTAAGCTGATGTTTACTAATTTGCTTTACAAAGTGGGCCTTCTTGTGGCTTCAGAAGAAACGACAGTTTGAAGTGGTCGGAGAAGAAAGGCTCTGGGATTGATGCGTTCCATCTGGGGTGGGATATCGCTGTTTGTGTTTGCCTACTCGCAAGATCTATGGACGCAAGCAGTGAAACTATCTACTAGGCTGAGCTCTCCCACAGCTCATGAGAGGGGGCTGGGTGGGGAGGAGGGAACCATCCCTCTTGGAGGGTTGGTATTTTGGGGCCGAGGTAGGGAAGGCAGGTTCAGGGCAAACTCTCACGTTCTGGCATTGTGTTCTCTGGAGCCCCTCAGGACTGGCCCCAGAGGGGTGCCTGGGCCTTGTCTACACTCGACTTTTTTCTTCACACACCCACTGTTGCAGTAGCACTGGCATGGCATTAATAGACACCCTGCTGGCATTCGCACCAGTGATCTCCAGTATGGCCTCCCAGGAGCCAGGCGGCAGAGCCCATCCTGCTAGCCGGGGCACTCAGCTTCACCTGGAAAATCCTTCTCCCACTGCCCTCCAGGGCCCTGGGGCCCATCACTACTGCTGGGCATGTTTCACAGGGGACGGGGGGCAGCCCCATTTCCACCCAGTAAGTTCCTTGGGGCAGGTTTGCTCAACGCTCTCAGCTCACTAAGGGCCCTGATCTCTTCTGGGGCCTCGGATGCTCCTGTAATGCTAATAATGCGGATCTTTCCTAGAATAATAATAATTAATACCTAGCAGTTTTCGTCAGATCTCAGAGCACTTTACCGAGGAGGTCAGTATCATCACCCCAATCTAACAGCTAGGGAAACTGAGGCACAGAGAGGGGGAGTGACTCACCTAAGGTCACCCAGCAGGCCAGTGGCTGAGCTGGGACTAGAATCCAGGTCCTCCTGAGTCCCAGTCCGCTATCCACTAGGCCACACTGCCTCTGTAGACCGTTTGCGGTGGAGCTTTGGGCGCATCCCACTGTTCTGTCTTGTATTACACCTCATCGGCGAGGTGCAGTGACAGCTGCCAGCAGCTCCGTGTCAGGCAGTTTGGGCCAGTGCTGGTGACAGACACTTTGAAGTGGGTTCTAGACAGGCGCTGGGTGCCGGCTCTGAGGGGCGAGCGCTATCTTATCAGGCAGAATTCCTCTCCCCTGTACCCTGATAACAGAGCCTTCCACGCTGCCCCAGCATGCCAGGAGGTGAGAGCCTGACAGGTGCAGCCTCACACTTCCTGTAGTGGGCTTAGAGCTGATCGGCCTGACTGGTGATGCTAGCAGCAGGGATGTGCTCAGAAGCCAGCCCCAGCCCCGGGCGCTACCTGCCAGGACACATGCACACAGAGTGACAACGCAGCCGTGCCGAACGGCAAATGGCGACAATCATTTCTGCTGTGCGCTGTGCAGCCACAGAGCCCGGGAAGCTTTCACCTTGGGAAAGGTGATCTTGTGCCCGGGTGTCTTAGGGGATTTCATTTTCGCCCTTGTCTGTCTCTGACAGTTTACTGTGCCTTCTCCATATTGTGTCGGTGGGTGGGCCGGGGGAGTTTAACATTTTGAGCACCCCTGGAGCTGTGTCACTGTAAGCAATCTCCCTCGGGCAGTGTCCCAGACCTGACCAAACACAGAGATTAAATTTTGTCCATTCAAGAAAACTTCCATTCAAAAATCATCTAATAGCCTGGATGATTCACTCAGCTCCCATGAAGGCCTCTGTTTAGCCACAGCACACGAGTAGCATGGAATAAGAAAGTTTCCCCACCGTGATGCCACGTTTGCAGCCAGGAATCCTGTCCCAAATACCCCTGTGAGGCCCGCACTCTTGACATTACAGCTGTGGATCTGGCAGTCCCTGGTGGAACCTGAGGTTAGGAGTTGATGTTGACAGAAGATGTGTGGACAGGGTATTCCAGGCACGTACAGGGTTAAACCGGAGGTGTCAGGTCACCAGAAGGTAACAGATATGCTCTGCCTACCACTGCTTTATTTCCATCAGTTCTGCCCTCACTCCCACATTCCAGCTGCTGCCGCTTTTCACAGCTGGCAGCTCTCGGGGACATTTCCCAGAGCTGAATGGGAGGGGAGGAGAGGCAGGAATCCCAAAGTGGTGGCTGGTTTGTTTGTTTAATTGTAGTGCCAGCGAAAAGTGCCAGCTTGAAAAGTCCTGGGGATTGGAATCATTTATCCACAGGGTCCCCGACAGCAAGGAGGGGACATGAGTCTTGGTGGCTTATTCATTCCTTGGCATTTAGAGCCGGTTGTGATTGATGGGTAGAGCCTATGCTGATGCTACCCATCCCCTAGACCAGGGGTAGGCAACCTATGGCACGTGTGCCGAAGGCGGCACGCAAGCTGATTTTCAGTGGCACTCACACTGCTGGGTCCTGGCCACCGGTCCGGGGGGCTCTGCATTTTAATTTAATTGTAAATAAAGCTTCTTAAACATTTTAAAAACCTTATTTACTTGACATACAACAATAGTTTAGTTATATATTATAGACTTATAGAAAGAGACCTTCTAAAAACATTAAAANCGGTTGTGATTGATGGGTAGAGCCTATGCTGATGCTACCCATCCCCTAGAAACTGAACTTACCATCAACAACTTGTTTCACCTTGGGCAACAAACAATCCTTGGCTGGCACTGACTGTCACTGCCCACTTAATCCGGATTTGCACGAGAGATAGTGCTGAAAGGCTCCATATTCCATGGCCAGTTCCCTGAGACATTAAGTCCACTAAAGATGTGGGTTTTTCATGAGCAATTCTAACGCTGGTCTCCCTTTCCCTGTGAGGTCACTTCTATTGCGGTCTAGATGGACTATTAAAACCAGGCTTTCTTTTGAGATGGTGACCCTCAACGGTGGTCTTGGTGAGCCAATACACATGGGAAATTGTCACACAGCTGGGGGAGGGAGAGGCACAAGGTGGGACTAGTGATCATATGGTGATGGGCACTCTTGAAACACCTGGGATAGGTTATGAAATGAGGAAAGTCACTGGAGACGGAAGAGCATGTAGGAAGGAGAAGTTCCTCAAAACATCAGGGGAAGCTGCTCCCATACCTGAAAGTTCAAAAGTTTGACTAGAGTGGGAATGAGCCAGGAAAACTCATTGCCTTGGTGACTGAGTTTCTTGTCTGGCAGGTTGTCGGAAGCTCTGACTAATCTATTCTGCTGGCGTACGGAGTTCTAAGAGCTTCGTAATGAGCTGCGCTGATCTCCTTTTGTCTACGGTCCTGCTGTTGAATGTGGGAACGAGCTTCTCACAAATCCACTTCTCTTCTAGAGACACTGGGAACTCCAAGAGCTTGCTTTCCTCGAATACACCCTACTGCAGGCAAAGCGGGGTCAGGCCCCTATAGTGATGGATAAGGGCAGGTCAGTAGTGGTCAGAGACATTTTTCATGATTTAGTGACTCGAGCTAGCCATTTAAAAGCAGGAAAAGATGTTTTGAGCCAGTAGATCCTTAGCCCCCCGCAGGTGAGGAACAGTATGAGAAGCCAGATTTCTGTTCTCTTCTTAGCCTTGGTGGGAGTCACCCAGCCCGGCTCAAAACAGCACAAAAGAAAGCACCGGGAGTGGGCAGCAAAATGAGTGTTTCACCTCAGACCCCTCACTGATTTCTCCATGTGTCCGGTGTGTACATTTACACACACTCCCTAGCCAGACAAAGGAACAATCGTTATTTACACCTGCACCCCCCCTATCCTGCAGCTAATTCCCCTTAATCTTTCCCTGTAGTCTCTATTGAACCGAGCCGTGAGTGGGCTCTGCACAGTATCTGTTTCTGCTGTTCTACAGAGCGGCTAATCCCGGGGTAGCTCGGATCACTCTACCAATCCCCAACGTGATTGTAAATTACTCTCCAGGAGCACAGGCTAGACTATGGATCTGATTACAAGAGAAGTGAGTTTCATGGCCTCTGCGCCGTCCATAATGAAGAGTAACCCTAGAAGAACATCTTGCCAATTACTCTACGATTGAACCCAGATAATGATGCTTAGAGAAGGCCCAGGAATGAATGAGCGTGGAGGGTAAATTCCCTTCTTACCCAGAAGAGGGGCCCTCCAGGGCAGGTTGGGACACACTTTATGAACAGGGAGCGGATGGATGCAGGACTGAATGAACAAAGGTGCTGAAATAACCCAACCTGTCTCTATAGCGCATTGAAATAGAAAGCAGGGCGTGAGACAGATTCCCATGTATATCCTGGGACTAACCTAATTAGACATGGGATCGCCATGTAGACGACAGTAATTGAACTAGCGTTCAAAGCAGTAACACAATATCCATCCTCGGGCTGATACTCCTAGGAGTGAGTGGGTTGCAAATTGTTCCAACCGCTGGTGACTAACATTTTCTTTTGCCATTACATCATTACTTGTGAGTGAGTAAATCATGCAGATGGACCCAAAAAAGTGGCAAGGGAGCCTTTATATGACAGCACACCCTCCTTTATTCTGTTTATGACAGGCCTTTTATATACAGCCTGGTTTGGAGAGTTTTACAAAAGTTTGGTGCACTATTTTTCATATCCTCCAAGTGCTTTAGTATCATGAGTCTAAGTGCCCAAGCCTGAGAGCGAGAGAAAATGTATAACTAGAAACCGCATTAAAAGAGCTTTTCTGTCAATCATGTCATGCTTTTAAGGGCCAATACCTCACAATTTATCATGGCTAGAAACAAATACTATATCCCGTTGGAGAATGGGGAATCCCAGCTCCCTCTCTGTTGGAATGAAGCCCTGGTTCCTCGTCTTAATGGTTCATGGGATACCAAACCTTAAATCTGTTCAGTCCTGAATGGAGCTGGTTGGGAATTTTTTCATAAAATGTTTTTTTCATCAGAAAATGCCAAATGATCAAAAATGAAGCTTTTTGCAGGTCAGTTTCAATGTATTATTCTACTCCAAAAAAAAAAAAAAGTTTGGAAAAAAAGGTTTTAAAATTGTTGACATGTTTCATTTTGACATTTTAGAATGAAGAAGTCTGGCTTTCCAGTTTGAAACAGCTTATTGTTTTCAAATTTAAGCTCAAATATAGTTTAAAAAAAAAGGTGTCAAAACTGAAAACACACCAGTTCAAAATTATTGAGGCAAAACATTTCGATTGACCCAAACCATTTTTTCCCCAGTGGACAGAAATTTGAGATTTTGACTTTAGGTCCCAACTCAGGATGGGAACAATTTTCAAAATATCAAAAACTTCCACGAGGCGGGAAAATAATCCCCCACCCAGCTCTATGGAATGTGACACTGATCTGAGATGTAGGACGGGTAATTCTGGGGGAAAGGCCCCATTTGCAGGAAAGAAGGTAGAAATTAGTTGGCAGGTTTCTTTGCTTTAAGAGCAGCTGCTTGGAAGCTGCTCAAGGATTTGAGAGGTTAGAATACGCAGTTAGGGGGCAGAGTGCAGGTGAGGTGGCCAAGGGGCCATTTGTCACAGGGGCCTGTGATTTTTCACAAGAGGATACAAAAGGCTAGGCTAGGCTAGGCTCTTCCATTGATGGCAATGGAAATTAGGAACCTACATACTTCTGAGGATCTGGTCCCCGGTGTCACAAAGGAAGAGCCACAAGCCAAGGCACAGGGCGAGCCGGCTGGGAAGAATACCTGATCTGAATTGCAGCTAGATGGGGTTAGGAGTGTCTCATTCCCAGGGTCTGCTGGGGCTCCAGGCTGATGGCTGGCTGGGTGATTCCCTGCTCTGTTCATTGCCTCGGGGGCACCTGGCATTGGCCGCTGTCGGAAGACAGGACACTGGGCTGGATGGACCTTTGGTCTGACCCAGTCTGGCTGTTCTAATGACCTGATTAGGGCTGAAAGCACCAGCCCAGCCTCTGCCCATTGACTGATCCACGCAGCCCTTCGAAAACAGCCCAGAGCTTCGGCTAAGCTGGTTTGCATCTGAATCCCGCTGGAGCCCCGCCGACGGCTGTGCGTGTGGGGCGGGATGTTGATTTTTCCCTGTAACAAGCCAGGGCTTTATCAGGCCCATCGCTTTCCCACGGTTTTCTGTTGCCAGTGAGGTCACTGGTCCCTTTAAACCGCGGCGGGGACCAATCACCGAGGCGGGCAGGGGGGCGAGGAGGGGGGGGGGGGTGGGCACCCGGGTCGGTTCACACGGGAAGGCGGGGGCCGGGCGGGGAGTGGGAACCTGGGAAAGCCGGAGCAGCCGAGCGATCCGTCACTCCGGGGTGAGGGAGACAGACGGGGCTGGAGGGGAGCGGGCGGTGGAGATTTCCTCATCCCAGCCGGGGGGCGGGGGGGTCTCTTCCCTTCCTAGAGCCAGAAGGGGAGCAGGGCCGCGGAGACAGGACTGATCGCACCGCGCCCGGCCAGGGTGGGACAGCTCCCAACCCCCCACCCCCGACCCCCATAGACTCCCACGAGTGCGGGGAGGGTGCGGGACAGCCTCTCCCCCCCATACACGTGCGGGGGCGCCTCTAACCCCCCATACACCCCCGATCGCCCCCACGGTGCGGGGAAGGTGCGGGACACCCCCCCCCCTAGACCCCCGATCGCCCCCACGTGCGGGACAGCCCGTGTCCCCCCCCCAGACACCCCCACGTGCGGGGAGGGTGCAGAGGAGGCGGTTTGCCCGCCGCTGTCTGGAGGATGAAGAGGCTGAGCGAGGAGAGCTGGTCGGGCTCCGAGTCTGACGGGACCATCGACGTGGGCAAAGAGGAGGAATACGGGTAAGGGGCGGCAGTGCGGGGTGAGGGGGCGGCTGGCATGGGGGTCAGGGAGCGCGGGGGGGCTGGAGCAATTTGCACAGTGGGGGGGGGGGCTGAGAGCCCTTGAACCAAACTTTGAACCCTAGATATGATGGAAGCTACTGGGGGGGGGGCAGCCACACCCCTAGTTCCAGCACCTATGCACCGGGGAGGTGGGTTTAGAGCCCAGCAGGGTCCTTCCAGCAGCTCCGAGCCCAGGCCCCGGGAGCCCCCATCTCAGCCGTGCCACCCACTTGGGGCTACAGGGTGAACCCCTTCTGCAAATGTGGGCTAATCCCAGAATGGCCAAGGAGGGGGTGAGGACGATTGGTGCCCGGCTCTGGGGCTGGAAAGTGCTAATGACCAGGGTTAATCCTCACCATAAACCTCCCAGCTGAAAAGCAAAGGGACAGAAACTCACCCCAGCCCCCGGCGAAGGGATAGTGAACTGCCAGCCCTGGAGGAAATGCCAAACTAAGGCTAATACAACTGGTTTCCTGCTCTCCCATCATGGCTAAAGGAAAGGAATAAACTAACCTTCTTTAACCGGAGCGCCTAGCTCCCCAAGAGATAGCTATGTATGTTCCCCTAATGCAAGTGTGAGTCTCTATCATCCGCAGCGCTGTTTATCTGAAACTTCCCAAAGAATTTTGGATGAGTGACAAGTATCAGGGGGGAGCCGTGTTAGTCTGTATCCACAAAAACAACGAGGAGTCCGGTGGCACCTTAAAGACTAACAGATTTATTTGGGCATAAGCTTTCGTGGGTAAAAAACCCACAAATCTGTTAATCTTTAAGATGCCACCGGACTCCTTGTTTTTTTTTTTGATGAGTGAGTTTGTCCTGTACTAGCCACGCTGTCCGTGGATTCATAATGCACCCATTGCCTGGTTATGCCAAGGTTCATTTGCTCTTTATTGAATGGGGGAGGGTTTGTGGTTTTCCCATGCAAGAGTTTTTTACACTGTACAAACGAAATAATGTTAGCAATGGACATTACCCATCCAGTTAGCTGAGTTTCAGCTTCTGGGCTCCTGTCAGGCTTGAGCACTCTGCAGCTTGGTAAGATGGTTAAAGGAAAGGACCTGGCCCTATGCGATTTCCCCCTCTACGGTGCTATTTTCATTCTTTGCAAGGTCCCTGATCACTGCAGTTCTGTATGTTAAGGGAGTCTTGCTGCTGCTGTTCCCATGCTGTGCCCTCTGTTTGCCAGTCGGCCAGGCACTGTCAGTGCAAACACAGACAGAGTAGGAATGTATGAAGATCTCTTGTTTTCTTCTCTATCCTGTACGTCGGTTGCTTCTGCACACTCATGTCTGCAGCCCAGTATCCCCCAGTGCACCCATAGAAATAAGCCCTTCACTGCTTGATATCCTGAATACAGAAATCACCCGTGGCCTCATTCTGTGAGCATCTCTTGCTAGGTGCCTCAGCAGGATATGCTCAGGCTCTCACAGAATTAGGCCCTTCTGTCTTACAACACACTGATGGACATAACAGTATGTAGTAGAACCGTCTCAATCATTTATGTCAGTGAACAACCATAGATAGGTTTGATCTCTGTTGCAACTGAAAATATGTATTTCCAAAGCAAGATGTAAAACATAACATTATGATTGCTATATTATTTATTATACTGTGGGTGGTGTGTAGGGGCCCCATTGTGTTTGTACAGCCCCTAGCACGTAATGAAAAGACAGTTCCTGCCTTGAAGAGTTTACAAGCTAAGTAATGTCCTAATGTAAGAAAAGTAACGGGCAAAGAGAAACACCTCCCAGTAGGGAGTGTTGGCTAGAGCTTGGAGTAATCTGGGACAGTAAGTCAGGAGTTTTGGATTTGATTCCCAACTCCACCGCTGATTTGCTGTGTGACTTTGGGGATAAGCTGCTGGTGCTGTGAAGCGTCATTAACTCATGTTTGTAAACGGTGGATATCCTCAGCTGAACCTTGGTACAGATGCGAAAATGATTATTTTTGTTTATTAAAAAGCCAGCCGAACAATGCTACAAATGACAAAGCCAGACAACAAGAAATGAATCAATCATAGTCCTCCAGAAACTTAGACCAAATCTCCTTAAATTCCTCATATGTATCTGTCAAATGGAAGAAACCCTTTTGAAGTAAGCCAAATCCATCCGTCCAGCAAAGAGCAATGCATTCAAACAAACTGGGACTTTCTATTTTCCTACAAATGGAGGTTCATTGTATTCAAACTGACTGTTAGTGAGTTCTGTTGGACACATACACTACACACCCATACTGCACATCAAATCACATCCCTGTACCATATATACACACACAATCCCACATACAACAGTACAAATAATAGTAAATATTCCTAGCTGTTAGCACATGCACACGCTCTCCCATGTACACTCTCTCTCCATGCACACACACAAACACAGTAGACACATACACACAGGGAAAACACACACCAGGTGTGGAAAGACTACAAATATATGGGGTATATGAGACAGTACTCAAGGTAAGAGTTTGTCATTGTGTGTGATTTATGTGAAACATTGCTACTCATACTGAGAGATCAACAAATCCATGTTCAGTAGCCTTTTGACGACATTCATTGTGTTAATCAATAACATGTAACAGATGCACCATGTGGAGGTTGCCATCTTGCCCCTGGCTTACTAATCTGGACTTGGTTATTTGAATGTTGCCAATCACCTCTCTTGCCATATGGAAGAAGAAGAATTATAGTGAAACAACTTCTGGAAACCCCTCACCTTGTGCCTAACAAAAGGTACTTTTAATGGACCATGCTTATTCTAGGGTTTGGCCTGTTGTGCAGAACACACTCTGCCTACAGAGACTTATTTAACAGGTTCTGCTATTAAAATGCTCTGTCAAACTGAAAAATATTGCGGTTTGATGGAGTGAACCCAAACTCCTTTCCAGGCTTATAATTCTTATTTGCTCTTCAGGTCCCTTGGGACGTCTGTACTGGAGAATGTTATAAACTGTGTTTAGATTTTATCATCTTTGCTTCAAATTTCTCAAGAGGCAGAAACAGTCCAGCAGTTGGTCAGTTTCAGGAGCTGCGGTTGAGAGAAAAGTCTCCCAAGGACCTCGGGAGATCATTCAAGCAGAGGACTTTTGTAGCTTCTCTGTCAAACATACACATGGGTTCCACGTCCGTGAAGTCCCCCATCTTCTAATTGGCTGTCCCTATAAAGGATAGCCTTCTTCTGAAATCCAAACGTACCTATGTCCCATGCAAAGCTGTTCTTATCCTGCATTCATTCTCCTGCATTAGACAGCAGAATGGTGACTCTGAGATGATGAAAGTGTTGTTTATACGAAAGATTTGACCTCCCCTCGTATTGTGCTTTCTGCACCGTTACTTTGGGTCTTTTGTCTCACCTTTGGATCCCGGCAGATGAAAGGTCTGAAGAGCATTCTCCCCCAGCTTTTCCCTTTCTAGATCTCATTTTCCTGGGCTTCTGCACTGCACCTTGTGACATCCGGTTGGGGAGGACAGAACAGCAGCGCCTTCAGGGACTGTCTATTGGCAGACAATGATCACTGTGTGGAGTAATATAACAAGAGGCATTTCCCACCTACTTCCGCCTTCACAGCTGAGCTCCATCTCCATGGTGCTCCAGTTTCCCCTAATTATGGAGAGCAACTGGTTTTGTCCTTTTAAAAGTTTACCTTTCAGCTGTTTGCTGTGTAACCAGATACTGCCCTGGGGAATCCAGGATAACTTTATGTCTGTCACAGGAGAAGCAAACATGCAGCTGCAAGAAGTGTTCTTCTCAGGGAAATAATTACATCAGGGGTTCTCAAACTGGGGGTCGGGACCCCTCAGGGGGGTCGCGAGGTTATTACATGGGGGGTGACGAGCTGTCAACCTCCACCCCAAACCCCGCTTTGCCTCCAGCATTTATAATGGTGTTAAATATATTAAAAAGTGTTTTTAATTTATAAAGGGGGTCGCACTCAGAGGTTTGCTGTGTGAAAGGGAAAAAAGTTTGAGAGCCACTGAATTACATGATCCAGGAAAGCCCTGATCAACCACATAAATGCTGTCACCAGGCCTGATCCTGAGGCATGAGTTCCCTAACTCCTAGTTACGTCAGTGGGAGTTGTGGGTCCATTATCACAATGACGGTATAAAGTGCTGCGGGTTTATACAAGAGATCTGAAATCCTCATGAACGGAGAAAAACGGGGACTCTAAATGCTTTTTCAACAAGTCAGGAAGATGCTGTCTATTTTGATACCAAAAGACGATATATGCCTCCTAGCAGAACGGCCTGCCAGAAATCTGATGGGCATTTTCAGGGAGGAGAGATCCTAAGTCTTGCCCAGCTCCCCCTGCCACCTCCCGCTTTACTTAGCTCTAAGTAGACTGTGCTTAAAATGGTACAAAAATCTCTAAACTCCCTTCCACGTGGGAAATCACATGTGGTGAGTGGGTGTAAAGTCTGTGTGTGTGGTGAACAAATAGACAGCATCTGAAACACCTCCCCCCTCCCTTTTTTTTTCTTCTTCTTTCTATGCAGCCAAGTATCCAGGGCTGTTTCTCCCACCACCACATCTCAGATACAAGCCAGGAAGAAACGGAGAGGGGTGAGTAGCATTTATGCTACAAAATCTAACAGCCATATTGTGCCCGTCAGTGGCATGCACGGATTGAGGACATGTGAATGCCGTTAGGTTTTTAACGCTCATTACTGAGTAAGCTATATTTCAGCAAAGAAATGGGCTGTTTTAACCCTTCTGTCTCATGGATCTCTATTGTTAATGAGGGTGAGCTCCATATCCCAAGGGAGAAGCAGTGTTAGAACAGTATAGGAAAGAGGATCCCGGGCTGCTGGCTTCTATTTCCAACTCTACAACACCAGGGATGGGCTCTTCTGGGGGCTGGAGAGGCTCCAGGCATAACTTAGCTTTGGTGGCCTGTCTAAGTCACAGCATCCTCCCTGAGCTGCCCCCTGGAGCACTGCACTGGCTGGAATCTCCGTAGGGCTGCATGATGCTACCCTATATCTAGCGTGTCTCCTGTGATGGGCCTTGTGACGGGGTCCTCTGAAGGTAGCCCTACAGCTGTCCTCCACCCTGCCTTCACTGGGGAAATCGTCCTCAGCGGCAACTGGGGCTTGTTGGGCCCTTTTATCCACCCTGTAGGGGTTGGGCTCCCACCCCAAGTGTTGTTGGGCAAGTCATTTAACCTCCCCCGTGCCTCAGTTTCTCCATTGGTAACACTGATTTATTTCATTTGATTAAAAGCGCCTATTTAAAACTGTAGATATTAAAGGGGATATTAAAAATGGGGGACAATCTGTACCCCATGGAGGGCTATGAGGCTCCATTAACCAATGCTTGTTAAAGAATTTGAGATCCCTAGATGGAAGGCATTCTAGAAATGGGAGGGATAAGTCTAAAAATGATGATGGGATATGGGGCCCAGCTACGCTCCTCTGAATGGAATTCTTTTGTAGATCATTGAGAAGCGGCGCCGTGACCGTATTAACAGCAGCCTGTCTGAACTGAGGCGTTTAGTTCCCACTGCCTTTGAGAAGCAGGTACGTGCAGAATGTTAGACGTGACCATTTTCCCCCCAGGGGCTTATCGTTTTAAGAAAGGCAATGGTGTCCCTAGCCTCTGTTTGCCAGAAGCTGGGAATGAGCAACAGGGGATGGATCACTTGATGATTCCCTGTTCTGTTCATTCCCTCTGGGGCACCTGGCATTGGCCACTGTCGGAAGACAGGATACTGGGCTAGATGGACCCTTGGTCTGACCCAGTAGGGCTGTTCTTATGTTCTTATGTTAAAGGAAAGACCTTCGGGTGCTTATGAACAAACATACATAGAGGGGTTGTATCAGCAGAGTAAATTATCTTCAGGCAGCCCAAAGCAGGGTTGTGGTTCAGTGGTTGGGAGCCATTCCACATTAGGC
The DNA here is from genome assembly GCA_003942145.1 of Platysternon megacephalum. Lineage (NCBI taxonomy): Eukaryota > Metazoa > Chordata > Testudines > Platysternidae > Platysternon > Platysternon megacephalum. Next base: position 7,680,430 of record QXTE01000016.1, on the reverse strand, counting down.
ATTAATTTAATTAGCTCTCATTAGCTGAGCAGGGTTTGGCCAGTGGTCAGTGCTTGGATGGAAAATCTGAAGAGCACCAGCTGGTGCTGTAGAAAGAGATGCTGGTGATGGAGTAGGTAGCATTCTTCTCTCTGTCATCGTCAATGCTGCCCCAATGCTTAAGCAGTTGCTGTCTTTTGGATGAGATCTAAAAACAAGGTCCTGCCCATTCACTGTGAAAAGATCTCCTGAAATCCAAGTCACGTGTCCGGCATATGTGATTGTTGCTTCTTTTTGTCCCCTGTTAACATCTGTTTGTCTAAAGGCCCCAAACCTCTCAGGGTACTTTTCCCAGTTGGGGTGTTAAACCCAAGAGTCGTGCTCAAATTGTAACTTGGGTAATGCCATTCTGTTTTCCTAAATTCCTTCTGCAACTACATTTGGAGATAGTATTCTTCATTGGCCCAGTTTAAAAGTGTAACGCAATGTCAATGGCACACAATGACTGCTGCATTCCACCCCAGAGGTGGCTGCATTTCACTGATGGGTAATTGTTAAATACACTCTGTAGATCCTTTTAGGATTCTTAAAGATTGAAAACCCTATAAATGCTCTAAATTATTATCACCCCAGAGGACAAGTAGGTGGTAAAATAGGGTGGTAATAAATCTTCCAGGAAATCTTATGGAGGATAAAAGACATTTTGCAGCAGCAGGGATGAATGGAAATAGAGATTTTCAGTTTGCTTCACAGTATCTTTTGAGGGGAGATCCATTTTCCTTACCACTTGATTCGAGATGAGTCTGAATCCAAACCCTGAATCTGTTATTTCTGCCCATTTCTGGAAAGTTCAGGCTCCCTTGAAGCTGACTCCCTCAATGAGATGGAATCCTAGATTTTAAAATGGTGGATTGATAGTCTCTCTTTCTCTGCCCCTCCCTGCTTTCAATACACAGGGCTCCTCCAAGCTGGAGAAGGCAGAGATCCTGCAAATGACAGTGGACCATTTAAAAATGCTTCATGCCACTGGAGGAACAGGTGAGAACTGCTTCGGTAAACGTGTGTACTTGAAATCCTGGCTGTATTGAAAGCAATGGCAAAACTCCCACTGACCCCCAGGGGGGACAGGATTTCTTCTAAGGGGAGGAAAATTCACCCTTGACTCTGAGAGCAGCGTCCCACTGTTATTGTCCGTTGTTTACTCCAGAAATTGTTAATACTAAGGTTATAGAAAATATTTGTGTTTGCTTTTGAAAGGAAGCAGCTCTCCCATGGGGAGGCTTTCCACTTCCTGTGCTACTATTTGTGCTCCTGCAGATGGGTCAGGATCTCACATTTAGGCCTTGGCAGACTGAGGTGTGCCATATGGTGTATCCTGTGTAACCACAGAAAAGGCAGCCAACTCCCAGAACAGCGACAGACCCGGGCAAGGCTGCACACTTAGTCATGCTCGCAAATGGACCTGGCTTCCAAACCAAAGTCTGCCTCCTCCGCATCCCATCGGGATGTTTCCTGGCACTGCCTGGAGTCTGGTTAGTGACTCTGCATAGAAACATGACTTCCTCCCCGCCCCCCATCTAACAGTTTGTAAAACACAAGGGGATACATGTCCTCCGCAAGAGCAAAGTTCCCATTCTCCGCTTGCCCAGTGACTCTGGCAGGGATCTCAGTTTCAACACAGTAATCCTCTGACTCGGTTAAAACACAGTTCTGTCTCGCTGGGTAGATGGGACTAGACTGTGGACTTTAGCAGAGTTACATCATGGTCTAGGAACATTGTTTAAATACTCAGCATGACTACGCTACAAGGCTGAAACATGTTGTCAACAGGGTCCCCAAAATGTGAAGTGGTACAGTACTTTGTCCACGCTGGTTGCGTTCTCTGGTTTATTGCCCATCCTCTCGGGAAGTCCAAGAAGGAAAGAGACCGAAGGAACAATTGGTAGTTTTATTGTACCTCACTGATCGTCTCCACACTCCAAGGCTTTGGGCCCTCTAGAGCCAATAGTCTTAGGTCTGAGACTGTCTCATACCCTTCAGTTGGACATCTGTTTAAATAAAACATGAGTAACAGAGTCAAACAGTTGTCTCTAAACGCAGGGAGGGGCTATTAAGCTGTCCATTGAGAAGTAGAAACCACACAAATTGCTGTTCTAGGAATGGCCATCCCAGAAGAGACCCAGCTAGTCCAGAATATTGCCTCCAGTAGCAGCCAGTGACAGAATCCAAAGGAAAGTACTTCCTGATCCCAGCTGGTGATCAGTTTATGCCCTGAACCAAGAACATTGATGGCCCTGATCATTTTATCCTAGCTAGAGTAACTGCAGATGCTAGTCTTATTCATGTAAACGTCACATTCTTTTTTCAAGCTTACTTGGCTATTTGCTTCAATAATATCATGGGGTGGCAAATTCCTCAGGTTAAATACACAATTACGTTAAAATGGGTAGTGCTATCAGGTGCCTGTGCTCTTGGTGGACATGATGCTATATATGTCTTTTTCTCACAGGGTTCTTAGATGCCCGAGCCCTGGCTGTGGATTACAGGAGTATCGGCTTCCGTGAATGCCTCACTGAAGTTGTCAGATACCTTGGTATCCTTGAGGGACAAAACGGTGCTGATCCTATCCGGCTACGACTCCTCTCCCACCTGAATAATTATGTTGCCGAAATGGAGCCCTCGCCCATGGCCACTTCCCTTCTGCCCTTTCAGATGTGGCCCTGGTCATTCCTCCACAATTCCACAGCCCCCACCAACCAAGTACTAATACCCAGGAGGGAGGCTGTCCCGGGTCTAGGTGTCTTGACTGCTTCCCCCCTGGCTTATCCAAGCACCACCATGAGAAGAGCTCCCGTTCGCCGAATTCCTAGTGCCATCATGCCAGCCCGCCGAAACTTCCTTTCCAATAGGATGGCCTCTTCGTCCCGGAGGGCTAGACCCACAGTGACATCAACAACCCCAGGTGCCATGTCCAGTGTGCCATCGAGTGGTGCCCTGAGAGATGCCACCTCTAGAAGCAGCCAGATTGCAACGTTCCTGCTCTCCTCCACCTCTGCTGGAGTTCCCGTACCACCTGCTTCTTACACAGCTCCTCCTGCTTTGAATGCTTCTCCCCAGGGGCCAGGCACCAGAGGTGGGACTTCCAGACTCTGCCGCTCCTGGGCTACCGAAATTGGGGCTTTCTGATCCCTCCCTGACAAAATCCTAACGGAGACAAAAATCAGCAGCAGCCACTGCTCAAAAAGCACGCTCCGATGAACAGCTTCTTTCCTGCTTTGCAGAAATAAAGGATCGATAAAGGATCCTCTGCTCACCTTGCCATCCCTTCTTATTCCTCACGTCATCTTCCCTCCCTCCCCATCACGCTGTCTCCCTCTTTTCCATTTCAGGTTTGCAGATTTTGTATTGAACTGAATGTATTTGTCTGTGTACAGCTCCACTAAAGGTTGTGGGTGAGGTTTATCCTAATTCAGACCTTTCCCTTCCCCAGCCCAGGCCCTGGTAGAGCTGAATGTTGCAGTTTGGAAAATGTAAACCAGCCTTGGCACTGATTTGACTTTGCTGGAGACACAGAGCTCCCAAGCAGTGACACTTTCTATCACTTGTATGCAGTGTTGTTGTAGCCATGTAGGTCCCAGGATGTTAGCAAGACAAGATGGGGGAGGGAATATCTTTTATTGGACCAACTTCTGTTGGTGACCAAGAAAGCTTTTCAGGCCAGCCCTGAAGAAGAATTCTGTGTCAGCTCGAAAGCTTGTCTCTCTCACCAACAGAAGTTGGTCCGATAAAACATATTCCCTCCCACGCCTTGACTTTCGAACACTGACTTCCTCCCAGCTTCAGCATGTTGTTTGACATGGTCTAAGTGAAGTGAGACGTGCTGGCGAGTAATAGAGACAACCCACCACACGCACACAAACTGTCCTTTGATAACTGAACCCAACCCCCATCAGGATTGCCGTGAACAGTCAGGACAGTTGGGAGGTTCCTCTCCATTGGCCAACCCCATTCTCTTGATCTCTAAAAATGGAGAGGTTGACATTATGCGTAACAGGCTCATTCAAAACACATAACCCTGAGGGACGAGTTGGAGGGAAACGTAACAGTTCCCGATCTCCCTCTGAACTGACACACTGTGATACCCAGTATGCATTCCTGCCGCAGAGAATTATCCCGGCACAGGACTTCCTGTACTTAAGACCCCAATACTATGTGCAGTCCACATTTTCATTTCCCGTAGCTCGGTCTTTACCTAAAACCAGGGCCTTCCCAAGTGTCACTAGTGTCCTTGATTCATGGAAACTTTTGCCTGATCCTGTGCTTAGATCAATGCTGTTATCAGAATGTTTTCAGGAGGGAGTATCAGACATTACTCTGCAAAATTCCTTTGCCAGCTGCTGTTTGGGATTCCCTCTGTAGATAATTCAGATGTCTGTGAGAGAGACAGACCTTGCTCATCCAGTGAAGCATTACAGAGTAAGGGAGCAGGTTTCTGAAGTGACACCTGTCATGGAGGGGAGGGCTTGGCAGCTGAAATACAAGGAAGAAGGATGCCCTTCCTTCTCTCTTCCCCTCTTCAACCATCAATCCTCCCTCCCCATATGAAAATCCATTACCATAAAGGGAGGAGTGGAAGAAAGCATCCTTTACCCCAAGCTCCTCCTTTGTTTTTGCCAACTTCCAGATCCTTAATTACATTTTCTAGCCTATTCCCCCAGGCCCAGCTCTGCTCTTTTTCTTTATCGCCATGTTCTCTGCATGAACTTGATCCCAAACCCATTGAAGTCAATGGCAGTCTTTCCACTGACTTCATGGGCTTTTGATCAGCCCCTATAATGTCCTCTGTCTCTTGAAAGCTTTCTCTGCCTTTGTCTTCTCTCTGTGTGTTCCTATATAAATGCCAAGGATGATGATTATTCTTTGTCCTCTGCTCACTCCGTACCTCTGAGTCTCCTCTCAATCCCTACCTCTCTAGGGCAGTGAGGAACAGCTATTTGGCGTTCCAAGCTCTGCTCCTGTCTCACCTCTTCTTAGCTCTAGTGGTTTTGAAACAGTGTGACTCAGTGACTAGGGGAGTGAACTTAAACTCATGAGTTCTATTCCCAGCTCTGCTATATGACCTTTGGCAAGTCACTTCACTTTACCACAGTTTCCCCATCTGTAAAATAGGAACAGATGAAAAGATCTATATAAGAGCTAAGTATTATTATTATTCTGTTCCTGCTGCAATCAGCTGAGAAGCGGCAGTAGTAAGAGAGTGCTCAGAAGTTGCCCAAATGGGTGTAGGAAGTGCTGTTATACAAAACAGAAGCATAGGAAGGGCAGTTGGTGTGATCTGGTGACCAGATGGCCGTGGAGTCTATGAGAACCAGGACCTGTTTCCACAGAAGGAGTTGGGAGACTAGAACCGTTCCTCCCAACCAAGACATTTGGCCATCCTAGCCACAGGCTGTCTACTGCCCCAGTGCACTTCTCTTGGCATTATTATTTTATATAACATATAAGAAGGCAGAATACCTCCACTCAAATCAAAGCAAGACCCCTCTTCCCTGAAACTGTGCTTTTATTTTCTTGGATATATGCAGAAGCTGGCATTGGTCCAGTTGAATACCCTCTAATCGCATCAATGTGACCCTAGCCTGAGTCAGCGGTGCTGTGCCATGAAGGGTAAAGCACAGAAAGGAACACAGGGGGGAACAGTGAGTAGTGTCTTTTTAATGTAACAGACCCTCCCCATCCCAGACATCAAGCAAGTGGGCAGTTGTGTATTGAGCTGGTGGCTCAGCAGTGGCATTGATACAGGTGTGTATCTGACATGTGTGTGTTAAATGTATATGGGTCACACAGACTTGTTTGGTAGTGAGTCCCTCCCGATTGCTCTCAATACACATAAATGCTCCTGGCCCCTGCTACTTGTCCTCACTCATTTCCTGAGGTGGCAGAGTCAATCAGGGATGAAATATTCCTGTTCGGAGAAGTTCCCCATGGACTGATTGTTCCTGGAGCTAGTCTGTGCATTAGAGCTCACAGTGAGCAGCCTCGCCTCACTTTGCACTGTGCAGAGCTGTTAACTTTGTGAGCTGTCAGACATCCAGCAAAAGGTGTCAAATAAAGTCTTCCAAACCCATGTCATGGTTGTGAAATGTGCTGTTGTGTCACAGTCTGTTTTGCTGGAGATGTCACATGAGATCCCTTTGCAACTCTTCAGTCAGCTTTGGACTTGAAGATGATACCAAATTACTGAAAATAGTTAAGTTTTGCCACCTCACTTTTCCAGATCATTTATGAATATGATGCACAGCACAGGTCCCAGTACAGATCCTTGGGGGACCCCACTATTTACCTCTCTCCATTGTGAAAACTGACTATTTATTCCTACACCTTGCCTTCTATCTTTTACCCAGTTACTGATCCATGAGAGGACCTTCCCTCTTATCCCATGACAGTTTACTTTGCTTGAGAGCCTTTGGTGAGGGACCTTGTCAAAGGCTTTCTGAAAATCTAAGTACACTATATCCACTGGATCACCCTTGTCCACATGTTTGTTGACCCCCCTCAAGGAATTCTAGTAGATTGGTGAGGCATGGTTTCCCTTTACAAAAAACATGTTGACTCTTCCTCAACAAATCATGTTCATCTATGTGTTTGTTCTTTGCTATAGTTTCAACCAATTTGCCAGGAACTGAAGTTAGGCTTACTGGCCTGTAGTTGCCGGGATAGCCTCTGGAGCCTTTTTAAAAAATTGGTGTCACATTAGCTATCCTCCTGTCATCTGGTACAGAAGCTGATTTAAATGATAGGTTACATACCACAGACAAGAGACAAGGTGGGTGAGATATCTTTTATTGGACCAACTTCTGTTGGTGAGAGAGACAAGCTTTTGAGCTACAACAGAGCTCTTCCTCAGGACTGGGCAAGAGGAGACATTTGTTATACTGCAGATGCTCTGATTAGGGTTGCCAATTTTTGTTGGAGGTATTCCTGGAGGTTTCATCATATGACATCATCTTTAATTCAAGATTAATCTTTAATTCCTGGAGACTCCAGGACAATCCTGGAGGGTTGGCAATCCTCTAGCTCTGATTGTAAGGAGTAACTACATTCCATCTACCACAGTTTCCATGTGTGAATAATTTTGCCTACCTATGTTCTCTCGTTGTTTTAAATGGATGAAGTGATCCTCCCCATCTCCTGTCCTTTCTTCCAATCAAATGCAGGAAGAAACACTTCTGCTTTCAACATGATCCAGGTCTGCCCCCTAATGGTAAAGCCAAAAAGTTAATGAGAAATCCTAACCCAGGCTCAGAGGATACAATAAGACGCAGGAGTCTACGGCTACCACTGATGAAATGTGACCTTCCAGCATCCAACTGAAAACTCATATTAAAAAAATAGCCTACCTCTTACCATAGTGTGCAGTGCCAGTACATAATGAATTACTTTTCAGAATCATGACAAATAAGTGACCTTGGAAGACCACAGGGCAAATGGTCTTGCACTGGACCTGCCATCATTAGGAGCATACTCAGAGAATAAAAAATATTAAAAGAACATCATCAGAAACCTTTGCTCCAGCCACCTCTGAAGGCCTGAAGAGTGCAGATAGAGAAAGCTCTTTGGGATCCAGGCCCCACAGTCAGAGGGAGCCCGGATGCATCTGGAATCAGCCAGAGCAGTAGGATCCATTTGACTCACTAACTGTTTTGGGCACAGAAAGCAGAAGATGGATCTTGGGTGCCCTCCCCAGCCCCCTGCCCCCCCCCGGTTTCAATTCACTTTGTGAGCTAACCTTCAAGTATAAGGAGACAGCATGTGGGAGTCGTGACTCCAACTTCATGGAAGGGGACACAACGTTATAATGAATATGCATCTAGAATAATCTTAATCTACTCAAGCACAGGGATCTGGATGCTCAAACAGCTAAAGCAAATGCTGCATTCAGCATAGTTTCCAAGCTACCAACACCACTGCAGCACCCGTTTTTGAGGATGTCTGGGCCATTTAAAACTGTATTCTTTCAAGAAAGTTTAATCAGGAGCACTAAACTCTGGGCTACATTTTTCAAATAGAAATTGCAGGTTGACAGTGTTCTGATCCAGAGCAGGCAAGTGGGCAGTGTACAAACCTCAGAGTGAACATAACAGCACGTGGAAAGGAAACAGAAACAATAACAACACTGCGTCAGGCTTTGCTACCCATTCCCAGGTGTCACCAGAGTCCAATGATCTTGTGAGGCATTGGGAACGTGGCTGCTGTGTTGGGAGGACATGAGCTCAGAAGCAGAAAACGCCAGGGGGCTGGAAAGGGGTTACAACCATTGTTTCCTTTTATTCTTCCACTGTAAATTATTTACCATAGTGGAAGGATAGTTTACCAATAAATAGAAATAACCATTGGTTTTATCTAGGATTAAAGAAAATTAAATGTATAACTGAAAAGCCATATTATAACTGCAACAAGACCCTGAAGGATATGTTAGGTTCTCTTGCACATAATTAATGCCCTGATGTGTCTTACTCTTATACTAAAGAGTCTGAGTAATTATGGATCTCCACAGCATTGATTCTAGTGAATCTGGTGTTGGAGCATGTTCCAGCAGTTTTCTTCTCCCTTCACCCTTTTACTCACCTTGTGAATGGAGAATGACAACTGGCTTCCATAGGGAGATGTTGATGAGCATTGATCCTGCTCCAGGGCAACACATGATGTGAACTGGCGTTTTCTTCAGGAACTAGCCCTTGTTCAAGGAAAAATGATGTTCTAAATACTAGGAGGCAGATTGCTATGGGAACAACTTCAGCTACAGTCACTCCTGATCTCAGTGTTGGGGGTATCTCCAAAACCATAGCTAAGAGGCATGCACTTCCAGGGCAGTGAGAGAGAATAGTCAGGCGCACACCCTGTCTTCAGGTGCATTTCACTGTCTGCTTTTCTTTCTTTGCTCCCCCTTTCTTCCTGATTCAGTTGGTTTCCTCCTTTATTCTCTCCCTTTTTCGCCTCAGTTTCAATCCCAGGACATTGTTCCTCTCCTGTGTTTCACCAGCTGCCTACTAGTAACCCTCTGTTCCCTAATTGTCACAGCACCACAGAACATCTTGATTCCAGTCCCTTCATGGACTGAAGAGAGACCCTCACCCCAGTCCTCCTGTGCACTATTTGCAGGGGAGCGGACAAGACTCTCTCTCAAGTGCCATTAAAAATAATCACCCCATACTGACCCACACTCATGTCCTTACGACCCATTCCCAACTGCCTCTTCCAATGGCCCAACCCCAACTGCCATGGAATCTTCTGGTTCCAACATTTCCATCTCTTCACTGGCTAACGGGACGGCATTGGCTCCTGGCTACAAATTTATCTCAGTGCCATTACAAATATTCGGCTCCGCTCTCCCCATGCAGAGGCAACACGCTTTTGGTATAACTTGAGTGAAGGGGGGATTGGTACGTGGGGGTATATTTTGTTGCCATGCAGCTGACAGGAGGGTTGGAAAGACTGTCAGGATCTGTGTGGTGGGTTGTCCTTAGCCTGGTGGAGGTTATTGGTAGGAGTTTGCCCCAGAATTGGCATGGGGGCGGGGGCGTAAACTGAAGGGTTTTGGGGCGGGGATGGCCTTAGACAGTTGGAAGGAGGGCAGGAATGACCAGGTTAAAGGGAGTTGCCAGGATTTGGATGGGGTTTTGCAGGGGAAAAGTGAATGTCAGGACTTTGCCCGTGTGTTTTGTGGGGTGAAGGGTGTCCGAATTGGTCAGGGCGGGGATTTGCCCCAATTTGGTGTGGGGACAATAATTGGGAGAGGAATGAAAGTGGGTTTGCCCTTGGACTTTTGAAGAAGTGGGAATGACAGAATGTGTACATGGGGTGGGGTGGAGGGGAGGGTGTTCTGGGGTTGTCAGGATTTCGGTGGGAAATTGTCCCCTGACTGCAGGGGTCGGATTTTAGGAGCAGGTAGATTAGCAGGATTTTTCGGGGGCAGGGGGTGGGAATTGACCTCTGTTGTCTAGGGGGAGGTGTCAAGATTTGGGATTTTGCCCCTGGACTGCTGCGGAAAGGGGGGGTGTCAGAATTTAGGGGGGAATTTTACCCTCTGCATTGTTGGTGAGCAGTTCTTATAATTTGAGTGGGGTCATGTCCCTGGATTCTCAGGGATGCTCTGCTCAGGATTTGAGTGTAGGTGTTGTCCCTGGTTTGGAGTGAGTGAGTGAGAGAGAGAGAGAGGATTTGAGTTAGGGTTTGCCTGGTTTGTTGAAGAGGATCAGGTTTTGGATGGCTGCCTGGATAGGTTTACCCAGGATTGTTGGGGAGGAAGAATCCAAGTTTTGGGAGGTGGGGCGGGGTTGATGTGTGCATGAGGGTTTGGGCATGAGGTTACCTCAGATTATTGGAGGAGGTCAGGGTTTGGGGGGCTACCCTGATGTGTGTGTGATGTTTGGGAGGGTCAACCTGGATTATTGGCAAGGAGGTCCTGTTTTCGGGGGTCTGTCCTATATGTGTGTGAGGTTTGGGTGAAGGGGGTTGTCCTGGATTATTGGAGAGAGGGTCCTGATTTGTGGATGCTGCCCAGATATGTGGGGGATTAGGTGTGAGGTTACTCCCAGATTGCTGGAGGGGGGTTCATGATTTGTGGATGCTGCCCAGATGTGTGAGGGATTAGGTGTGAGGTTACCCCCAGATTACTGGAGGGGGGTTCATGATTTGTGGATGCTGCCCAGATGTGTGGGGGATTAGGTGTGAGGTTACCCCCAGATTACTAGAGGGGGGCTCATGATTTGGGGGACTGCCCATATATGTGGGGGATTGGGTGTGATGTTACCCCCAGATTACTGGAGGGGGGTTAATGATTTTGGGGGGGTGCTGCCCACATGTGGGGTGTGAGGTTACCCCCAGATTACTGGAGGGGGGGTCATGCTTTGAGGAGCCTGCCCGGATTGGGGGGAGGTCGCCGTGTGGCGGTGCCCGCAGTGCAGAGCCAGGTCCCGCCCTGAGGCGCCGGGCGGGATTCCGGGCGGCTGGGAGCCGCTCCTGCCCCGGCAGGGGTCGCTGCAGCGGGCGGCCCATCCCTGCGGTGCGGCGGCAGGTCGCTCCCCGCCGGCCCGTGTCCTCTCCGCGGCACGGCGGCCCTTTCACCCCGGGGAGCGGGGTATAAAGGGGGCTCCCCCGGCCCCGGGCCGCCTCTCTGCTCGCCTGGCCGCAGCGCGTGAGTCGGTGTCGGGCCCAGCCGCGCTCCCGCCGCCCCACAGAAAAAAAAACAAAACCCCAAAAAAATCGCAAAAACCCGAAAAAAACTCCCAAGAAACGAGCCAGCGCCGGGGCGAGAGCGGCGCCCCCCGGTCCGTGTGTCGGTCCTGTCCCTGTGTCCGTCCGGCTCCCCCCGCCCCGGTCCGTGGGTCGGTCCGGTTCCCTCCGTCCCCGGTCCGTGGGTCTGTCCGGTCCCTCCGCCCCCGGTCCGTGGGTCTGTCCGGTCCCTTCCCCCCCGGTCCGTGTGTCTGACCGGTTTCCCCGGTCCGTGGGTCTGTCCGGCTCCCCCCGCCCCGGTCCGTGGGTCGGTCCGGCTCCCCCCGCCCCGGTCCGTGGGTCCCTCCGCCCCCGGTCCGTGGGTCTGTCCGGTTCCCTTCCCCCTCGGTCCGTGGGTCTGTCTGTCCAGGTCCCACGTTTCTCTCCCACCCGTCTATTGGGTGTGTCCGTCTCCCAGGCCCGGGTCCGGCTGTCTGTCCCTTTGGCCATGGGCCCCTCGGTGTTTTTTCACGGCTCCCGGACCCTTTCCCCTTGTCTGTCCCCCGGGTCCCAACCTCGGCTGTCTGCCCCCTCTTCGCTCCACGTGGGTCTCTGCCCTTCCCCTCCCCCGTTATCGTGCCATCCATCGCCCCGCGTGTCCTCCCCTGGGGACGGGAACTGCCCATGCCTCCCTGCCTGGCTCCTCCAAACCAGTATTTATTATTCTAGTCCGAGGAACCGGGGTATATTTTATATAAAAATAGCGACATATCTTTTTCCTTTTAAAGAAAAGGAAAAAAACCAATCCTACAACTATATATTGCAAAGTTTATTTTATTTTTGTCCAAGTTTTTTATCTCAGAAAATGAAATAATACAGCGGCCTCAGACTTTGGGTCTGAAGGATTTGGAAGAAGAAATAATATATTAAAAAAAGAGAAATACATTTTTTTTTAATTGACACATTTTGCTTTTGGAAACTAAGGCAAAGTAGAAAAACTCCACAGTGTGGAGGAGGCCTTGGATTTGGTTGTTGGGTGGGTGGTGGGGTTTGGACTCCTTGCTTGTGGAAGGCTTAATTTTTTTTGCCTATTTCCAGGCCTTTTATCTATACGGCTGCTTCCCCTCTTCCTCTCCCAGGGCCTGAGATAATCAAACACACCTCTTCTGCACAATTCTATCTCCACCCCCCAAATCCCCACAAGCTTCTCTTGCATGAACCCCCAATCTGCTGCTCTTGACTTTCCAATCCCCACAGAGCACTCTGCTCTTATCCTGACTTCCCATTGGCCTTTACTTCCGTCTGCGACTCTTTAGTCTCTTCTGCCCTGAGGGGGGACCCCCCCCACCCCTTGTTCCCACTTCATTTTCCGTTAGCCAAAATTATAATTTTTTTAAAAAATCGCTAATTGTAAATTCCGTTTTAGTTTCTAAAACTTTTGTTTGTTTAAAAAAAACACAAACCTTTAAAAAACAAATTAGTTTCTGGTGGGAGTGCGTGCTGGGTGGAAGATGAATACAGCTGCTAGTAGCTACCCGATGGCGTCATTGTATGTGGGTGACCTGCACCCTGATGTCACCGAGGCCATGTTATATGAGAAGTTCAGCCCTGCTGGGCCTGTACTCTCCATCCGAGTCTGCAGGGATATGATCACCCGTCGCTCCCTGGGATATGCCTATGTCAACTTCCAGCAGCCAGCTGACGGTAAGTTGGACATAAATGCCTATCCCTCTTCCTTTTCTCTGAACTGTTTTGCTGTGTGTACAAGTCTCCATACAATCACCTAGCTGTGACTGACAATGGCAGGGGTAAGCAGCTTCATGGCAGCTCTGCTACTCGGTTATGAAGTTGGAATGATATTAACCACTTCACATCTTCAGAGTCCTTTGCAAACATTAACTAATCTTCACAACACCTCTGTGAAGCAGATAAGTAGTATTTCTGTTTGCCAAAAATCAGCTTCCATGGACTCGCTTTTTCCTGACTCATTTGAGAATGAAATCTTCCTCGTTTTCCCTCCCTGAATTGTCCTGCGTTAAGCTGCGTGCCTGGGTCTTTATCCAGTCAGTCACCTTGAAGGAAGCTAAAGGCTAGTCAGCAACTGGTCAAACCTTCAGTCCGAATGACTGTAAAGGAGTCTTCCCACTCCCACCCTCTAAGTGAGACTTGGGAGGTGCGGTGGGCTGAGGATTGTAATGTCTGGAGGTATATCTACACTGAGTTATAAAACCCATGGCAGCGAGACTCAGAGCCTGGATCCACAGACTGGGGTTCCTGCAACAGCACTATAAACAGCAGTGTAGATGTTTGGGCTCAGGCCCTGAAGCCCACCCCCTTCCCTGGCTCTAAGACTCTGTCACGGGTTTAAAATGCAGTATAGACATACCGTGGGTAAACTGTCTGTTGGCTGATCTAGTTTGCTGTTGGTTGTGAAGTTGAAATGCAGCATTTACTGATGCTTTTTCTACCCTTTTAAAAAGGAATACACACCCAACTCACATGAAGCGCTGATGGTGCCTTGCCTGGCTTAGGCTCTGTTCAAGGTAGGTATCCTTGGCCCACAGCAGCAGAGCTTTGAGAAGGATGGGGCAGAGGAGGTCAATGTTTAATATGTCCATATCCAGAGAAAAAGCTGGGTCAGCATTTTCTGCCCTAGTTCCCAGTCTTGCATTACAGACACCTAAGTGCTGTGACTTAGCAGCATCTTTACATGATGTAAGCCTCTAGAGTGGTGAACTTTTAACTTTAATCCAGAATTAGTTTGCAACAGCACAAACTTCAGCTACAAGTGAACTCTATTGTATCCGTTAGATTCAGGTTTAAGAATACAGTCTTGTCGGTACACCAAAGGAATACATGGTCCTTGAATCATGAGCTTTCTAATCTGTAATAAATGGAATAGTTACTACATAACTGATATATTCCTCTAAACCTATTGAGAAGCAGAGCCTACTGGGCTGAATTCTTGTCTGGAATAGTGTGGCCCTGATTTTATGCTGCCCTGGGTTTTCATCCTGTCTCCTGATACATGAGACCCCAGAGTAGCATCTTCCCCTTTTTCCCCAGTGGTGCTGATTGCTTTGAATGGCTCTTCTGCTCCTGCCTATTGATGTGTTACTAAAAAGCTGCCTCGTAGCCCAATGACTTTTTTCATACATGGAGCCTTTGGAGTTGCTTCATACACAGGCCAAGCAATGTACGATGTGGTTTAAGACTTAACAGCAAGAAGGGATGGATTAGAGAGAGGCTGAGGTTGTACACATGGTTCTTTAGCTTCCTGTGTTATTACCTCTTGTGTTCACAGTAAACATTAACTGATCCTCCTAAGCTGGGAGAGGTAGGTATTATCTCCCTTCTCGGGGTTGGGGAAAAAACGGGCAGTGGAAACAAGGCCAAGTGGGAGTCAGACCTCAGATTAGATGAACACAGAGATGTAGTCTGAGTATCCATCAGAAGAAAGGAAGAGATGTAGGAAAATGTAGCTATGTAAACTTTCTCTCACTGTAGCTTTCCTAAAGCCGAGAAGGGGGTAGAGCAGAGGACAATTTTAAAGGGGCCCTTGAGTACTATGAAAGTAGACATGAAACTATAAGGGGCAAAGGGTTGCCTTTTTAGAGCGTATATAAGTGATTAGTTATGTGTTCTCCTTGATCTATTAAAAAAAATGCCCTGTCATGCATAAAAAGTAGAAGACAGGTGGCTTTCCAATATACTTTAAGATCACTTTTCACTGCAATAAATAGGCAGGTATTTGAGGGTGGGGTTGCTTCATACTTGGCTCCCAGTAAGGCAGCAGGCATTCTAGAAAGTCTCTGCTGAAGTAATACTCTGGCACAGTAGCAGGTGTCTAGTTACTTCTAGGTTAAGGAGGCCAAATTACTAAAACATGGGAAGCCTTGTCACTGAGAAATGTACGGGAAGGAGAAACCACCAAATTCCCATTGTTTTCATGAAAAGGATCTCTTCTGAAGAGCTTTGAATTTCTCCTACGTGGTGATCCCTGCTACACATGCTGTTTGGCTGCATGAGCAAGAGACGGCTGCTGCAATAAACAGAATATTGTCAAACCCTTTGGAAAGACAAGGCCATTGGTGGCACATCACAATCTCTTCGTAAGCAAGACTTGTCATGGAAGAGCAGGAAAAAAGCTCGTTTTCCCCTTTAAAGATGGCACCCACCTCACACTGCATGAAAGGATATATTGGTATCAGCACAGAGAAGGAAGGATGCTCATGTAGTACTGCAGTTTGCCACAGTGCTATTTGCCATATTGTTGTTGTAAGCAATGTCTGTTATGGTTTGAATATTATTGTAAGATGTTACAAAGTAGCATTTCAGCACAAGGTAAAAGTATTCACCAGAGTTATAGGGAGAACAGACTGCTTGTTTAGAAGTTGTATTCAAAGTACTTGCAGATGTTTTTTCAATGCATATGAAATAGTAACAAATAATTGAGCAAAGAATCTATAATAGTCCACAGAACCTTCCCTTCAAGGATCAAAGTGCTTTACAGATACAGATCAATCATGCCTCTACCTCTCTGTGAGGAAAGTATTCTCATTTTACAGGTAGAGAAGCTGTGGCTCAGAAGTTGACTTGCCCAAGGTCATGTGGCAAGTCTTTATCAGAACAAGGAATCAGAGTCAGAACTCGCTCGCAGTCCTGTGTGGTAATCATTAGCCCAGGGGTCCCCAACGCGGTGCGGGGGGTGTAAGTGCGCCCGCGGAGCCCTCCGGGTTTTTTTTTTTCCTCCGCCGGCAGCGCTNGAGAAGGGTTGTTCTTGGGGAGAGAGTAATACTGCCTTAGATTGCACATCTCTATGGCATAGTAATGGGTGACTGTCAAATCCTGAGCATGTTGTATCATGGTAGGTAGACTGACCAAGAGAATGCTCCAGTATTCTGGCTGATGGTTCGGTTGATAACCATGGCCTTTAACGTGGTTCTTTTTCTGACTAAAACACTGAAGAAAATTCTTTCAGCTTCATAATTAGAAGAGGAATTGAATGTTTCATGTGTGATTAGCTGTAGTTCAGCTTTCATAGTCTGGCATGGCCAGGTGCATTTTTTGTTTGTTTTAAAAACACAATAATTCAACAGACAAACTTTAATCTGGACTTGTATGTAGAGCTAAGTTGTTGCAGAAGCCCATGGGAAGAGAAATCATTCCCCCAAAGAATCTTAACGAAAAGTCAACAGATGGAATGCAGTGTGACCCGTCCGTTGACTATTGGTTCTTATTGCTGAGACAATGAGTGTATTTCCAGAAATCTCTGAAGGGAGGCTTTTCCAGAACTGTACAATGTGATCGGCTTGCAAAAGGTCCCAGGATATTAGAGAGACAAGGTGGGTGAGGTAATCTATTTTATTGCAAGTTGGTGCAATAAAAGATATTACCTCACCTACCTTCTCTCTCTAATAAGAATGTAGGTACTCCACCTCCCTGCCAGGCTGTCTACACTGGGAATTAAGTTGGTATAATTGTGTCACTCAGGGGTGTGGATTTCCACACCTCTGAGTGACATAGTAATACCAATATAAGGCTATGTCTACACTACACAGCTTTTAGCGACATGGCTGTGTCAATACAGCCATGCTGCTAAAAGTCATGCAGTGTAGCCGCTGTTTGTCGGCTCTCCTGCCGACAAAAAAACTTCCATCCCCAACGAGTGGCATTCCTGCCGACAACGCGCGCTATTCACACTAGCACTTGTGGCAGCAAAACTTTTGTCTTTCGGGAGGTGGGGGTTTAACACCTGAAAGACACAAGTTTTGTCGTTCCATTGCCAGTGTAGACATAGCCTAATTTTGTAGTGTAGACCAGGGCTAAGAAAGCCTGGGGAAGTTTGTATTTAAAAGACTTCTTACCTGATTCAGTGTCCTCCTCTAACTGAGCCCCACCACCACTTGTCATGGGCGCATGAATTATTCATGTTCAATTATTCCTTCTTCAGCATCCCTGACAATACCCAACATTTTGTCTACAAAGAAATTCTTTTGCAAGCCTCCCCCATTAGGATGACCCAAACTTTCTTCAAGGACATTAAATGAAGAATCAATTCATTGACTTTCTAGAGTTTAACATATGAGTTGTGGTCAAGTAACATACAGAAAAGCAGAGAGAATGAGCCTAAACAGTCTTAAACTCACCAATGGTAAATAAATTAGAGTGGCTAAACTCTGGCGCTTTTTTTTTTTTTTTTTAAAAGACATAGTGGTAATAAACAGGGACAAAAGGTTCCCCATGGCAGCTTTCCTTACAGAGTAAAACTCTAGTACTGGCTTTCTGATGGCTGAAACTTTGCATTGTAGTTACCCACCTTTATGGGCCTTAACTACAGTGGGTAACCCCAGCATTGTTTCAGCACTTGATCAGAGAGTGGGGAAGGGGACATTACAGGGAGTGTCTCAGTAGTTTTCACTAGGAACAAGCATGAAACAGAAAAGAGTGGTGAGTTAAGCAGTTAGAAAAGTGAGTGTATGCTGCAGCACTGTGTCAGCTGCAGATGACTCTGCTGGAAGGATGACAGGAATCAGTAGGAGAGAAACAGACACAGGGATTGAAATGGCTGAAGCTTTGGCCTAAATAGAAGTAAATGCGGAAGTGTTTTTCTGGATCAGAGAAATGAATCAGGTGGGTTTTTTGGCTAATTCAAGCCACTCATGCCCATTCACTAAAATGGTGTGATTGTGCCTTGTCATATCCACAGATGGAGATGTAAACGCCCCTAAAGCACCGGGAGAATCTATTTCGGACCACTCGCTGTAATGCTCACAAGGGGTCTTTAAGCCGACTTCAAGCGGCAGAGAGTGATACTGTGGCCTAATGTATTAACAGAGACAGCAGCAGCACAAGTTCTGCTCCTAGCTAGTAACAGCAGAAGAGCTGAAATAATGCGAGTAGGATCCTAACTAGTCTGTGGCTCAATAATTGTCATAGAGTTTCAGAATTCATTCTGATTGCATGCCTTTGCTTCAAACTGCTTGTCACCTTTCAACAGGAGTCCTGTTTCAGCTACAAATGGTATATACTATTAGTTTGTGTCCTTGCCAACACATGCCTCTGGAGGACCTCTCCCTGCTATAAATAAATGCTGCCAAATTCAACAAGCTGGACTGAGTTGCCTTTTGAAGTGCCTACTGGAAACGGACTGTGGTAAACTGCACATTGCTGAAAGAATGGCGTTGATTCAGACTGTAGCAGTTGAGGAATAAATTGAGTACACCAGTTGGTTGAATTTAACCCTTTTGACTAAACAAAGTTAGCTGAGCCCCTACGGCAAAGGTATTTTTCTCTCTTATACAATTTTACATGTTCCCTTTCCTTTGCAAGTGCGTAGTTCAGGAACAAGTGAGAGGGGAGTTTCAGCTGTGTGAGGAGAATGGGAGCATGTGACAACACTCAAATAGAAAAGCCATTTCTCTAGCAGATGGAAACTTCCCATTTAAGAAACATTTCTACAAATAGGAGTTCAAATAGACTAATATTTCAAGTGACTTTTGTTGTGAATTTTGTGGTGGTTGAGCTCCATGCTGACATGAAGATAATCCATGAGATAATTTGTTGCATAGAAAATGTTGGATTCTCTAGATACTCTTTCATCTGCAGCTAGAGATCAGTAAGTGGCATGTGTAGCCAGCAGACAATCAAAATCACATTTCTCTTGAATTTGCTGCTGCTATGGTCTAGCCAACAATTTTCACTTCTTTGAGGCCCTGAATCTAAATATGGAAAATCATCCATCAAAAATAAATAAATATGGAACCTCAAATCCAATTCAGAGTTTTTTACTCTAGTATGTGGGTGAAGGTGGGCTGAGAGGAAGCCAAACAAACCTGGGAAGGTAGGTTTCTTATCTCGTGACTATTCTTTGATTTAATGCAGGTCCATCCTCTTTTTTTCCCCTGCCTCATACTGGGAATTAGTGTCCTCTTTCTCTTCCCCTGCATACTGTGGGGGTATTTTCTGTCATAGAAGTGTGTCCTGAGCATATTAATTTTATGAACAAGATCCTGATGTGCATATGTAATGGTCCTTTTAATACACCAGTGGATAACAGAAATAGAATCTCGTAGGGGGGGTTACAGTGGGTTAAAAGTCCATCTACAATTGCTGACGTTTTAGAATTTAGATGGATACACTTCTCTGTTTACAATATAGCATATGCAGATTTCTTTCTGATTTTTCTTATTCCTCTCTGATGCGATCTTTAGAGTGGGTTGCTAAAGCACCATTTTTGCCTCATAGGCTACGTGGGTGTCTCAAACTTCCTTCCCAGCATATTGCCCATATTTATGTACCTCTCCCTGCACCAACAAGGAGAATAATCCCTCTTCACTTAGGCCTCGTTTACCGTTAACAGGGTTTGCCAGCATAGATATACCGGTAGAACTATACCAGCAAACCCCCTTGTGAAAATACAGCTTCAGCTGGCAAAGGAATTCTCTTGCTGGTAAAGCTTAAACCAGTTCCCCAAACAGAATAAGCGATACTAGCAAAAGGACTTTTTTGCCAGCATAATGGCAGCTACCCTGGTATAGCAATGTTGGTTAGGGGTCTGATTTTACAACATTTTTATGTTGGCATAAGTCTAGTGTAGACTGTTATACTGGCAAAGTGCTTTTGTGGATATGGTTTATTTCTTTGGGGGAGCTGGTATAAGCCATGCTAGCAGAAACACTGCCTCCACCAGAAGGCTTTACTGCTATAGTGATACTGGCAAATCGTTTCGAGTGTAAGCCAGGCCTTACAAGGCGTTAGGGGGATTTTGTGCAGAGTATTGAATATTAAGGGCTGTCAAGCGATTAAAAAAATTAATTGCGATTAATTGCGCGATTAATCGCACTGTTAAATAATAGAATACCATTCATGTACATGTTTTTGGATGTTTTCTACATGTTCAAATATATTGATTTCAATTACAACAAAACACAAAGTGTACAGTGCTCACTTTATATTTATTTTTTATTACAAATATTTGCACTGTAAAAAACAAAAATAGTATTTTTTCAATTCAGCTAATACAAGTACTGTAGTG
The DNA here is from genome assembly GCA_003942145.1 of Platysternon megacephalum. NCBI lineage: Eukaryota > Metazoa > Chordata > Testudines > Platysternidae > Platysternon > Platysternon megacephalum. The sequence continues at coordinate 7,660,200 of QXTE01000016.1, read as the reverse complement.
CAATCTCTTGATCATGAAAGTAGAACTTACAAATGTAGAATTATGTACAAAATAACTGCATTCAAAAATAAAACAATGTAAAACTTTAGAGCCTACGAATCCACTCAGTCCTATTTCTTGTTCAGCCAATCACTCAGACAAACAAGTTTGTTTACATTTGCAGGAGATAATGCTGCCCTCTTCTTGTTCACAATGTCACCTGAAAGTGAGAACAGGCATTCGTAAAGCACTGTTGCAGCCAGAGTTGCAAGATATTAACATGCCAGATATGTTAAAGATTCATATGTCCCTTCATCCACCATTCCAGAGGACATGCATCCGTGCTGATGACGGGTTCTGCTCGATAACAATCCAAAGCAGAGCGGACCAACACGTGTTCATTTTCATAATATGAGTCAGATGCCACCAGCAGAAGGTTGATTTTCTTTTTTGGTGGTTCGGGTTCTGTAGTTTCCGCATCAGAGTTACATGTGCTGAGTCATCATCCGAGACTACTATAACATGAAATATATGGCAGAATGCGGGTGAAACAGAGACGGAGACATACAATTCTCCCCCAAGGAGTTCAGTCAAAAATATAATTAATGCATTTTTTTTTTTAACGAGCATCATCAGCATGGAAGCATGTCCTCTGGAATGGCAACGCCGTCTACAAAAGTCCCATGTTGAACGCCTTTTTTCACTTTCTTGTGACGTAAATAAGACATGGGCAGCATTATCTCACATAAATGTAAACAAACTTGTTTGTCTTAGTGATTGGCTGAACGAGTAGTAGGACTTAGTTGACATGTAGGCTCTAAAGTTTGCATTGTTTTGTTTTTGAGTGCAGTTATGTAACAAAAAAAATCAACATTTGTAAGTTGCATTTTCACGATAGAGGTAGCACTACAGTACTTGTATGAGGTTAATTGAAAAATACTATTTCTTTTGTTTATTATTTTTAGAGCAAATATTTGTATCTGTGTTGTAATTGAAATCAATATATTTGTAAATGTAGAAAAAGATCCAAAAATATTTAATAAATTTCAATTGGTGTTCTATTGTTTAACAGTGTAATTAAAACTAATTAATCGCGATTCATTTTTTTGAGTTAATCGCGTGGGTTAACTGCAATTAATCGACAGCCCTACTGAATATGTATAAATATTAAAGATGCATCATCCAGTCTGCCCCTTTGGCCCCTACCACCATGCCTTCCCTCTCCCCTAGGAAAACAACTTCTCCCATCTGTCTCCATGTAGAAGAAAAAGACCTTCCTGGTTCACTTCTTCCTCACCCATTCTTGTACTCGTGACATGTTTTACCCCAGATATCAAAGCACTTTACAAAAGTAGGTAAATACCTAACTTTTGCTTAGAGGGATGCTAAGGCTCACAGTTATTCAGTGAGTTAGTGGTAGAACAGGGGCCATGTCTAGACTAGGAAAACAGGCCTTTATTTTCAACCAAGTTAGCTCAAACTTGATTGAAAAAATAATTTTGTTTTTCCTAGGTGAGACAAGGCCTAAGTGTCTTGATTCCCAGTCCTGTCTTCTGATTGCTAAACCATGCCATTACTCTTGTGAAAAATAATCTATACTAAACCCGTTTTAATGTAGTCTTGTAAACATGTCTAATGACCTAGCTGCAAATACGTCAATTTAAAATAGGCAATGGAGTCTTTTATTTTTATTTTTAAATGACTAATCTTACAATAAAGGTCAGTTAGCCAATGGAATTACTGGCCAAAGGATATCACCTGGGCCTTGTCCCTTAAGTGTTCAGAAGGAGACTACATAAACTGAAAGTGATTCAAAGAAAGCTGTAGTACTAATGCAGCAGCGACCTTTCTCCTTCGCCATGCTGCAGAAGCTTGTTCTTCCTGACTTTCTTCTCTTCACAGCTGAGCGTGCTCTAGACACCATGAACTTTGATGTGATCAAAGGCAAACCCATCCGCATTATGTGGTCTCAGCGGGACCCCTCTCTGAGGAAGTCGGGGGTTGGGAATGTCTTCATCAAGAATCTGGACAAATCCATAGACAACAAGGCACTTTATGACACATTCTCAGCATTTGGGAATATCTTGTCCTGCAAGGTGAGACTTGGTACCTTCCCTAAACCCTGAACACCCACCTTTGTCTAAGAATCCACCTTCCATCGCACTTACTTGACCCAACTAAAACACACACAACAAGGGATGGAAAGGGGGGATGTCCACCATGCTTGGGCAAGGGAATCTCCAAAAGCAGAACAGAAAAGGACATAGCTGAGCAGAAGAGGGAGGATCATTAAAGTTAGACTTGATCGTCAAGGCACAAAGCTGTGCACAGCTTTGAAAGCCTCTTCTTAAAATGCCTTGCTGACTCTGTCCCTTGGCATGACTTGTTTTCCCTTGTTGACACGCCACTTGTGCGAGCACAACAAATGGAAAAGCTTCTGTTCTCGGCAGTTGAAGATACTAGCAAGAGCACAAGTTTCAGGCTATGAAAGGGTGGGTTAATGTTTGGCTTGTAGCTGGCATATGATTTAAATCTGGGATTCTGGCTTTTGTATGTAGTACATCAATACTAGGTCAGGCTTATCCTTGTGGAGAGCACTTCATTCACAGATATGAGTCCTTCACAAGGGAGGGTACATATCAGCAGCCCTTCACAGAATGAACAGCTGAGGAAGGGAGATGCAGTACCCTTGCTCAAGGTCACATAACAGCTAAGTGACACATTGTGGACCAGAACCCAAGTCTCTTGACTCCTAGCCTAACTTCCTATCCACTGGACCATGCTTCTCTCCAGTATTTAGTTTTCGTTATTATTTATTTGTATTGTGCCAAGGAGCCCTAGTCAAGAACCAGGACCCCATTTTTATCTTATTCATACCTTCTGTGTAAATCAAGGAAAACAGAGGACGTCTCTGCTGTTATCCTGTAACCAATATTTTCTGTCTTAGTGCAGCGCTGATGATGTGATTTGTTCCATCACTTGTAGGTGGTGTGTGATGAGAATGGCTCTAAGGGCTACGCATTTGTGCACTTTGAGACCCAGGATGCTGCAGACAGAGCCATCGAGAAGATGAATGGCATGCTGCTAAACGACCGCAAAGTGTGAGTGTCACAGCCAGAAGCAGCAACGATCGCATGAACCATGATGCATCTCGGTATTAACAGGGGACACACAAGGCTACTGGTTCTCCTGGCCCAAGCCTTGGCCTGCTACCTCTCCACTACAGGGCTGGTGAGTTTCCCTGCCCAAGCCATGGCCTGTTACCTCTCCACTAATGGGCTGGGTGGGTATCCTTGCCCTACACTCTCCACTGCAGAGCTGGGTGGGCATCTTTGGCCTGCCGCCTCTCCACCATAGGACAGTTGATTCTTCTGCTTGGTCTCTGGCCTGCTACATCTTCCCCCAGCTCCTACCAGACACTCATTTTTAGCCCACTGCAAATCACACATCTACCCTTGAAAATGAGTTTTTCTTACAGTGACTCTCGCTTTTTCTTTTCAGATTTGTTGGGAGATTCAAGTCCCGTAAGGAGCGGGAGGCTGAGCTGGGAGCCAAAGCAAAGGAGTTCACCAATGTCTATATTAAAAATTTTGGGGATGACATGGATGATGAGAGACTAAAGGAGCTCTTCAGCAAATATGGTAAATACACTCTCGCTGCAGCTGCAAACCTTGTTACCCCCATAGTAATTCACACGAGTGCTGCCAACTGTGGTGCTACTTCTGAGTCACTCTGAGGACAGAGAAGCAGGATAATCCTGAGAGAGTGGGCAGTTGTCAGACAGGAGGCAGAGGCTGAGACACAAAGGGAATGAAAGAAAGCCAGGTGTTCTGTGAGGCTTTAGTTTTGATTTTGAAAAGCTCTCCTGGAACTGTAGTGTAGCTAATGCCCTGCTAACTCTGTCCCTTGGCAACAGGCAAGACACTGAGTGTTAAGGTGATGACAGATCCCACTGGAAAGTCCAAAGGCTTTGGGTTTGTGAGCTTCGAAAAACATGAAGATGCCAACAAGGTACGAAACTGCTTTCGTTCTAGTCGGGTGTTTATACGGAAATAAGTGTGGGAAGCCATCATCCAGTGTAGGGATGGGGAACACTGATCCTCAGAAAAGCTTAGAGCCGAGAGTGTCCAGAGTTGGGTTGAATAGCTTCTGCACTTCACCAAGTTGGATGTTCAAGGTTAAAGCCCACATTCCCCCAAACTACTAGATCTGTACGGTATCCTGTTGGATAAATTGCAGGAATTTTATCAGATCAGGGACCATTACACCAGGAGAAAAGGTGCAGGGAAGTTGGGGAGGTGTCTGGAGCTGGCATGATGCTCAGAAATGCTCTTCCCTCATAGTAGGTCTTACAAGATTTGTCCCTGTAGTCAAGGGTTGAATAATCATCTGTACGTTCACATATCTCTGCTGTGAGTCCAGAATTTAGAGTGAGCTGTGTGAGGATGGTTCCTGCTGACAACTTCAGTTAGTATTTTACCAGGCCTTTATTTAGATGCAACACAAATGTAATGTTACAGGAGAGGGGGATGGATTGTTGGCACTCAAGCTGGTAGTAATAGGAGTAGCTGCCACTTTTTCACCATTTGACAGGAATTTTCTGTTTGAACCCCTGTCCAGGCAGTGGAAGAAATGAATGGAAAGGATATTAATGGAAAAATGGTATTTGTAGGCCGGGCACAGAAGAAAGTAGAGCGCCAGGCAGAGCTGAAACGGAAGTTTGAGCAGCTGAAACAAGAGAGAATCAGCCGGTACCAGGTAAGACAGTGTGTGTTCCTGTTCTGGATGCAGGGACCCATCTTCAGGCAGAAGTGTACTGGTGGACTTAAAGGGAACATGCCTATTCTTATTTAATTGTCATCTTACAATACTGACCTCTAGAGTTAAAGGCAATCGCCTGGTATTGGCAGAGGGGACTCCAGGGGTCAGAGCTATGGCAACAGACTGAAATTTTTAGTGGCATGTGAGAATAAAATCTGGGTTTTGTAAGGACTATCAACAGAAAGTCTCAAGCATGTCGTCTCTCCTGCAGTTATGAAGACTGACACCTAACATGGATGACAAAAGGTAGCAGAGATCAGGCCACCTTCTGTGGCTGTGGCTTATGGTAAAGCTAGGTCAGGATACAGTTTGCATCTAAATCTTTCCTGCTCCTTGCAGTGCAGTGCAGGACTGGGGACACATGATGCTACAGCAAAGCAGAGGAAATCCAGACAGGCTCCTTTCCATTTGCACTGGGACTTGTCTCTACAACTCTGCAACATTTCCTGCCCTTAGTTATTAGGGGAGAGAGCTCTTGGTTTGGATCATTTCCACAGCTTAATGGGTTTGGCAGCTAGATGTGGTTGCTCAATATTCCCTAAATATGCAATTTCTTCATTGGAATGGCTGTCTTCCATATTGTTAGTCTCATGTATTAGTATTCTCTCTTTTAGGGTGTTAATCTGTACATTAAGAACCTAGATGACACTATTGATGATGAAAAACTGAGGAAGGAGTTTTCACCTTTTGGGTCTATTACAAGTGCCAAGGTATTGTCCGGGTTTATAGATTCTTAGATTTCAAGGTCTGAATGGGAGGGGCCATTATCTAATCGGGGCGTGGGGTTGAGGGGGATTCATATATCTGGTTCTCTTAAGCACTGAAAACATCTCAACCAGTCAAGATGAGGATTTCAGTGGGACTAAAATGTGTTTTTACTTGAGAATTGTATTGAATATTTGCTTTATCGCTAATGAGGTGAGGAGGTGGGAAATGGCAAACTGGCTTGTGTTTCAAGTGACTCCTGACATAACTGAGATGCCCAGGAATGCAGTGTTGAGTCGTGCAGTTTAAAAGGTGCACCTGAATCTTTCCCATTCCTTGCAGTACAGTGTGGGCCTGGGGACACATGGTGCTAACAGCAAAGCAGAGTAAATCCAGACAGGTGGTTTTCCTCCCTCATTGAGGGCTTGTCTCTACAACTCTGCAACATTCCTCCTCTGACCGGAGGTTGTGGAGATTCACTAGGGTAAAACATACAGCTTCTCTTTATTGGCAGGGAATAGGAAGGAAGTAGAGGTTTCGTTGGAAGTAGCAACACTTGATTCATTGCTGGCTGACCCACTCCCTATAGACAACCGTCCCTTCCCGTGTGATATACATGAAAGATCACTGAGTCCTTGAGTCCCCTGAATTGTGACTAGATTGCTATGACTCTAGCCAAGCCCTCATGACATGGACCTGCCTTCACAATGCTGCCGCTCTGTCAATCCTCGTTTTAGGTGATGCTGGAGGATGGACGAAGCAAAGGGTTTGGCTTCGTCTGCTTTTCCTCTCCAGAAGAAGCTACCAAAGCCGTGACTGAGATGAATGGGCGTATCGTGGGCTCCAAGCCATTGTATGTTGCGCTGGCACAGAGGAAAGAGGAGCGAAAGGCCCACCTCACTAATCAATATATGCAGCGCATTGCCGGAATGAGAGCCCTGCCTGCGAACACAATCATTAACCAGTTCCAGCCAGCTGCTGGGGGGTACTTCATGCCTGCTGTGCCCCAGGTAAGCCCAGCTGAGTAAGTCAGAGTGGCTTTACTACCAGCATCACCTGGCTTGAATCTCTGACGCTGCAGCTGCAAGGACTCCATTGAGTCTTTCTGCTGTGCCTTCCGCCAGGCTGCAGCTCCTAATGTGAGGTACCAAGTCCGTGGGATTCGTTCTGTGGCTTCCCAGCTGCCTGCTATTGTCATGTGACTCTGGGGCACAGAGCACTGAGCTCAGGAAGGGTATCAAATCCTGTTGTAAACAACATTTTACATCACTGGCTTAGATATGGCTCCTTCATTGTTTTTTTCGGTCCTCTTCAGGCTCAGAGCAGACCCACTTACTATGCACCCAATCAGATGACACAGATGAGACCTAACCCACGCTGGCAGCAAGGGGGCAGACCTCAAGGTGAGTGTGCTGGAAATGGAGCTGGGGCTTTAAGACACCTGTTTGTCTTACTCTCTGATTATCCTCCACACTACCTGTCGCTCCTGTGTCTGATGCCCTTTTGTGCCACTAGACGTTGGAAGAAAAGTGCAATTGTTCCCCTGCAAAGAACAGACTAGACGTCATTCTTGGTCATGGCTGGGCTGCCAGGTGGCGAGGGACACCCTCTCGTTCTGGCTACTGAAATCCCTGCTAGGCAATATCCACACACCTGATTACATCTGTTGTTGATCTGGGCTCTGCCATGCCAGTCCCTGAGAACTACCCTCTGTCTTACCAGGGCATACTCTGTAGTCTCCTGTGTGTTCATACAAGTGTAGCCTGCTGGGGTTTCTAGAGCCACAATTCCCTCTCTCTTTCCAATGTGGGCAAGGATGACAGCAACAATGAGGACGGTCTCCATTGAATCCCCTTCCTTGACTCCCTCCTTCAAGACAAGCGCACACGTCTCCCAGCTGGTGGGCCGGGACCTGCTAATCATTTTGTATTTTGAGAATTTCCTCTCATTGCCTTTCTCTCTCAGGATTCCAAGGAATGCCGAATGCCATGCGCCAGTCCGGACCACGCCCAGCACTGCGCCATCTGGCTCCTACTGGCAATGCTCAGGCCTCTCGTGGCCTCCCTGCTGCTGCCCAGAGAGTTGGTAAGCAGTCCGGCTCTTAGACTTGGAGAAGAAAGTAAGTGGAGAAGCGGGGGCTGCAGAGTCTCTTGTGTTTCTGAAGACTGATGCCGGATGTGGATGGCAAGAGGCAGCATGGAGCACACAGTTGTTGTAGGGCCCCACATTAGGGTGGCATAAGTTAGGGTAAAGAGAGCACCTAAATCTTTCCCATTCCTCGCAGTGCAGTGCCGGTCTGGGGACAGTTGGTGCTATAACACAGCAGAGGAAATCCAGACAGGTTGCTTTGCACTTTAATTGGGACTTGTCTCTACAACTCTGCAACACTTACTACCCTCTGTATGATTATGGAGGTTTCTCCAGAGTTAGATGTCCAGCTCACTCAGTTGGAGGGGATGTAAGTAGAAAATGTCTCACAAGCAGCATCTATCATTGGTTTAGGGTGATGGAGAAAAGCCCCGTCCTAAGGTGGCCCAGTGTTTCTGGGGTATAACTCTAGAGAGGTGATGATGGCTCTCTTCCACTGTAGTACAAAAGGAACTAATCTCTGACTGGGGCCCTGGGTTAGAAGCTCCAGAATGAAACACACGCAGCAGGATAATTAACCTCTTCCCCAACTATGTCTAACACGACAAACTGAATATTACACAGCTCAGAATAATTTGGCAGGTAAGGAGCCTGTTCAGCTGCCGGTTATGCTGTGTTAGTGCAGTGCCTCACAACATTTGAGTTCCAAGGATATGTATTACGAGGATGCATTGTGCAAAACAGGGCTTGGTCCAGCTTGATCCAGGACTGAGCTCTAGCTTGGTGCCATTGCCTCCCAGTCACTGAAAAAGACAGGTTCTGCACCAGTATTTGGCTCTGTATTGAATAAACTCTGCTGCTGGACGGCTGTGGTGCTTAGTTGTGGTTGTTCACAAATTCCACACTGTTAGCATCAAGCTAGAAACATAGTGGGGTTTAGACTTGTGTGCCACACACTTCTGTGCATGTGTATAATCTGGTATCCTATTCTTCCTTTGCAGGCATCGCCACTGCAGCTCAGAATTTAGCTCCTCGTCCGCCTGTAACTGCCCCGGCTCCCAGAGCAGTTCCCCCTTATAAATATGCCTCAACTGTCCGCAGCCCACACCCAGCAGTAGCGCCTTTGCAGGTAATACGAGGGGCTGTGTTGCAGCCAGCAATGGTAAAGTTAGACCATAGTAGCTACAGGAGCAGCTTTTACAGCTAAACTTGATTGTAAAGTGGATTTTTTTTTTCTAGAAAGGCCAGATTACTTTGCTAACAGAGATGGCAGAATTTGGGAAGCTGGCTGTACTCCTCCACTTACTCAGCTCTGCTTGTGCAGCTCAAGCCAATCATCTTGTTTAGCCTGGCAGGCCCTTTATTTGCCCTTTTTTTTTTTTCCAGGGATGCTCTTGGGTCCTTGCCCCCAACTTTGTCTCTGGCCTCAGCTGCACCTCGTCGTCTCTTAGCCAGGCTGGGTAGCACACAGCCTTTCTCGAGGGATCCTTGAAGATGCAGCTAGACCCCTCTACAGAGGTCACCAGGCACATCCCTGCATTGTTGAACAGCGAATCTGAGTGCTGCTGTTGTCCCAGCATTACATTGCCCCATCAAGCAGTCCTGTACCTCACAGCTCTAAAGCTATCCATACATAGGATGTTTTCAAGCGACGTGCCTCCAAGTTCCAGGATTCCTTTTTGAGGCTTGATTGTGAACTAAGAGCATTCTGTCAGTCCTGCACTGAACCAGTCTTGTCCATAGGCCTTTCCAGCTGCACAGGCTCTGCCACGGATTTATTTGTGTCCTTGGGGAGGAGCTATAGATTCTCTTGCTGTCGCTAAACAAAAAAAACCAACCGTTCCCTTTTACACGTCACTACTGAATTCTCCTATTGCTTCTTACAGGCACCTCAGCCTGCAGTACACGTACAGGGACAGGAACCTTTAACTGCTTCTATGCTAGCTGCTGCCCCTCCCCAGGAGCAGAAACAGATGCTGGGTAAGTGACATTATTGGTCTTGAGGAAGAAATGCCTCCAGGGCTATAAGGAAGCTAAACACATTCCTTGTGATCCTATTCTAATTCAGGACAGTTCACGGGAGTTTGGAAAGCATCAGTCTTTCACAAACGACGACACTCCAGCCACTTTTGAGAAAGTAACTGGACACATTTGTAGCGAAATCCCTTCTGTAATGTGTGTACAGATAATGGTTAAAAGTGCGGGGGGTGTAACTATCAGGGTTTGAAATGTTCATTTCATTGGAACCACAGCTTCCAATTCCAGTAGCATTGGCTCCGCCTTGTTGAACTGCATTCAGTTTGTTCACATGGAGATCTTTCCAGTGTCTTGTCTGCTCTACATGGACGTTAAAGTCCCTCTGGCAATTCTAGGCCAAAATTTTCCACAGCCTTCACTGCTGTCTGCCTGGTGGCTGCCCTTCTCCCTGAGTTTGGCAGCATCCCACAGTGGTCCTGCGTGCATATACTTTGTAAAGTTTTTGAGATGAGGTGCTACAGAAATGGAAAGTTAATGCCCTGGCTCAAAGCTGGTGATTTACCTTCCCTCTTTGTCACCATTGCTGCAAAGCCCCTCAGAGCACCCTACAAAGACCATCTGTTTGACCTTTGCTTTCCTAGGAGAACGTTTGTTCCCCCTGATCCAAGCTATGCACCCCAGCCTTGCGGGGAAGATCACAGGAATGCTACTAGAGATTGACAATTCAGAGCTACTGCACATGCTGGAGTCTCCAGAATCCCTCCGGTCAAAGGTAAATTCCCACGCCCTTCATGGCAGGGTTGGCAGGAGAGTGATCATGGATCTTATTTGATCATTTGTCTACCCCAGGTGGAGGAGGCTGTTGCAGTGTTGCAGGCTCACCAAGCCAAGAAAGAAGCTGCCCAGAAGGTGGGCGTGGTTGCTGCTACCTCTTAAACCAGGAAGACTGGTGAGTGCATCCCTGCTCTCCTCTTCAATCCGAAGCTTTCAGTATCAGAGTAACTAGAATATTGTTTGTAGGGAGTGCAGCCTGCCTAGAAGTGAGGTCAGGGCTCCAGCAGAATTTCAGTCCACTCCTTGCAGATCAGTGCAGTTTTGCATACAGAAATTCCTGAGGATAGAAGCTTCAGAACTTTTCTTTTAGAGATCCATTCACATTTCATCTTCAAACAGGTTTCTTGAGTTCCTGAAGTAGCTCCAGTAGCTAGCGTGTCAGGGAAGGATAAAAATATACTGAAATGAGATTTGTGAAGACCATTAAATTATTAATCCATGTCAAAGAATAGAATCCATCAAAATGAGAGCAAAGCCACAAGACATCAGTCATTTTTGGGCCGGGCAAAATGGAGACATATCACACCTAAATGCCCAGGTTTGTCCAAGTTGACAAGTACCTTTAATTAAAATTACCTACTGTGTTTTTAATTCTTACTGTTACCAGTGATTCTTGTCAATTAGCTGCTAAGTAAAGCTTTCAGTTTCTCTGAATGCCCCTGTGGATGGGTGGCTTAAACTACATCTAGATTTTCACATGCCTTTCCATAGCAGCTTCCCCTAATAAATTCCCTAATGTGGATTAGTCTGGAATCACTGTGGTCCAATAAAAGATATTACCTCACCTACCTTGTGTGTGTCATATCCTGGGACCAACTCAGCTACAACACTGACCATTAAGGCACTTTATATGAGGCGGTTATGACAGGGTATCACCACTTCTGGCACTAAAGATTTATAGGAAGTCTTCCGTTTCGGGAGGCACTGTCGCTTTAAAATGACAACAGCCAATCTGGCAATTCATTATAAAGGACAAATGTAGTATGCAGATTAGATAGTAAATTTGCCCCTTGGGTTTTTTAATGGGTTGGTAATTTTGGATATTGGCACACTGGGCTGGATTGAGCTATGTTGCCTGTAGAGAATTTAGTATTTTCTTAACCTTTTTTTCCTCCCCCCCCCCATAGGATGCAAAGAAGCCAAATAGCCCCTTCACAGACATCAGCTCAAGATGTTTGGAGATACCCTTCGCTGTCCTGCAGATCTCAACACCATGCAACATATCACATAGCTATACTGTATTTTGTAAATTAATCTTTAAAAATCTTGTTTAAAAAGTCAATTCCATGACACTTTAGGTTTCTAAGACCAGGATTAAGTTTGCAAGCTTTTCCTTTGTGGCCAGGACAGAGCTAATCTTTGTCATTTCTAAGCAGGACATTGAGGATTTCTGATTGAAAGTTTTTTGTGGGTTTGGTTTTTAACTGAACAATCCAGTTTGTGAAGTCTGGAAAGCCTTTATCAATAAAGGAATAAAATTGTTACTTAAATGGGTCTTTTTTCCCACCTACTGTGCCAAACCACATGAATTTCTTTTACTTGTCAGAAGTGTAAACTGTTAAGCAATTGTCACATGATTTAAAAACTTAAAGTTGTGATTTAATGGCACTATTTTCTCTTTCTCTCTGTCTCAACATGACAATCCCTGCTATCAAGCAGCCATGCTAAAATACCACTTGACATTTTGACTTCAAACTGCAGTGTTTGGGTCTGGTTGGTATTTGAAAGGCAGACCTCTAAAGAAAGCCCATTGTATTGGAAATGGTGTTGATTTCATAGGTGGGACACAGCCCTCTGAAATGGTATTGGGAGACATTTTTCAGATGAAGGATAGAGAAGGGGTTCTGATTACATTCCATTTAAAAATCTCAGGGCACTCTGCAAGAGTGGAAAATATCCGGCCATTCTTCACGCTGGATGACTACATACTGTGTACCTCCATTCCTCCTGCATATTCAATTGGATATTTTATTTCACTCCTTTTAAGAGTTGTATAGCATCATACTGTGCTAGTAAAACTATTCTGCACCTTCGAGGTCCCTGCATTTCAGTGGCGGGTGGTTTTGATGTGTGCTATGTAAAGTGGTTTGGGGGCATTCTTTGGCATGGAAGATATTCTATAAACGACTCAGAGGTACAGCCCAACAAGGTAGAGTTAGTACTATCAAAGAATTTAAGAGAATCTCCCCTAAAGGAAAACCGCCAAGCTGGAAAGCACACTTCAGTTTCTCTGCAAATCTTCCTGCAAAAGGAGGAGGATGCCTGCTTCACAGGGCAGCTAAGGCTTTATACAGAGTTGCAAAGCATTTTTAGATCCTTGGAAGAGCGGTGCTAGAAAAGTATAAAGTGCTCTTTTGGTTTCTAGATTTAAATGCCACTTCGATTTTCCACTTTGCCAATCTGTGTTGTTTTTGAGAGCAGGCCAAGGTATTGAAATATACAAGAATCCCCCTCCGAGATCTGGATTCTGGTCTGACACTCTGTGCCTAAACCTGAGAGCAAAAGTGCAGAAATGCAGTGCCCTGCATCTCCTGAGGGCAAGTCACAAAGCAGAGAATTTTGCTTCTAATGATACGGACTCCTTTGTATGGGGAATTGAACAATATATTGTAACAAGATCCTGAAAAGGCTGGTAGCTCTTAAAGATCGGTTACACGTTGGACCTGTTATCTTAGCTGACCACTCCAATAATTCCGTTTCTGCTTCCCAGCTGCAGTACCACAGTTCATAAATTTAAAGCAGGAAAATGGTTACTTTGCAGTCTGGTGGTATGACACTTAGCACAGTAACTTACTGATTATTTGGAAATGCAGCTGTACCTTACTGAGCATCCCAGAGAGTCAGGGCAGAGGCCTGTGAAACTTGTTAGGCACAGGCAGTTGGCATTGGACTCCGACGCAAACACAGCTCTTGCAAGCACCTTTAAGTTCTATGATCACTGGACACCCTGCCATTCAGGATCAGGGCTCCAGTGGGGTAAGTCTTGTAGCCCCATTTACAATCTATCCTCAGTTTGCATTAACTCCTACTTCTAAACCACGTGCACAAACTGCTGAACCTAATGGCAGTAATGCTAGCTGGAGCCACAGAAACTCCTCAGAAGCTGCACTATGGCCATCCTGGTTGCAATAGCAACTAGCTGATATTATGGTTAGGGGGGAAAAAACCTATAACTCAGAGGTTGCTTCAATAATCTTGACCACCTAATCGCATTGTAGTGGATAAGGTTTTATTTGTTCTGTGGAGGGCAGTTGATCATCCTGAATCACTAGGTTGTAGGTTTAATTTCCCCTCTTCCCTAGGAAAAACACCATTCTTCCTGGGGTTACTAATTCACAGATTCTAAGGCCCAAAGGGACTGCTGGGATCATCTCCACTGCACAGCGCAGGCCTGAGAACTCCCCCCAAATAATTCCTAGAGTGGATCTTACAGAAAAACGTCGAATTTTGATTTTAAAATGGTCAGTGGTGGAGAATCGACCATAAACCTTGGTATGTTCCAAGGGTTAATTCCTCTCTTAACAAGGGATGCCTTATTTCCACTCTTGACTTTGTTTAGCGATTGGATCTTGTTACCCCTTCCTCTGCTAGACTGCAGAGCCAAGTATTCCATGTCTGGCCCCCACCTGGGTCCTTACAGACTCTGATCGAGTCACCCCGGTGTTGCTGGGGCTCCCTGCCACGGGCGCTGCTGTGAGTGAAGCCTTGTGCCCCTTACCCCTAAATGCAGAATGCGGGGTCTAGGGTCATCTTTTAACCCCCACCCCCCCCCACCACAACACAACACAACACACCACACCACACCACACAACTAGCTGGCCGAGCAGGAGCCAGCCCGCGCAGGCTTGTGAGTGAAACCACCAGCCTGGGGCAGCGCTCGCTGTTACAGGCCGGGGGAAGATTCCCAACGACTCGCACGGGCAAAATCCGGCCCCCGGAGCGGGGGAAGGCCCGTGAAGGGCCCCGGCGGGGAGCGCCCGGCTGCTGCGGCGCCTCCGCCGCGGGTCTGGGCCGGGGGCGGGCGGGGGCGGGGGGGGGGGGTTCCGGGGCAAGGGGCGGGCTTGGGGCGGGAAGATGGCTTCCACCAAGCGGGTGCTGTATGTGGGTGAGTAGCGGCGGTGCAGCCGGAGGGGGGCTGGGGGGAAAGCGCCCCACGTGGACCCCGTGCAATCAGCTGATGCCCCCCCCGTCCCCTGCCTTGCCCTCCGCCGGGGCCGGCTGGCTCCTCTCTCCCGCCTCTGGCGATTGCCGGATTCCCCGGGGTCTCGCTCCTGTTGCCTTGTCCCAGCCCTGAGCCGGTGCAGGGAGAATCACCAACCCCGTCCGAAGTCATGGGATTGGGTTACACGTCAGTATGGGGGGGGCGGTTGTGAACATTTTCCTGCTGGTCACTGCAGGGCTAGACACAAACTGATCATCGTTCTTTTGAAAGAGGCTCCTGTTCTCAGACTCCCGGGAATCCGAGCGCTGGGGCTTTAGCGATAACACAAGTGGGTCACACTCAGCTTACATGAAAACTAAAAGGCACTTTAACATAGTCCCCTTCCTTTCCCTGCACCTCCCAGTGTTGACGTTAACTAGTGGGAGAGCTGAAGAATCTGGTCCTGGGATGGGATTCGCTGTTTGTTTGTTTGGTGGTTTGTTTGCGGGTGGGAGGGTTGTGTGAGTATTTGGTCCAAGCCAGATGTAGATTAGCAAGCAGAAAAGGAGCAGGAATTGGTTGTGAATTCAAATACACCTCTACCCCGATATAATGCGACCCGATATAACACGAATTCGGATATAACGTGGTAAAGCAGCGCTGCGGGGGGCTGCGCGCTCCGGCGGATCAAAGCAAGTTCGATATAACGCGGTAAGTTTTTTTGGCTCCTGAGGACAGCGTTATATCGGGGTAGAGGTGTAGTTCCTGCATTCTTCATTTCTTCAAAAGGGTTTTTAAAAGTTAGGGGGTTGGAATGGGTTCCTCCCTCCTCCTTTTAGGGTCCTTATTTGCTGATGGGGAGGGTGGTGTCTCTTATACAGAAGGGATTTTCTTTCTCTGAGGCCACTGGAGGGTTTTGAAAACAGTGTAGAAGCTACTGGAGAAACTTCAGATCTTTCCCCAAACTGTTGGCCCCAATCCTGCATCGACATAGCCACATTCTGCGCTAGCTGTAGTTTACAAGCTGTCTCTAATCAGCAGCCATCCTTTCCTCTGCACTGATGCCACTTGGCGTCTTATGTTTCTGCACTGGGAAGTCTTTGTGGGCAAACAGGCGGCGCAGGTAGAGAACGCTCTATGTGACTTGCAGGTGGACTTGCGGAAGAGGTGGATGAGAGAGTTCTTCATGCTGCCTTTATTCCCTTTGGAGATATCACTGATATTCAGATACCTCTGGACTATGAAACTGGTGAGTCAGTTCCTGCTTTGCTCTGTCTTGTTTCTTGCTCTGTGTGGATCTCTGTGTCAGGAATCATGTCCAAGAATTCGAGAGAAGTGTCCAGTTGCCTTCTTCAGCTGCTCTGTCCTTGGGGTTTGCTGCTTCCCAAGAAACCATGGCTTGTGAGGCTCCCTTGAAGAGAGAACCAGGGGTTCTCAAACTGGGGGTCGGGACCCCTCAGGGGGTCACGAGGTTATTACATGGGGGGTCGCGAGCTGTCAGCCTCCACCCCAAACCCTGCTTTGCCTCCAGCATTTATAATGGGGTTAAATATGTTAAAAAGTGTTTTTAATTTATAATGGGGGTCGCACACAGAGGCTTGCTATGTGAAAGGGGTCATCAGTACAAAAGTTTGAGAACCATTGCTGTAGAGGTTTGTGCTTCTGTAACATCAAAATCTGGGGGCAGCATTTTCCCAGTGCACCAGGACCATTGGCGTTCATAGTGCTCTGAATTTGCCGGATGTGTTGAGTAACATGCTGTCTTTGGAATGTGCAAATCTTTAGAGGCTTGAGTTTTCCAATTAACTTGACCAGTTTCAGAAGTTTCTTAACGTCTTCTGAATCACACCAGTACAATTTAAAATCCCGACCCTCAGTAATCACCTACAAACCAGTGTCCTCTCCCTGCTTCTTAGCATCGATTCAATAGCAGTTGCAGTCAGATCTATTATTACTAAAAGTCCATTATCTGACAACATATTCTCCAGGACATGTGCTAGGACTCCCTGACATATTTGCACGAACAATTAAAACTAAATTACAGTTTTCAAAATAGATTAACACTGTATTTTGCAATGTCTTTTCTTTAAATCATGTTTGTTCATTTCTTTCGTAAATAGCAACTTTCAATACTTAGCAAAGAGATTTTTCCTGTCATTACATGCTACGGTGTGCCTTTTCTCTATCCTGGCTGTGAACTAAAACTCCAATCCTGCAGTGATTTCCACGTGCACAGACTTGACTTCAGTGAGTCTCTGCATGGATCCAGGTGTCCTGGAGCTTATTTCAGGATGAAGGTGTAAAGTTAACTCTTCTTTCTGTACAACAAATTGTTTAAATGCATTACTTGAGAATTACCTTGATGGAGATTTAGCTTAGTTAACATCAGAGCCAGAAAGAACAGTTTAATGTTTCTGTACAACTTGAAGTAATTAAAAATGGGCCATTTCGTTACCCCTGATGTTGCCAGTTCTTTGCACCAGCTGCTAAAAACACAAGTGTGTTTGAAACAGAGTCTGAATTCTCAAATGGAGAGGCAGTAGCAGACACGTTAATTTCCCTTAGCAGCACGAGTGACTTGTTGTCAAATCTCTTGTTCTTTGGCTTTCCCGACAGCTGTAACTGTTCATTCTCTTTCCACAGAAAAGCACCGGGGATTTGCTTTCATTGAATTTGAGTTGGCAGAGGTGAGAAAGGAGCAAATTTTAATACTGAGTTTGAAATCTCTTCTTCCGCCACCATTTTTTCACCCAGTCCTGCTCCCACTGAAGTCATTGGTAGTTTTGCAGTTGACTTAAGTGGGAATAGGATCGCGCCCTTTGTTACTGACTCCTTCAAGGTTAACAGTCATGGCTACATATGGTTCTCCCTCTGCTGGAATCGCTGTCCCACTTCTGGGTTCAGTTTTGCAATCTCTGTTTTTTCTGCTTTTTTTGGATGACCCTGCAGAAACACCTCCATCTTGGAAACTCTTCGTGGTCCAAAATCTTGACCAGGGCTAACTCAGTCCGTGATGCCAGTGGTGGTTTTAGCTCAGTAGATACCACGTGCTGTCACCTGTTTGTGGCCCGATTACCCTATCGCAGGCTTCAAAAAATAAAAATTACCCCAACAAGGGACCCGAATGGTGTGCAGTTTGGAGGCATTAGCTGATTAGATTGATGGGGAGAAAACCATGAATGCATCTGCCCCTATGTCTGAAAACGCTTGTGACGGTCCATGTGAGATGTGGCAAGAAGCTACAGGCTTTGCATTGAGGAGCGAGGGTAGACAATTGGTCCCGGCCCAGGCTACGCATTGATATGAAATCCCAGCAGCCGTCTATGCACCTGGTGTGGCTTTTTGACATGAATAGAGGAGTCATGGTTGAATTAGCAATAACGTATTTTCTTTTGCTCTTCCCTTAGGACGCTGCAGCAGCTATTGACAATATGGTATGGATTACATTCCTCTTTACTGAACCTTCTTAGGGGAAGCGTAGCCGTTTCTCTATCCCCTGCATCATTTGGCTTTGCTCTGCTCCCAGGACGATGGGACGTGACAGGATGTCTCAGCGTTGTCTGGAGATTTCTGTTAATCTCTTGTATCTAATGACCCCCATCCCCTTCACAGCTGATCATAGCTCCTAGGCCAAGGAAGGGAAACCTGGATCTGATTCCCTCTGGAGTGGGTGGGGTTTTTTTGGTAACTCGGTTCTGAATTCTCCCCATGTAACAGCTATCAGGAATGGACACAAGTCAGAGAAGAATCTCAGCAGCTTGTAGTATATCTCTACCCCGATAGAACGCGACCCGATATAACACGAATTCGGTTATAACGCGGTAAAGCAGTGCTCCGGAGGGGCGGGGCTGTGCACTCCGGTGGATCAAAGCAAGTTCGATATAACGCGGTTTCACCTATAACGCGGTAAGATTTTTTGGCTTCTGAGGACAGCGTTATATCGAGGTAGAGGTGTACTGGCTGCAGGTTCTTCGAGTGTAAAGGGAATTGCCGGCTAAAATGGGGGCAGTGGCTGCTTTGGCATATGCCTGGTTTGCATACCACAGACAACGGTTAGGCCGCTGGCGTGCCAAGGCCACTGCCTCTCATGCTTGCCAATATTATCTCCTCCTTGCCTTGTGCTCCTCCCTGTCTCCCTCTTTTTCTCTTGTCTCATGCTTCGTAAGCTCTCTGGGGCGGGGCTGTCTTTTTGTTCTGTGTTTGTCCATCACCTAGCCCAATGCACTCCCGGTCCATGACTGGGGTTGCTATGGTAATTCAAATAATCAGTACTCTCAGACAGGGGGTGGGGGGGAAGGAAGTTCTGTTTCTCTTGACTCCCTCGGAGCCTGGCAGGGCTTTGGAGAACACAGGAATTTCTCACCTTTTTCTCTTCCGTTCTCCTTAGAACGAATCTGAGCTTTTTGGCAGGACGATTCGTGTGAACTTGGCCAAGCCAATGCGGATTAAGGAAGGCTCTTCCAGGCCCGGTGAGTCGGTGAATGAGAGGGGGGCGTATCTTAATGTCCTGCTGTCAGTACTGCCTGGCTGGGTTGCGGTTCCGTTTGCTTGCTGTATGTCTGCCTTCTCCATCGCTTTGCTGAGGGTCTGTGTCACTTAGGCCCTTTGGTAAATGTTACCTGTGCAGAGTAGCCAGTAGGGAAGCCTGGGTGGGCTGATCCTGCTGGTAATTTTAGAGAGGTGACTAACGGGAGGTTTTACTAGGCTGCAGCTACTGACTCAGTGAACAGCATTTTCTCATTCACCTCTGTAATGGGTCTGTAATTCTCTGCGCCGTGGGCTCCGTGTCCTTAGGGTTCTCCTACCGGGGACTGAGAGCTCCTGCTCCTTCAAAGCTGTCTAGAACACACAGCGTTCAGACCTGGCTGCTAATGCTGCAGAACACATGGTTTGATTTAGACCCTGTTCTGATCCCTTCTTCTCTCTGTCCCAGTCTGGTCGGATGATGACTGGTTGAAGAAGTTTTCGGGGAAGACGCTTGAGGAGAATGCAGAGGAAGAGGGAGCAGAACCTTCCAAATCAGAGACACAGGAGGTAAACAACAGGACTCTGGCCTTCTGTGTGGAGTGGTGGATTTGACTTGTTCCTCTTGCGTCGCTCAAAAGGATGAGTTGAAAATGGTCTGGGTTTGGGTGGGTCGTTGGTTTAAACGTCTCTCTGAGTTGCAGCGTGTCAGACACATGGGCAGTAGCGCCGCAGACCTTGCAACTTCAGAAATTCCTTTCAGATGCCACAGAAACTGAAAATGGCTAGTTCAAAGCCAGCTCGAGTCACAAGAACAGCGTCCGTCGGCATGGGCTAGACTCCGGAGTCCAGCCCTGCCCGGGACCCTGGGTACGTTCTCAAGCAGCTAACTCAGGCCGCGTATGCTGCTGCAGCTTTGCTGCTGTTGTTACTCGAGCTAGTTTACCTCTAGCTCAGGTACAGCGACACGTGCTTCAATCACACCTCCTGATTGCAGTGTTGATGTTCCCTGCGTGAGGGGGAAAGTCACAGCCTGCTGTCCCATCTGTGCTGGATATCTTAAGCGATGAGCTGCTGGAGGCCTCTGTAAGAAGAACGTATGGGAACATCACTTTGTTTCTCTTCCCTAGGGTGAGCCTCCTGCTAAGAAGTCCAGGGCCAATCCTCAGGTGTACATGGACATCAAGATTGGAAACAAGCCCGCAGGCCGACTCCAGATTCTCCTGCGCTCGGACATCGTGCCCATGACAGCAGGTGAGAGAGTGTGCCACTTCTCTAAGGCGCTTTCTAAGATGGGGTGGCCAGCCTGAGCAGGAGCCAGAATTTACCAATGTACATTGCCAAAGAGCCACAGTAATACGTCAGCAGCCCTCCCCCGCCCCATCGGCTCCCCCACCCTGCTCCCAGCGCCTCCCGCCCACTGGCAGCCCAGCCAATCAGCGCCTCCCCCTCCCTCCCTCACCTCCTGATCAGCTGTTTTGTGGCATGCAGGAGTCTCTGGGGGGAGGCGCGGGGAGGAGCGAGGGCACGGCAGGCTCGAGGAAGGGGTGCAGTGGGGGCAGGGCCTGTGGCAGAGCCAGGGGTTGAGCAGTGAGCACCCCCCTGCACCTTGGAAAGTTGGCGCCTGTAGCTCCAGCCCCGGAGTCGGTGCCTATACCAGGAGCCACATATTAACTTCTGAAGAGCCACATATGGCTCCGGAGCTGCAGGTTGGCCACCCCTGGTCTAAGATGAGCTTTTGCATCTAGTGCCATTGCTGGCATTTTGAACTTTGATTTTGCGTTCTTTCCTCTCCTGTCCCGGGGGCCCCCCCCCCCCACCCCCAGAGAATTTCCGCTGCTTATGCACCCACGAAAAGAGCTTTGGCTTCAAGGGGAGCAGTTTCCACCGCGTCATCCCCCAGTTCATGTGTCAGGCTGGAGATTTCACCAACCACAATGGCACCGGAGGCAAATCCATCTACGGGAAGAAGTTTGACGATGAAAACTTTATTCTGAAGCACACGGGACCAGGTAAGGCCAGATCCTGTGGGCGCGGGAGCAGGCTGGCTTAGTGGGGCGGCTCGGGCAAAGGTTGCTGCGACCGCATGGGGCAGATTGCAGGAACTTTTCGGGGGCGACTGAGTTTGTTGTCGGTAAACGGGGCTGGATTCTCAGCCTATGTCGACACTGTACGCTACTCGCTCCTTTCACACGGGCGTAAATAGCAGCGTAGGTGGTGAGGCCCGGCGTAGTAGAATAGACACACGCCAGAACCTTGTGGTATGTACCCTACACGGCTCTCTACACGGCCAAGATGTGCCTCCCACGGCTGCACGGATGGTATTTAGCGGGGTCGCGTCCCATTGACTCTCCTCTGCCAGAATCTCACGCAGCCGCATGTAGCTACGCAGCCTGCTTTTCACTGCGGCGTGTAGCTACACGTACCCTATGCGCCGCTGTCAGTGGTGTGCCAGATAGACCATAGGCGCCAACTCCGTGGGTGCTCCGGGACTGGAGCCAAGCTCCCCTCACCCTCCTCCTCCTTCTCCTCCTCCCCTGAGTGTGCCGCGTCCCCGCTCCTCCACCAACCTCCCAGTGTTTCCTGCCCGGTCACCGCCAAACAGCTTCTTTGGGCAGCGTTAGCACGCTCTGGGAGGGGAGAGGGTGGAGCGGGAATGTGGCATGCTCAGGGGAGGAGGCGGGGCCGGGGCTGGGATTTGAGGAAGGAGTTGGAATATTGGCAGGGAGGGGGCGGAGTTGGGGTGGGGACTTTGGGGAAGGAGTTGGAATGGGGGTGGTGGGGCAGGGGCATGGCCTCATGGAAGGGGTGGAGTGGGGGCGGGGCCGGGGGAAGTGCGGGGGTCGAGCACCCAGGGGAAAGAGGAGAAGTCGGCGCCTACGGTATAGATGTAGCCAGAGAGCAAAGCTCTTGCATCAGTCACAGATTGGGTACAGCCCCTCTCTTCCACCCCCCACGTTGCACCACTGATGTGCTGCAAACTTGACCCGGAAAGAGCATCTCTAGGAGTGGGAGGGGATTTCATTGTCCGTGGCCAATTCAGCCCCTTGCTTCTTAGCTGAGCTTGTCAGCAAAGGGAGACCGTGCTAACCCCGTGGGTGAGGTTTGTGATATGGACACCTGTCCTCTAGGAAGTGACTTATGTCACCTACGTACGTTGTGAGGCCACCAACGTATTTTACGCAGGCCACCAAGTAGCTGCCTAGTAGCCATCAAATGATAGCAACAGTTGGTCCCAGCTGACCTAGCTGGATTTGCACTAGCAAACTAGAAGTAAGAATTTATGAGCAGGATGTACAACGGGGTTGCTTGGGATAGCAGGGGACTGGAGCTGATGACCCAAGAGCTCATTTCCAGTCCTGTGTTCCTCAGAGGCTGGACGTTAGCCATTCAGCTCTCCCACTGTCCCTGAGCTTAGTCAATGTCACGCTTGTTGCGCTCAGTGTCTGATGCACTAATATGATGCTGCAGGCTGGCTTGTAAACACTGTAGGGAATGTCTATTTGGATTTTTTATTTCCATTTGGTGGGACAGGGGCAGGAGGCGGTAATATTCCACGGGACAGTTTCGATGGATCCTATGTTTTATAAAAATCTAAACTTGCGACCTAATTTGGCCTGACCGCGCTCCTTGTAATACGTACTGTGTTGTACGCACGGTGGGAGGGTACATGATGGTAGCAAACACTGGGGGGCAGCGTGTTATGGGTTTATCATGAAGGGGACTGATGAAGCCTGAGACAGGAGAAGAAAGGAAGCAGAGGGCAGCACTGTATTATAAACCTGAAAACATACTAATAAACGGTCTCTCTCTTGCTCCTTGTGGCTGTCCTGTGATGACGGGGCTGCTGAAGGAGTGTTTGTATTAGGCAGCCAATGTTCAGATGTGGTGATGCGCTTAACAGTGAGCGTAGAGCAGATCTATGATAAATGGCGCCCCGGTCACTTGTATTTGTCAGCTGTTTGGGGCAGGGACCATCCTGTACAGCCCCCAGCACGGTCGGGTCCTGCTCCACGACTGGACCTCAGTACAATAATAATATTTTGTCCCCAGGGTTGTTATCAATGGCAAACTCTGGCCCAAACACCAACGGCTCCCAATTCTTCATCACTTGTGATAAAACGGACTGGCTGGACGGCAAGCATGTGGTCTTTGGAGAGGTGACGGAAGGGATGGAGGTGATGCGGCAGATCGAGGTAGGAGTCCGGGGAGCAGACAACGGGACGTTTCCCCAGTTGTTTCTTTGGTCTGACTCGGAGATTTGTCTTTACTTCTTGTTTCATTTTTCTTAAGGCTCAAGGCAGCAAAGATGGGAAACCCAAGGAGAAAGTGATCATTTCAGACTGTGGGGAGTATGTGTGAGCCCCGGTCTGTCAGGAGTCTGGATGCGGTGACCAGATGAGCAGTGAAGGCTGGAAGTTGTTCTGGATGGGGGAAAAAAGAACTGGAGACGGCGAAGGAGAAAAGTCACCTTGTTACTCCACAAGTCCCACTTGCTACATAGTTTCTTGAGAAACTACCATACTGGCTTGGGCTGGACAGTCTGGTCAGCAGACAGCATAGGCTCATCAGTGGGTGCTCTTCCACCCAGGGGGGGCACAGGAAGCTTCCTTTAAAAAAAACGTGCAAATAGTTTGTCCAATCCGGAGTGGATCCTGTGTCCCGCCTCTGCGAGGCATCTCCAGTCCTGCCGGTGTCTTCCGTAGAGAATTTTTACTTGTTTAAAATAAACCAGAGCTTTTATAAAATACCGGAAATGTGTCCCTTGTCTTGGAATTCTCACAATGTTGTGGTGTTTAGCACACAGATCGTGGTAACGTCTAGAGCAGGGGTCAGCAACCTTTCAGAAGTGCTGTGCCGAGTCTTCATTTATTCANTCAGCTCGCGTGCCGCCTTCGGCACCCGTGCCATAGGTTGCCTACCCCTGGTCTAGAGCTCAACAAAGTACAAACAGCAGTCACCACCTGTTTCTTACAATCTAAGAAAGTTGCTGTCATGGGAAAGGCTTGAAGAAGCAGAAGTCTGCCTTGTGTTTTATGGAGTTACTTGTGGACCCTCTGCTGTTCAGCCAGCTGCTTTGGGTTTGTGTGTTTAACAGACAGTGGGTGAGTGTGTTTAACAGCCTTCCTAGCCGACCTCAGACTTCACCTCCCTATGCCTTGGTTTCCCCTTCTGTAAAATGGGGATGCTGATACTGAGCTGCATTGTAAAATGCTTTGAGATCTCTGGATGAAAAGAGCTAGGCAGTGTCATCAGTTAGTCCTTCGCTAGGGCTGTGCACTAGATTGACTGTCCTCTGCACGAAAATCCCTACCAGCATTTTGTCTAGCGTTACGCTCATGCACCCCTTTCGTGCTGATGTGGTGCGGGCGGATTGCAGTTACAAACAGCGGGACAGTTGGCATTTACAGTGATTGTGAATGGGTTTTAGGCATTGAAAGGCCCTTTGAAAAGCTTTCCCTGACACTGATGTTCGTGTTTACGCTCTGCGTCTGTGTTTGTTCGTTCCCGCCAGACGGTGACAGAGCAGCTCTTGGATAAGGCTCGCTCGCAAATGGCCCTGGGCTCCGTTTTTGTGAAAATGCTCGTCCTCTGAAAAACTGACACCCCTGATTGTGCTAAGCGAGGGAACATAACTGAGGTGTAAGTACTGGGGCCCATAGGAAAGGTTACACCCAGAAAGGACGCAGCTCTGTAATTCCTGCAACAAAGTATCTGTGTCTAAGCCCAAACGCCCTGAATGTGCAGGATCCTGCTCCAGGCAATGTCCAAGCGTTTGCTCAAATAGCATGTAGCTGTTCATTTATGTCACAGGTCGTTATTAGGGGCTACTATTTGCATGACAGAGGAAAGGAACTTTAGTCTCACCTTTGGTTCGGTGCTGAAATAATAGACACAAGAAGTCTGAGTGCACAAAGCGAAGCTAATGTCCTTAGCAGAAATAACATTTTCTGTAACCACCACTTTGTAATTCTTCATTTTTTAAATGTAAAAATGAAAGAGCCCATCAGGTTTGTGTGGGTTGGAGATCACTTAGAATCTCTAAGGAGAGCTGAGTTCAATATGGTTTGGAATGGCAATGATCTTGAATGAGAAGGTCTCTGTCTGAAAAAGGAGCTCCCATTCACACTGGCACGGGATGAATATGGGCAGAGCAGTAACTGTGGCTTTGTCTCCAATTATGGCCTAGCTTGTTTTGCCTTTAAATTCTAGATAGATGCTGTCACTTACAAAACTATCCTTAAGGAGACTGCTCTGCTAGAGCTTCTCAAAAGTGTGATTTTTTTTATATTTGTTTGCAGTGTGGGTCCCAGCACAGGGCTCTGTGTAGCTCAGAAGTTTGCACCTTCCATCAACAGAAGGTGGTCCAATCAAACATATTCCCTCGCCCACCATATTTTTTTTATAGCGACAAGGCGGGTCCGGTAGTATCTTCTATTGGCCCTGTTATGCATGCATTTTGCATTTAAAATTTGCATTAATTTCTTGATTTACATATTTTAAAATGTACAGAAATGTTGATTTAGACACCATACATGGTGTGGGGTTTTACAAATAGACGGGTAGACCTCCTCCCTCCTCTCTTCATTTGCTGTGATCCTTCGGATGAAAAGTAGCTGTAAGGCAAAAGAATCTATTCTAAAAGTCAGGGTGTCTTTAGTATTGAGTGGCTGGTAGGTTAAGCTAAAACCAATACTACATAGCACTTATATGGCACTTCTAATTGGTAGATGTCAAAGCATTTTACAAAGACAGGGTTAGTATCATTATTCCTGTTTTACAGATGGGGAAACTGAGGCACAGAGAAGGGCAGTGACTTGCCTAAGGTCACCCAGCTGGCCAGTGGCAGAACTGGATTATCTTGGTCCAGAGGACTAGGTAGGTGATCCTTGTGTTGGAGAGACTGATTTTTTTTACTATCATTCTGATGAGCAGTAACCTCAAACATTTGTAGTTAGAGGCTATCAGCTTTGAAAAGTTTAGGACTGAAAGACATTGTTGGTGATCATTCAGTGCTCCTTTATTTCACGTCCTTCAAGGACTGCAGTCAGGGGCTTCCAGATGAAATGTGTTTAAGGGCTTCCTCCTTATTCCATCTATCTCACACTTCAAATTAATATGCAACTGCTGAGGCCCAGCAATGAACGTGACATGGAATAGAGAAAAGAGGGGAAAGGAAAACAGGAAGCACTAGCTGTAACTATTGCAGATCAAAACTGTAACTACACTTCTACCCCGATATAACACAAATTCGGATATAACGTGGTAAAGCAGCGCTCCAGGGGGGCAGGGCTGCACCCTCCGGCAGATCAAAGCAAGTTTGATATAACGCGGTTTCACCTCCCGAGGACAGCGTTATATTGGGGTAGAGGTGTATGTTGAAATATTTTTTTGCATTAACATTAGCTGCCATAGCATAAACTTACAGTTGCCTAATTAGGCTTAAGTGTTTTGATCTGGAAAAAAATCACTTCTGCATTTTCCATATTTATACTCCCATTATCTCAATTTTTTTTCATTTGGGTCTGATCCTGTATTCATTGAAACCAGTGCCACTGTTCACATTGACTTGACTAGATGCAGGATTAGCCTATTACTTTTCTGTTTCATCACTTATGATCCCAAACTCTCATAAGTGATTGCAGCCCAAGTTAAGTACATGTGTCACTTTTCATGCACGAGTAGGCCTGTTGAAGTCAGTGGCACTAATCCCACGAGAAGTTACATGTGCAGTTAGCAGGACTGGGAGCTTAGATGGCAGTTGGGTGGTGGCTGCATGCAGAAAAGAATACAGGTTGTTCTTTATTATTGCATTTGAAAAACCTAATTAATAGTTTTACTGAAAGTCTAAAACCAGGTTGCTGGGGAGTTGATGAAGGCAGGTACAATACAGATATTCACCCAGAAGGAAAACTCCTCTTCATAAGCCATGCATGCAATTTGCTAGTTCATTTGCAAATTCAGAAGGCTAGTAAGCATCAGGCACCTTCGTTCACCATTGTTCCTTTCCTGTCTCCATCGAAGGTTGATCCCGCTTGCTTTTTCCTAGAGCTGCTTTTGCAATTCAAGTGTGTGCTACCTTCAAGAGTTTGCAGATGTTTAATTCTCAGTTATTTTAGGAAATTGGGTTGGGGCAGTGGATAGGAAGCCACAGCTGATCTTGGCTGTGGACTTTCCAAGTTTCATGCTTGGAAAGTGAGCTTGGTCTGTTGACGGCTGGGTCACGTCCTCTGGAATGCATCTGTGATGTCTCATGCAATTTTTCAATGCACGTCTCCTCTGTCTTGGGACTGGCTTTTCAGATCATCAGACAGCTGTGGGATTTCTCTACAGGTGACTTCTCTTTGAGCTGCTGGTAAGGTCACTGAACAGTCCTTGGTTTATTTGTCTCTCAAAGCTTGTCTACAGAAGGAAACTGACTAGCATAGCTTTTCTGGAATAACTAGTCTGCTATAGCTCCACATGTGGGAGTTATACAGAAGAGTTATTCCAAAATGGCTATGGGTGGTCACTTTCAGCTGTGTGGATTAAGGCCAGAAGGGACCCGGGGATCAAGCTGGTCTGACAACCTACAGCTCCATGGGCCTTAAATGTCATCCAGTAACATGTGTTTGGCTAATGTTGCTAGTACCTACAGCACAAAGCCTTAGGCATCCTGGAAAGTTAATCAGTCAGATGGGGGCTGCTTTCCAAAATACTGAGGTGTTGTCACACTGGGATCATGTCCTGGCACCATGCTGACAGGATCAGGCAGAACAGACAACCCATCTCAGTAGAGAAGAGACTGTTCCTAAATTGCTACACTTACTGTTCCTTACACTATTCCAGAATCTGAAGGGAGGGGAGACTATTAGAATAACTGCCGACATAGGAATGATTGCAGCAGTTTTACATTAAAACTTTACCCTCCTCCCCTCAGTGTGCAAAAAAGGGAGTTCTTGAAAAGCTGCACTAGGTGGGAGAGTTTGCACAGCTTCCCCTTTCGGACTTCAATAAAGCGCAGGACAAGATCAGGGAGTTAAAATAATGTTTGTTTTTTAATCTTTTTTCAGTTAGAATCAAGCATGACCACAAATAATTTTTCATATGAACACAATACTTTCCCTCTTCCACCCTATAAATATGACAGTTCTAAGCCTACTTTGGTAACTGGTTTTTCAAATGAAAGATGATGCAGTACTAAAAGCACCTCGCCGTTCCTCAATTGATGATTTCTTACCTCAATTCTGCTTACGTACAATAATGACTCACCATTTTGTTTTAAAGCAGTTGTACATAATCATGTTTTGTTCACTGCCCCCATCACTAGGTGATCCCTTAATCATAGTTAATTGGGTTGTTTGAGAAAAATAGGCATTTGCAAAGCTTCATACTCAAATGTTGTGGAACATAAGAATAAAGTTTGAGGATGCTAGGTGTTGCTTGACTGGATCAGAGCCTGAGCCCAGCTAATCCAGTATCCTGTCTGCAACAGGAGCCAGTACTGAGTGCTGCAGAGAAACAGGTTCAAATGAAAGATAATTTTAGGATTATAGGAGAGTAGACAGGAGAATAATCTGTCCCCCAAATGAGGGCTCAACCTCCTCTCTACTACTGTACTCAAGCCCTGAAACAGGATTGTTGGTTACAATTTACTTATGTTTATGGCAGGACCCTGTAGCAAGGGGGTTTTCCTGCACAGGGAGAGGTGCGCTGCTGTTCTTTGGGTCAAATCATGCAGCCCTGTGGCTATACAAGCAGGAGCATTAGAAGAGGCCCAGAGAATTCAGCATCTTTCAGAGTTCAGCAGCTGGCCTGGTGAGAGGCGGGTTAGAGCAGCTGCCGGCTCACAGCGGGAAGCCACAGGGCCATGGAGCAGGCGTCTGTCTGCTGGCTCCCCCCTGCCTCGGGCACTAGGCTCCTGTGGGCCAAGTCGCATTGGGGCTGCATCCCTGGGCAATCCCAGCAGCGGTAACGTCCAGTTCTGTTTGTGAGGGGAAAGCTGGGGCACCTAGTCTATCGCATCACCCCCAGCTACCTCAAACCATCGTCTGCCCTGGTGTGGAGCCCTTAGTCCATCGACCCCTCGTAGCAGAACAAGCAGGGGCTTGAGGCCCCAGAGGCAGAGCAACAGCGCTGACAATCCCGATCCTGCTCTCCCCTTCCTCAAGAGAGTGCTCGGGTCTGCTCTGCCATGAGATGGGGGAAGCTCAGAGTTGGTTTGGTGTTTTTTTTTTGTTGTGTTTTTTTTTAAACCCACCCCAAACCAGTCTGCTTATTTTTTGTGTCATTTGACCCTCCAGGACACTGTAGTGTCCAAGTTCCACCAGCAGAGGGCACTAAGTCCCCATCCGTTCCACACCTATCCACTGCACCTCATGTAAAATATAAAACCATCACCAGAACATTTTAATGGAAACGTCAACCCCCTACTCTGTAGTTTAATGGGATCTCCATTCTCTGACGGGGTAAATGTAGTAAGCGATCCCTCCAGATCTGGCAGAGCTAAGAAAGAAAGAGTGGTTTCTGCATTTTTTTTTTCTCCTTGAACTGGCTGAGTGTTCAGGTAACAAACGTTTAGATTATAACAATTATTATTGACATCATAGCCACCTAAGCATCAACACTGACTGGAGTGGCTAATGCTGAATGCACTTCGTAAGGGCATCCCCCTGGCTCTGCAAAGATTGATGCTGGATAAGCCAGGCTGCTGCCCAGCAGCTCAGCCCCCTAACTCTAGGCACTTTTGAACAAAAGTTGAGATCCTCCCATGATTCTGGGAGCTGGCGCTTTAAGGAACATCCCAGCTAGCGTGAGACTTGCAATAAAAAGCAGGACAATTGGCAACACAGTCAGACTGCAGGGGGGATTGTGGGTGCTGAGCGTTTGTTAGGCCCTTTGACAGATACACTGAAGAATTCTTCTCTGAACTGCTGAGGAAGGTGAACAAAAAACACCATTTCTGGGGTGTGTGCCACAGCAAGTGACCTAGGGTCCCTTAGACTACATGCTAACTACTTCTGCTAAACTAGCAGTTCGACCTTGGAGTGAGCTGTGACACGCTCACTACCGTTCCCAGACCCGAGGAAGAGCTCTGTGTAGCTTGATGTCTCTGGCACCCACAGACCGTGGGCCAATAAATGATATTACTGCCCTCCCCCCAAGGCTCTGAAATAAGATTGGCACAATTCAATTCACATAAAAAGGAGAGCTGGCCAGCAAGGAATGCTTTTCCTGCTCCACACCTCTGCTTTCCCAGGTACGGGGGAAGCAGATTTCTAGGGGGAACATTTTAGCTCAGTATGCAATTCCTGGGGTGAGAGTCAGTCCCTTCTGAGAGGCTGGCCAGAAAAGGTGGGATTATAGCACAGCTAGGCATACCCAGGGGAGCTTTAATCAACCTAGCACAGGTAACAATAGCAGTGAAGGCACAGAATTTGTCATGCCCCGTGCTCCATTGCCACCCTTACTTCTGTGCTGCTGCTGACGGCGGCACTGCCTTCAGAGCTGGGTGGCTGGAGAGCAGTGACTTCTGGCTGGGGTGTTCACGTGGTTTGCAGAGCGGGAGGACTTTAAAAAAAAAATCCTGCACCTGCCCCACAATACCCAATCTATTTTTATCCTGTTCCCACTATTATGGCAGTGGGTCCTGTGGGACCCCAGTTTCTTGCCCCCCCCCCAGAGAACCTCTTGTGCCCCCCCCCCCCCCAGTTTGCACACCACTGGTTTAAGCAGTACAACGCCCCCTAGTGAGGATGCAGGTATAGCTGTTCCTATGCAGGAAGGGGGATGATACTACCTAATTCCTATATAGCACTTTTCATCTGTAGATCTCAAAGCACTTTACAAAAAAAAAAGGGAGCATCATTATCCCCATTTTTACAAATGGGGAAACTGAGGCACGGCAGCAGACCTAAGAACTAGAACGCGGTCCCATAGGATAAGGCAACATTAAAGGGATTCTTTCCTTGGATCTTTCTTCTTTTGCCCCCGACACTCTCGTTTATGCGTCACTTCAAATGAATTAGAAAACAAGTTGACCTGAAGATGTCACACAATAATGGATTCCTCCCCAAAGCAAATACTAGGTACAATTTTAGCAGACCCCTGGGGCTTTCGCTGAGAAATAGTGTCCATGCTGCTGGGTCGTGACATTTACTAAAAACAAACATTAAGTGTTTACTTCCCAAACTAGGGGTTTATTTTATAACCATGGCCTAGCTCGACATTTTTTTCCAATTGGATGAATTTTCAAACTTTAAATGGGAGGGGAGGGTTCGTTAGCCAGCTGACCGTGTTTTCATTTAGAGAACTATAAGTGCTTGTTAAAACCATAATACTTGGACATAAGTAAGTAGATACTGATAGATTTAGAAGCAACTCAAGTCCTGCCTTCCTTGGCCTAGTCACGTGTGCAGTCTAAACTTTATCCAATAATAATGAATAATCCAGGAGCCAGCTAGCCACAGTTCTATAACAAAACCCAATAGCCAGAAACACAACGCGACTTAAGCAGCCCCCGATTTGCTGTCTCTAGTCTCCTGAAGTATAGTAGGATAATAAAAGTTTTGTCTTATCTACAACTAGGCGTTTGACTCTTACGGACTTTGGCACCATAGATGGGATTCAGACCTGTTAAAATAGTTCTTTTTCCTTGCCAAGAAACCAGCGATCGCATTTCCTCAGGGGCTTCAGTGGCAGCCGCATGATTTCACCACCATGTTGCGGTGTTTTTTGAGGATCACGTTGTTGTTGCTGTCATAATAGAGGACAGAGGTTGCGCTGAGCTTGGTGGGAGCACAACAGGCCTTGGGAACAGCCTCGGGCTTCATCAGATGGACCTGCGGAGGCAAACAAGCTAGTGTGAGAATTTTCATTTGTGACGAGTGGCTGCTCCTCTGCAGGTTCCAGGCAGGATAAGGAACTTGTAGCAGGGAATAACGAGCTCGCTCAAGGTAAACATGTGGTTTTTCGATTTAGTGAAAAGAAAAAGCTTCAAAGAGAGCAGCTCTTACCTGTAAAAAGGCTCTGCTTGAATGGGTAGATTATTTTCAGCTTTCATCCAAATATTTATTCTAAACTTTTGGCAGCTCTCGCTGCAGTTTATATTGGACTCATTCTCATGGCTCCACTCCTGCAGGGCAACTCATCAGTTAAACTGAGATTTCTGTGCAGCGCCCTTGTCACGAAATATACTAACCTCAGTTAGAAAATACGCAGGTAAGAGAATGCAGCTTTAAAACGTTGTGTTTTTGTTACCCAGGAATAAAATATTTTGTTTAGATCAGCTTCTAGGAGCAAGTGGAACGTAGGCCCTCCCCCGTGGGTATTCGGTGTCCAAACTGAAAATTAATGTTGTGCAAAAAGTACTAAGTACACAACCTTGTCTCCCTTCTGAAAGTGACACTGCCTTGACTCATTCTCCGGGTGACAAGGAATTCTTCCAGTAACTCCCCATATCATGTAAGGCTAGTAGCTTGTAAATCATTACACACACGCACCCCTCCCTCGCTACGGACCTGCCAAATACGTGCAATTAATTTATTTCAGGGCAATTCAGAATCTCCGTTTACAGAAGCTGGCATTTTGCTGTCACACTGCACTACTTCGGGACAGAAGACTGGCTGGCACTGGGGCCCAGATTCTCAGAGGTATTTAGGTGCCCAACTCCCACTGAAATCAATGGGAGTTAGGAACCTAAATACCTTTGAGAATCTTGGCTTTGATCTTTTTTTTTTAACCTTCCGGTTCATTTTGCCCCTCACAACTGGATGCTATTCACATCAGTCCCTGGAAGGTCCAGTCCTGAAGAGCAGTGAAACTGATACATTTCACACACTTTCAGGGGTTTGCTATACATACTATGTTTCTGGAATTGTGGTGATTTGGGAAGATTTAAGTTTAAAGGCAAAGCGTAAGGACATCCAGAACAGGAGGATCACTCAGAAATTCTTTGGTATTAGAGAACACAGGTGAAATCCTGGCCCCACTGAAAACACTAGCAAAACTACCATTGACTTCACTGAGGCAAGGATTCCCCCGTGTCTTTGTACTGTGGCCTGATCCTGAGTGGGGCTTCTGGATGCTCCCGTATATGAATATTAACAAACAATAATATTTTGTATCACAAAACTGCACTTTCTCAGACGAATGCAGCGGAGCAATCTGTCTACACCCCATGGAATTAAATGCTAAAATGAGAGTCAATGCAACTCTAAGATTGAGAAATCAAGCACTCACTAGTCAGGAAATCCCAGAAGTTAAAGCATGTCCTGCCACGTGTAGTGTGCTTGGGGAAATGTTGCATTAGAAAACCTTTCTGCTGGGAATTTCCTGCCTAGTGAGTGCTTTGGTTTCAGAACTATAATGGTGCATTAAATGTCTCAAGATTTTTTTGTTAAGTGCTCATGGTGCCTCCTAATCTTGGGAAAGATGTGTACTCTCATATGTGCACATGGTTATCTCCTATTGGGCATATGCATCAAGCAGCATTTTCAAGGTGTCCTAAAGGCAGAGACTGCAAATCAAACTGTTTTCAGTCTAGCAAAGGCAACACACCTCCCTGAAAACTCATTCCAGGTTTTCAAATATTAACCGTATTCTAGTTAACTGCGAGGTTGGGGAGGAATTAGTCAGAACAGGCAATAGTCATTTTCACCACAGTTGGAAACTTTTAACCCTGAGAGATGGTTTGTCTGAAAAATCGAGTGAAAGCATTTTGCAATGTGATAGCAGTTGCGAGTCTGCAAAGCATGCCATGTGAAACAAAGCTGGCCAATCAGGTGTTCATTCCATTATTTCCTGTTGATTCCTTGATCTGCCCATGTAGGCAAATCCCAACCAGATTAAAATCACTGCGTCACTCCAACCCCTTTAATGACACAGATTTTTTTTAGAAGGGATCTGAACTAGACTTCTGAATCCAAATGAACCTCAAACTTGTAGAAGGCCCAGATCCAGATCTGAATTGCGAGGACTGTCTATTTAAAAAAAACAACAAATATAACATCTCACTTGGGGGTCATGAAAAGATTCTTCTGAATCTAGTAGACTAGCCCTTGGACTGCACTTTTATCCCTCCACTGTGACCTGATTTATACGCCAACGAGTTTCTGACAGCTACTCCAAATGTTAATTAACCTTTGCAGAACCCAGGCCCCTGCAAACTATTAATGCACATACACATTAATAAATTACTGACTAGTGACTGCAGGATGGCGTGATTGGTTGCATTCATGCAGGAATCCAGAGGAAAGGCACATTCTCCTTCGCAGTAAAAAGCAGAATATCCTTGTGGTGCAATCACCCAATCCTGCAAAGAGAAAGATTTTTTGATAGTTAAGCAGCACGACTACACTCATTCATTCAGTTCTCCCACATGCGCAGGAACAATCAGGCTACTCATAGTGGGGCGAGGGGAAATGTCAACAGTTAGGGTTTATTTTGATTTTTATATTGACTGGAGAGTTCCTCATTCAGGGTCATTGATGGATTTCAGGTTGCATCAGTTCATGTTTTTCTTAGTAACGCCAATGATGTTGTTAAAGCAAGTTCCTGTGAAATCTCCCAGGTAAGATCAAAGTGAGGCAGAGTTCACAGGCTCTAAATTGCCTTGTGTTCGTGAAGGAGTGGAGGTGAGCCCCAAGGATGGGCTATTTTCCCATTTAATTTTCCTGGGTATGAATTTACTGCTAAAGAAACAAGGGGCGGAATTACCAGCCATCCAAGGTCTTGAAAGCTGACATAGAGTTCATGCCTCCTGCAAACCTGTCTGCCTTCAGAGACATGAATGTCATCTAGGAAAAAAGAAGGGGGGGAGGGGAGAGATGAGAAAATACCTGTCACTCAAAATAGCAAACATAAAAATCTCACCGGTTACCCTATTTTATTTGAGTATTTGCTAGCACCAGTATAAGGAAGGCTGTTCCAAAAGAACAACAGAGTAACATTTAAAACCCCTCAGATTAGCCATATCCTTTGTCTTTGACATCGCAGGTGACAGGAGCTGTTTCTGCAACACCCTGACCCATTGGGACCTCTGATTCAAAATCTTAGATACTGATGCTACGTCCAGGCTCACCCAGACCCAGATTCCTCTCAATCTGGATTTAATCATTCGGCTGGAGGATTACTAGAGAAAGCACTGACGCATTCCTTGGACCTCAGCAGGATGCTGCTGCAGCCAGGAGCTCCTCATTGGGACACTGGTTCTGATTCCAGGAGCACCTGCCCAGCTTGCTGGATTCACCAGCTCCGTGGCAACAGTCAACAGCGTGGAACCATCAAGCTTCAAAATCCTCTGGGATCTCGGAACGTCTTTTGGCAACTCTAGCTGCGCCTGACAATGAAGCCCCACTGGCCTCAGAGCCCCTCTACTTAGCGAGAAGGCTTAAGAGTTACTTCAGTTTTTAGACTCGTTCCACTTCTCACAGACAGTGGTGCATGGGGGAGTGGGTATCTTGAAATAATCTGAGCTCACTACCCAGCTGAGTTCCTAGATTCCCCCCCCCCCCCTCACATCTCTACCCTACATTTCTGCATTTTTCAAAGCTACATGCTTGTCCAGAAAGCCTGGAGAAGCTACAACCCCTAGGAACATTGGCTCCCTTGAAGAGTGGGGCCAGAAAACATTATCCCAGCTTCTTTGAGTCACCAAAAGAAGTGAAGGCTTCAGATTGGTTCTAGATGTATCACTCTTCGATCAAAAAACAGCGATTCAGCATGGAGAAATCAAACCTTAATCATTCAGGAATGGGCCCCAAATGACTCCCTAATCCCAGAGAGACTTTGAAAGAAGCATATCTTCGTGTTCCTAACCATCATCTCTACTGACGCTTGGCCACGCGTCAAAAGCATCTCAGGCTCATTGGGATGCCTTTCAGGCTCTCCTCCACTCTAATGATGGTTTTGAAGCTGATGCGAATATTAATAGCGTACTTAAAGGATTCAGTATTCAGATATACCACTACCTAGAAAGTCTAATAAAGTCCTTTCCTTCAGGAAGCCATTGCGGACAGTACAATTTCTCTGTTGTTTGGCTTCATAATCCACTTAATGGTTCCTATTCTAAAAAAAAAAAGCTCTCAAAACCTAGTTCATCTGGAACTCACTTGAGGACACATCAGAGCCATGTGTTTCAACCAGAAGAGAAATTCCTGAAGGAGGGAGGGGCTAACAAAATATACCATGGTTAGTGCAGCAGAGGAAAATGGTATTTTAGATAAAGATCATTTTCTTGACTGTAAATACAGCCTTTGTGCTACCTCTAGCTAGCTGGGTCTCTCACCCAAAGCTCTTACCAAAAATCCCTGGAAGCTTGTTTGGATGCGGTAAGTCGTTCGTTTTCTTGGGCTGCCTCTTCTTTAGCTGCTTGACGGCTCGAGTAACTCGGACCGGATTTTGGCTTGCCCGGAAAAAAGTCACCATGAAAGGTTGCTTGGAGCGTGGCCCGCGCCGACCCAGCAGTCCCGCTAAACCCGGATCAATGCTCTGCCCTACGAGGGGCCGAAAACACAAGTTTGTTCCACCACATATGCAAGTTAGGCTGTAAAACTAAGCTCTTTAGTCAAAGGGGGAGAAAAATAAGGCAGATGAACATTTAAATAAAATCTATAAAAACAAACCCCAATAAAGTCCCAGGATTTTTCTAGTGTAACATCTCCTTGCACCTTCACCAGTCACTGCATTCTATTATTTCCACTCAGCCAGCCACCTGTCCTCCCTCACCCTCTGTGTGTTCATAATCCAGATTTCGGCATCAAGAGACAAGAGCACCCAGGGCTGCCAGGCGCTCCGTTGGTAGAGCCAGAGCAAACAAAAGGGCCTCTCTATGTATGGACTGGAAGTGCGACCTGCCTCCATACAACACGTTAAAGAGACATTACCCATCATTGTCCAATCAGAGGACACGCTTTGTGAGCTAAATCGCTCTGCTTGGAAGACCAGACAAACTAGAGTAATAATTCGAATTCAGGATTGAAAGAGAGAAGCGATAATTGTGGGGAGGGTGAAACAGCAGGTAGAAAAGACAAGGAAATGAGAGAGCCAAAGGAAATCCAAACAGCTGCAAGTTCCTCGAATTATTTCAAGTTTTTCAGTGTTTTCTAAGGAAGATAACACCCTCCTCCGAGGTCCTCAAACTTTCCCTGGTCCAAAATTTCACCATTACAGTCTTGGATGCTCTCCATAGGGCAAGTGAAGCAAAATGGCAGCACTACATTCAGTGCTAGGACTCGCTCCCACTTTGCATTCATAGAGCCTGGGAGCAGAACAGGTGCTGGCTTCCAAACACGAACATGGGTCAGAGGTGAAGTCTCAGTGGCTCCTAAGTCACTTTTGAAAATGGGAGTTAGGCTCCTAACTCACTTAGGCACTTCTGGGGAAAAATCTCACCCCAGGACACGAGACCCTCTGCAAAGGAGGATGGTCTCACGTGTAGGGATCCAGCTTTGGACAAGGTGGCACAAGAGAGGTCTCCAAAGGGTTATTGGCTTCATTGCAACATGATGGAATTTAAGCACGTGCTTTGTTGAATGAGACTAACAGCTAAAGCATCAGGAGTCTGAGGAAGACCTGGGGGGGGGAAGCATTTTCCTCCCTAAACTTCTGATCAGTTGGAAAGAGGATTTTCGAGGTATTTTCATTGCACATTAAATCCAAATTGGCCCAAACATGGGTCACCAACCTCAAAGGATGGGGAACCGATCCGAGTCCTCATTCAGAAGGACTCATCTGGGCTTCTGCCAATGCAATGAAAATAAAATCAGGTACTGAGAGCAATTCAGCTAGCACCGTTACCGCGATACCTCTACCGCTAACCAAGCTTAACGGACCAGCTCATGAGTGACTGGCAATGTGATCACAGTCTCAGATGGCAACTGGCGGCACAAAGGGAATCCTCTGTTTTAAGAGGCCATGTTCTTGGTTGGCAGGCAGAGACTATCCTTAAACTAAGAGCTATGCATATAAAATAACCCAGGAACACACAGGCTGAGCAGAAGGGCCATCTGCAAAGGGGAAAGGTCATTTACACAGCTCAGTATTGCGGTGATCAATCTTTCAGGCCATCCTCAGAACAGCACAGCTCAAAACCAACTCGTTGCAGGAAAAGGACCACACAGGACGAGCAGTCGCTGCAGTGTCTCAGCTGGTTGAATCCCTAGACCCAGATCCTCTAAGGCACCTAGATCCTATTGATTTGAATGGGAATTAGGTGCTGAATACCTCTAAGGATCTGGGCCTGATATCGGACATCTGTTCTGCTGCTAGCGTGGGCAGTTAGAAGAGAGAGAAATCCTGTGATGCAAATTGTTTCAGGCTGACTGAAGAAAACAAAAAAAAACAAAAAAACAGGGGCCAGATCCTCAGCTAGCGTAAACTGGCATAGTTCCACTGAAGTCACCAATTTACACCAGCTGTGGTTCTGGCCCTTGCTGTTTAGAACTAGTGTTGATCTATCCACCCACCCCTGGCAGTTTCCAGACAGAGAGGACACATTTACTCAAGGTTTTGTGCACCACCACAAACCAAAATAGCCTGATCTTAGCAGCATGCTTATTGAAAGGGAAATATTGCAGAGAGAGGGGACCAGCAAGAGCTATTTCATTCTCCTAGCCTCAAGGATGATCTCTGAAGTACACCTTTTGAGGTAGCACTTGGAATGGATTTTATCCATGGGTGAAATTAGGAAAAGTTAATCCAGGGAAACACACGTGAGAATCCCTTCAGGCAAGGATTACATTAAACTTATCCTATTAGAATGCCCTACACTAGGAAGTGCATTAACATCAAAAAAGGCATTGTTGCGAGCTCTATATTGGATATTCTCCTTACACCCAGGTGCATCACACCACGATCTAGCTAGATTTTTAAAAGCAGCAGGGATTTTAAATCCTTCCAGTGCCTGAGTTAGCCTTACCGTCATCTGTCTCCACATAAAGTCGCAGGCCCAGGTTGTGTTTACGGTTTACTAACCAGTGGTTGCTGGCAGCTGTGACATCAAAAACCAACCAGCCTTCAGCCCCAGCCTGGAGCTCCTGGAGATCTAACAGGAACAAGTCAGATTCCCTACAGAAACGGAAAAAATAGATCAGCAAAATCAACTGAACGTAGATAACACGACCTGCTTAGATTGTCTGCTCTTCGGGGCAGGGTCTGTCTTTTTGTTGTGTGTCTAGGCAGCGCCGAGGACACACAGCTTCTGAGCTATGGCTCCGACTTCTAGCTTCTCCTGCAGTACTAATCATTAATAATAATGGGTGGCATAATTTCTGACATTTGCTCTGAAAAAGCATTCTCCCCAATGTCCACGAGCGAAAAAGCCTGACAGTGCCCTTGGTCCATATGGGACAGCTATACCGCTACCTATTAAATTACTGCCACCTATTGAAATACATGGGAATGATTTCCCCACAGATGAAAAAACGGAATTAGAAATTCTCATGTCCCAATTGTACTCAGGTTTGCACATAAACTGAACATTGTGAAGCGAAAAAGCAGCACTGCAGTTTCGGCTCATAAGAACCCAGATTTGTGTCTAGCTCTATATAAGAAAAACCATTTTTTCTGTTTCCAGCTCAAAGGCACCGTTTGGTTTCGCGGCACCTGTTGGAATACTCCTTCATGATCTCGTAGATGCTGATGTGAAGAGTTTTGTTGACATCACGAGTGAAACTTCGCAGCTTATAAATTCGGAATTCAGCAGCCGTTACAGATTCTCCAGTTGGAATCTGGGTCAGGTCAAATCGAAATTCCTTCCAGTAAGGCTTCTGGTAGAAGATGTCTCTGTCGTGTTCAACTGGAAAATAAAGGATTGGGAAAAATGAGGATACAAATGATACCCCGAACAGTTATCAATCTTACCAGCAGACCATTGTTACACCCCAATCTGATGAGAAACATATGCCCCAAAGCAACTGGGTTTTAATAGGATCCTCTAGAATTAATTTACCTTGCATTCAGTGACAAAAACCTCCCTAATATCTTGCTTTTTTAGCATTCTGTATGAAATTGCTCATGAAGCGTACCTGTTTTTAACTTATTGTTAGGGCTCCGTGTCTGTCACGGAGGTCGCGGAAGTCACGGATTCTGTGAGATTCCGCGAACCTCCGTGACTTCTGCAGCGGCCTGAGCAGCGGTCCCTGGGGTGGCCAGAGCAGCCATTGCTCCAGCTGGTGCCACTAGCCCTGCCCCCCCCAGCAGCGGCCTCCCAGGGCACCCCCCCTAAACACACAGCAACGGCCCCCCAGGGCGCGCCCCCCACAGCAGCAGTCTCCGGGGTGGCTGGAGCAGTCGCTGCTCCAGCAGATCCCTGGCCTCAGCCCCCCAGGGCACCCCTCCCCCTGCAGCAGCAGCCACCCCAAGATTTAGTCACAGGTATTTTTAGTAAAAGTCATAGACAGGTCACGGGCTGTGAATTGGGGAGAATGATGCCGGCCTCTTTGGGAAAGTGCTTTGAGATCTATGGATGAAAAGCATCAAGAAGATCCAGGGGTAAAAGTTTTATTTTGAGATTTTAAAGTTAGCTAGGAGGAGGCAGTTTCGTCTATGAGAATCTTCCTGGGCTTCCCAGCTCTAGACCTGACACTTATCTCTCTCCCGCCCCCCTCTCCTCCCTCCATTTCTTATTAAAGAAGTGCCCCTGCCTGCCAGTATCGGCTTGAGAAACTGCTGCACGTCATAGAGAGTCCTCAAATGGTTTTGACTTTTTGCCTACATCATGCTGGGTGCCCCATCCAGGCTACCCCAGCCAGGGAGGCCCCCTGCACAACAGGTATTCTCAGGGAGCTGTTTCCACCCCTTTCTTCGAGGCCCGTTTCTTCTTTGCAGGTAAGGTTCCCAGACCCCTTACAATGGGTCCTCTTTGCAGCCTGCTGGAGTCAGAACCAGACCCATCAGTCAAGGCAGGATGGGCAGGGCCGTGCTCCTGAAGAACCTCCCAGTTTTTGTTCTACCTCCTTAGCCATTGGCCAACTTTCCCAGACTCTTCCTGCTACGGAGCAGCAGCTGA
This sequence comes from Platysternon megacephalum, assembly GCA_003942145.1. Lineage (NCBI taxonomy): Eukaryota > Metazoa > Chordata > Testudines > Platysternidae > Platysternon > Platysternon megacephalum. The sequence goes on along the minus strand of QXTE01000016.1, from coordinate 7,619,203 downwards.
GTGCTAGCAAACCCCAGACCAGAGTGGGATGTTTGTTACTCCTGATGTTCAGCTTCCTGGATCCTAAGCTTTCACTGAGCTGTTGTTTAGACTCTGGGGATCTACAGAAACCCGCTCTGCTGATCCTGAATGCTAACTGGCTCCCAGCCCAAAGGCAGAGAGAATCTGGCAGAAGACATACCGCTCCCAGCTGGCAGGCAAGGACACTAACATGTGACCATTGTAATATCAGAGATAACCAAGCACCCTTCCTCTATAGCTGATATGCATGCTACAGTTCTGCTGGCTGCAACGAGTCGGATAGGTGAGTGAAGCTGGACTTGTGTCAAGAATTCTCATTGATAGGTGATGTGGCCCAGCTGTCCTTGCTTTGTGGCCACATGCTAGCTCAGGTATCACTGCCTGCATGCCTCTCCCATGGCACTACTGCCTTGGAGGCAGTGCCCACCTAGGCGGCACCATCAGGGAAACTGAGGCAGGAGTGCAGGGGTAGCCCTTAAGCCATGGGGACATTGGGACTGGGCTCCTTCCTCCCCACTCACTTCAAGTAGCATCAGTCTCCCTAACACAACCCCCTTCCCCAAACACACCCTTTCCCCCCACCCCAGACCCATGCACATGCTGTTTCCCCTTGCCCTCCCAAATCTCCACTTTCTCCTGCTCAACCATAATATTTCTACTCATCCGTTTGTCCTCTTCAAACACAACTCCCCCCACCCCCCGGCTCTTTACTGAGGCCATGAGCAAAAGATACTTTAAAAATATATATATATGGTTAAAAATCAATGTAATCTAATCCGGGACCACAAACTCAAAATGCATGAGTCCTAACTGTCTGCTTATTGGATGGCTTCACTATGGGGCAGAGTTAAGGTGCTAGGGTACCTTAACATCATCAGATTTCTGTTAATTTTAACCCGAACTCTAACTTCCTGGGTTTGTAATGCCTGTTCGTGGAATAACTGCAACATCCCTGTAATGTTATTTACCCTCATGCTACTGATATGTCTCCCAACCTTAACTCCATCTTAACATAGTATTTTGCCTGGTTACGTCTGAAAGATGTGCCTGTTTAAAAAGGCCATGCGTTCTCATGGCAGGAATGGTTTCCTAAAAGGACTGTTACACGCTTGAGAGTCTAAGCTGTATTTAAAAGGTCAAATATTGCAAAGGTGGAAACAAACAATTTGTTCAAGAAGTTCTCTTCAGATTAAGAGATTATTTAAAAGAAATTCTTATTCATTAAAAATTATTAGATTTGGGGACCATTAAAAAGGGAGTCTTAAAGCTCTTTCAGCCATTCTCCCTCCGACAGAATTTGAGTCCACAAACTATTTGTAACACATCTGCACCATCTACTGGATACTACAGGAATGCAACTCCGAAATCCAGACTGAGGCTAGTACATGATCACCAGATGTATGGCTTGTAGCCAGTGAAATATGGATCACCTAAACCCCTGGGATTTAGGCATAAAAGCCAAATGGCCACATGATCTCTCTCTCTCTTTGATTTGTTCACTTTCCTGTATAAATAAAGCACCCTGGAAGAAAGAGGTTGAAGACACTAACTCTGGAACCTGCTGTATGCCCTGCTGCAAAAGTAAAACAATTGAATTCTTGCTCTCCTCCTCTCTGGACATCAAGCAGCAAAGTGCAGAGCAGCCAATCTTGAACTTGCTCCAGCAAGTTACAAAGGCGTCAAAAGGACCCTAGTAAAACCACAGCAGATTATTCATTGATTAACGCATTCCACAGCCAGACCGTACCATTGTCATTATTCAGTCTGCCTTCCTGCATAGCACAAGCCACAGAACTTCCTCCAAATAATTCCAGTTTGAACTAGAGCATCCAATCTCAATTTCAAAATTGCCCATGATGGAGAATCCACCACGATCCTTGGTCAGTTGTTCCAATGGTTAATTACTCTCACTGTTAAACATGTGCACCTTATTTCCGGTCTGAATGTGTCTAGCTCCAACGTCCAGGCATTGGATATTGTTATACCTTTTTCTGCTATATTGAAGAGCCCATCATCAAAATATTTGTTCCCCCTGTAGGTGCTTATAGACTGTGATCAAGCCATCCCTGAACCATCTCTTTGTGAAGCTAAATAGATTGAGCTCTTTGTGTTTATCATTGTAAGGCAGGTTTTCTAATCCTTGAATCATTCTCGTGGCTCTTCTTTGGACCCTCTCCAATTTATCAACCCCCTTCTTGAACTGTGAACACCAGTAGAAATCCAGGAACCTCTAAAACAAGCAAGCGAGCAGTAACATCCCTTTAAATAAGAAGCGAGCAGTACCCTCCCTTCAAACCTGCCACAGGACAACCTGGAATCAATGAGGTTATTGGTGAGGTTTTGTTAACTTTAGTTAATTAATTGGATCATTAAATTGTTAAATTAATAAGATTTGAGTCAGCCAGAGCCTGATCTCAGACTGAGGCGCTTAGTGCTACTGTAATAAAATAATAAGAATAATGATAATCAAACATTGACCCATCTCCTCCTGTGAGCCCTGATAAACCTGGCAAAGAGCAGAAAGAAGAAATCCTGTTTAAACAAATGATTTGATTTGATTTTTCAATAGAAGGTCTTGCATAGGACTGAGAACAACAGTCTCTTCCTTCTATTTTATGAAATGTGTGTGGGAACGTCTATATGTTTTTGAACCCAAGTTCTTTTGGGAGCACATATGGGAAGCCACATGGGAGTTGAAAGTGGCCTGTTTCCCAGCCAGTCAGGTATGAAAGAAAGCAGAGAGTCAAATAAAATAAGCATCTTAAATTAATCAAACTACCCTAGAATCTCTATGGATATTAATTCCACGCTTGACCAATGAGACTATAGCAGTAAGAATATACTAACCACCACCAGACCAGGATGGTGACGGTGACTGTGAAATCCTCAGGGGGGTTAGAGAGGCTACAAAGGAAGAAAATGCAATAATAATGGGGGATTTCAACGATCTCATCTCAAGAAAAGATGAGACATAAAATTTCTAGACACCATAAATGACTGTCCTGGAACCCACAAGGGGAGAGGAAATTCTTAATTTAGTCCTAAGTGGAGCACAGGATCTGGTCCAAGAGGTGAATATAGCTGAACCACCAGGTAATAGCAACCGTAATGTAATTACATTTAACAACCTTGTAGGAGGGAAATGTGCCAAAGAAGCCCACCACAGTAGCATTTAACTTCAAAAAGGAGAACTGCACAAAAATGAAGTTAGTTAGTTAAATGGAAATTAAAAGGAACAGTCACGAGGGTGAAATGCCTGCAAACTGCATGGAGACTATTTAAAAACACCATAATAGGGGCTCAAACTAAATGTATACCCCAATTAAAAAACAAACAAACAGTAAGAGGACCAAAGAAAGGGCACCATGGCCAACCAGCACAGTAATGGAGGCGGTTAGAGGCAAAAAGGCATCTTTTAAAAATTGGAAGTCAAATCCTAGTGAGAAAAATAGAAAGGAGCATAAGCTCTGGCAAGTCAAGTGTAAAAGTATAACTGGGCAGGGTAGGCCAAGAAAGAATCACAAGACCAACTAGCTAAAGAGACACAAACTAATAGCAATGTTTTTAAAGTACATCAGAAGCAGGAAGCCTGCCAAACACCCACTGGGGCCAATCGACTCCCGAGGTGCTAAAGGAGCACTCAAGGAAGACAAGGCCATTGCAGAGAAGCTAAATGCAGTGAAGACCAATGGAAAGAATTCAGATGATGAGGGGGAGATTCCCACAGCTGAATCAGTCTTTTTAGGTGACAAATCTCTATTGACACCTCAATCTGGGACAATTCCTCAGGAGGTTTTGGAACAAATTGATAAATTAAACAGCAACCTGTCACCAGGACCAGATAATATTCACCCAAGAGTTCTGCAGGAACTCAAATACAAAATTGCAGAACTGTGGTATGTAACCTATCACTTAAATCAGCCTCTCCGTTAGATGACTGGAGGGTAGCTAATGTAGCACCGATTTTTTTTTGGGGGGGGAGGGGGGGAAATAAAAAAATAAAATAAAAAAAGGCTCCAGAAGCGATCCTGGTAATAACAAGCTGGTAAGCCTAACCTCAGAACCAGGCAAATTGGTTGAAATGATAGTAAATAACAGAATGATCAGACACATAGATAAACACAATATATTGGGGGAAGAGTCAAAATGGCTTTTGTAAAGGGAAATCATGCCTCACCAATCTATTAGAATTCTCTGAGTGTATCAACAAGCATGTGGACAAGGGTGATCCGGTGGAACTAGTGTACTTGGATTTTCAGAAAGCCTTTGACAAGATCCCTTACCTAAGGCTCTTAAGCAAAGTAAGGAGTCATGGAATAAGAGGGAAGGTCCTCTCATGGATCAGTAACTGGGTAAAAGATAGGAGGCAAAGTGTAGGAATAAATAGTTTTCACAAGGGAAAGAAATAGCGGGGTCCCCCAAGGATCTGTACTGGGACCTGTGCTGTTCATCTTATTCATAAATGATCTGGAAAAGTGGGTGAACAGTGAGGTGGCAAAACTTGCAGATGACACCAAATTACTGAAAATAGTTAAGTCCAAAGCTGACTGTGAGGAGTTGCAAAGGGATCTCATGTAAGTGGGCAACAAAATAGCAGATGATATTCAATGTGTAATGAGGGCAAAGTAACGCACATTGGAAAAAAATAACCCTAACTATACATACAAAATGATGGGGTCTAAATTCGCTGATATCACTCAAGGAAGAGATTGTAGTGTCATCATGGCTAGGTCTCTGAAAACATCTGTTCAATGTACAACAGTCAAAAAAGTGAACAGAGTGTTAAGAACCATTAGAAAAGGGACAGATAATAAAACAGATGATATCACAATGCCACTATATAAATCCCTGGTACGCCCACACCTTGAATACCGCTGTTGCCCCCTCTCAAAAAAGATCTATTAGAATTGGAAAAGGTACAGCGAAGGGTATGAAACAGCTTCCATATGAGGAGAGATTAAAAAGACTGGGACTGTTCAGCTTAGATAAGAAACGACTAAGGGGGGATATGATAGAGGTCTATGAAATCCTGAATGGTGTGGAGAAAGTGAAAAAGGAAGTGTTATTTACCCCTTTACATAAGAACTAGGGGTCACCCAATGAAATTAATAGGCAGCAGGTTTAAAACAAACATAAGGGAATACTTCTTCATACAACGCACAGTCAACCTGTGGAACTCATTGCCAGGGGATGTTGAGAAGGCCAAAAGTATAACTGGATTCCAAAACAGAATTAGGTAAGTTCCCGGAGGGTCGTTTCATTGATGACTGTTAGCCACGAAAGTCAGGGACACAACCCAATGCTCTGGGTGTCCCTAGATCTCCAACTGCCAGAAGCTGGGACTGGATGACAGGGGAAGGATCACTAAATAATTGCCCTGTTATGTTCATTCCCGCTGAAGCATCTGGCACTGGTCACTGTCGGAAGACAGGATACTGGGCTCGATGGACCATTGGTCTGACCCTTCTTACGTTCTTAATATAAAACAGTGGGAAAATCTGCTAAGAGAATGTCCAAAGAATGTTTATATAAGGGGCGTGAACAGCAAAATGCACTTCTCCAAAACGAAACACTAAGATTTTAATTATCCATCCATGTGTCTTTCAAAAATGTTCCCTCCAGCTACTGGGCTCACCACAAGCTACATTTTATAAAAAGCATCAGGCAAGGCCAAGCTGGGGCGGATGCGGAGAGCACTTCCTGTTCTCGTGGTGTGGGCCTGGCACCGAGGGATGGACAGCTGTGCTGGGGAAGGATGTTACAGAATACATTTGGTGAGGAGAAACCTGCATTTTGATCTTGCCATACAAAAAAGCAAAACAAAAATCACCACCATGCGAACATCTGCACACTTGCTCCAAAGCCACCGGATTAATTTTAATTTTTTTTTAAACCCATCCATATCCATGACAAGTAGAGTCACGACTTGTCAAGAAGGAGTTCTGCATACACTGCGCACTGGGATCTCATAAAGCTGTTCTTAAACTTAATCTACTCCCCCACCCCAATTAACAGGGAATGTTCTTCTAGGACTGAATGCTCCGTTTATAACAGCAGAGGGAGCATCATAACGAAACGAACGAAGGCCTTTGATTTTGGTCCAGATGGCTTGCAGGGATCCATTTCTTTCCACTGACCAAGCATCCATGCTGAAAACATGGCCCTGAAAGCACTCTCACTGACCCTGCCAAAGTGTATTAAGGTCTGGTAGGTCTTTATTATGATGTACTATTATATAATTCATCAATGTTCAGCTGTAGCAGTTCTCGAGCTTGCAGCTGCTCAAAGCGTGTTGGGATTAAAGTTAGGGAAAGAAGAAGCAAGATGATACTCAGAATGATATGACTACAGTGTCCAATATTTAATGACCAGCCAAGTCTTATAGATAAACGGTGCATACCTTTGAAAAACTGAAGTTCTCAGTTTTCCATTGGAATAAAGTATTTGTATCTATCCTTGACAATTCACAAGATACTGGAGTTTAAATAGGTCACTGATTCCTCCGCTTAGCGATGCTTTTTTGGCAGAGAACAAGGATGGAGTGTTGCAAGTCCTGGATCTCAAACAATGTAGTTTTCAAGCCCTGAGTTATACCAAAATTTCTCCTAGGTGAGGACTTGATATGCCATTACTCTGAAGAAATCTATACATAGGAAATCTGCCATGTGCTAGGTGGAGACAAGAGCTAGAATATACAAAATGAGACAGAAACTGACATGTATACATACACAGAGTACATAGAAATCAACAAGAGACCTGATCATCTGATTGAATTTCTATCAAGAAAGTTATGTTGGACAGCAGCAAGATTTCTATCTTTCCTCCTTTCAGCTGTGGTTATTTATGGATACAGTGCTATGGAATACTGTTACTTTCCTAGTTCTCCAATACAGAAACAACAGACACAGGAACAGCATCAGCAACTTGCTAATAAAATCCATACTAACGACTTAGAAAACTATAAACAACTGCAATTAGAGGTTTTCCCAGAATACTTGAAATTTGTCATCTATCTGATGTATAAACATGCATTCAGGGAAGGGCAATAGGAATTCTTGTGGCAAAAATCAAGGAGGTCTGTGCGGTAACATCACAAGGAGATGCAAAATGTGAAAATTCTTCTGGGTGTTTCTCAGTGCTGTAATTATTCCAAAGTTGGTTTCGTTTAGTGCATTTCAGTGGAGCGGATGAGTTCTAAAGCAGAAGGCTTAGGGTGGCCGACAAATCTAGGAATGCTCAGCTTCATTGGAGAAGTAATCTCAGTTTCAGTTGATGTCTTATTGTTTGTATATATTGGGGCACGAAGCTGTGGAAACTGTCTTCAATGGGACCAGACTTGCGAAGACCATTGTCCCTGCCTTAGTTCATGCAGAAGAAGAGCTCTGTGTCAGCTCGAAAGCTGGTCTCTCTCACCAACAGAAGTTGGTCCAATCAAAGATATTCCCTCCCCTACCTTGTTCCTCTTAGTTCCTCCAGGGCATAAGCAATAGAAGGACATTATGAAGTGTGGCCTAGGGAGTCATGGGGCATGTCCTGACCTGGAAACATCATCTATGCACAGCCAGCTGCATAGGTTATTCCTACGTTAGTAGATTGCATTTGGGGCTTGTGTGGAGACCTATGCTGACCATGAAAAGCAGAGCGTACCCGTTTGAGGGGTGGTTAGAGAGATCACACCACACTTTTCAGAATGTGTCTTGTGTCAGAGGCTCAACTCTCTTGCTGATTTCTATCTGCGTGTGTGAGAGCGTGTGTGGGTGGGAGCTCAGAGATTTTCAAATCCCCTGGGAACTGACGATCCAAATCTTTTAGGCTGCATTAAAAAAAAATAAAAAAATCTCAGTCTGAATCTATGCCGGTCACTGTGCATATAAATGTGTGTGTAAACACCATGGGATTATTCATTTTAAAGGACTGGTGCAGTGATGTGTCTGCTAAGGTGAATCGGGAAGAGGGTTGTTTTTGTTAAATGGATGTCAAGCAACATTTTCCTGAATAGTTAAAGCTCCGTGGTTCAAAATTCTGCTTGGCTCCTTCCGTCACTGGCTTCATCGTTACGTCTTCACCAAAACTTAATCCATCTGCCTCTCGTCACGCTGAGTGAAATAGGACAGAACAGCTGCCTCTGTACAGCACCTAGCACAAAGGAGCCCTAGTCAAGGACCAGGACCCCCAAAGTGCTACAGTGACACACACAAATAATAATGACATGTTCCAGTCTTCCCTCTTCTTAGGAGATTTTTAAACCTCTTCTCACCTCTTTTCCTCTCCTTGTTCTGTCTCTTGTTCTTGTCTGTCTCCCCCCCGACTGAAATCTAATGAAGGGTTTCCAAAAAAAGAAGGACAGCCAACCTCCCCTGTGTTGCTTTCATCGGCCGTCGTCCTGCCCAAGAACAGGCCCTCAATGAGCATGTGCTCACTCACGGACAGGTGCAATTAACACAGATCGTCTCTAGGTACCTTTTATGTTTATTTGCTGTAAACTTAAAATAATGCTCCAAAAGACCATGATTGGTTCCTGCCGGGGGGAATCTGTAATGAGTATACTTTGCAGGCTGCTTTCATGCCGTGCGTGGAAAACTAAACAACTTGCTAATCACCCACATGTGTTGGGTGCATGTTTGCTGCATATAGGAGTATGGGAATCCCTATAAGCATAATCATCTAATTATAGCAGTTCTGAAAGACACTGACTCACTTGAGAGGTCTCCTTATAGCTTATGATAAAAATCTCAGGCTTTGACATTGATTTATTTGGTGTAGGCAATCCACTCAAGCCAAGCCACAGCATTCTTATCAACAATCTTCAAGGCACGAAGACCTCCAGGAAGTTGAGTCATTTTGCAGTCCTCAACAAGATGCGCCATGGTTTGCAGCTGTCCACATTGACAAAAGGGGACTGTCTCTAAAACGCCACCGAAATTCCGCTGCAGCACAAATTCCATGTCCGGTACAAAACCAGTTCAGAAGGCTCCATTGCCTTCGCAGTCAATCAAACCCGGGTTGATGTTGAATGGGGTCCAAGACAAGATTTGCCACTTTCTCTGCGGACTATGAAGCTCACCAAATGTCCTCTACCGTAAATCCCTCACCTGGTAAACTTATCCACAACAGGTGATGTGAGGGCAGACAAGGGCAGCTTTGACATTAATGGAGGAATCTCCTATCCAGACAGTGGAAAGGGTTGCTATTCATAGCATGTACCTCATGGGTCAGTCAAGTCTTCTCAGGGTCATAGCGTTCATCCTTTTGAAAGGATTTGAGGTATTTGAGACATATTTTATAGGGGTTGAACCAAACAAAGATTTTGAAATCATCAGGTATAGAAAGAAAAACAATGAGGATGTAGGACCAACCTTAGAGAAGGAATACTAGTTAGAGGATTCCTAATGGCAGATATATTTAACCCTTTTCCTCAGTCTCTGGTAGAAGAAAAAGGCAACAGTGATGAGATAAGTTTGGAAGTTGATATAGAAGATACTTTAATAAACGGAACCTGTCTCGGTCAGCTGTGCCTGATGATTTTCTTCTAAGTACTCTGAAAGAAGTAGTGGGAGAAAATACTAGTCAGAATTTCCAGTCAATAACTAAGGACAAGGGACGTGTCAGAGGGCTGGAGACCGTAGACCTAGTCATCAAAAGGAGGCCAAAAGTTAATCTTGGAAACTATGGACCCATTACCCTAGTAGGGCACATGCTATAGTAATTGATCTGTGCATTGAAATGAAAACTTGGTGAACAGCAACATGGGTTTATGAGACAGATCAGGCAAATATTGTTATGTTCTTCGCTAAATTACAAATTGTGTGTCTCAGGGAAATGGACACAAGGCAGTGGATCTAGATTTTTGTAAAGCCTTTGATAAGGTCACCCAAGAGAGTTGAAAAATTGACAAATTATCAGTTTTAATTAAACCCTAGCATAGCAAGAAGAGAGACATTGACACCGAGTTTACATGAACACGAACAGCCATTCCGGATATGGTCTAGTCCAGAGGTTCTCAAACTGTGCTTCGTGGACCACCAGTGGCATTCAGGTGGTCCGTGGATAGGTCCCTCTAAGGTGTGCGCCTGGGCGGCCACACACAAGAGAATGAAGGGCCACCCACCTAATTAGTGGAGCCACGCAGACATGGCTCCACTAATTAGGTGCCTGGACCCTGGAGAAGATGCACATGTAAGGTGAGGTGGTGGCCTTGGGGGGAATAGAGGGTAGGTGGGAGGGGGCAGTGGGGTGAGAAGAGGTGGGGGGAATTTGGGATGTACAGGGCTGCGGCGGCCAGAGAAAGAGGTGATTTTCCACAGCTCCAGGGCTGCGGCTGCCGGGGAGAGTCGGTTCTCATTCCCAGCCCCAGCTGCTGCGGTGGGGGAGAGAGGGACAGACCCCCCCTCCTTTCCAGCCTCAGCTCGGGAGCTGCCACCGCAGGGGAGAGAGGGCACATCCTTCGCATTAGAAAGCTAAGACTACTGATATTAAAATATGAGTTGTGTGCTTTTATTTGTAGAAAAAACATTAATTATTACTTTTTTTTTAATATAGTGCTTTTATCCAAAGCGCTTTACAATAGTTAGCAAACGGTACAAACAACATTTGGAAAGATCATTAAGTGGTCCGCCGAGACCCTCAGCAATTTTCAAGTGGTCTGTGGAAAAAAAAGTTTGAGAACCACTGGCCTAGTCAGTAGAGTAAGAGTCCGAGAGTCAAGACTCCTGGGTTCAGTTTAGAGTCCACTACAGAATCTCTCCTTGAGACCTTGCCAAGTCATTTAACCTCTTTCCCAGTTGACTCATCTGGAAATTGTGTATAATACCTCCCCCTCCCTGTATAATACCTCCCCTCCCCCTCCCGGGAGTGTTCCAAGCCTTTAAACAATGTTTGTAAAAATACACCGAGATCCTTGAATGGGAGATCTTTAAAGGATAAGTCCAAATATTTACAATTATTGATTGGGTGGAAATGGCTGGCTTAGCTAAGCATCAGGCTGAAAATCCACAGACTCCCAGGAACCATGGTTTTGCTTTGACCAGACTAACACGGCTGCATTTCTTTTTGGAGGTAAACTGCAAAAATAGCTGGGTTGTTTTGAGGTTTCTTTATTGCATGGCTGGATAAACATTTCAAGTCAGACGTCCCGTTTGTTCAGTGTGGACATTAACGATCCTATGGCCATCTTCGTAACACAAGGGGGTTTACCCTCATGTCCTTGGTCAAAAATGTCCTCTCCCTTTACTGTGCAGCATTATGCTATACATTAATTGATGCTTCCCTGTAACACAGAGACAGCTCAAAGATAGGGCCCAATCTTGCAGCCAAGATTGTAGTGTTTACTACCCAGAGTGGTACCATCGAGGTCAATGGCTACTGCTCATGTTTGTATCACTACATCTGGTAACAGAGGGGCTGTAGGATTTGGGCCATAGTCTTTGGGGATGACAAGTACCCTACACATGGAAAATAGAATATTGTTAAAGTATAGGGAGAGGTATCACTTGTGAAATCAGATAGCGGCTTGCTTTATACGTGCCCTTAGTAAAACCACATCTAGGATTCTCTTTCCGGTTCTAGACGCCTCCCTAGAGAAGGGGCCTGAATCATTCAGAGTTCAAGTCACACACAAATATTAATCAGGACCTATCTTAAGTGTCTTAACTAGTCCTTTAAGTAGTTTGGCCAGTTGCTTTTACGCACCTCGTGAGCAAACTGCTTGAGAAACACGAATGACCCCCAGCAGAAAGAGCTCTGGTGGTTGTTCTGTGCCACACCTTAACTGGGTAAGAAAGAAGAAGGAAATAAAAGAAGACATGCTATTTCTCACTGATAGTGACACTGATCAAACATCCCGGCAGCACTTAGACTCAGGGTATGTCTACACTGCAGGCAGGGGGTATGATTCAGCTCGTGTAGACATGCCTGCACTAGTTTTCATGTAGCCAGCTCAGGTGCTGGAGGAGAGACGCCATGGCGGTGGGGGCCAGCTGTCGGCGTCACACCGGGGGTTCTGGGCAGGCTTGGACAGAGGTTGAGAGACCAAACAACATATGACAGGTGAGAGTCACGCTATTTAATGCACCACTTGGAGGTGTTCGGGTAGCGTGGTGGTGAACGTGGTATAAGAACCACAATAGGCCAGAGGTGTAGTGGGACTCTCTCTTCTCGTGCTGGACTGAACCCTTTACCAAGTGATCCCAGCCAAGCACCGGGCCAGCACCACTTCCGTACCATCTCAGCACCTCTGAGTAAAGGCTACGCTTGTGCGCCGAGGCGTTTCGTCTCTGGCAGGCCTGTTTTACAGCAAGTCAAGCGGCAGCTTCCCTTGGGATCAAAATCCTTCTGCTCCTTTGGATCCCCTCCTCCCCCCACCCACCCCCACTTTTATTTTTCAGGCTCACTCTGATTTTTAAAAGTTAATAAGTGAAAGGGAAAAAAAAAAAAAAAAAGACCGCCAGACTTGCTTAATTGAGCTTTCAAAGGTGCCTTTCATTTGTCACGCACTCAGTTATTTTAATTCGGGGAAGGGCAGACAGAGAGAGAGAGACCCTGGGGGAACAAAGTGAAGTTCAGTGTGAGAAAGCCGGGCTGCCGTTTTTCTCAAGCAGCTGCAGGCCCGAGGAAGGGTTGAAATTGCCCCTCTGGTCTTGTATCTAATAAAACCACTTTCTGAAGGAGCCTCTCCCCAGAGTGAAGCAAAGCTCCAGATGTGCTATCAGCCTCTCCTTGCTTCTCTAACCTCAGCACCTTACAGAGGGTAGAGCTGGGATCCTGCAATCTCTACCGGTTCTTCCAGGCCGCCTTCATAGCATTCTCGCAGAATTCCAGTCTCTTTCTTTTCAGTCCTTTCAACCCTCTTCCCGGCCAGAAATCTCCGCAGTGCTGAAGAGCAGGTCTTCAAGTCTCGACTGTTTGCAAGGTATTTTTAGGCACTTTTTTTTAATTGTAAAACTTTTTGTATGTGCGCCATTTCTATAAACTACACATCAGTTGTAATTACTAGTCCTGGCTGCCTCCGAATGGCCATTTCAGACCCTAAATTAGAAGGAGATGCCAGCATATTCAACCACATCAAGTATTCAGAGTCTTAAAATATATTTAAATGAGATGCAAGAAGGATGCTACCCTTCAGCTGAAACCAGGAAAAAATAAACTACAGAAGCTTTCCAAAGGGGAAAAAGGGATTTAGAAGTACTCCCAAACACTGCAAAATGTGGCAGATAAGCAGCTGTGCTTGGCTTCTCATTTCCTAAACAATCCCTGGCTCCTGCTGTGGCAAACTTAGGAGCAAAAGGCCACAGGATCACTCCAATGTGGCCACCTATTCATTCACAATTGGTTCCGAAATTCTGTTGCATTTGATCATAACACCGTTTCACTTGGGTCCCTTCATTTCCAAGACACGTATGTTGCTGCAATTCCCAAACAAAAACTTTGTGAAGTTTGAAAGTATGTTTCAGTGGAGTCTGGCTAATATTTCCATTACCCCCTCTGCAAAAAATTATACTTTCTGGACAAAAATTCTGCACATTTAAAGGAAGCGCACACACACACACACACACCCTTCATCCAGTTTTGTGAGAAAGCTTTGCCACAAAAGAAAACAATTACCCCAGTCCGTGTTTTGATCTATTGAGCCACTGTAGATTAAATTCATCCGAGGAACTAGGGAGGGAGCATAAGCCATTAGAGAATGAAGGGAACAGCAGGAGTGGGAAAACAGCAGCCTTTAATATTGAAGGTAATTTGTCTTCGCTAATAATTGGCCTCGAAGTAAAAACTAGCTGTGCTGATGAAATACCCCATAGACGGCAATACTGTGCGCTCAGACCTTGCACTTGGCTTTTGCGGTCAGCTGCTAAAGAGGGAGCTGTGCTGGGAAGCAGGCAAGAACTCTGCCCTCAGAAAGTGACGAGGCTCACTTCTAGCAGCTGTCAGCTAAAGATCCCACATCAGTTTGCGTGGGGAATACAGCCAGCAGCCCATCTCCCAGCAAGAGGACGTGAGAGAGGCGCTGCATTGTTTTCTAGAATCCGGACGCACTCCGGGTTACCTGTCATACCGAAAAGCACTCTCTTAAAACCAAGTGCAGCGATGTCGCTACGGAACGCTACTTGCAATCTCTTTGGTTAATGAGAGGTAACAATTAAGTCTCCCTAAGATTTCCCATCTCTCGGATATTAATTTTCCCTACATTAAGTGGCCACCTCTGAAAAGCATTTCCAGCCACACTCCAGACCCGCCCAGCTGTTTCAGCTGCACTACAGCTGACTTGCTAAAACGGATGGAAGGAAAACGGCTCCACCCGGGTTCGTAAGCGGAGGCCAACAGCTAAAGTGCCGGGAGTCCTGGTGAGCTGGCTGGCCCTATATCAAATGGCCACCTGTTCTAATGGCTGGAAAAAAACCAAAACTGGTGGTTATTTTATTAAGTGCTTTCCGTGTGGTACTTGGTCTGTTAAACCCTGCATCCTTGGTGTGCCAAACAACTGCATGTAATTACAAAGATGGAAACGAGAGAAGAACATAGTGCAACAATTGGAAAAGTGGAGCATTTTCTTGGTTGTATTGTGCAGCCTTGGAAAGGGATGTTGCCAATTGAAAAATAAAAAAAAAAATAAAAAAAAATTCAGACACCTCACTTAAAAAAACCCAAACACGTAACTCAATAGCCTTGCACCTGGCATCTGAGAAACACAAACCGCGTGTTTCGTTTGCTCCGTGTATCTGACAGCACTTTGCACACGGGCAGGTTTGTTGTCAGGTGAGTCTCTGGCCCTGACATTTAATTTGTGCAAGGTTTGCACGTAGCAGCAGGGGAGAGGAACACATTTTAGAACTGGGACAATGTTATAGACCCACAAAAAACTACTTTTTGAAACTGACTTGACTGTGTCCCTTTCTGCAGGTGGGTTTACAGGGTAAACATGGAGGGTTCTGCTATCTCTCCCTTGTGTTTATTAGTAGTGAAATAGCTACACGGCTCAGAGAAGACCTGTCTTCGTTCTCTGGCTCCTCGGGGGGAGGAGGCATTTTCAGTCTAGAACTGGCAAGCAGAAAAACCCCTCTTTAAAACAGCCAGGGCTGCAGAAGTCTCAGAAAGGGGCTGCATTTGCATTGTCAGAATGTCACGTCCAGGTCATTTTATAGAACATGCATCCAGGCCACCCTGTCTGGGTAATATGAATCCCAGTTTGTCCTAAAATGGCTCGATCCTTCCCCACGTAACACCCTCGTTTGTGGAGTGACTACCCCAGACTGGTTCTTACTGACCGGGCCTACCCACTGAGTGTGACAAAGAAAGAAAATATCCTTAGTAGGTACTGGGCTGCCCAGCTCAAATTCCTGGGTCATAAGTAAATCATTAAAATGGGTGGCTCCTCGTCTGTATTTCCCAAAATAACCGGAGTGGATAGTAACTCCCTGAAGGCTGCATCAGGTTCCTACAGCTTCTCTTGGCTTCTTCTCTCGCTAGCTCTGTGGTTGGGAGCATGAGGCAGCTTTAGTTTCCTTTTGAAATGAAGGTGACTGGAACCTTAAATTAAAAGTTGGAACATGCCGATGGGGCAATACGGCTCCCATACCTGGTCCTATCGCAAACAGTAGCAAAGGTGAGCTTGCTCTGCAGGCAATGGGTGGGGAAGGTTTGTAGGGGAGGGACTAAAAAAAGGTATGTCTGTTTTGATGTGTAAGGAGACGGGAGGTGAGAGTGTGTGTGTGTGTGTGTGTGTGTGTGTGTGTGTGTGTGTGTGTGTGTGTGAGAGAGAGAGAGACAGACAGTGGCATGCATTAGTGCTGCTAAGGTTCTCAGACTGCCTTTCATGATACACTTCATTCTTCTACTAGTACAACTCACACAAACATGTAAGCGCAGGGCTAGCATTTGTAATTTTTTTTTTTCCCTAATGGATATAAAGTACTTTCATTTTAAAACCAAGTAATGTTGCAGTGCACTAGTGAATCAGACGTGTCATTATTTGGGTTTGTTAGTGAAATGGTTGGGTTACAACCATCTAAACCACAGAGCACCACACTTACGTCCACATATCCAGCAACTCCCTCCCCTGCTCTGGACACATCATGAAATCGGTTATCTACAGCCAGGCACTAGGTACCCCAGAACTTGCTTCAAAGAAGTAGCCCGGGATACATACCTAAATCCACCTTCACTAAACAAGGACACACCACCAGAGTCAATTGTGTCATAGAACGGGTCACCCAAATACCCCAGAAGAACCTGCTTCAGCACAGGGGAAAAAACTCACCCACTGTACAACCCTAGTTGTCACCTGCCACCCCACACTAGAATCCATATGGGTACCATCAAACAGTTACAACCTATACTTGATGGGGTCCACATCCTGAATCTTTCACGAACCCATTCTTCTGGCCTTCAAACAACCCTCTCCCCCCGCCCCAAAATCTCACCCAGCTCCTCATCACCAGGACACAGCAATTCAAAGTGGCACCAGACCCTGCCAGAACAGATGTGAAACCTGCAGACATATCTCCCCTGCTATGATGATCAATATCCCCCACCCCCAACACAACTTTCACGATCCGTGGGTCCTACACACACCTAACATGACTAAGACTAAGATTTTGTCACGCATATTTTTTAGTGAACATCACGGACAGGTCACAGGCAATAAAAAAAAAATTCACAGAAGCCTGTGACCTGTCCGTGACTTTTACAAAAAATATCCGTGACAAACTGAGGCGCTGCGGAGTCTCCATACCACTCGGGGGGGGGGGGGGGGAACGACCGGTTCGGCGCTGTGGGGTTCCCTGCCACTCATGGCTCTAAGCTCCCAGGGGCCCTACCATCCACAGCGGCCAGGAGCTGTGGGGTCAGCAGCGGGGGGACCCTGCAGCTCCCAAGCACTGTGGACTCAAATCACGGAGGTCCCTGGAAGTCAGAGATTCCGTGATTTCCGCATCCTCCATGACAAAATCGTAGCCTTAATCATGGCATATGGAGCACCTCGTCCAGCACATCAAATGCCCCAACACCACCTGTGTGGGTGAAACCAGACAGTCAAATGAATGTCACAGACAAAAACACCCTGTCGCCCATGGGCAAACTTTTCTCAAAGCGATCACGCCACAGCTGACCTCTCACAGAATCGTAGGACTGGAAGGGACCTCGAGAGGTCGTCTAGTCCAGTCCCCTGCACTCATGGCAGGACTAAGTATTATCTCTTTCATCATCCTCAAAGGAAACCTGAACAACACCTTCGTAAGACCAGCCTGGGAACTTACTCTGCTGGATGCTAAAAACCATAGTCTTAACAGAGACACTAGGTTGATGGCTTATTAGAATAATTTGTAACACACCTTACTGCAGAGGTCCCCAAACTGTGGGGCACATCCCTCTAGGGGGGCACAGAGGAACATTTGGGTGGGGCCGGGCCAGCCTCCAGGGAGATGGGGAGGGAGCGCCACCCAGCCCCACCCCACCCCCAGCCTCAGCACCCAACTGTGGCCTGGCTCTGTTCTCAGCCTCGACCCTGCTCCCGGCCCCAGACCTGCCCCCAGCCTCCTTACTCCTGTCTGCGTTCCCCCCCCCCCCCGCCCCCCAAGGACCCACATCCTTGCTCCCGGGGCAGGGGGCACAACCCTGAAAAGTTTGGGGACCACTGCCTGATAAAATGAAGTGGGTGATTAAGGGTTAAGTGGTCTCCTAAAGCATGTGTGAACCCATTGTGCTTAACAATCTGTCCCATCCTGTATGTAGCTGGGACACTCTGGTTGCCTTCTCCAGACCTGAGAAGGAGCTCTGCGAAGCTCAAAAGCTTGTCCCTTCTACCAACTGAAGTTGGCCCAATAAGAAATATGACCTCACCCATCTTGTCCATCTAAAACCAACTAATTCTCCACACCCACATAATGAAGTGGACTAATCATCATGGGCCCAATCCTTCAAGTTGTTCCACAATATGCAGAACCCTGCACAGAACAGTTTACAGGATCAGCACTTTATACAATTAACCCAATTCATGGTCCAGGTGTCCTTAATCCTGCCTCAGCAAGAGAGGAGGGACTAGATAAGGGAGGTCCCTTCCAGCCCTACATTTCTACTAATGCTATGAGAGATTCTCTCTTTCATATTTCCATGCAGGGGCTGATTTTTCTAACCCGTGCAAATGCAATAGCTTGCATGGAAATGCATGCCCAGTTGTACACCTAATGCAGTGCAAATAAAGAGGTGTAACGGCCCATGGGAGCACCAAATTACCCAATTTGCATGTACTACCAGGATAACAGCACAAGCAAATCAGGCAGCCAAATTAAGGCAAATCTGCCCTCAGAAACATTTAGTTAATGCGAAGTTGAATTTTTACAGACAAGGCTGGAATTGGCGTAGGGGGCAGGTGGAGAGATTGGCACCTACCCCAAGCTGCCATCTTGTTCTCCAGAATCTGAGCTTTAGTTTTCTTTTTAAAGTCTCTAGCCTGGTTACAAAGAAAACCTTCACAATGTGAAGCGAGTGTAACCAAGAGAGCAACTTCTGCCTGAGTCTGCAGAGAGCCTGAAACAATAGCTCAGAAAGGTGTAAGCTGCCCTTATTGGCCTCAGGGAGGTGATAGCCCACGTGCCCAATGCTGAGGGTTTAACCCTTTCACTGCTGATGGAGCACATAAGAAAAGACAGGCAGGAGAGGAAATCTGCACAATCCACTCATTTTGCTGTCTCAAGTTAGTGGAACTTATTTTGTGAGTGGGAGAGTTCCTCTGCCTTTTTGTCCCCAATTCAAGCCTTTGTTTCCCATCTAGTATATTTTAATTTTTAAATGGTTTTCTCTTTCTCCAGGATGGTCTTTCTGCCAGCGTTCAGCAGTAGGCACTAAACAATATACATTTCCATTGCTAAAGCACCTGGGCACCTTACATCATTTATAGAGAGTAACAGGACGCACCTGAATGCTAAGAGGACAACAAAAATGTCCTACGATTAATCAGCCTAAACTGATTTGCCTGATACGGTCTTGAAGCATGCACAGCAGCGGGCTCTGATGGACTGAGCAGGTAACATTACAGTAGTGTCTGAGCACCTCAGTCCATTATGCATTAATCCTCACAGCGCCCCTGTCAGGTAGGGAACTATTCTAACCCCCACTGTACAGATGGGGAAACCAAAGCAAAGCAAGGCTAAGTGACTTGACCAAGGTCACATTGGAGCAGGGAACTGAACCCTGTCTCTGACTTGCAACCTAACCACTGGGCCACCCTTCCTCTAAGATGCCCATCCCTTCCCCTTCACTGCTGAAGGCTCCAGGCCTGGAGAGTTGATTCTGACAGCAGTGCCTGGCCTTTCCTGGCACTGATTTCAGCACTGGCTTGAATGGAATTGTGCGGGGTGTGTTTCGGGTTGTGCAGGAGAAGAAAGCAGCCCTCAGAGATGCTCCACAGACCACAGGTATCTTTGCGAGGCAGCTTTCCCCCCCGCGCTTCTCGCTGTTACATGCCGTTGGATGCACTCCAACGAGCCCTTGTTCCTGAGAAGTATCTCCAAGCCAGGGATTCGAGCCATGCCTGGGATCTCTGAAGGCCAAGTCATCTCTGAATCGGGCCTGTCGACCATCATCTGCAATGCACTGTTCCACGCTAAGTAACTTGGGTTCTCGAGGGGCCTTTCCCTCCCTCTGTTCCTCAGAACTCCTTTGTATTAAAGCATCACAGATAAATAAATAAATGTATCGAGAAAGCTCAGCCCAGGCCGGGGGGCTTTTAGCATTACCTAAAGAGGGGAAGTGACCTGCGTCACAGGCAGGACAAAGCCACCCAGCTCTCGCTCTCTCTCCATTTGCACCTCATTAGAGAGCGTTCAGGGTGTAATGTGGGCCCAGGTCCTCAAAGGTATTTTAGCTCCTAATGCCCACTGATTTCAATGGAAGTTAGGACGCTAAATACATTTGACGACGCTGAATACGTTTGAGGGCCATCTAGTCCAGCCCTCTGCGCTGAGGCAGGACCAAATAAACCTAGACCTTCCCTGACAGGTGTGTGTCCAATCTGGTCTCAAAAACCTCCAATAGTGGGATTCCACAACCTCCCTTGGAAGTCTGTTCCAGATCCTAACTACCCTTATACTGTAGTTAGAAAGCTTTTCCTGATATCTAACCTAGATCTCCCTAGCTGCGGATTAAGCCCATTAATTCTTGTCCTACCTTCAGTGGACACGGAGAACCACCGTTCTCTTTATAACAGCTCTTAACATGCTTGAAGACTTATCACGTCCCCACTCAGTCTTCTTTTCTCAAGAGTAAACATGCCCAGGTTGTTGGGTTTTAACCTTGCCTCATAGGTCAGGATTTCTAAATCTTTTATCGTTTTTGTTGCCCTCCCCAATTTGTCAAGTGTGGTACCCTTAACTGGATGCAGTACTCCAGCTCCTGAGGCCTCACCAGGGCTGAGTAGAGTGGGATAATTACCTCCTGTGTCTTGCATACAACACTCCTGTTATTACATCCCAGAAAGATATTAGCCTTTTTCACAGCAGCGTCATGTTCTTGGCTCAGATTCAATTTGTGATCCACTCTAACTCCCAAATCCTTTTCAGCAGTGCCACCACCTAGCCTGTCGGTTCCCATTTTGTAATCGTGCATTTGATTTTTCTTTCCTCAGTGAAGTACTTTGCATTTGTCTTTATCGAATGTCATCTTATTGATTTCAGACCAATTCTCCAGTTTGTCAAGGATGTTTGGAATTCTAATCCAGTCCTCCAAAATGCTAGCAATCCCTCCCTGCTTGATATCAGCCACAGATTTCATAAGCACACTCTCCACTCTGCTATCCAAGTCATTAATGAAAATATTGAACAACGGACCCAGGACTGACCTGGTGGGACTCCACTAGATACCAATGGCTTGCTGTCAAACTGGGAGGGTGTAACTACCTTTTGAGAATGGTCTTTCAACCAGTTTTGCATTCACCTTATAGTAATTTCATCTAGACCACATTTCCCTAGTTTTCTTATGAGAATGTCATGTGGGACTGCGCCCAAAGCCTTACTAAACATCAAGATACATCACGTCTACCACTTCCCCCCCATCCACTAGGCCAGTAGGAAATTAGGTTGGTTTGGCATGATTTGTTCTTGACAAATCCATGTAGGATATTACTTATAACCCTATTATCCTCTAAGTGCTTAAAAATTGATTGTTTAATAATCTGTTCCAGTATTTCTCCAGGTATAGAAGTTAGACTGCCTGGTCTATAATACCCTGGGTCTTCTTTGTTCCCCTTTTTAAAGATAGATATTATGTCTGCCCTTCTCCAGTCCTCCGGGACCTCAACTGTACCTTTGAGAACTCATATAGAAGAATCACTAATGGTTCTGAGATTGTTTCAGCTAATTCCTTATGTACCCTCAGATGCATTTCCTCAGGTTCTGCTAGCTTGAATATATCTAGCTCATCTGAATATTTAACTTGTTCTTTCCCTATTTCAGCTTGTGTTCCTTCCTCCTTGTTGTTAGTATGAATTGTGCTAACAATCTGGTCACCCTTAACCCTTTTAGTGAAGGCTGAAGCAAAACTGGCATCAAACACCTCAGCTTTCTTGATGTCATCAGTTATTCGTTCTCCTTCCCTGCTAAGTAGAGCCCCTACACTTGCCTTCATCTCTCTCTTGCTCCTAATTTATTTAGGGAACCTCTTCTCGTTGCCTTTTACATCCTTTGCTGGGTGTAACTCATTTTGTGCCTTAGCCCTTTTTTGTCCCTATGCTGGTGGTATTTGTTTGTATTCAGCCTTAGCCATTTGTCCATGTTTCCATTTTTTGTAGGATTCCTTTTTGATTTTCAGGTCATTGAAGTGTTCCCGGTTAAGCCATATTGGCCTGTTATTCTTCCTATACTTCCTTTGCATCAGGGTAGTTTGCTGTTGTGTCTTTAATAGCCTCTTTGAGAAACTGCCAGATGTCCTAAACTCCTTTTTCCCTTAGATTTTCTTCCCATGGGACCTTACCTACCAGTTCTCCGCGTTCGTTAAAGTTTTCTTTTTTGAAGTCCACTGTCCTTATTCTGCTGCTCTGACTCCTTCCTTTCCTTGGACTAAAGAAATCTACCATTTCATGATCACTTCCCCCCGAAACTGCTTTCAACCTTCTGATCTGCAAGCAATTCCTCCCTGTTAGTCAGACTCCAGTCTAAACTGGCTGTCCCCCTGGCTACTTCCTCCACCTTCTCCAACAAAAAGTTGTCCCCACGACATTCCACAAACTTCTTAAAGACTAACAGATTTATTTGGGAATAAGCTTTCGTGGGTAAAAAACCTCACACTTCTTCAGATGCATTGTTGTTTTTGTGGATACAGACTAACACGGCTACCCCCCCCCCCCCGATAATTGACACAAACTTCTTGGGAATTTTGTGTTTTGCCATATTACTTTAACTACTCAGATGGCTGCTGGAAAAGTCGCCCATTACTACAAGGTCTTGTGTTTCAGATATTGCGGTTTTTGTTCTAGAAATGCCTCGTCCACAATCAAAGCCTGCCCTTACAGATGAAGCCCCTCTTCTGATTAGCTTCCTTTGGTTTGTCGCAGTGAACTTTGTGCATTAGTCTTCAGGAACAGAGGTGCCGGGTAGAAATATCATCACGTTAGATGTCATTAATACAGCTAGGACAGTGACAGAAGCATTAGATAGTTCCCAGCATGACTGGAGTCCAGCAATAAGGAGCAACCTTCAGCGTTTTATTTTGAATCCTGATTCAGTGTCCTGACATTGTTAGCTTGTTCCACCCTGTTGCTGGAAGAGAGGAGCTGGTGTGTCCCCTGCACACTCTGCTCCACGCTCATCAAGCCTTCCTGTTTGGTGGATCTCCGGGCCCACGTATGCCGAAATTGGAAGCGACGCAGTGCCCGCTGACTCCAATCGGACTTGTGCCCACTTACATCAGGGCAGATTTGGCCCTGTATTTTGAAGTCAGTTCTGATAAGAGTGAATGACTAATACACTGCTGCTGAAAAATCGGTGGTTTTATCACCCTAGTCCGCTTCCACAACCTACAGACGCCGTCGTGTGTTGGAACAGATCTGAACCTGAATCCACCCTGCAGCATCAGACATTACTCAGGGCACAAAAGGCTCTGCCATCCCTGTCTATCCTGGGCCAATCTTTGCATGTCCTCTATGTTGATAAGCCCCACGAGTGTTCCCTCTCTGGGTACGTCTGCAATAAAAACCAAACCCCACAGCACCGAGTCTCAGCGCCTGGGTCAGCTGACACGGGCACGGGCGGTGGGGCTAAAACTGACAGTGTCACATTCAAGCTTGGGCTAAACCCTCCCCCCTCCCAGGGTCTCAGAGGCCGGCTGTCTATACTGCAACTTGGAACCCTACAATCCGAGCCCAAGTCAGCTGACCTGGGCCGGCCGCAGCTGTGCCACGGCCCTTTTATTGCAGTGTAGACGGACCCTCTGAGCACTGTTCGACAGAGGGGTTCTTTCAGCGGCCCCTTTTACGTGTTCCTCCTCCAGCTGTTTAATGGCAAGCCTGCTGCAGCAGAGGCTCGGTCTTCGCTCTGAACACCCGTCCCCGATATTTCCACCTCCTTTTCGGGATAACATCGGAGCTCAGCAGCGGTCGTAAAGCCATTCCACTGAACATCCAGCCTGTTCCCGAGGCAGTGGCTTTTGAAGGCATTGGTGGATTTCCACCTTTTCACAGCCAGCGTGTTAAGGTGGAAAGAACTTTTGGGTTACAGTTTCACAGCCCGGTCTTTAAACTGGAAATCGTAGAAGAGACAAACCTGTTTCGATTGACCCGGGGCTATCCCCGGCAGGGACAAAGTTACTGCTGAATTTGTGCCAAACAGGCATTTTCTGTGCTAGTTTCTCCCCCTTTCTGCTCCCCCACATCCCACCCCATTTTAGCAGGCTTCTCACTCAGGCTAACAGCAATGTACTTATTTTCTGGGACCACTGGGATATCTTGTGACACCGAAATGGAGTCTCCAGCATAGGAGTCCCTCATACCCACGCTCCACCACAAATCACGTGCGAAGTCAGCTTTATAAGCAGGGGATAAGCCTCTAGCGGCACCGTCCAGCCTCCTAAAGGCTTTGTTTCAAAAGGATGCAGAACAAGAGCCACATCTGTGTGTAGGATGCCAGCAAGCTAATGGCATCACAACTAGCAATAGCCAGCTCGTTACGTAGCTCTACAATAAAGCAGAGCGGTTTCAATTAGTAGCGAGGTTTGGTCTGTGGGGTTTCGGATGAAGTGAAATTTAGTAGTGAGGTTTCTGTTCCTAGTGAAGATCCGGTGTCTGGAGAGAGCAGCCCNTCCCCCACATCCCACCCCATTTTAGCAGGCTTCTCACTCAGGCTAACAGCAATGTACTTCTTTTCTGGGACCACTGGGATATCTTGTGACACTGAAATGGAGACTCCATTTCAGGAGTCCCTCATACCCACGCTCCATCACAAATCACGTGCGAAGTCAGCTTTATAAGCAGGGGATAACCTCTAGTGGCACCGTCCAGCCTCCTAAAGGCTTTGTTTCAAAAGGATGCAGAACAAGAGCCACATCTGTGTGTAGGATGCCAGCAAGCTAATGGCATCATAACTAGCAATAGCCAGCTCGTTATGTAGCTCTACAATAAAGCAGAGAGGTTTCAATTAGTAGCGAGGTTTGGTCTGTGGGGTTTAGGATGAAGTTAAATTTAGTAGTGAGGTTTCTGTTCCTAGTGAAGATCCGGTGTCTGGAGAGAGCAGCCCGGTATGTGAGGTTAAGCACATAGCGGTGGTACATAAGGAACAAAGTGCACGGTTGTCGCAAGGATGCGTTGTAGACCCTCCCAAGATAGTCACAGTCGCACGGATTCGAATGATTTGTGTGTCCTAAACTCAAACAGCGGCAGCCCTGCTAGATTTATGGACAGTGAAAGCGTAACCCCGTCAGAATGAGATAATTCTATCATCTCGCGAGTTTAGCCAGGCTACCTCGTGCTGCGTTTGTGATGCCATCCAGCCATGTTTTGCCTCACACAACAGTTCAGGAACCCTGGCTAAAGGTAACGTAGCGAGTTCTAGTATGTTTAAATTAGGTTTAGGTTATACCCCAGTCTAACAGTAAATAAACCTACCAGGTTATTAGTGCGTTTCCCTGTGGGGTGCTGAGAATAAAGTTTTAGGACCTCAGGAATTGCCAGATTGGATCAGATTCAAGATCCATTTAGCTCAGCTAATTCAGAGGACGGTTCAAGAACCCGGCAGTAGGCAGATGTGGGGCCATCTGCTCCCCTTCCCCTTAGGTCTCACCCTGATCTGCAACAGGGATTGGCTTATGTCCTGATGCATTAGGTTTAATATGCCTTTCACAAAATTTGTTTCAATTAATTATGATGATAA
Organism: Platysternon megacephalum; assembly: GCA_003942145.1. NCBI lineage: Eukaryota > Metazoa > Chordata > Testudines > Platysternidae > Platysternon > Platysternon megacephalum. The sequence continues at coordinate 7,593,836 of QXTE01000016.1, read as the reverse complement.
CTATGGATCTTCCTGTTATTCAGATGAAGGTCCAATTCCATGTTGTTAAGCTCCTGGACTCACCGACTTCCTGTGGCAATGAGTTCCAGAGTCTAATTGTTCTTGTCAGCACTTTTCATCAGAAGGTCTCAATGCACTTTACAAAAGGAGGATCACTATCCTTGTTCCCATTTCACAGATGGGGAAACTGAGGCACGACAGGGGGAAGTGACTTGCCCAAGGTCACCCAGCAGGCCAGTGATGAGCTGGGAAGAGAACCCACATCTTTCCAGTTCAGTGCTCTAGCCACTAGGCCATATATTATATCTAGCACTTTGCATGGTCATGTAAGACTGGAAGCAGTCAACAGGCCCTTCATATCTAGGATGGTTTGAGGACAAAGCTGTCACCTCCACATTACATCATCTTTGATGTGACAAATATCCAGAGGCTTAACAGATTGCTGAATAACCGGCAAGTGAGTCCATGCAAATTGTCACAAACCAGACCTCAAGTGAAGAAAGAACTAGGAGAGAAGTGTTGCTAGCTTAGCTTGAAATAAAGGGACAGAAATCCACCAGCAGCCTGGGACAACACGGAGAAGCATTGGCCTTTAGAAACAGGGCCCCAAAATAAAGGGCGAGAGGTGGGTCAAACACAGATGAGAACCAATAGATGTTAATGATTTTTTTTTGGGGGGGGGGGAGGGCATAAGTGTCAGAAAAATAATTTGAATGCAGACAACTTTACAGGGAGGGAAATGAAAACAATGGGGGGGGGGGGGGGAAATGACAGAAAAGAACCAGGCCAATCGGCCAGGAGACCAGGCACTAATTCCAAGGCCATTTGAGGATTTTGGAGCCCCAAGGAGACTTGTGCTTTAAACAAAAAGCTGCTCTAACCCTTAACTCCTGTATAGTGGAACTGGCTGTGCATTGGCTGAAGAAAGCCCTGCAATCAGACAGCTGGTTAGGGGGCATTTGGATACAGCCACAGGTTGGCTGTTTTGTCTTAAAGGATCTGCGCTGGAATTCCCAGGGGGAAGTTCTGGGCTATCCAGGGGGCCAGGCCAGGCCAGGGGCTCCCAATGGTCCCCACTGGCCTGGGCACCTGCGAATCTAGTAACTGGAGCCTGTGGGTGGACCGAGAAGAGGCGAAGAAAGTCCCTCGAGCAAGCGGGGGCAGCTGCCCAAGACCAGGCAGGGCCCCCCCTCCCGCCCTCCGGGGTCCTTGTCTCTCCAGCCGCTTGGGCGCTCAGCACTTACCCATGTTGACAAAGCTCATGACCGTGTCCGCCCGGCTGATGACTCTTCCCAAAGGAGGCGTCTGGATGCTCAAGCTGGTCAGCACGGGCCGGGAGACCCCCCGGCCCCAGCCCACCTGCTCGTCCTCTTCGTCCTCCTCCTCCCTGGCCATGGCGTGGTAAAGGTCCAGCATGAAGAGGGGAGCGGAGGAGGGCAGCTTGCCCCCAGCCGAGGCCTTGGGTCGGGGTCTGCCCGGCAGCCCTAGGATGGACAGGATCTCCCGCTGCATCTCCCGCTTCTCCCGGCCGCTTAGCCTGCGCTGCAGGAAGCTGGAGGCATGGAGATGGCTCCGGAGGAAGCTGCTGTTACCCAGGTCACACAAGAGCCCCAGAAGCCAGAGCAGAGCCCCGCAGAGCAGCCGCATCGCCTCTGCCGGCCGGGCCCGTGCGCTGCGCTGCGCTCCGCTCCCGGGGGCGCACGGGCTGCGCTGCGCCGCGCCGGCCTCACCAGCCGCCCATTGGCCGGCGCGCGTGGGAACGGGCAGCCGGGGGCTTGGACTGGGTCGTGGCCAGACAAGCGCCAGGTGCGGGGCCTTGCGGGAGCCTCTTCTCCGAAGGCGGAAGCTGGAAAGCGGAGCCAAAGCGCAGCAGCTCCTGGCTCAGGCTCTCCCCGCTGGGCCCGGGACGCGGAGCTGCCCCGGAGTCATTCAGCCAGCCCGGGGACCCCCCGGCCAGCCCTCTGCCCTGGGGCTTTACGCGGAGAGCTGTTGCTGGGTGTGCGCGTTAACCATCGCCAGGACCCGGAGCACGTGTCTGAACAGCGAACCCCCCCCGCTAAAGGGGCCCCTGGCCGGGCGGCTGAGCACAAGTGGCGGCGAGCTGGGGGAGCTCAGAGCGCAGCGCTGCGCGTCGGCGCAGCGCTCCAAACACCTGGGTAGGAGCGTGCCAGGCGCGCTGGAAAAACCGAGCTAGAAGGCGCCCCGCAGCGCTCCCTCCCAGCCCACCACCCCCGGCCTCCGCCGGGGCTTTGCCCTCCTCCTGCCTCGCAGGTGTTGGCTCTTGCGCTGGCCGCGCAGCTGTGGGGGATTTTCACCCCCCTCGAGAAGGGGCGCAGAGAGCGGGCTGCCGGGAGGCCAGCGGCTCTGCGGGCCCCGCAGAGAGAGCAGCGAGGGGCTGGCCCTGGCACCAGCTTTCGTCCACGGAAATCGGGGTTTCCAGCTAAAAGCTGGTCCTCATGGGCACTGCTCGGCGATCCGGCTTTCCCTGCGGCACAGGGCCGGGACAGGACTAAACAAGCCCATGTTGACCCCAGAATGGCTCTGCTCGGTCACCCCTCCACACCCGCTCTGCGGCCTGCGTGGCAATAAGCCCCACCCCGCGAGTGGGAACTTTCCTGGGCTGGTAGGTCCGGTTTGAAGGTGGGATGGGTTGGTTGGTAGCCACTGCCCTCTCCTGGCTCTGCTCTTAACTCTGACACTTCGCCCGTGTGACTGGAACTTGTTAACACTCGGGCTCGAAACCGTTCCCAGGGGCAGATCCTTATACAGCAGGTGGTGCTGAGCTGACGAATGTGCATTAGATCTTCATAGCAACATGCTAGTAGCAATGAAAGGCTTTGTGGGTCTGAGCAATCTGCATAGCATATAATTAGAGTGAGGCAAACATTTCCCCACCACCATTTTCTTACAAAAGTGCAGATTTAGGGCATGCACTCATGCCAGCCACCCCCCCCCCTTCTTTTTAAAAAATCAAACCTTTTGTTCTGACGGTTTCAAAACAGAACATTTACATTTTTGATTCAAAAGGGCTTGTTTAAACATTTATTTTTTTATTTAAAAATTAAAAACCTCAGAACCAAAATGAAACATTTCAGTTTAGGTTGAAATGAAGTTTCGGTCCTCCTGAAACAATGTAACAACAACAACAAAAATCGGTTTGCTGAAAGTTTTGCAAACATGGCCTTTTAGGTTGACCCAAAACAAGAGTTATTTATTTATTAGTACGAGCCTGCAAACGGAGGGGGAAAAGGTTATTTGCTCAGGTCTATATATAACTAAACTCGTTATCTCTAGCTTGCTTCTTGCTTGCATATATATACCTGCCCCTGGAGATTTCCACTACTTGCATCCGAAGAAGTGGGTATTCACCCACGAAAGCTCATGCTGCAAAACCTCTGTTAGTCTCTAAAGTGCCACAGGATTCTTTGCTGCTTCTATATATAATGTAGTTCCAAAAGAGAGAAGGTGTAGGTGAGACTACCAACGATGGGCAATATGGTACTTTTCAATTCTACCAGTTGGTTGTCATAGGAAGAGTTCCTGGGAACCACTGGATTTCTGTCCATGTGTGTGTTTTGTCTACAATGCGCACTCAGGACAATCCGAAATGATGTGGAGCAAGGTTTCACCTGTAGAAGTGTGTTCAAAAAGTGAAAACTGGCCCTATTCCAGATCAGAATCAATGGTTGTCTTAGACGAGATAAGCACATTTTGACTTGAACTGCAGACTTGTTTTACACCCTGTTTGTGGTGCAGTGACCTTTGCTTAAATAAAGAGCTGTTTAAAACGTGGCAGGTGCTAGTGACACGTACTGCTCAATGCAACAACAATCAGGAGTCAAGGAACAACATTTACAACACTAACAATTTCAAATCACCCCCTTTTAAAAAAATATTGCTTTGCTTGTAGTATCTCAGGAATGCAGAACTACTTATGCTATTGCACTGGTGGTAGGTACCTGAAGTGACCGAGACAGACACAACCGGGACAAAATGCAGGTCTGAAAATGGTAAACGTGCAAAGCCATTCCCATTGCAACTTGTGTAGCTGTCACTTAACAGCATTTAGCAAACTTGGCTTTGAAGGGACAACGAGCACATTAACTGTGATATCTATGTATCAAAGACACTTCAAAATGGATTAGTTACCTAGATTAGAGCAGGGGTTCTCAAACTAGGGGTTGCAAGGTCATTACAGGGGGGGTCAGGAGCTGTCAACCTCCACCCCAAACCCTGCTTGTCTCCAGCATTTATAATGGTGTTAAATATATTAAAAAGGGTGTTTAATTTATTGGGGGGGGGGTGTCGCACTCAGAGCCCTGCGATGTGAAAGGGGTCACCAGTGAAGTTTGAGACCCGCTGGATTAGAGGATTAAGAGGAACTCGAAGAATTCTGCTCAGCAGCTGCAGGCTCATGTAGTCTAATATGTGCATGTTTACACACACTAACCTCTGAAAATGAGTAGCAGGTCCCCAAGGGTTGAATTTAGGGAATTATTGAGTTTTCTGACATCGCTAGCCAAACGTATTCATATTGTACAGAGCCCATAAGTGTGCTAGGAGCCTCTCAGCTAACACTGAGCCACATCCCTGCCCCAGGAGTTTGTAATATACATTATGGACCTGAGACATACTATAGGTGAGAATGTCACTTTCATTAGGAAGCACATAGGTTATAAATATCACAGCCGATGTAGCAAACAACTTTGATGCAGGTACACTGCACATGCAGTGAGCTCTATGATGGGGCGGGATCTTGGAGTTCTCAGATATTCCCTTGAAATAATTTAATCCTTCAACACATTTTCCCCCTTATATGATAAACCTTTCATACAATCTTTCTGCAGCACAACATAGCACAGATTTACATTCAGGGAGACAGTCAATACATTCCAGTACAAATAAAACAGCCGTAGATGTGGGGAGAAGAGTTGCAGTAAACTGATGGCTCACGGAGTAGAATGCGTAGTCATTAGAGACAGGCCCTTCCAGGAAAGTTCAGGAATCAAGAGTGCCTTGTTCCTGTTTAGCTTAACCTGCTTTGAAAACGGGTTCAAATAAACAGGAACAAGTCACTTTTATTCCAGATTGAGTGCCCGCAGCTGGAATTAGTCAAGAATAGCTATTGCACTTTAAATTTACACCCTACCTTCATCTAAAACCACTTTCACGCATAGACAAGCCCTTGAAATGAGATTTGACTCTAGGAAACAAATTAGCCGGAAACAGGGGGCTGGGGGCAGATGTTAAAGGCTGCATTCACCACTTGTGATGAGGAGAGAGAAGGAAGGAATCTGGTATTTGAGCACCACTGTAACAGGAGCATTAGAGAGAAGTTTGGAGAAATATTGCCCCTTTTCCTTCCCTGCTAAATCCAGGGAAGGCCTTGGAGACTTTTGTACTAGAATCGGTTGGAGAGGAAGCCAGGGAAGACTTGTGGGAAATAGGAGCAGTAAATTATACCATACTGAGCTCAAGAAACAAGCCAGTGCCTTGGAAAGTAGGAATTACAGGCGTTGGGAGACTACAGCATGAAAATACAATGGGGTGAGACAGGGTTAAAAGAAGTGAAAAGAGTTTTGAGTTGAGTGCACCTAAGCTCCTGCCACTAAGGGTAAATCTGGAATTGGGGTCGGGGTGGGGATGAAGTTTGGGATGAAGATGGTTTGGTTACTATAGACAGATTTACCCCTGGCATTAATTAATTCCCAGTCTTGATCAGTGGCAGTGCATCTTACAAGCACCTGCACCACATGGTCTCACTCCCTGCAGTGCAGGTGTAGGAAGAGGGAATGTGACAGGAGGGGGGGAGGACACTTGGTTTTCCAAGCCAACTCGATCTAGATGTTCCTGTTTGCTCCCCTAGGGCTAGTACTGACTTTACACAGCTTGGGATAGGGGGACTTTAAAACCCAGTACATCCTACAGCAGGATCCAAATTGCATTATTTTCCCTGGTCACATGCAGCAGTATGGACGAGCTGGACTCTTGGCAATGACAGGCACGTTAAGACAACACATTGCTTTACTTCCCATAGTACAGCCACATGCAGCTTTTAAACTGGAGCAGGGTTTGTCTGGGTCAGCTGTATAACCTTAGATTGCTCCGTGCTGTTCTTTTGCTTTGCAAGCCAATTTCCCCGAGCTTTCACTTTCTATGGCTCACATTATTAACCTGAGTCTTTAACGACTGCACATTCTTATGTATTGCTCCACCGTGGAACCGACCACCTCTCTCTCCCCAGACAGTCCAGTATTACATCATAGAGTAGATTATATTAGCATGCTTCCCTGGGATATATAAAATCCCTTGGAGAGGAAAAAAAGAAATGGAACAAATAAGGATCTCAAGACCATATTTTGCAAAGTAATTAAATAACCCAAACCATCAAACATCTCCCTACCTGGCAAGCAAGCGGCTCATTCCTCTTAAATGTGGACCTTGCCACCTGTTATCCAGACCCTCAGTAGCTCCAGGCTAAATTAGTGCAATGCACTTCACCTGGAGTTCACGCAGAAGCTCTTGGCAGTGCAGAGCACAGCTGCTTGCTTGGAGTGGTGATGGTGTGAATTCATAACCTATATAAGTCTCTGCACTGATTTCTATTCACTTTATACCAGTGAGTGGTTGTTAGAGTCCTGATGTCTTATGCAATAGTTATTGGAGACTCCACCACAGCACGTGGTTTGATTGTGAAATGCCTAGATGGCAAAAGAATAGAAAGCATAGGAATTAAAGAGCGGTGAACCATCAATTCTAAGCCAATCTCTGACATGTTCTCTCAAAGGCAACATTTGCTGCATTATAGATGCATTCCAAATACATTTTTATACAGCCATGCCGCTTTTGCTTTGTAAGAAAACGTTTCACCTTTAATACGTATGTTTATAAAGCTAGTACGGTGGAATAAAATAAGAAGCGAGATGGTTATTACTGCAAGCAATTTTAATACAAAAAACCTGTTTTAAACAGTTCATTGGTTGAGCTTCAGTTTCTGCCTCAATTAAACCAATTGAGAGAATCACACAGCAATATGGTCAGAGCTGAAGAGGAACAATATTTAATAAATACAGGAAGTCCAGATAGCCCCTCCCCAGACCCACCCTCATGGTCACTTGGTCAGTTGATTTTATCACAAAGAAAAGTCGCATACAAAAGCGAGATAGGACTTGCTAGCAAGTGCGCTGGTGAGACTCATTTAAAGGACAAGCAACTGTGCATGTAAGTCCCAGGTTTCTTCTAGGAGTAGAGGTGACGTAAATCTCAGCCTGGTTTGAAGTAGAATGACCAGTCAAATAATAAATAGGAAAAGAGGTGCAGATAAATAGCAATTCTGTAACAAACAATGAGAGTCAGTCTCTTATGCGAACTGACTGGGTGGCCATCCAGAAGAGTCTTCTAACTTGTAGGACAGGAAGTGACAGAAGCACCTTTTTGTCCCATCCTCTAAAGGACGTATTTGTAGTGTTGCCAACCCAGTGCTCTCTTCTGGATAACTTTAAAGTTCTACCCCCAAAACCCATCACTATTATTTGCTCTTTAAAAGCGTAAGTGCTGGGACAGTATTTTAAAGACAGCATTTGTAATGAACCCTATTACTGTAGCATGTGCAAATTTTATTAATTCAAACAAACTCCAATTTCTTCAGGTAAAATCACATAACCTTTAAAAAAAATGGAAGCAGACGCCCAAAATCCCCTCACCTCATGTTTCTCTGTTTGAGGTATCCATGATTTACAAAAAAGAGTTCCTTGAACACTGTAGGATTGTTTTTTTTGTTTTTTAAATATAATTTATCTCGCTGAGACAGCAAGTCAAGTTTATAAAGATGCATTTAGGAACAATCCTAAAAGATAAAGCAGGTTCACACCCTGCACCGCGCAGAAATCCTATTTATAATTTTTTTCTTGACTTTTTTTTTTTTTTTTTTTTACACTTTCACATCTTGACGTTTTTTGCTTGCTTTCTCTCTCCCACGTTTGTTTTCTGGGCCCCATTGTGAATAGGGGTGACCAGGAGGCAAATTTTATCTACATAAATATTCACATGAAAATAGTAACTTACAAAAAAGAAAAAAAAAAAAAACCCCAAATAAGGCAGCTTCATAACACAATTATTCTTTTACACTTTTAACAATATAATTTTTCCCGTTTAGAATAAATATACATCCAATGTACGTAGCAGGGTTAAAAATTGGACACAGGTTTGTTTTGTTTTAGGGGGTGTGGGTACAGTATTATCTCTTGGGGCCTGGAGTTTTGGGGGTGGCAGTGGTAGTTTTCTTGGACATGGTTGGGATTTTGGAAGGTTTTGCCAACCCCCGTCGCGAACTGCCTTGACCCCCTGCCGTGCTGCTTTCTGAAGTGTCCGAACAGGCTGACTGAGTTTCCAGAAGGTCAAAATCGGAGGCGTCGCTTCCCCGCCGGCTGCTGGCCCGACTCCCGGCCCGACTTCCAGCGCGACTTGTGGGACGACTGGCTGTTTTTTTAGGATCTGAAATTAAATCCAGGTATTTGTGACCACGCTGAAACATCTCCCCATTCTAACCCTTAGCAAATGGACCCCACCCCCAGGAGCGCCGCCANTTAAATCCAGGTATTTGTGACCACGCTGAAACATCTCCCCATTCTAACCCTTAGCAAATGGACCCCACCCCCAGGAGCGCCGCCAGTCCTGCCCCCGAAATGCCGCCCCCGACAGAGGCGGCGGAAGGTCCCGCCCCCAAATTACCGCTGACGACCGGGGCGGCCAGCGCCCCCCAAATCTTAGCGCCCTAGGCGAACGTCTAGGTCGCCTAATGGGTTGCGCCGGCCCTGCCCACCCCCCTTCAGTGCCGCCACCAGTTTGCAGACCCAACGATAGCAGCAATGTTATTAGAAGACTGTGCAATAAATACAGGATCACTGGTCGCTCTATGATCTACAATGACAGTGAGTAACTTCGCCTAAAACTTTAAGTCTCACTGGAGAATTTCACAGCTTGTTTCTGGCTGTTCTCACTCCAGGCTCTGGGAGACAGAGGGTCTGTGGTATGAAGCTTTTATTCTGAACGCAATTTAAAGGAAACCCCTCTTAAAATGCATCCCAAACTACTCAGGGTCAAGGCAATCACTGAAACATCTCTACTACAAATGGATAAACAGACCAGGCTGTATAACGATGCCCTTTAGTTTATCCTAAACTATTACCGATGGTCAGTAGCTTCTCCTTTCTCTTGATTGGAATCCATAGACAGGGACAGCTATGAAAGGAGGTAGCACTTATTTTAGCATCCATCACAGGTAAAACAGTCAACCTTGCACTTACCAGCCCGATTGGTTTTGGCACCTGTAGAGACGGGAGAGGAACTATTACTGGTATCACCCGCAAGAGAAGTTCGACTAGAGTGAAAAGTCGGTCGCTTCAGCTTGCTGCCTGCAGACGGAGTCACCTTCGAATAAAGAATGCACCAAGAGCCTTTTAGATGTTATGGTATAATTCACTTTGTAATGGGTTAATATCAGAGGCAGATCTCGGCAACAGGATTCCAGTATATAAATACCACCATCATCGTAAAGGTCAAGGAGAACACACACAGTAATTGTTTTATTGCTAAACCAAAGCCTAGTCCCTGAAAACATTCATACCAGTGGTGGCTTTGAGCCTTCAGCATAGCACTACATCCATTGTTAATTATTTTGTTTAGTTTGATATGTTTTTATATCTATATCTATCCATCTCTGACTAAGCTATAGATCTCTTTCAAAATACCTGCCATCTGTAGTCCATCTTAAGGACCAAGTACTGTTTTGGGTCTAAAAGCCACACAAAAAGTCACATGAAATCCTGGGAAATTTTTAGTATTTAAGAAGTCCAGAACAATTTTAAAGGTTAATTATTTTTTGGTGAAAATATGTTGTGTTTTTTTGGTGAAAATGTGCGAAATTTCAGTCCCAAGTGACTTAATAGGGCCAAGGGATTTCAGCCTAATGTATATAAATTGGGACAGACAACCAATAAAGAGAATTTTAAATATTAAAAAAAAAAAAATCCAAGACATTCGTTCAAGCACTAGTGGTGAAGGAACACATGAAATGCAGGCCAGAAGGTCTCTACCATAACTGAAAGCTTCTCAGTGAAGCTTTAGATGCTACTCACATTCTGGTTTCTGTTCAACAGTGTGTTCCGTGACCGTTACGATGTTGCAGATAAACACTAGAGGAAGCAACACGACACAAAGCTTTCTCCCACTGTTACTTCTCTTGCCACAGAAAGAGGAAACTGAAGAAAGCGTGACTCTAAGTCAGAATAATATCTCCAATGAAGAGAGGACTCCTGAGTCCAACTGGAAAGAGCAGCTCCAAGTTTCTAAAATAAGCCTAGTGCTGGGTTGAAGACAACCTAAAATAATTGCAGGAAAACAGCCACCCAAGGTTACATCCAATCCCGCAGGTACTGGGATTCTGGCATTTTACATAAGAATGGCCATACTGGGTCAGACCAATTGTCCATCTAGCCCACTATCCTGTCTTCCGACAGTGGTCAAGGCCAGGTGCTTCAGAGGGAATGAACAGAACAGGTAATCATCAAGTGATCCAGCCCATCGCCCATTTCCAGCTTCTGGCAAACAGAGGCTAGGGACACCATCTCTGCCCATCCTGACTAATAGCCATTGATGGACCTATCCTCCATGAACTTTAGTTCCTTTTGGAACCCTGTTAGAGCCTTGGCCTTCACAACATCCTCCAGCAACGAGTTCCACAGGTTGACTGCGTTGTGTGAAGAAATACTTCCTTTTGTTTGTTTTAAACTTGCTGCCTATTAATTTCATTTGGTGACCCCTAGTTCTTGTTATGAGGAGTAAATTACACTTCCTTATTTACTTTCTCCACACCAGTCATAATTTTATAGACCTCTATCATATCCCCCCTTGATGGTCTCTTTTCCAAGCTGAAAAGTCCCAGTCTTATTAATCTCTCCTCATATGGAAGCTGTTCCAGACCCCTAATAATTTTTGTTGCCCTTTTCTGAACCTTTTCCAATTCCAATATATCTTTTTTGAGATGGGGTGACCACATCTGCACGCAGTATTCAAGATGTGGGCATACCATGGATTTATATACAGGCAATATGATATTTTCTGTCTTACTATCTATCCCTTTCCTAATGATTCCCAACATTCTGTTTACTTTTTTGACTGCCGCTGCACATTGAGTGGATGTTTTTCAGAGAACTATCCACAATAACTCCAAGATCTCTTTCTTGAGTGGTAACAGCTAATGTAGACCCCATCATTTCGTACGTATAGTTGGGATTACGTTCTCCAATGTGCATCACTTTGCATTTATCGACACTGAATTTCATCTGCCATGTTGTTGCCCAGTCACCCAGTTTCGTGAGTTTAACAGCACAAAGGGCAGACTGACTCAACAACAGCTGGACATTCTTTTGCAATTTTCAGTTCGTGTCACCGTAAGAAGAAATGCCTTTTAATAGTTGGAGAGTCGCTGTGGAATAAATCTTCTGACAAACAGCTGGAGAGAGATTTCCCCAAACACCCTCTGATGTGAATTGGAGAGATTTTAATTTCTTTCTGTCTCGTGAAGCTACAGCAAAGGGAGAGGAAGCAAAGGGAAAGTCAAGAAAGAGGATGGATGCCTCGTTGGATACATGGCAGTTAAGTTCCATCAACACGTTTTAAAGCGCCGGACAAGCCTTTGAATAGGACCAAACAGAAACCGTGGAATGAGGTTTTAAGAAATTTGAAAGTAACTCCCTCTACGTGCATTTCTCTCCGGCACTTTTTTGTTTTGAGAGCGACTCTTTTACACCGTCAGTAAATACTGGCGCTTTTGATCCTGGCCCTTGACCGGACTTTATAACAAAATTGCAGTATCTTCCCAACAGCTTCCCAAAGCCTTTCTTATGGCAACACATGGATCATTTTATACATTTCAGGAATTATACCTGACTTTTTGATAACAAAACTTCAGAAACTATTTTCAAGGGAAGATCAAGTATGGGAGACATGACAAATTGCCAGGAAGTTACATCACCAAAATCTACATTAAAATTCTGAACCATCACCAATTCCCAGAGGTCAGAAAATTCTAAGTTCAGGCTGGAACTTCAGCCTCCAGCCTGAATTCACTCCGCTGTATTTGAGTATTGCAGAGGTCTCGCATCAGTGTGTGATGTTACAGGACATATCAGATATGCCGGAATACGCTGATGGGTATATGTACTTCAGAAAACTATGGCAAAAGTGGTTACTGTGCATGCGCTGTAGCTGATTTTCAAGTGCTAACTCGGCAATTTTATTCCTATTTTTAATATTAAGAGGCCCTAATTTTCATTATGGTCTTTTTTGAATGCTAAAAAAAAAAAAAGTGGCTGAAGCCAGGAAAAGTTACATTGGGTTTTGCAATCTGAGAAGTTACTGTTTTAAAATTGCTCAAAAGGGGGTAAAACTGGATTGAAGGCATCTTGAACATTGAGTTTCATTCTCGTGTGAATTTCTTTTTAATCCGAGTTAGGAACCCCTGAAAAACGCCAACAGGCTTAGCGTTAGCTGTGCTAACAAGCGCTGCTATAATAAAAGAAAAGCATTCAGCAGACAAAGGAAGCAGCCGCGTTCCTTCCTTTTAACAGGTCCTTTGACTAGCAGAGCCATACTCTACCTCGGAGCTGGACAGGTGGGAGTCGGAATTATCGAAGCCCCTGTGAGGGGTGCCAGCTTTACTGTTTACCAACCAGGGTTTGTCATAACAGCGAGAGAAGTGATGTGGAGTCTGTGAAATGGAAAATCCAAAGGAAGGGTAGGGAGAAAGGGGGGGGGGGGAAGGGGGAGGGAAGAGGTGAAAAGTGAGTGAAAATGGAACAGAAAAGTATCCGAAATGGGAAAAACAAACAGAAAAATACATAAATTCTAAAAGAAACAGACGACAAAATAAAATGCACATTTGGCACGATGCGGTGAAAAGGAGACACAAAAAGGCAGCCACTTCCTCCTTCATGCTAGCCGGCTGCTTGTGTGATGTCCAAGACAAGTCTGCTCCTATCGCACAGAGAGACGGCAGGGGAAATTCTGCCTTGTGGAAGATAGGAGAATTGGGAATGGTCCCAAGAGTTACAATGTGAGAACATAAAAATAAAAACAACCTCAATAGGCAACTCAGCCTTTCCTGAGACGTGTTTATGTTCTCTCTACGAATGATCACCTACCTGCAGGTGTAGTGTATACAAAGTGGGAAGAAACTTGTAGCATGAATGATTTAAAAATATCGACTGTGCAGTCAATGGGTTTATCCCTGCCTCAAGTATCAGTTTAAACCAGGCTCTGCCATTCAGGTGTCCACCAATGAAGCATACATTAGCCTATTTCCTGAGTCCCCCCGCAAAAACCTCTCCTACCTAATGCTTCAGCTCCTGGTCTCCTTGGAATGGGGTCTGAGTAGGTGTGAGCAGCAAGAAAGCAAAGGACTATCAGCCGTACCTTGGTTCCACTAGCAGGCGCTGCTGGAGAGGATGGCATAGAGGTGCAGCTGTGATTACTCTGGCTCGCACTAGAGCTGGACCGCGTTGGGGAGGCAGCCCGGGAGGAGGGTTTTGACCTTCGACCCCGTGACCTGAAAGGCGTCATTCCCTGCGAGGCTCCCTCTGGTAAAATAAACTTCTCTCTAAGTTCGAGGTTGGTCCTTCCTCGTGCTGAAAGAGGAAACAAAGCAACTCCTGAAAAAAATCTCACCCCTGAGGAGTTTCACCCAACTCCTGCTTAGCCCCAGGAAGACATCCCTCAGACATCCTTGCAACGTCTTGGAAACTCCATCTCTGACCTACAATGGATGTCTTGCTCTCATCCCGGTCACAGCAGAGCGAGACCAGCGCAGCATTCTCGCTCTGTTGCGACAATGTCACGTTGCTGATTGGTTCTTGAAGACTTGTGATTGAACTCCTGAACCTCTAGGGTTCTTTTGCCTAACAGAATTATGCAACTTTTATGCATGTCCTGGGCCTATTATACAAGTCTAGTTAAAATTAGCACACGCAGCTGATGACATTCTTAGGACAGTTTAAAAATACGGAATAGAACTGCTCGGAAAGGTTGTACTCCTGCTCTCACACCCAGCACACAGCTATGTGGAGTGTGATCAATTTTCCAAGCTACAACAGCTCATATCAGAGGGCAGATGTAAAATTTGGATCTGAAAGTCCCAGGAACTGGAGGGTCTCTCCGCAACTAGCAATGGGGTAACAATGCAGTTGGAAGTTCTATGTCCTGAGATACTAAGATCAGCATAGGCCAGTATCTCAGAAACTCACCAGGTATATACAGAGAGCAAATTCATTAAGTAGGTAGGAGCAAGGCCATGCACAAAGCCTTACAGGACAAAGGAGCAATATTAGATTCAATGTGTTAGACTTGAAAGACAAAGAAGCAATTGCAGGGTAGAAGCCTTGTTCTGTGATAACCTAGGGATGGGAAGAACCCTGGCACCAGCACTCTAAAACACCCGTAGCAAAGCATTAACAGTGGAGACAAGAAGCAGCGTCGCACTAGTAAATTCAAGAGCTTACAGAAAGCAAGCAGCACCGCTTCCGAATCATGCTGATTTCGGCAATAAGCCGCAGGTGACAGAAGCAAAGAATATTTAGCATGAGCTTCAAAAGATAATCAAAAGCAATTAATGTCTCAAAGATCGTGCTGAGATAAAGGGACACATTGACTACTACCAGACCTAACCTGTTTCACATAAGGAAGAGACTGTAGTGAGTAAGGACTGTTACACATTTCCTTTTTTCTTTCTCCCAGAGGGCTGGGGTGGGGAAAGACCGTTTCCAGCCCCAGATCCCTCACACAGACACACACTTTACTCTCCCTGCCAAAAAAGTCCTTGTGTTGCATTTGCTTTCCTTCCAGACAAAATGGGCTGGAAGCTGTTCTCCTCTGGAGTCCCAACATGCATCAGTCACCGCTTCCCTTGGGAGAGGATTTCACATTCTAACAAGCCTTGTTCTTGGGAACTTGTTCTCAATACACACTCTCTATTTGCCTTTATATTTCTCCACTCGATTATGCCCTAAACAACTCTCCTCTCTCCTTGATGCTTACATCTTCTAAGCAATATACCTGCTTATTATGGCCCTTACTTAATCAAGATCTAGTTAAGCTATCTTATTTTGTTAATTCCTTTCCTCACAAGTCAATTCTTCCAGCCCTCTAATGATTTTTACTGTTCTTCTATGAACTCCTTCCGGTGGGTTGACATCTATCTAATTACCGACATGCCCAGAACCATATGGAGTTTTACAGGTAGGCTCCTCCGTGGTGCATAGTGGAACTAACGCATCCCTCTTACAAGATACAATGTACCGCGGCCAAAAATATCACTGGCTTTTTTTTGCTGCCATAGATTTATACGTTACAAAGGCCAGAAGGAACCACTGTGATTGTCTAAGTCTGACCTCCTGTACAACACAGGCCGTAGGACTTCCCTGAATTGATTCCTGTTTGAACTAGAGCAGATCTTTTAGAGAAACATTCAGTCTTGATTTAAACATTGCCAGTGATGGAGAATCCATCACAACCGTTGTTCCAATGGTTAATTACCCTCACTGTAAAACAAATATATGCTTGAATCCTAGTCTGAAATTGCATGCTCACACTCAGCTGGGTGTGGCTCATTCCCCTTTCAGAGAATCCCAGCAGCCGAATGCTGGTTGCTGCCAGGCTTCACCATGGGCCTCTCTCACTCCCTGTACTGAGCTCTCCGGAAGAGGAAAAATGGAGAAAACAGTTCAAGTCCCACTTGAAGCAGCAGCACTAGCGACATGTATCTCAACTGTTGCTCTGCATGATGTGATTTCCGGTGCTAATGTGCAGACATTAATTGCTATCAAAGGTCCTTTAAGGGCATTTGAAAGCCAGAAGCGAGAAACACAGCAGAGATTCCTTTAGTACAAATGGGGAATTCTCCAGCTTATGCAAAGAGCACCAAAAAGAATAATGTAATGTGCCAAGGCAAAAAACACACCGACAACAAAAAGGCCCAGGTTGACCTTACACAGACCTGGCCGTTCAGCTATAAAATACATGGGAGTCAGATTTTTGTCTTGAGAGAACATCCTTTATCCCTTGCAAAATTCTTCCTATCTTGAGGCTGGATTTAACACAATGTTTTCATTAACAAATCCATCACGTAAGATGGTCGGCACTGGACTGGGAGACTCAGAAGACCTGGGTTCTATTCCCAGCTCTGCCACTGACTTGCTGTGTGACCTTGGGCAAGTCACTTCCCCCCATGGCTTCTATTTCCACTCCCTCCCCCTCCCCTCCCTTTGTTTTGTCTATTTAGATTCGGGACAAGGACTGTATCTTTGTGCACTTGCATAGCACCTAGCATGAAGCAGTTTCTAGGCACTATTGTAATACAAATTATTTTTTAAAAGGAAGATGCCCTGAAATGGTCTGAAGAAACCACTCACTGCAATTCACGTCAAGACAGGTAGCATCTGGCCACAGTACATTGTATGCCACAATCACAAGCTGCTTCACTGTCTGCACCGAATAGCAATACATTCGGTACCAGGCTAGCTCCCAGACTGATTTTCTACACAGGTACCTGAAAACTAAACCCAAGACAACCAAGTGTTTTCAAAACTCACTGTGGAGTGGGTTTTTGAAACTCCAGCCTCATGTACCATCACCATAGTCTATTTTTACATCTAGAAACATCTAAAAAGGAATAATGGGAGCTGATATACAGCATGGGGTGTCCAGGACTTGGCGTGGGAACGTCTATTATTTTATAAATAGAAATAAATATGTAAACTGAAGAATTGGGTTCATCTTATTCATTTCAAACGAAAGTCCCACATCAAGCCCAAATGGACTTTCTCAAGACATTTTAGAAAGGGACCAGCTGTGATTAACTCTGATCTTTTTCTACCACAAAAAAATACTGATCCAGGAGAAACTCTCACAGATTCAACATTTCAAAATCCAGAGAAAAATCACTGACTCCAATTTTTCCATGCAGTACATGGTTCAGTTTTCCAGTCATAAAAATGTTTAAGCTTTCCTTGTTTATTTCCAAATGTTTCTGATTAAAAAAAAACAACAACTCTTTTCAGATAAACTGAAATAAGATCCCTGGGAGCTGAACTGAATAAGAAAGGAAGGATGGTTCGGTGAGTAGGACACTAGCTTCGGACTTAGGAGAGCTGGGTTCAATTCTCAGTTCGGCCACAAATGCTCTGTGACACCTTGGTCAACTCACTTAATCAATCTGCCTCAGTTTCCCATCTGTAATTGGGAATACTACTCCAGTACCTCACAAGTAAATTTATTAAGATTGTGAGTGTTCCGATACTGCGGTAATGGAGGCCAGATAAGTATCTAAGAAAGCACAATGATCAATATGTCTAACTATGAATCTAAGCCCTGGTCTACACTGGGGGGGGGAAAAATCGATCTAAGTTACGTAACTTCAGCTACGTGAATAACGTAGCTGAAGTCGACGTACTTAGATCGACTTACCGTGGTGTCTTCGCTGCGGTGAGTCGACTGCTGCCGCTCCCCCGTCGACTCTGCCTGCGCCTCTCATGGCGCTGGAGTACAGGAGTTGACGGGAGAGGGCTCGGGGGTTGATTTATTGTGTCTAGACTAGACGCGATAAATCGATCCCCGCTGGATCGATCGCTGCCTGCCGATCCGGCGGGTAGTGTAGACATAATCTGTCTGTTCAAACTCAGGGTATGTACTGTGTGTGTTTTTTCCGGTTTCTGACCCACCACTCAATTTTCTGAGAGTTGATTTAGTTAAAAACGGTTTTGAAATGTCTCGACTAGAATATTCTTGATATTGTCAACACTGTGTCTCAGCATTCACAAAGGCAGCAGATGTGGTGGGGCAGGCGGGCTGGTTAAGAAGCAAAGCCATTCTTAATGATGGGCGAGCGGGGATGCCGGCTAGAGTGATAAAGCAAAAATAACGCCAACCTATCGGAGACTGACTGGCAATCGAAGAGCTGGAATCAGAGCGCTTTATTTTACTTCCAGGGTGGTGAACTAGAATAAAGAAAAACACACACATACAAGGAAACGGACAGAGCAGGAGAAAGCAGAAACTGGTCAAGAACGAAATGCACAGTTGAAGGACAGCTCTTTTTCACCCCATGCAGCACTGCCATTTTGCTTGAGAGGCGGGGAAGGAAGAGTTGGTAACTGGAATCTTGCAGGAAATTTTTTAGGCATACACACCCAGAGCTTCTGGAAACAGCACCATTGTCCCTAAGTATACAATGTGAGCATTTTCTTTATAGAGGGCACAGCAGCACATTTGAATCACATTTATCAGCAAGAGAGATTATATTCTTGTCTAGAGGCTTTTTACACCTGATTTTACCTATGTTTGTATGGAATTGGAACAGTTTTTATTAGATTTCTCCAACACACCGGCCATCTATCAGCACATTGGATTTGTAACAGTAACATTTACAGCAGAATCCACACTGTTTGTTGTAAAAGACACACAAGTCCACGAAGGCTGGAGTTCTGCTGAAATCGGCACATGCCATCAACCCAAAAGGAAACACACACAAGACACCAGCTTTTGACCATCGTCGAAGAGCGCAGACAACAAATCAAAATGAGGGGTTTAAACTACAAAAAAGAAATGGCCAGCAAATTGGTATGAAAAAAAAATGGATGCTAACAAAATAATTTTTAGTAAAAGGAATTTTCTTTTTATTCAGGGTAACTAATTTTAACTCCTTGATGCACAAGGTTTGGATTTTCTGGAAGACCCTTTGCAAAGGTTTCATACTGTAATACTGCCATCCCCAGATGTTCAAAAATGTTGTGATTGGCTTAAAATCATGTGATTTTTACACGAACAATACACAGAGTTCTTTTTATTTGCTTTCTGATTTTTGAACCTTCAGGTGCACTCAGATCACGTTTTCAAGCTTTTCTCAGCAACCAGGAGGGTGACAAACTTGTTTGTTTCCTTTGAAATGAAAATTGAGATTCTCACCTATTCATATGACTCCAGAAACTGGGGCTTTAAGAACACTACCAAATATTGAGAGACTTGCAATAAAAATCACACTAAGTTTTGGGGTTTTTTTAGTTCCTATTTTCTCCAAATCTTCCTTTATTTGCACAAGCCCACAGACTGATGAGATCTGCTTCAATGAAGCATCTGGTGACTTCACAACTATTGTGGAGATGAAAGGTCTCTGAGAAACAGGTTCTTCCTTACCTCTGCAAGGGTCATTTTTCACTAAAAATTCATCCAGGGCCATCCATCCTCCTCCAACTCGAACCATGACAGTGCTGCGCAAAATACGGACAAGCCGCAACTGCTGGGAATCACCAAACTGTGGAACCAATAGAGAAGCAGTTCAAATAACAGGGCTATAAAATGGAGACACTGCTCCTCTCCAAAACAGACTGCGTCAGGGTGAGTAATATCACTACACTGGAGGCTATTTGAAATGCTACCTGTAACCCTAAACATTTTCAAAGCTCTTATTAATGTTTAGGGCTTCTCCAAATATATCAAAAAGTTACGTTATGGGGGAATCAATTCACTTTGGTGTCAATTTATGAGAATTTTTTCATCTAAAGAAACTCAGCACAATGCTATCACCAGGATTCTCTAGGGCTAATGCCAAAAAACAACAACAACAAAAAAAAAACCCTGAAAAATTCAAATACAGATCAAAAGATGGCCAGGTAGCAAATCAGAGTTTATAATTTGATCTTTTGAGGGTTTTACCCAAAGAAACAGAATTGTATTGCTCTGCCTTTCATTTCATGAATAATAATACCACTTAGCTCTTATGTAGTGCTTTCATTAGTAGATCTCAAAGCACTTTACAAAGGGGGGGGGGGCACAGCACCATTGTCCCCATTTTACAGATGAGGAAACTGAGGCACAGGGAGGGGAAGTGACTTGCCTCAGGTCACACAGCAGGCCAGTGGCAGAGCCAAGAGTAGAACCCAGCCACCGTAGTCCCGCTCCCAGTGCTCTATCCATTAGATCACACTGCCCACTGACACTCCTGATGCAGTCCGCTTTGAACAGAGACACCTGATACGTCACTGAAGGCTGGCATAGCAAATGCTAGCAGTGCAGCATCAGCACGGAGAATGAAACCTCTTTACCAAGTCTGAGGTGCGAGCATTTCACCGAGCCTCAACCAGCAAGAGAGCTCCCACAGGAGAGTCACCCAATTATAGTGAATCTAGAATGTAGAAATCTAAGGTTCAAGTCCCAGAACGTTTATTAGTGATTATAATGTTCATTAGGAGTTTAAAATCTCTCCAATTTCAATCAATCATCAAGTGTGCCCCTGAATCAACAAAATCACACATCTCTTTCCAGTCCCCGCGTGCTATCATACATAACCGTTGATTAAAAGTCTCCATCCACCACCATGCACGTGCTTCTCTTCAGAGCCACCTTCTCCTAATATTTACATGGACACTCAGACATCTAGCAGAACCCTACCTGGACTACTCTGAACAGTACTCGTCCATGTACCACATAGAGGGTATAATAAAGAGCAGCAAAGATACCACCCTGAGCTTAAGCAATGAGGGACAACTAAGGAAACTGGGTTGATTGCCTTTGAAAAGGGGGATACTTCAACATGATCTAATAGAGGATTTCAGAATTATGAAGGCGTTGATAAGTGAGACCCTTTTTTTTTAAGATGGAGAAGGAATTAAAAAACCAGGAGACATAATGGAAACCTTAGGAAATGAGAAGTAACTAGGGGAAACTTGGGCAGAATTGTGCTAACGATGCTAAAAACAAGGGATAACTTACTGGGGAGGTAACTGAGGTAAGAAAAAATGACAGATGAGTTCAAGACACATCTAGATTGATTTCTGCAGAAAGAGAGTGCTAGGGGGCATTGGGACAAAGCAGGATAAGGGTTCCTTTTCCTGCTCCAAACATCTCATATGCCCCCTTCTCTCCTGAGACTACCTCTCTCCCCTGTTATGCACAGCCCTTTCTCAAACAGTTCCATGCATGAGCCTCTTTTCAGATGTCCCCTTTGCTATCAGGCTTGGGACCAAGCTGTGGGCATCTCTAGGGCTCTCTTTCAATCTGTAGCTGCAGGCAGCGTCTGTTCATGAAGGGATCCTGCTTCCATGCTCTCCCCAGCAAGTGGAGGCTGGAGTTTAGTTAGCTTTGGAGCAGTAGGATGCTCAGCTCTGCTCCCTGGAGAACCAATGAGCCACAGAAGGGAAGATCTTTAGCGCTAAGCAGTCGGGGGCTGGAGTGCTGGAAAGGTCGGCTGTCTGGCTTTGGAGACGATGATTTTTGGTCTCAAAGACTAAATTCTCAGCTGCACCTAGTATGTGCTGGGCACACCTGGGGCAACACCCCTCTCCTGGCACAGCTGCTAGGCCAACTAGCTATAGCCAGAAAGAGCTATTTATGCCTGCTGAGGCTCACTGGAGGGCAAGGGCTCTCTGGCCATGCCCCTTTGCTGCACAGGTTCTATACTAACTGAGTAATTCCTCCATGCTAGGGGAATCCTCAGCTAGCTGGATACACTAATTTTGTAGCCCCTTCACTCCAACAAAGCAGAGTGGAGAATCTGGCCCTCCATGGTAAAAATACAAGTTATATAATTTGCTCCAGTCTTGTAACATTAATTACAAATTTATTGTAATAATTAGATAGAGTTTTATAGTTCCCTTCCAAGATTTGTCTAGAGTCACCTATCTAGAATAAACGGGGAATTGGTTTCTATCCTTTCCTTCACTCAAGAAATTCACGTTCCCTTCTTTCATGGCACCACATTTAGAGTCCATCTCTTCAAGTTAAAAATCCTCAGTAGTTAAAATAAATGGATTTCCTTCATTGTTCAAATGGAGGCTGTATTCTTGTGATGAAAGACATCACTCCGGTCCCATTATCAATGGAGTTCCTGTGTTCTAGTCAGCCTTCAGTTACCATAATATTAATCACAGATCAGAATATAAGAGTAGGTACATGCAATTTTTCATGAACTTTCTTCCAGTTATGCGTTACTCTAAGTCGGTGAAGCAGGGGATGTGGGTTTAGTTATTGTTACCTAAGAGATCGATCATGTGAATACAGCACTCTCATTCCATAGTGACTGCGTTATAATCAAACCTGCCCAGATCCTGGTATACAGTCTGTGTTCAGAAAATTTTAGCCTGTATATATTTTTTGAAGAGTGTTACAATATAATACTTAGTCCTGCCTTGAGTGCAGGGGACTGGACTAGATGACCTCTCGAGGTCCCTTCCAGTCCTATGATTCTATAATTCCTCCAGCAGTAGAGTCAGAATCGTGAGACAATGTTCTCAGACAATTCCACCATGAGCATGGGTTCCCCTGGTACCTTACATGGAACTTACGTGTCCCCTTTCACATGAATGATGCCATAACCTCTAATACCACTGGGGCATCAGAGGAAGAAGCAATTTGGAGGCTAAATCTCTCCATCTTTGTAGATTTCTGATTTTCCAATTAAACTTTTTACTTCTTTCTTCCAAGGAGTTTTGCCATTTGGTATCGCATTTCCAGGTAAACGTCACTCTGTATACCAGACTCTGCCAAGTAACACACCGAGCTCTAACACAGCATTCTTTAGATCACATCTTCCCACAGCAACAAGAGAAAGATTGGTATTATAAACACACACCAAGCCATGTTTGTTAAAAAGAATGAGAGACAGCATTGCAAGGCACACTGTACCTGATTGCCGAGGAAGAACTACGGAGAGAAAGAATTTGGGTGGGGAGAAGATCAGAAGGAGAGCAGAGGAAGAGGGGGAGAAAAACAAGAAAACATTTTATAGGATTTAACAATGCAACAATCATGAAAATCTTAATTAACCACAGGTAGTTAAAAATCAGGGTACTTGATGTTTTTGGACATGCAAACTGTTCTCTGTCCCTACAGCAGAAGTTGTAATTCATCGCTTCAAAATTCACAAATAAGGGCTCGTTTACACAACCGTGTGACAAAGCCACCCCCCGAGCGACGTAAGTTACATCGACCTGAGGGCTTGTCCACACTGGCGCTATGTCAGTGGGAGAGACAGCTTCTGCCTCTCATGGAGGTGGAGTAATTATGCCGATGGGAGAGCGCTCTCCGATGTAGCGCGGTAGTATAGACTTGCCCTAAGTCTGATATTTTAATGTGTCTGATATTTGAATGTGCTCAAGTGTTGCTATTTTAACTCCTCCATGCCCAAAATGCAAGTCTGCAGGAAACCTGGATGGTTTGCTGTCATTCCATCCCAGTGAATAATTTGAAATGAAAACATGAAGTACCTTAAAACAGATCCATTACACAAATATTTTGCCTACCTTTTTAGAAATGAGCTACATCAATTGAAGAAAATCATAGGTGTAAGGTACACACAAAACTTTGAGGTCGTTACTGTCTATAGTATCTATAGATACAACATCCTCGACAGCGAGTGGGCTAAGCTCTCTGAGAACACTGCCATATCTATGTTTGTCTTGTCCTTGGGCTATTAGGCATATCCAAGATTTAATGCACCAGGAGAGCATGCTGACCCTTAGCCTGCCCTCTTCTCAAAAAGTCACAGGAGGAGAATATCACAAACCATCTATAATCATCTGTCCATATATATCCCCTCCATTATGTGCTCATGTGATAGAGAAACCACTTGCAAGCTATCCACCAATAGGATCATACAGTTATGATTACTATCAAGGAATCAGTGTGCTCTATTAATGGTATATTGCTGCAGTTTCCCCAGAAACTCTCGTCTCCAGAGACCCTCAGATCAACTTGGGGAAGAAGGAACTAATCTCTAAGCTCTTCATATTATTCCCTTACCACAGAGCCCAAGATAAGTCTATGTCTCAGATTCCTGAGTGCACGTTATTGGTCTAATCTCTGGACTTAATTAACATCTCAGAAGGTAAGAGGCTAGCATAAGTAAAAATTCGGATTCAATCTTTTAAAGAGTAAGATCTCAGTATGACAGAATCAGATTGCTTCAGTAGAAGTTAAAACGGACACTTCTCGCTGGTAGGATCACACATGAGCTAGGAATTAAGAGAATTTGTGCTATTATGGCAAATGTGGATGTCTTCCTCTTACCCGATACTTATTCTCTCCAATCTGCTCCACTTGAAATCTCTTTGCACACTTACACTGGGCCACCTGCCTTGTGACCTGTTGCAAACAAGAGGGGCAGAGGTCAGGGATCAGTAGTTTGCATCTCTTGCACTGGATACACGGGACACAGTATATTGAGCATAAAATACAGATTATAACAACCTTCACTTTAAAATGTTTTGAATATCCAAATATTTGAACATTGATCTCAGGTCAATACCGCTGTGATTCTCTGGGTGCTCATCATCAAGGCATAGGTTTTTCCTCTTTGGATAGGTATTTGAGAAGTTGACCCATTGAAAAACTGAAGCCCTCCATAATACCCACTAAAATACCACTCTCCTTAGAATCTCCTTTACCTCATCCTCAATTTTGTCGGCATCTGTGGTTGGCCGGTAAGCATCTTTGTTAGGATGGAGAGCAGCCACAAACTCATAGTAATCAATATAGCCATCCCCATCCCGGTCAAAGATGTCAGCCACGGCAGTCATCTCTAACTTAGTGGTGGGGAATTCTGGAATGAAAAAGAAAAACAGATGTATTATAGTCTGAGAATCGATAACTCCTTGTATTCTCTCACCATCTGTACAAAGAGCACGTACTCTATATCGCCCCCTACTCACGCTTCCATACCTGGAGTCTCCATCACAACAGTCACAGGAAAAGAAACAGGCTACATGATTACTTGAGTTTCAAAGTATAATATAGATTCCAGGCCTCAAGCAACGACAGCCTCTTGGCATATTGCAACAATAGCGAATGTGTGGGGTGGGATTGCCATGCTATCATTTCACAGCTGTCCTCTCCTGACAGAGGTGCAAGAAACGCACCTTTCATTTGCCTCGTAAAGGGTGGGAGCAAACGAAGTTTCTCGGAGATGGGTTTATCGGGTTTTGCGGAAGGATGGGACGAAACAGATCAAGACTTACTAGATGCTAAGATTCCATCAATAAACTCCTGCCGGGTGATTTTTCCATCCTGATCTTTGTCGATACGCCGGAAGAAGTCCATCACCCGTGATTTCTTGTGATTCATCCAGCGCATGTATTTCTTTCTCCAGATGTCAAAGTCAAAGTTCGCAAACTCCTTCAACTGGAAGAAGACCAATTAGAGTCAATGGGAGTTGAAAGTACAGACAGAAAACTTCCCCTGCTCTACAGAAGATCTTGCTGAACTAAAATTTCTGCGACTAAGTCAAATTGTGCATAGCCTTTGGGGGCTGACTGTCACTTTCTCCATATTCCACACCTCTTCAAAGCAATACTTGGGAAAAGAGGCATAACTAGGCCACTCCTCTTAAAACCATAGCCATGGACACAGAGTTTCCATAACAGAACAGGGGACACAATGCATCTGACAGCCACCATGTAGAATGTGTGTCACACACTCATAGACACAGAAAAAAGTGAAGTATCCTCCAAACTTTTAAACATACACGTATGCCGATATAACATAGACGTACACACATACACACAGACACATACAAACATACTATCTTTTCAGGAATCTAAGAACAGGGTTCTCTCCCCAGACTTGTCCTAAGGATGCCCCAGTTCCTTTATTTTTGAAACTCCAATTCCTTTCCCACTCTGCACATCTGCATTGTTCTGCCTCACTTTTTGCCTAAGCAGCTGAGAACAGAGCTCCTGCTTGGTTTTTTTCCAGGAAGGACAGCAGTTTCTCCTCTGAGGTGGATAGCAATGTTGCTCCATGGATAAACTAACAAGTAATGCTTATCCAGCAAAGTCAGCCTGCCTCCCCCCACACACCAGCTTGACTCTTGATACATGACACCTCTGCGGACCTGGGCAGCAAGACCCAAAAACGCTTCCAAATTCAGTTCTCTGGAACTGCAGTGCCGAGATTACCCCAAGGCCAGCTTAAATCACTGCTCATGAGAAGACTGTTCAGTTACTGAAGCTGAGGTTTAGCACATTTAGGATTGATTTTCAGGAGCCTTTCAGCTAAGAAGAGCTCAGAGTGACTCCAAGCAACAACATCTTAGTGCTTTTAAAAAAGCCCCCGGGGTTAAAAGTAACAAAGAAAAACGTTCATACGGATAAACCGAACTGACCTACAGAAAAAGCAACAAAAAACAAAAACACTCACTTCTGGGCATAGCTGCTTTGTAAAGCATAAACAAAAACAAAAATCACATTAGAGGTTTTGAAAAAAAATATACATAGTAGCACTATATTTTTAAGACTAATATTACTTCCAACCAGGTCTGACTTTCATTAGCAACCGAAGTACTGACTTCAGGAGCACAGAGCAGTCCGGTTAACCTGCAGTTACTATGGAATAGGGTTTTCAGCCGCACTATTTTAGCGGAGACGTTTCTTGTTGGCGTTTTTAGGACTAGGGCAGACATAACCCATGACATGCACAGTGCAGTTCAAGAGGCCTTCTCTGCCCTTCTCTCTTGGGAGTACAGTAAACAACACTTTTCCGCCACAAACTACCCCTTGTTTAAGAGCGTAATGGGGTCGTTACCTCCTCCAGCCTATCCAGAGTGTCATTGAGCTTCCGCTGGCGCTCCAGTGCCAGAAGCCACACCTGCTGCCAGCGTGCGGAGAGCTGGTTAATCCGGGGGTTCTTCGTTTCCGATTGGGAGAGCACTGGCATGGGAGGAGGGGCAGTGTGACTCAAGGATTTCCCTAGAGAAAGAAAAATATGCCACATGGGATATTGCAGGATGTGGGGTTTGGATCATCCAAGAAAAAAAAAAAGACAACAGCTTTGTTTGTTTTTCAAATAGAAAATCTCTCACAGGCTTTCCCATAAGGATTGAGCTGGCAGCTTTTAAAAAAGAAAATACGAGATTAAGAAATGTTCAGCACAACAGTACTGGCGGTATTGCAGTTTTACAGACACCATTAATCTGCAGTCCCCACCCCCAGCAACTCCTGTGTTCCTTTTCCCTTTGGTTTCATCTTCCTGAACTAGAGGGAACAGGGCTTTCTGCTGCAAGAATCATACAAGAGGAAATGGTCATGCTAGAGCAACTAGAATCAGAACCGGAGCAGTTAAATACAGCACAAACTTTTCAGCACTCTGAAATAAGCAAAAGTGCTGTAAACTCAAATCAGAGCCATCAGGAGTCTTTGGATGGCAGAAAGGCAAAGAATAATAAAGCTCCTGGCATATGTCAGCCACTATTGCAAATGCCACCTCATTTCCCCCTCCTCATTCCCTGGCAATTCCCAGCCAATTCCAAGTGGCTGGCAAAGCAGGGTGTATTTCTAATTGAGAATTAGAGCCAGACTAATTAGTTTCCTGTGTGTTTCCCCCTCTATCTCAGACTGCATTCCTGTGGAGGATGCACATAGCAATACGCTGCAAACATACTGTTGCTGCGGGATTTCTCAATGAAAGGTCCATGAGCTGGTTCTGTGGCTTTCCTCTTGTACGTCTTAGTGACCCGGTCCACGTCCGGCTGTTTTCGTGTCATCTCCTCCATAAAGGACTGTTAAAGGCAAAAGGGGGAAGAGAACTGTAACATTTATCATCTTCTCAACTTCAAGCTGCTGTCGCTCTAGATTCTTGCTGAGAAACTCCAAGGCCATAGCAGACACACAAGTACACACTGAACACTAGCTATGTGGCTTTGCGGTAAAGCTATTCCACACCTGTGGCTTTGATTTCCAGTCCTGATATTTTGCTCCCTGGGCTGAGTGGAACACAGTTCCTAGACTTGTTTAAAAGTGACAGGTCTGGATGACTAACATGTGGCTGTAATAAAAGTAAACTCATCTTCTTCCCCAGAAAGGTGGTTGTGACAAAACGTTCAGCCTCCCTGCTGCTTGTCAGACTCGCAATCCCTGCCCCAGGAGCCGGGTAGACAGGAAGTCGGCAGATCTCAGCAATGGCGTTACCTGGTGTTCAGAGATGAGCGCTTTGACCTGATCGATATTTTGTGGCATTGGTTCTTGATCCCGCTGGATCAGTGTGGTCTCGGCCCACTGAATCCACGCTAAGAGTTCCTCCAAGAGCTCCGCATTAGCCACCAATTCTGAAAGCGCAGTCTCGAGCCTTTGCTGGTGCTGCTTTGCCCAGGTCAGAACCTGATGGAAACATCCACAAGACTAGCCGTCAGCATGGGAAACAAAGGCACTTACTCTAAATAATAATAATATATGGAGATATACCTATCTCATAGAGCTGGAAGGGACCCCGAAGGGTCATCGAGTCCAGCCCCCTGCCTTCACTAGCAGGACCAATTTTGCCCCAGATCCCTAAGTGGCCCCCTCAAGGATTGAACTCACAACCCTGGGTTTAGCAGGCCAATGCTCAAACCACTGAGCTATCCCTCCCCCCCATGTGACGCTGTGACGCTCTCCCTCAGGAGAAGGAAAACAAGGCAGCCACCACTCTTACTAGTTCACTGGCTGATGCACATTGACTTGTGAGAACTGATCCAAGCGGACAGGACTAGGACATCTATAATTCAGGAGAGTAACCCATTTACATGTCCTGCTGCTTCACAGGTTCCAAGGCAGGAAGGTTCCACTGGGATCATCTTGTCTGACTGCCTGTGTAACACAGGCCGGAGAACTTCCCCACAGAGAAACATCCAAAAGAAGACACTGATCATTGATTCTACTACTGGCCCTATGTCTCAGCAGTGACGAGAAAGACTTTCCCTCTGCTCAAGTAGACAGGGTCCTCTGTGACTCACCTCCTCGAACCTGGCTCGGATGATGGTGATCCAGTGTTTAATTGTGGTGATGCAGTCCGGGTGGCACGCAGCCAGGATCACTTCTCCCATCCCCACCGCCGTGTTCACATCCACTCTCTTTTCCTCCACTTTCTTCATGAACTCCTAGACAGCAGGATTCCACAGAAACAACAACGGCTGTCACGCCAACAGAGACAATCTGGTCCCTTTAACCCAACCCTTAAAATCCCCCCATTTAAACTCAAAAATAAAGTGACTTGGGAGTTTTGGATTAAAGTTATTTTCATTCTAGGTTTATAGAGCACAGGTAATTTTCCCTACCCACCAGTGCCTGGTATTACAACTCCAGCCCAACTCAGGCCATGTAGCTATTTAACAAGATCCAAATCTCTTGTTTGGAAAATATCTTGCCCAAACGTCTCACTCCTGCTGCCTAACAGTGAGACGTTAGTTACCGCCCTTTGTTCCTGGCACACATCTTTTCATTAAGGGCCGCTCTGGATATGTCAGCACAGCAGTGTAAGCCCAGGGTTTGAACTCAGGCTCAAGCCTAACCCCCATTCCGGCGACACACACATTGCGCGAACCCAGAGCTTGGACTCAGGACCCAACGGGGGAGGAGAGTCCAAGCCTGAGTCAAGCTGGGACCCAGGTTCAAGCCCTATTGCCCTGCAACACAGACACAGCCCCACTGGACTCATGCTCTAGGTGTCTGCTAAAAGTATCCCCCAATCCCACGGACTGACTTTCTTTGTCCTCTGGACAGTCAAGTTTTCCCACACTGCACCACAAAGAAAGGCTAGAGGTAGCCACACTTTGGGAGGGCGCTAGGAAGTCTGGGATATTGGGGGTTGGACTCGGGCCTGCATAACGTTGGAGCCCCAGAAAGGGTTCAACAATTCCTAACCTGGGGTTACAAATGAGTGTAGAAGCTCAAGCCCTAGGTTAACAAACCCAGGGTCTGCTAACTCGAAGCTCTGCTAACCCTGGCCTTACCCGGCAGTGTCGACACACCTGCTAAGTCCACGTTTTCTCACATTCCTGAGCGACTGGTTACCTTGTGTATGTCAATGAGGGACTGCAACGCTTCAGCATCATCAGGCAGAGCTCCCCTAAAGCGCAGGGTCTGTTCTGCCTCGGAAAGCCACTCCAACAGCATGTGGACTGCCGTCCGGAATTCCTCTGCCTGAAACAGCACCAAGAGACGGATGCAATGAGTGACTCCTAGAATCTCTACACGGCCCGAGTCTCTACCCACCATTCAAGAAGCAAGGCACAGCAGTGTCTCTAATAGGAACAGAGGAAATAAAAGACCAGACTGTCTTTGCTCTGTGTTTGTACAGCGCCTAGCACGATGAGATCCTGCTGCATGCCTGGGGCGTGTAGGCGCTGCAGTGACACAAACAAACAAAACAACTGGAGTTGGTCAAGTAGTCTGTTCCCTTCCCTTTGCGTTAGGTGCACTGCAAAAGCGAACTAACTCCCTTTTAAAAGCTATCCGTGTACTCTGCTCATTTTGTTACCTTTGGTCATTTATTCCATAGACTAACTACTATGGATCAAAATTCCACCTCAGCATCTTTCTCTCCTTCCTAGCCTTAAGTTTAGTCCACCCTCTCGCATTGTTCATAAAGCTCTGAATAGTTTCTTATCACCATTCCCTTCTGATTTGCCCACATTGCGTATCAGTGCGGCCCTCCCTTCTTCTCCACTTTTCCAATCAAGGCTTTTATTCTTCTACTCTCTCTCTTTTCTTTTTTGAATAACTGAGACCCTCAGAGCAGCTCTCCCATTCTGACTGTTATCTGCTGGACCACTCCAGTTGCACAATAGATATAAACACTGGAGGTTGAGAATTCTAATGATCTGTATTCTCACAGTGAGGTGATCCCATGACAGTGACTCTAGATGTTAATTTATCCTCACAACATTCCCTGTGTGGTAGGGATGTATTATCCCAATTTTACAAAAGCGGAACTGAGACAGAGATTAAGTGATTTGCCAAAGGTCACACAGGGTGTCTGTGGCAGAACTGGGAATTGTACCTAGATCTCCTGAGTCTTCGTCCAGGATCGTAACCACAGTGGGGCAGAGATAATGTCCCATAACATTTCCCCCCCCCCGGGAAGATGGCAAATGTTTGTACAGATTCCAGAACACAAATTTCTGGTTCATTTCTTGACAAGACTCCCCCTTTAATTTGTACAGGTTCAGAGCCATATATAAAACCCTGAAAGCGAAAGTGAACTTGGAAGCCTCTTTCTCCTTACCTGCTTCAAGGCCTGCTCCAGCCGGGTTTGTTTCGACACAGACAGCTTACACACGGTGTCCCAACGATTGCTCAACTCTTGAAGCTGCCCTTTAACCCAGGTAGTGTCATCCCGGCTGTTCTCGATGAGCTCTCGGCCCGAGCGTTTGAGCACCTGCACGGTACCCGTGCGCTTCCCCAGTTCCTTCTGGAAAACCTACCAAGGGAGAAGAGAAAGGTCCATCATGGGTCTTCGTGCGGAGGGTTTTTCTCTTGTTCTCTACAGAAAAGGGGCAGCACAGGCTTGAAGCGTTTCAAGTCTGACAATACAGGGTATATAAAGTTGAACTGGTGGTTTGCTTTCTTCCACCAAACCCCACTTGAAATGCTTCAATTTTGGCATTTTTCTTCTAGTATAATTTATTTTCCTTGAAACAGAATTGGTTATACATAGATTCATAGGCGCCGACTTCTGCTCCCACTGGTGGGTGCTCGACCCCCCTCTGCCCCCGCCCCGACTCCACCCCTGCCCTGCCTCCATTCCAACCCCTTCCCCAAAGTCCTTGCCCCAACTCCGCCCCCTCCCTGCCCCTATTCTGACTCCTTCACCAAATCCCCGCCCCCGCCTCTTCCCCTGATTGCGCCGCGTTCCCGCGGAGGCGGAGGCGCGGGGATGTGCGCGCTCAGGGGAGGAGGCGAAGGAGGAGGTGGGGCATGGGGGCGCGGAGCACCCACGGAGTCAGCGCCTATGCATAGATTATGTAGGCACCATAGATTATTGTAACCCACTGGTGAGTGTAAGCTACAGATCCACTCACACTCAGGTTACACACGCACCAGTGGGTTACACCATAACACACTCACACCGTCAGCAGTACACCACCCAAAGCTGGAGACAGCTGAGCTTGTTTTATTGAGACTGTCCACCTGGATACCAAAGTTATCCTCTACTCTTTCTGAGAGCAGTATGGGAATCTTTAACTTGCATCTGGGCAACCATCAGAGTGTCGCAGAAGGAATCAGGGTTTAGTCTCTCACTTGAAGGATGGCATGTTTAATAGGACATCAACATTCACTCCAATGCAGCAGCTGTTTGGAACAGGAGCCCAAGTTCTAGCCTGGGATTTTAACCTCTGACCTAACCCAGAAGTGAAAGCACTCACATCTGAGACCTCCTGATGAATACTGCCAAAGGGGAGTTTACAGAAGCGTAGAAACTTTACCCCCTTCTCGAAAATCCAAGGTGGAACAGAGCAGAACTGAAGGTTTATGTTACAATTCCAAAATAGCGATATCATTTTTCAAATCCGTCTCCCAGGCATTTACTCAATGGAAATCAAAGCTGCACAGCAGAGTATGCAGCGCTACAGCACACATCTTGCCGAGATGCTATAAGCCTAGTACTTCTGTTATGCAGTGGATGGGGAACTAAAGTTACTTTCACTTCACTAAGGGCAGCTGGTAAACCCCACTCTTACCTTATGAGCATCCATCAAGTTCATGACCAGATCCAGATCACCATGGACTGGTTGATCTTCAGCCAACTGGGGCTCCACCTTGTACAGCCAGTCCACCAAGGCCTGCAGCGCATCCATGAATTGACCAGAAAACAGCAGGGCTTCTTCCAGCTTGTGCTGTCTGCAAAGAGAGCATCAAAGGACATTTGTACGAACTTTCCATCCAGAATATCAACGCTGCTTGCAGTTGAA
The DNA here is from genome assembly GCA_003942145.1 of Platysternon megacephalum. Classification (NCBI taxonomy): domain Eukaryota; kingdom Metazoa; phylum Chordata; order Testudines; family Platysternidae; genus Platysternon; species Platysternon megacephalum. The sequence continues at coordinate 7,561,072 of QXTE01000016.1, read as the reverse complement.
TTGGAAAGTGTTTCTTTTTCCGCCCATCTTTCTGATGTTATCATCATCATGGCAAATCCCCGAAAGACAAAGCCTCCTTGTAGATTAAGCATCACCTGGATCGATCTCCTTACGGAGGTCTGGCTGGACATTCAGTTTACATTTCTGATGCCATGGCCTGGCATCATCTCTGCTCTGTGGCCTACGTCCATATTCTCAACAGCACATTTACAGTGTGCGATATAAATCAAGCTTCACGGGATCATCCCATCTCTGGTCCTTCACCGTTGCAACAGTATTTTGCAACAAATGTTCCTCTCACCTTTCCACAGATTTTCCGCAGACTGTGTCCCACTTGTCCCGCACTTCTCCAAGGAGGTTGTCCAGTTTCTGAGTGTCATCTGGCAACACAGCTTTTTCTTTGAGGGCTCTGCCCGTCCGGATCGTGGTGTCGTAAACAGGCTGTTTTCCACCGAGGGTCTTTTGGAACTCCTGAGTTTTACAACCGGAGAAGGGCACAAAGGAAATGTCTTTAGAATGCATAAAAACGTGTGAGTGAATAGCTAAGTGGGATAAATGCCTCTCTCGTACAACTTTGTAACTATGCTACTGTAATGTTCAACTAAAGCATGGAGAATGCCGTTCCTCTTACTGGATCATCTCTCCCCTCAGATTGTAGAAAAGCGGCTGTGTTGCACTGCTTTGACTGAGAGGTGGTTTCTCTTCCCTTCCAACTAACCCACACTTGAGGGCATTCATCACAGCTGGCATGAAAACAAACCCTCTACCTTGTGCTTGGAGAGCTGCAGTTTGATTTTGTCTGGATCATTGGAAATCTCCAGCTCAGAGTCCAGGTGATTCTCTGCATCTTCCAGCCAATCAACCAGCTTTTTCCAAGCTTCGTGGAACTGAAATTGCACAAAAGGGGAGAGCAGTTAGAACTCGGTGTTTGTGTCTTCCAGGCCTTCTGAAGGCTTGAGACACTTGGGTTCTGAAAGCTAGAGGATAAGCAATATCGCCGGGTCCACTACAACCGTCTTCACCTCCCTCACCTGTTTAGCCCGTTTTCTTGCATCGTCAAGAGCTCGGCCTCTATCCACGGAACGCTGGACGACTTTCTCCCAGCGGGACTGGACACTGACCAGCAGGTTCTTTATCAAAACCACATCTTGCTTTTGACTGAGGAACTTCAGCTGGTTCCCTGTTTGATCCAGCTCAATGATCTGGTCCCGGTGAGCATTGACTTCATTGGCAAAAACCTGGAGTAACGAAGATTTACTCTCATTTAAAGAAAAAGCATGGAAATGTCTCTGAGTTTCTTCCATACACAGAAAGCACTGAGCATGGCTTGCAACGAACTTTTGCTTTGTAAAACAGAATCAGAGTGTGACACAGAACTCCAGCTCCCCAAAGTTACCTTGTGTTCATCTATCTGAGACAGCACGGTATTTAGTATAAGGCTGGGTGGAGGGGCAATGTTTAAACTCTGCTCTGCAAGGGTCAGCCAGTTAATGAAGTCCTGTAGGGAATTCTGGAACTCTGTTGCCTGGTTGAGAGCGTCTTCCAGCTTCAACTGCATTTTAATAAGGGGGGGGGGGGGAACACAAAGAGAGCACCAAGTTCACAATGTGAGGCTTTGCAGACAAAGACATGTATTGTACTCTAAGATGAAATGAGCTCTCTAATGGGAACTCATCACTTCAAGCAAAGAACATGACTTGTTTACCAAGAAGAGGAGATTTCAGTGAAAGTGGCTGTTTCAGAACCAGTTTCTTCTGAAACAAACGGACAGGAATTGTACACGAAAGAGGAGACAGCTCGATAATCAACACACAAGTGGCTCTGTTGCCATCAGAGCTTCCTAGGAAACAAGCCTCCATGGGAGAAGCTGTTCCACGGAAGGGAGACGACACTTCAGTGGTGACAGCTGCAGAGCCAGAAATTCAGCCTGGGTAGAGGCCAGTTTCTCTCATTTTATGTGAGAACTTATTGCTGACCAAAGTACCAGCGCAATGGAATTAGGTCAGCAGAGAATTTGGCCTGCTGTCTCTTAAGAAGAAGCAGTGTATCTTTGCTTTCCAGAACTGGAAAATGCTCTTCATATCTTCTTTTATTTCTTGTGTAACAGCCTCTCTCTTATGTTCACTCACATTTAATTTTACTTTCATTTTCTCTCTAAGATTTACCCTGCTCTGGTAACTAGCCATACAGTTAACACTGATGTCAGACATCACTGATAACACCTATGTCAGAAGGCATGCTAAGCATATGTAATCAGGAGAGAAATTATCTAAAAGAACTGATCTAAAAGCACTGATCTTGGGTGTCTGAAGCACATTGCGGATTCGGCTTATTGCAATAAACCTGCGTTCTGGAGACAGCATTACTGCAGCAGGGAACGAATGGCATTTTACTTTCAAGCCATGCCTTTCGTAGTAAACATGGATCATATTTTGGCTCAAAACATTACCTTCCTCTCCTCCATCTTGGTGCTGACCAAGTTCCATTTCTGTTCCAACAGCGTGACGCTCTGCTCCGTCTTTGAGCCAGAGCCAGAGTCATCGCGACTTAGCAGGATCAATCGCCCCTTGGCCAACAGCTGACTGTAGACCTCTTCGTTGGCTCGGAGTTGGGCATACAGCTCCTACACCAAACCACCATCGAAATATTAGAGACAGAGATACTGTATCGGGGATTTGCAGTTCCCTAGGCTCCAAGTTTGTGGAGACACTGGGGTGAGGGGACACAGCAAATTGACAGTTAGATATTTATCATCATGCTATCAGTAGAGATAAGCAGTTCATTCATTAAGATAGTGGGAAATTCTGTCCATAGCCATCATCTGCAAACCTAATGCTCCTCTGTAACCCTGGAGAGAGAAATGGCAAAAGAAACACTCATCCCATTCCCCATTAGACTACACCATGCGGCACAGACATGTTTCCATGTTGACATTTCAGAGAGAAGTTAGTTGAATTAGAGGCATTTGAAATCTTTACCATATGGGCATTGAGTTGTTCACGGGCAGTTTCTGGCAAACCTCCTGTGGGCTTTGATGCAGACAGTTGGCTCTCCATTCTTGTTAGCCAGAGGAGGAAGTCTTCAATCTCCCCATGGAAACCCTGGGCCTGTTAAGGAACACAAAATCAGCCAGGGATCAGATGACAGCAGCAACCATTGCCTGGCTTTCAGGTTTAACACTGGGGTTCCTGACACTGTGGATGAGGTGGCAGAGAAGAGTTTTACAAAGGCACTAAAAAGAGGGTGTATATTGTCATATTTTTTTAAACAATACAACCATTTCAGCAAGTTCACACACACAGCTGAGTTCTCAAAGAGAAAAGGCTCGTCCTAAAGAGCAGGACTTCCCCTCGGAACGAACGCATCTTTGCTTTGGAAAGAAGTAACTTGCTATTTACAGACCATTTGTGCCTCCCATCTATGGCCTGGTCTTCGTGGCTGAAAAAGGTCCTTTTCACCGGGGTGGGGGTGGGGTAACTAATACATGTGAGTTATCCCAAGGTCAAAAGACAGCGAAGACGAGGTACTTTATAGTTCCATCATGAGGTAAACAAGGCGAGGTTAATCCCAGGTGGGGGCATAGTGGTGTCCTCACCTAGTTTACCTCGAGGTAAAACTAAAGAGCTCTGTCATCTTGGGACAGCTCACATGAGTTACTTACCCTGAGGTAGCACCACCTTTTCTAGCAGTGAAGACAAGACTATACATCACCTCCTCTACCCTTCACCCTGGAAAGAGACACCAAGCCAACTCGGACACCCTCTGCGGATCTCTTCTGCAAGCATGAACATTTCTGTCTCCAGAACAAGCTCACCGACCTGCTGAAGTGTTGACTGCAGCTGTTGCTCTCTCTCCTCCGTTTTTTGCAGGACAGACTCCCAGCACGAATTCAATTTCTCCAGTCGGTTCCGCAGGCTGCTCGCGTCGTCTACCGCACTGGATTCCAGGAGCTCATTGCCGGCTTTATTTACTGTCTCCACAGTTGCTTGGTGAGCCAACACATCATTCTTCAGTACCTGCACAGGGTGGATTGGGTAACGTTAAGACACATGCCTCTAAAATGTTCTGCTAACTCCAGCACTATCCCAAGGAAACAAATCAATGCAAATAACTTCCCAGGAGCCATCGTCCCCATTAAGGCCAGATAAAAAGGCAGAACACAGAGTACGTACATGGTGTTTGGCAAGTTCTACTTCAATGACCCTTGGGTCACCATTGATTGGTCTTTGCGCATCTAACAACTCTTCCGTATGGGTCAGCCAGGCCATCAGTTCTGCTAACGCATGCTGGAACTGACCAAGTGCCAGCAGAGCAGTTTCTAACTTGTGCTGTTCAAAGGTAACAAAGAAAATGTTAATCAGGAGGGAGCAGGAAGAGGAGGACGACGCTGACGACTTAGGTTTATTTTCAGCCCTGGGTTTTGGCAGCCCACCCTCACCATACCTGTCTGTGAGCAATCTTCTCGCCCAAGTTCTCCCAGAGATGTTTCAGCTCTGTCACCGGTTCCCTGATGATGTCTCTGTCTGTCTCATCCGTCGCTTTTTTTAGCATCAGTTCGCCTTGGTGATTAAGCTTCTCCATTTCAATCTGCTGCTGGTAAACCTCCATTTTAAACTCCTGCCAAAGTGTGGAGGGGGAAACAAAATAAAAAACCAAACAAACAAACTGCAGAACTCTGCCTCCAACACAGAACAAGCCCTGGAGAACCGTGTCTAATGTAGCACGCTTACCTTCATCTCGTTCAGCTGGTCCTTAACAGTGTTGAGGTCAGTGCCGACAGGTGGCATGTTGCACAGCTTAATCACAGTGTTATCCAGCCAATCAAACATTGCCTAAGAGGAACACATACACAATTAGGAAAACCAAACCTCCACGATCATTGGACAAGGCAAGCCACACCCGCTTCACAGGCCATCAGCAGAGCTTGGGGGCAGCTGTGCGATCCTTGGACTAATCAATAGAACTTCTCTTTCAAGGCAAACAGATGGGTAGTTTTCATGCTCAACAAGCACACTGCTTAGTGACCTCCTTCCTTCCACCGACCGCAGCATAAGCAGCAGACTAGGATCCGGCACATTTCTCCCATCCCTTGCCGCCCAGACCCCAAAATGTATAACTATTTGAGAGGGTGAACGCAGGCCGGGTCAATTTCAAATTGTCACCAGAGAAGCAGAAGAAATGCTGATTGAATGCTCTGCTTTCAGCGGGTCATTGTACACAGGGCCTAACTTAGATTGTCAGCTCTTTTTGCTCTGTGCTCATGCAGCGCCTAGCACAACGGGCTGCTGGTCCACACAGTACAAATAACCACCAACAGCTGCCTCACCTGCAGCGTATCCTGATACTGCACAGCAGACTGCATAGCCTCCTCCAGTTTCTCTAGCCTCTCCTTCCAGGTTTTGTTTAGGTTTTCCCATGCATTGTTCATCTGCAAAACACAGGATTGCCCCCAAATTCAGTAGACTATTCCATCTGAACCAACACTGCCTTTCACATGGCTTTTACCTGCATTCTGAGCTGCTGGTTTTCCTACCTCATCAATGCTTTTCTTCACTTCTGGTTTCTCAGTTTCACCACAGGCCATAATCAATTCAGCTCCAAGCACACGAATAAACTCCAGTTCTTCATGCACGCCATCAGTTTCCTCTTTGATCGTCTATATTCAGACAGTGCAATGAATTAAAAAATAGGTTTAGTAAATGCTATTCCAAAACCACATTTGACGCTGCATGCAGTGGGAGCTAGAGTACAGAGATTATACCGGCTAGCTAATGTTTTGCATTCTGGTTGAAGACTGAGACTAATTAGTCCTCAACCCAACAGGTGTGCATCACATTAAGAAGCAGGTATGTGTTTTCATTATCTACCAAGGTAACTGAGTCCAATCCACACTTCTTACATTGTCTGATGCATGGGATGCCATCACCATTTGCAAGCAGATGGGAAAAATGAGGTAAAAACCACCTCTGCATTTGTCTGAACTGGAAAGATTGTGACCTTATTTGCAAGTTATATAGTTTTCCGAGTGTTTTACGAAACCAGGAATTAAACAGGCTGTCAGAGAGCCAGTATTTCTAAACCAAAGTCAGACTAGTTATAAAATGGGAGTGGCACGTACATGTACACCGGGGTGAGATGTATACATATTCAAAAAACACAACCCTGAGTCAAACTAAGGTCAACTAAGCAAACATCCAAAATGGACTCTACCATGTGATTCCAAATAGAGATGAGTGTTGCTGTCCATCCACTATTATCGTTTTATTCTACAGAAGCCTTCAGTCTAACTGGAATGTAATCTGCATCTCACAATCTAGACAGATCCAGCCCACATTGGGAGCAGAACCATGGGAACAATTATGCGCTAAACAGGGTAGTGGACAGCTCTGAACACTTGCTTGACAAGAGTTTTCCCCCAACGTAGTTGCAGCTAAGATGATTTTAGCACTGTTTCAGTCTCTGGTACAGGCCGTTATTTTTTCCACTTGAAACAAAACAATATCTTGAAATACTCTCCCCCATCCCCACCAAATCATGGCTCTCCCATGGTTTCTAAATAAAATGACAGCATGATTTGTAACCATGTCGGGTGCCCACAAAACTGGGGTTCAACAACATTTGGCCATAACTTCATTTGAGACCCAAACATGGTTACAAGCTGTAGTACCGACGGGGCCTATGTGGAATGACACGTCCACAGTCCTCACCTCTGCTGCCTCCACCTGCTGCTTGATGATTGATGGGTCAATGCCTGGACTCTCCAGGTCGTGAACAATATCCTGCGTCTCTTTGACAGTAGTCAGGAGGGTTGCCATTTCGTACCAGAATTTCTCTGCGAGCTCCAGGACATCGAGGAACTTACTTTCACGTCCCTCTGCCTGAGCCTTGATGTCTTCCCAGAAGAACACCATCTGATTCAGCTTATCCTGGATTTCTGGAGGGGAGGGGGAAAAAAAAACAAGTCAGGACTCTTTATTCTTACCCTGTTCTGACCAGCAATCTCCAGTTACTAATCAAAGCATCTGCATACAAACGTTATGATGAGAAAGGTCTAAGGGTTTGTCTACACAGCAAAAAAAAAAACCTCCACAACCTGCAGCATTGAGTCTCAGAGCCCAGATTTGCAGACGCAGGCTTTGGACGATGGGGATACCCACAACCGTGGAGATATTCAGGCTCAGGCTGGCGCTCTGGCTCTGAAGCCCGAGGAGGGGGGTGGGTTTCAGAGCCCGAGCACCAGCCTAACCCCCAACATTTTCCTGGCTATATTTAGCGCCGTAGCGGGAGCCTGAACCTGTCGACCCGGTCTCTGAGACTTGCTGCTGTGGAGGCTTTTTTTGCCGTGTAGTCTTACCCTGAGGTAAGAATTAAAATGGCCAAGAGTGCCAGAAATACGAACTTAGAAAGAAGCTGGATGAAGATGTGACAAACACCAAGATACAGAAATAAAACCTTTATTTATCCAGAGAACAGTTACAAGCCTGCCCACGGGCTCGCCCCCACACCTGACCACCTCTCTATGCTCATTCAGTCCTTGGGCTCGCGCCCAAGACTGCCAACAAAGGTGCGAATCGTATTGGTGGTTTTGTGCTGTGGACATTCCCGCCCCCCTTCAGGGCCTGAATTGAAACCAATTCACTGGGAATAGACCCCCCTGAGAGCTGTCACAGGGTAACCGTCTGCAGTTCCCTCTGAACTGGGCTGGATTTGGACCCATCACTGAGCAGTCAAGTGCTCCTTATGGCTCTATCAATACCAGTCCCCCGATAAACAAGATACATTGTGGTTATGTGAGAAACTTGCCATCCTAGATACGCTAAATATAACAAACTGCCTCTCTGAGCAGACGTGAGACGTCTCCGGCACCTCCGTGCGATACCTTTGGCTGCCAGGTCCTTGTCTGCCCCCTGCGATCGACCGATCAGCTCTTCCCCACGGCGTTTCAGCGCCTCGAAGGTTGGCTGCAGTTTTTCCAGCTCCATGGTGGAATTTTTGTTTTCACTGATGCACTCCCTGATTTTATCAACTTCGGCTGGGATCACGGGCGGCATGCGCAGGCGGGAGGAAAGGTTCTCCAGCGTCTCCAGCATAGGCTCGATCTTATCGTGGAACTGAACAAAGGCAAGTCCAACAGGCAGGTTAGAGGACTGTACGGTACAGAATTACTCCAATGTTTGCAGCATAATGTTAAGCGCATGCGAAGTGCTCTCTCTGGTTAAAGAGAATTAATGTTTCCTAGAATGCCCATTACACCTGCAGCCTCCAATTTGATGTCTGTCACTGGTTTTGTCGCTAACAACTGCATTCTGCAGTGGTCCCAGGAGTTTGCAGTTAGCTGAGCCTACAGAGAGGGCACAGGAAACCGCAAACCAAAGGCAGCAGCAGCTTGTTATTGTACCCAAACCCACAAAATTCAAGTTGGACTGACACCCCCTTCCCTCCAAAGGGCAGTGCACAGAAGGGCCTAGGAAGACTCAGTTACACTAGTCCTGATCCATGTGCCAACACATCAGCTGTAACCTGCGTGTGTTTGGCTTCACAGGGGCCTCAGCTCAGAGGAGCCTGGCACAGAAACCATCTCAACTCGCAACCCGACTGCAACCACCTGGTGGAAAGCATGTGTGTATAGGAAAGGAGAGAGAACGGGACGCTGCGCTGCTTGGCCTTCAGGTTTCTGCTGTTGCTTTGGCTGATCTTACTGATAAAGGAAGGAGATTTGGCATTGTTAAAGTTAGCATTAAAGATAATCTAGTGTTTACAAGACAGAATGAAGGGCAATAAGGGAAAGTTATTATAACTAGCTGTCTGCCCATGGAACTGGACTTGCTACTCTCGCACAATAAGAGAGCCTCTTGTTTCCGCTGAGTTTCACATTATAACGGCAGAGAAAAAGGAAATAGATTCTAGGTGCAAACTCTATCATCACTAGACTGTCTTAAAACTAACAAACGTGGGTGAACCAACCAGTCACGCCCGTTAAGGCAGAATATGCTTCAGCATAGATCCCTTTTATAGTAAAATGGTTTTTTCCCTACAGAACACTTGAATTCTAAGCAGAAGCTCACTATAAAGTGGAACTTCAATTTGCACATTGCAACAAAACGAAAGCGTTAAGGACTTTAATTCTCCAACCGAAATGGAATTTCACTGTGTCTGAGTTTGTTCCTAGCAGGTTCCATTGAACTGCATACAGAGATATAATACAGTAGAAATCTGGGTATCAAATAAATTAAGACTCATCTAGCCCGAAGAATGAGAATGTAAACGAACAGCTAACGTGGTGAGGCTTACCTCTGCGATCTGCAATGGCGGGGCGCGGTCAACACAACAATGAAATGGGACCATGTGGGGAAGACAGGAACAGGCAGCAACACACAAAGATAACACATTCCACAATGTGAGTGAGAGATGAGACGGAAGGTGTGTGTGGGGGGGAAAAACTTGGAGTTAATACAAGTGCAAACCAAGAGAAGTGACTAAACAACGCAGGAATAAATAACCCAGACGTGACGACAAAACTGTGCTGCAGTAAATATTAGCTGAAGTGAAACATAGCTACAAACGCTAATCCCAGTTGCATGCAACAGAAGTTCTTCACATCCTTTCTCCACTTCAATTTGTACAATCTCTGCCCTTCCTTTCACATAGTTCTTCCCTTTTAGGACTCCTCCACAGAGTCTATATACAAGGGAAGATGATTAGCTCTCCCATGTAAATGATCTTGTAGTTGTTCATTATACGTACAGTAGTTTCCTGCTTATCAGGAACAAGATCCAGTTCTCTAAGCGCTACTCACAGTCTCGCCAGACCTGTCCATCATGGGCAGATGCCAAAAAGCCCTTTTAATGAGGAACATTATTAAGGCTGTAAACATTTATTACCCTGTTTACATCAGGATTCAATCTCTTTCTGTACCGCTTTTGCAAATCTATCAGCACCAGCCTTCCCAGACGCCCCTGAACAGGCAAGCACTATGCAGATCAACCCACTACGCACCAGCCTGCCAGCAAATGGCTTCCTAGAACAGATCTGAACAGTAATGGGCTTTTAGTTATAAGAAACGGTACAGAAGTAAACTTCAGAGCCCGCCATCCCCAGGGAGCTGTGATAAACACGAATGCAAAACGGCGGCTTCTTTGTGCGCAAGGAGAAATGTACCTGAGTGGATTGTGAAACAGCCTCATCTAGTGCCAGCGCTCGCTGGCGCACCTCCTCTTTGATTCTGGCATACATGGCCTCGGCGGTCAAATATTTCTCCTGTACCATCGCCCCTTCCTCAGGGTTGAGCTCCTTCAGCTGCGGTCCGATTTTCAGCAGCTTGTCAATATGAGGCTTATGTTCCGCTATAGACTCTCTTAGTTGCTATAGGATGGAAAGAATAGATGTGCATTCAAATTCACAGCGTATTTACGTCATGGCATCGATTTCCTGGGCATCTCTTGGACCACGGGAAGGCTTTCCCACTGACCTCAGCAGTATTTCCCCACCTTCAAACCAACCCCCTCCCCCTCCAAGGAGCTGATATTCCCACCCCCCCAAGGTGATAACTCTGATAAAGAGCTGCTCTTTCTTTGCACATCTGTTCTTTTAAGCAGAACACACACACACCCTACGGCATCATTACACCCAGAGGACAAATATAAAGACGATCAATCTCCCATGGGTTTACATTCAATATTTCTATTTCAAATACAAACTCTTAGGGGTGTGAGACAAATACCTGATCTGGATTAGATTTCTACAGATGTCATTGTGACAGACAGGTGGAAACTCCAAAAATTGGAGAGCTTAGATAGCTGCCTGCCACCTACTGGTCTCCAAACTACACTCATCAGTAAGGCTAAGGTTTTGTTATGGAGGTCATGGAAGTCATAGAATCTGTGACTTCCAGACACCTCCATGACATTTTCGCTTCAGCCCCGATGCAGTGGAGTTGGAGCTGTCAGCTGGAGGGGCCTCCCTGCAGCTCCCAGCCACTGCAGGCAGAGGGGACCCCTGCAGCTCCCCGCCTCTCCCAGCCAGCACAGGTGATCCTGCAGCTCCCGGCCACCACGGGCAGATCCCACAGCTCCAAGCTGCTGCCAGCGGCAGTGAGGACCCCGTGCTCTCAGCCACCGTGGGTGGGGGGAACCCTGGAGCCCGCAGCAGCGGTGGGTGCTGGACCCTCTTCTTTCCCCATTTCGTCATAGTTATTTTTAATAAATCAGGGACAGGTCACTGGCTTCCATGAATTTTTGGTTATTGCCCGTGACCTGTCCAGGACTTAAAATACCCGTCACAAAATCTTAGCCTTATTCATCGGCGCTTTTAGCATGAAGCCTCCATTTTATACAGAGGGCGGAATCAATTCTACCTGGTGCAAATGATGCAAATAAAAACCTCTGCCCCTTACCCTCATATCCTCTTGCTGCTGTTTGAGCTGCTCATGATCAATAGCTGGAGGGGGTAACTGTGCTATAAGTGCCTGTGTTTCTTCAATCCACGGGCTGAGCTCTTCATACGTCTCCCAGAACTGGTTCACCAAGACCTGTGCACGCTCTAAGCACGCGTAGCGCTCTGAGTTGAGCTGGCTAACAGCATCATACTGCTTCACAAGCGATTCCGTTTTCTCCTAGAGGGAACAGGAGAGGAGGATATGGAGTTGGTGACGGATGCAAGGGCAGAGAAAACGAGCCAGCCGCATGCTGTGAACGGAAATGGCGGAGTCCCACGACTGCACGCTGTAACGCCAACCAAAATGGTATCTGAGATCCCTACCATTTCGGCCTTATAAACACTGCCACAAAACTAAAAAGTTAATAAATGGGAAACGACTCCCATGGGTATTACTGATTGGCACGATTAGAGATGGAATCATTTTAAATCAAGGCAAAAGCTACAAGGAAACAGACAGATGCAGGAAATGTGCACTCTGCTTCTCTCCCTCCCGTATTTAATCCATTACTTGCCAGGAGGAGTTCTGCTGTGTAAGACTCTCTCTCATGAGGTCTACATGTATCAAAGACATGGATATACCTGTAACAAAGCTTTCTGTTCTTCTCCACATGTGCCAAAGATCTCATTACGCTGGCTGAACAGCTCATCCATAGAATCTTTGTGTCGAATGATGTCTATGGAGAAAGCCTGTAGGAAGGAAACATTCAGAATGAGAAAAATCAGAATTATTTCCAAGCCAAAAAAACTTCTTGTCTTCCCACAGTGCTTGTATTGGGGGGAATGGATTTCAGAAACTCTCCCAAAGTGGTCAGATGACTGGTGAAAATGACCACCAGGTGTTCCAGTAAATCAGAGACTGTAAACACGCAATCAAATATCCTGTGACAGCCTCGTAATCCGACTTCTCCTGCAGATTACTGCGTTTTCTTCTCAACTGTGTTTTGGAATTTCACTCTTAATAAATTAACATCTCTTTCAGAAGCCTGGGAAAAGCCAGTTGAAATTAGAGACTGGTTCAGCTCACACATCAAGTTCATTTTTACTGTTCATGTACCCAGCAGCGCCTAACTCCTTACACAGAAACTCCAAGATGGCGACAGAACCGGTAGCAATAGACCAACCTTTGCACCCTACGGAAGAGTCAGGGAACTATTCCGAGTTCTGCCACTAATTTGCTGTGTGACTTTAGGCAAGTCACTTCCCCAGATCTGTCCCTCAGTTTCCCCACCTGCAGTGAGATACTACTACTGACCCACTTCACAAGGGTGTTGTGAGCCTGAATTACATTTCATACATTTAAAGCACTTTGAGACAAGACTGTTGATGAAAGGTGCTGTACTACAACTATCATTTATATTCCAAGGGGGCCATATGATTAACAATAGACCCACAATAGCTGAAAGCCAAGCTTAGCTCAATGTAACTTCACATGTGACGGTTCACTTCCTCTCTTTATGACAACACTAATTATTTTTTCTTTCCTTTTTTTTTTTTTGCAAAAGCCGATGAGACTTTCTATTTCTATTGCTGTCAAGTCTGGGAAAGGATACTGAACTCTTTATTTAAAGCTACACCTGAGGCAGCTGCTGTTAGCTTATTTATCAATCAAGTCTTTTTTCCTTTGCAATCTTTCTTTGACCTCAATTGTGTTGTAGTGGCCAGCTCTTATCAACGATACAAAATCCAGTATGTTTTTGCCCCAATTATGGCCACCAGGAGGGAAACACGGACACCAAAGATGATTTTCCACTGAAGGGAACAGTCAGTGATATGCAGATCTAAAATATTTACAGGTAGCCTCATTAATCGAAGTTCACTCTTCTCTAACGGCATTAACTTTGCAGTTTTTCACAACATTCAGACAGACTGCCCAAGTGGTTATGTCTATGCTAGAAGCCTCAAACTGACTTGTGTGTTAACAGAAGCTTAGAAGCCACCATGATCTAACCATGATTTTTAATGTTGGGCACCCAAAACCAAGTGGTTACTAAGATGTCTAAACACTCTGAACTCACAGCTCAGGGGTGTGAGCTGGCACCAGACTGACCATGAAAAATGTACAGTACATGGTATCAAATCCAGTAGTAACTGCTATGAACGCAATAGCATCTGGACTCCGAACATCACTGTTTCACAGGAAGTCATTCCCGGAGGCTAAGCTAGATCCGAGAACGTGCAAAAGGAAAAAAACCTGTTCCATGTTAAGGTGAGAAAATGTTTGCTAGCAAAACAGTGGAAGGAAACTGGGCTACATACACCTACACAAACTAATCAGAGCTATGATTTAAGGTGGGTGACAAGGGAATCTAATAAACCAGTGAAGAAAATGTGTGGAATATCATAGCTTCTAAGACATCTAAAAACATGGATGTCTAAACAACTGAAAATTAGCCTAAAGTAGAGCTGGAGTGCTGGCAGGCCTGCAGTTAGAGGGCTAGATACCTTTATATGAAGAGTTGTTTGTCTAATTCAGCCACGTTTTAAACATGCAGCTCTTGTGGTATCTCGAAAATTCAGGCATATTTTGTCCTGGAGGGATCATTCTTAACTCACCACCTCAGTGTCTCTATGACTTAAAAACCCAGCTGAATTGCTGTTCTCTGGATATGTCCAGTCTCAGCTCTATAAAACTAACGTGCCTCCCTAGAGAAAGATCATGCTGTGCCCTAACCAATAAACTCTCCATCCCTTCACCCAAATGACTCACCCCCATGACTGAGCTTTACCCGTCCTACTCTAGCTCATCTCAGCCACCCCCAGCTCAATCCGAGATAATAAATTACCACCTTCCTCTCCTACACGATCAATGATTTGCCCCACTCCAGGCAAATGAATTAATATCACCCTGACATACCAATTAGCTGTTCCACTTCACTCATCACCTCTATTCAAGGAGCAATTTTCTTCTCCCCGCTGCTCCAGACAATGAGTAAGGTCTTGCCCATCCTTTCACCCAACAAGCAAAAGTAGTGCATGCATATTGCGCATACCTTTTGGACCTGCAGCTGGGCTGTTGTCTGGTCTTGCTCCAGACGAATTGGACCAAGTGCCATCAATTTCCGTTTGGTCTCAGCAACCCAGGCTAATTCTGCATCAGCAGCTTGCTCATACTAGCGGATAGGGAGAAGAGACCGAGCGCAACAAGTTAGCGACACACACAGAGCAAGGACAGCATTGACACAGCTGCACAAACCAACACACCAGCAACAGCGACACACACACACAGCGATACACACACGGACAATGGTCTCATAGATACATATCTCCATACTACAGACAGCAATGTGGACTCACAACTGGAACAAGGGAAATGCACAGCAATGTGCAAAGGTGATCGGCACAGACCCAGCAGGCCTGGTGCTATACATAGCCAAGGATAAAGCAACCCCTAGGAAGATACAGCCAATGAGATGCAGTCACATACATACAAAGAAAGACACAGAAAAACAACATAACCTTAACGCCAACACACACTGGCAGGTCTTATTCCACATTTGATTTGAGGAAAATTACCAAGTTTTTTTTTTTTTTTTTTTAAAGAAGCTTTCCCTCCCCCCCCAAAAATTGAAAACAATTGCAGTTCTACTCTGAGTAATGTGGCAATAATTGCTCAACAATCCGGAGGTAACATTTCCACAGAGAGATGCCTAGGAATAGGCTTAGCAGAATTTACTTTTTAAATAATTTTGAGGGATGACATCTATGTTTATTTTTAAGCAATTATGGGGAAAGGGTCAGGCACTAATTATTTAATGACCATAGGCGTTGAGATGTATAAAGTGAAGGATTTAAAACTTAAAACATAAACTCTCAATGTCAAATACAGACGAAGTAAACAGCCTTAAATCTTCCTCTGATAAATTCCCAAGCAGAATTTTTCTTCCTTTGCTTATCTTAAATTTTGATGCTCATGGATGGAAATATTCTTCATCAGTTTGTAGGTAGGGTGAAATTGAAGTTTCCTGACATTTACCAATAAAAAATCTAATCCTTCCAAGCCTACCTCTGCAGCAGCAGATAGCTGTCCTAAAGGGACGCCATCCCTTTCAACAGCTATCTGCTGTGGCTCTGTGGAGACCCCAGCAGAGAACACACTCTTTTTTACACAGTGAAAGGGAAACGACAAGCTACATTTCCCCCTCTTTTAGCAAACATTTAAAGAGACAGTACCCTTTTCTGCAAGAGAAATAAAAACAGCCCTGGGTTTTACACGCAGGACTCCTATGAAACAGGCCAGCAGTGGAAAGAGCTAAACAGACACATGTATCTGAATACTCATGGGATTTAAAGCGTAACATTCTCAACTTCGCTAACCATGGTCCAATATGTTGGTCCATTACACGCTGGGTGTTGACGAATAGCTGCCATCAGTTGACATGATTAATACATCATTGCCTGGAAGAGGGTACTGGCTTCTTCAGCAGGTTTTAAAGCACAGAGCAGCATTGCAACTATCAAGCTTAGAGCTACAGAGTATAATGAAGCAAGCCCCTTAAATGCCCTTTCTGTCCACAGGGAAAGAAGCCGCTTTTTCACACCACGGTTTTGTTTGGATGAGTTCTGCTTGTGCTACCTGTGCTCAAAGCTATTGGTGAAAAGTGTAGCTATTCATTATCCTCCTCAAGCCCCAAAGAATAAGATTTTAGGAAGATTCTTACTCTGGAATAAATCCACAGGCTGTCAGAATTATGGATTACGTTTCTGGGCCTGAGAGTTCACCTGTCACTAGTGCCGCAACCCAAAAGCCAGGAGCACTAAGTTAATACAGAACGTCTCTAAGAGGTCCCGAACTCTCACCAAAACCATTATAAAGTCAGACTGTTCAGAAACCAGCTAGACCCTATCCCCAATTCTATCACACCAATTCCCAAATCTGTTCATTTCTCAGCATTAGTTGGTGCTTCCCCACCATGCGATTCTCATGTCTAAAGCTATAGTTATGCGGCTGCTTAGAGGGAAGCAGCGGTGAATCAGCTGGCATGCAGTCCCCGCCAAACCCTTTCCTGAGCGAGGCACAAGAGATTATAAGGTTACCTGTTGTGACCTTTGTATAGCAGCATCTATTTCGTCCACTCTCTGCCTGATGGTGTCACTGACCATCTTGTACTGCTCGTTGGTATCCGACACAAGTTTGTCCAGCCCTTCACGGGCTCGCCAGGGCACCAGTTCCAAGAGAGCGCGGCTCACCTCATTGACAGTATCCAGAACAAGCCTGTGCTCCATAACCTCCTTCTTAAGCTCCTGAGGAAGACACATAGCGAGAGCATGTACAGTACATCTCAGTTAACATCCTCGATACATTGTTGGCAAGAGGCTGTTCCTGCATCTGAATCGTGAATGGTCCTGCGGCCAAGTTCCCTTCATTCTTTTCACCGGTACAAGATCCCCAATGGAGCTGTTCACCAGCATATGAGGAACGGTTGTCGTTTAGCAGGAATGCCCGTTTGCCAGGTACTGTTTGAACCCACAGGGGAAAGGAGGATAAGGCAGCATTTGTAAGAAGGCAGATACATGCCATAGCTAGGTGCACATCTTGATGGGTCCAAGTAATTTGAAAGGGCTTTTTCAGCTGAAGGCTGGCATCCTTGGGGGAAACTGGCAGGGACAACATGAGAAGAGACAAGAGTGGATGAGCAGGGAGGGGCAGCCGTGAAGGGCATTGAAGGCAAGGACTAGTAGCTTGAATTTGATGGGGTGAAAACTGGGGAGTCAGTCAATAAGAAAGATTCAAAGGGGGAGCAACGGGGTCCAAGTGAGGGCAGGGAAGATGAACTTGACATCTGTATTTTGTATGGAGGGGAGGGGGGGCAACATGGGTGCTAGAGAGGCTAGAAGTGAGGAGATTACAGGCACTATGTTACCTTCTGCTTTGTTAATATATTTTTAATGTATTAACTGATCTTTAAATGAGCTTTGAGATTTCTGAGTTGCAGCCTCCCATAAGCCGAAAAAGGACGGTGCCTCATTTGCTTCTTAAAGTGAAATATTGTTGCTATTATTTGCATTACTGTGGTGCCGAAGAGCCCTCGTCATGGACCAAACAGATATTTTCCCTTCCGTTATCCCCCCGTTTAGGCATTACGCTTTAAGAGCAAATTCTCTCCTATACTCTCCACTATACCCTCTGCAGTTCACTCTCAATGCAGTGCGCAAGCTGCCACAGCTCATTGGCTCTGGTGCATTCCCTTGTAAAGATCCACCCCAGCTTTTGCCATTGAGCTCAGTATTTCAAAAGTTCTGACCTTCTGCCTCTGCTGGAATTGGGGTATCTGTTCTCCAACAGGTGGCTGCCCCCCACTGGACATCAGCTCCTCCTCCACCTCACTCATCCAGCTGGTCAGTTCCTCATGTGTAGACTGGAACTTGGTGGCCAGCTGCCGAGCCTGCTCTAATGTCCTGAGAGCCTTAGAGCTGGTGGCTGTGATGTCCGAGTAACGAGTCTTGATGCCATCCAGTTTCTCCTGGATTAGCAACACCTCTTCCCCTGCGAGATGGAGACACAGTTAGTTATGCATGTCCAAGGTTGGCTTTCTTTTAAAGCAGCCTGTTTTCCTGCTTTCTGATTTAAATGGCTACTTTCAGAATCCCTTTTCGTCAAGTCAATGCAAGCAAGAAGCCGTTTTCACAACCATGGAGCTACTTTTGCAACTGATATTTTCCTTCCAGCCAGGGAAAATTCCTCCTTCTTCCCACCATGGAAATGAAACCGGCAACAAAGTCTTTTTTGCTTGAGGTTCCAATAAAACCCAGTGCTTTGTTCTTGACTAACGTGCGGCACCTCTGAGAAAGAGGGAGCCATTTCTGAGGGGATGGGAAACCAAGGAGCTGGTTTTTGTTATATCAACTTTTCTAGAACGTTTGTTCATAATGCAGACTACCTCTTAGTAAACAGACTCCCTTAAGCACCACCTCTCCTCCCACTCACGAACGGCTGACATCCACATGGCAACTGCAGCAATTGCTTACATGGAAAGTAATATTAGGAAAGGGCTTGGTGTATTTTTAGCCTCTTTTAATGTGATTTAGCAGCTGGAAAGGAGGAGTAGAGCCTGTGCTGGGTTGCAAGCCAGGTCTGTGGAGATCACCAAAAAGTGAACCACACAGACCTCTCTTTGGGAACTTCTGCTCGACAGCAGTCAGCATGTTTAAGGGGATGGCATGTCTACTGCTCTGTGTTTGTACTGTGCCTAGCACAGCGGGTTGACCCTTAGGCACCACCATAATAAACATATTAAATACTAACTCATAGTCTACTACGCAGAATGAATGTGTGTGGAACATCATCCGGCTCTGCAGCATCTTAAGAGTAGCCAAGATCAACAGCCTACTCTGCACAAATTATTGCAACCAACAACAACCAGGCTTCTCAGCTAGTCCAAAGCTTGGCTGAGGGGGAGTGCCTTTATCAGACCAGGCCTTGCAGTCTGTTCATCTCTTCCGATACCTGTGGTTTGTTTCAGAAGCGCTTGCCCGTTTTTAATGGCTTGGTCCACATTCTTCTTTCTGTTCACGATCTCCTCATTCAGGGCCTGAATGGAAAGAACCAACAGCAGTTACCATCTCCATCTTCAGCTGTGCAGGCGACCAAGTGCAGGAGAGAGAGGAGACGGACCCCAGGGGAAGCATAACTTTCTCTCTGTATTCCCCATGGATCGGAACCAGGTATGTGGCATGTCCTTCCTGCTCCCCCACCACTACACTTCCCTGCAAGGCTTAAGGTCTTGTAACTCGGGACTAAGCACAGTTCTTTACCACCCTCTGCCTTTGGATCTGTATTAATGAAGAATCCACTCTTGTATTAGAAATTAACCAAAGACTAAAATTTACTGTGCAAAGACTCTTCTATGTTTAAAAACTTATACTGGCTTAGGTATGTTGGTCAGGAGTGTGAAAAAACCACACACCTCCCAGCAACATAGCTATGCCTGACAAACCCCCTAGTGTAGACGCAGCTAGGCCGACAGATGCATGCTTCCGTCAGCATAGGTAATGTAATTCGGGGAGATGGTGTTCCTACACTGACAGACAAAACCCTGTCAGCATATGCTGCATCTACACTGGAGGGCTATGCTGACATGGCCTATGTCTACACTACAGAGCCTATGTATGAGTGGAAACAGACTTTGCCTCTCAGAAGAGATGTTCAATGCTGGAATACGGCACGTTCCCTGGCTCTTTAAATTCACTCATTCCAGTGAGAAAGACTGGAAGCTCTAAAGAAAAATCCTGGCTGGTCTGGTTTACTTAGTCCAGGAGTTGGATGCAAAAGCATCTGAATAATTTACAGTCTATGGGACACCAGGACACCTTTTTTGGGGGGTGGGTGGGAGGGATTTGAGGGGAGGAGAGTTGTTTTTAATAAATGAAATAAGTTTATTTTCTCCAACCTGAGAAAAGAGAGGCCTGTTTTGATGTTGGTTAAAATTAAAGTCAAACAGAAACAAAAATGGATCAAAACAGTTGCTATATAGCTAAATAAACAAACAAACAAACAAATAAATATGAAAAAAACGGAAAATGGCAATACCAGCTGGTCAGCATGCTGCTTTTGCAGGACGTCCCGTTTATAATCCTTTACGAATACCAAGCTGAGCTTGTCCTCAACCTCGGCCAGCCAGTTGAGCACTTCCACCTCATCCTCCCCAAAGAGCCTAGCGTTGGACAACGCCTGATCAAGCAGGGCTGCCTTCCGGCAGCACCGATCTTGAACCTCGCTGTACCGGGCCCGCAGTGAGTCTAGCTTCTCTGCCAGCAAGCCCTGTTCAGCTATGCAACTCAGGGAGGTGAGAGACTGCCCGAGACTGACTGCCTGATTCACGTCAGTCGCGCGACTCTCTATGTCTTCCGCTAGTGCCTGAAAATCCAGGGTGACAAAATGGACAACAGAAACAAATGATTGAAAATGGAATAAAATGGGGGGAGGGGGGGGGAGGGAGAAACTTAAAGAATGAATTTAATTCATGATCAAACAAAGTAAAGACAAAACCCACCAAAAAAGGGACAAACTATAACAAATAAAAGGTTTAAGTTGGTTGCAAAGAGCAAAAGACACAACAGTTACATGGCTACATTATGGCCAGAAGCAACCAATGGGCCACCCATGTTGTGATTTCTCATGTTGTCTATTTCAAAAGCCGGTGATAGCTGTCCCCGTCACCATGCAGGCAGCTTTCTGCACGTCTATGTGTAGGATGTCTTCCATCGACAGTTCTGTGTTTGCTTGGGGACCATTTCCTACCTTGTGACGGGTGATCTGCTGCTGGATTTTAGCTGTCTGAGTACCAATGGGCTCAGAATTTGCCAGTTTCTTCTCCGTCAGAGATAGCCAGTCTGAAATAGGCTCAGTGGTCTCATGGAATTGTTTAGCCAGAACCAGGATATCTTCCAGTTGTTTTTGCCTACATCACGATAACAACAAAGCTGCTAATTAGGCGTTAGGTCTTTTTTTTTTTTTTTTTTTTAATCAGGACAGTTAAGCAACTTAATGTTCGAGTGCCGCTTTAACCATAAAGATTGTATTGCACTATGAAGCTTTTAACATGCTGCAGTGGCTAGAGGTCTGAGTGCAAATGCCTTTAAACAAAGCGATAGAAAGAAGGAAGAGACACCTGGACTGAAGAGAGGTGTTTAACATCTAGTCAGGCAAACCGGAAATGCAAACACACACGTTCCCTAGCAACTGCAGAACAATGCCCTTTTCACTGATGTTGTGTAAGTGTCCAAGACAACTCCCAGTGAAGTCAATAAAAAAGGGTTTCTGTTCTACACTGTTCTACATCAACAGCACTGTCAGAGAAATCTCCCGAAATGATAAGGGGCATTGCTAAAATCCTTGAATGTCAGGCTTGTAAGGACCATTAGGTGCTGGTGAAAGGTTCCAGATTGACAGTCCTTGAGACCGCGGCCCATTGATTCAGCTGGAATTTCAAATAGGGTAAACTGAGGTTGGCCCTTATGAGTGGCTCGACACATCATTATACGAACTAGAGCATGCAGCAAACTGCATCTTGTAAATGAGATTCGTGCAGCGGAAAGGTGCAAACAGTACTCTGGAGCTGAAGCTGAAAGTCAAACTAGGAGGAATAAAAATAAACCCACACTGTGAAGAGAATTAATTTCATCTAAGCATCTCCACAGCATTATAAAACTGTGCCATCTGTTTCACCCTCCCAACGCACATTTTAGTTTCGCGTGTTTTCTGGTTGACACTTGCTGTTTCCAGGATATTCCAGTAAAGGAATCTCACTGAACTTCCCAAGTGTCGCTATCTGATGATTACAAACAGCCCACAACAGTGTCCAGTGGATTAACACTGGCTGCAAACCCAAAGTGCTGTACTAGCAAGAACTATTCTAAAGATCTGATTAACTGACTGCTGGATGGCCAACCAACGCATACTGAAAACCGTTTAAAAACACACGCACAAATGCTTCCGTCAGTCAGAAAGCAGCTTGTAAGTGTACAGTGTAATACAAACTTAAACAATAATAAACTGGTCTTTGTCTAAAGTACACAGGGAAGTGAGCTCTGCAAACAACTCCAAAATACAGATCATTGCCAATACAATACAATACAATTGCCACTACACTTTGCCAATAAGATGATGAAACAGATCATTGCACGACTGGTAAGCAGTATAAGGCAAAGTCTGGGCCTATTACATGGCTTTACAATGAAGGAGGATATCCCAGCAAAATCACAGATTCTAAGGCTGGAAGGGACCACTATGATCATCTAGTCTAGAGCAGAAAAGGAATTCAGAAGTTTTCCAGTGACAATATGTTTATTGCTTGTTCTCCACCCTTAAACAGGCAGCATATTCAACCAGATACATTGGTGCAAAGAACATGTTTCCTGCTGGGCATAGAGGAATTTCTCCGCTTTCAAAGCTGAGAGAAAATGAAGTCACTTCCTTCCCACTTCTCTTCCTTACCTGGCTGCTGCCTTGCCAAGCAGTCCTGCCCATCTATTTTCAAGACTCTCCAGCTGACAAACAATCTTCTCTCGGTCTGTTGGCTCGGCCGACTGCGCTATCCTTCCACCCTCTGCCTGAATCATCTCGACAGTGGCCTTGCGATCATCCAAGAGCCGCTGGAGCAGCTTTTGCATAAACATTAAAACAAAGAGGGATAAAAGTTACTAAACTGAGTCAGCAGAGCTACTTCTGCCTCCAAACACACCAACCCTCTAATTGTGTTTGAAAACCATTAATAAACACTGGGCTGCATCCAAACCCAGTTGAGCAAATCAACAACAAGATTTTTTTTTTCCTCCCAAACTCAAAAGACAATAAAAATGCCTCAAACAAATCCAAAACACTTGATTCAACAGAGAAACTTGAAACTTGCTCCCCAAATTGTAAAAATTACGTTTTAACGTTTGCTTGACTCTCCTATTAAAAAAAATCTCACCGTATGTGATGAAGTCTTCGGGGTTTTTTAAACTTTGTTTTACCATTATTAACATGTATGAACGTTCCATCCGTTAACAAGTCTTATTCATAACCTGTCTGTGTTACCTAAAGACCAATGTGTGTTTGGCCAACCCTCTTCTCTGTGTTTTTATTTTGTTCAAATTCCAAAACTGAAACCATATACTACAAAATCTATTTGATCCTGATATAAAATAGTTGTCAGCATGAGCAAAACCAAATGTGCTGTTATTGAAGAAAAATAAACAGGCAGCTAATTTCAAGACAGTATGATAACAAAATAATACTGGAACTGTGGAGCCAATCTGCCTGTCTTTTATATAACACTCATTATTAGCCTGTTAAGATGGCAGGTATGGGTAACAAGACCAGAACCCATACAGTATAATGGTAGAATATGAGAAAGTCATAGCTGCAGAATAGTTGCTGTAAACTAGAATTACATGAAATCACAGTTGTTATTTATATTTTAAAAATGATCCAAATGGAGCAGACACACTTGTTCGGCTACTAGCACTGTGCTCATGGCCTCTACATCCTTCCCTCCTGGATATTGTTCAGCCTTCACGATCTCCAGCTCACTTACCTTCTGTTCTTGGATCTGAGCTTTCACCACTTTGTATTCAGCAGAGGGAGGTTTCTGATTGGAGATGAGCTCCTCTGTGTCTACCAACCAGCTCAGCAATGGCTCCAAAGCATCCTGAAACTTCCCACAATGCAACAGGGCCTCTTGTAGCTGTGCGATTCTCTGTGCCACCTGCGTTGAACATAGACACACATCACTAGAGGCGCAGTGTTCTCAAGTTACACTAGGTGACAACAGAGCAACTGCTCGTTGTCTTTGGCACTGTTACAGTGTCAATGGCTATGCTTCAACTATAGATGCGGCTCCCTTTATGTCAGCTGACTCACCTGAACCAAGACAACGTCTTACTGCATCAAGCAAGGAAGGCTCACCTCTCCTGAGGTGCTTACCTTTTTGTTGAGAGTGTTCCAGCGGGCGTTGATCTCCTCCATGTCATGTTCCAGTCCCTGCACATCGCAATTTTTTCCTGCGCTCTGGATGAGTCCCTGGCCCAGTCCGTTTACTTGCTGCAGTTTTACCTGAATGGGATCCACTTGCTCCTTCTGAAACATCTGAACAAGAAGGGGGAATTGATTTATAACCTTCAGTTCTCTTGCGCAGCACCGCCCCATCTGCTAACGGATACACTTTAGACTACAGTTCCCAACCTTCTCCAGAGAGCAAGCAGAACATTTTCCTTTTGCTTCTTCTGGTGCAGTTATTTTTATTATTTTTTTAAAGGAGTTTTGTTTGTTAGTTTAAATCTCTCATCTGCCCATATCCAGTATAATCATAGAATCATAGGACTGGAAGGGACCTTGAGTCCTGCACTCATGGCAAGACTAAGCATTATCTAGACCATCCCTGACAGGTGTTTGTCTAACCTGCTCTTAAAAATCTCCAATGATGAGCACTTCAAGTATCTACTGGTCTCAGGCATAGATTATGTCTCAGATGCAGCCATATATGCTTTTAAATCTGTAAATCCCATGGAGAAGCCCCACCTAGATAGCCAAACTGTGACTTGCACCAAGACCCAGTAAAATGCTCAATAACAGAAATCAAAGCAAATCTTATCATGGCAGTGTTGAATTGGGATGGGCAACACACTACATGAGTTTTATCAAACGACAAACTTTAGACACTGGGAAGCATACTGCATTTGTAAAGACCAAGGGAACAAGAGAAAGGCAATGGAAGATTAATGTGTTAGCTGTTTATCTGAGATCATCCCACGTATTTGGCACAATCCAAGTCTGCAAGTCCTGTGAGGAAAGCATTCCAACCAAAAAAGGGGTTTTGGAAATGAAGGAAGGAACCTTGCTGTTGGGAGGAAAAACAACAGGGAAAATCCCGTTTTTCGAGGCGGTAAGTGCCCTTATCAAAGACTCAAATCTCCTGTAATTAGCTGATGACAAGCCAGACCCTAGCAGTTTGTATTCATTTCCTTTCCTCCACAATAGTGTCATTCAGCCTCAGAGACAAGGCAGCCAACCAAGGCCACATTGTGCAGGAAACACTGGAACATGAAAAGCAAATTCTGAGCAAAATCCAAGAGGTAGAACCAGCTCTGCTTCAACATAATGAAGAATACAATCCAAAACAGGGATGGATACATTGTTTATACAGGGCCTTGGGCTGCTAGCTAGCACAGATCATAGGTCAAACGCTGACAAATAGAAGAACAGGAAAGATTATCGTGCTCTCTCTGTACTCACAACCGTCTCCCTCGGAAGGGAGCAGGAGATAAATGCAGACAACCTTTCTCTTTCTTTTTCAAGTATGCTTGAAAAAACCCATGTAACCAAGGATATGGAAATTGACAAAGTCTAAACATTTCATTTCAGACACAGACTTGTGCCAAAAACTCCTGAGAAGCAAGCACTGGAGTAAGGTTTGGAAAAGGTCCCTGGTATCAGACAATTGCTTTATCTCTGAAGGGATGAAAGTCAGTAACACTCTGCCTGGGTCCCATTTTCAAAGAAAAATCTTTTCCTCCCCACTGAAGTTCAGCAGCTTGTCTACACAGTGGGACTATGCCAGGAATATTAACTCAAGAGCGCTGGAAGACACAGTCCAGAGCTATACGCTTGTGCAGAATTATTCTATGGTTATAAGAAGTGATGGTGACATGAAATAGCTAATTCTCCAAACACTTCTGTTACTGCTCTTATATGGAGTTGGCTGCTTAAGGCAGCCAAACACATGAAAGGACCAGACTGATAAGTCAGGCATGCAAACATTTGACTGGAGCACATTGCCTCTTCCAGTGTACTCTGAACTAAGCCTTAAATATAAAACTGGACTTTAAAAAAAAATAAAAAAATAGAAGCTTTAAAACATTTTTTTTTGCAGGATACAAATGCACAGCCGCTGACCCCCAACAATGAATAACTGCAAGGTACGTACGCACAATCCAGAAACCAAAGCCCATGTCACGAGGATCATTTAAAACGCAATCACATGCATAATCGCAATAAGAGCGAATACTTCTAACACATTTATTCTTCAAAGCCTTAATTCATTAACCTTCACTGGGAATCAAATTTGAAACAAATATTTAATGTGCAATCTATCTTTTACATAGAAAAACATGGTGAGTGAAGTTTCTGAAAAGCTGTATTTGGTGAACTGCATGGACTGACATTCTCGACTAAAGGCACTGGATCTGTTCGGGTACCTCCCTCTCATTTTGAGAACCACTTTCCAATGACTCTCTTTAAATTCTACTTTGTTCCTATCATGGATGACTGCATCCTGTGATCTCACTCCACTTCTTAACCCTTTTATTGCTGAACACAATACAGCCATCGTTTGGTGATTTTCTGTAGAAGTGCCAGCACGCCGTTGGAACAAATATTTCAGAGGGAACGTATGAGGATATGTGTTGCAACATTGGAAGTACATTTTTGCTTCATGCTCCTGGTACGTTAGACATAACTCAACTGGTTAATATTAAGACACTCAAGTTACAAGGCATTTTCCTGATGCAAACCTAAACCTATCAATGGCTCGAGGCATCACTGGTTCCAAAGGGTTAATAACTAGAAACATTTAATGTAAAATACAGTCCCAATGGAGAGGCAACAATGAAACTGAAGCAGTAAATCCCAGATAATAGCCACATGAAGTCAGTACCTTGATGTCTCTTTTTCTTTCCTAATTTACTGACTGGAACTTGGTTTGGTAGTGAAGGCTGCACTTTAAGCAAAAACTCAGTATAAACTGATTGCTCTCTCCTTGGGTTCCCCTCCATTTCAAAGCAGTTCTCTGATGCTGAGGTGGCTGTGGGTTTTTTAAATGGGTGGCATAGCGCAAAGGATGAGTAATTGCCACTGAATCAGGTTTATGTGCTGGGCAACTGGTAATGTCTTCCCAATGACTGTTCTTCTAACCTAAATGGCTGATCAATTAGGGATCAGATATGGAAATACCATGCATTAAAAAAACAAAACGGATACTCTTTCTAGCACTTTTCAAATTTTCTTAATACAAATGTTGTTAGTAAAATACTGAAAAGAATTACACTTATTTTTCTCCTGATATTTCAGAACATGTTTGCCCCTCTTTCTCATTTAAGAAAACCTTAAATGAGTGGTTATTGAATAGCATGGATGCATTGTGTTCACTCAATTTGCTTTACAAATTCTCTTTAGTAACAGCATTTTGTATTTGAAATGGTGGATCTACTCCAGCAAGAAAAATCTTCCCGTAGCAATCTCTAATTTACTTTTGAGTAAGCATAATGTATTTGAATAAGTAAGTCACTTGAAAAGTTTAGGGAAAGAATGTTCATAATCTAACAATTGTCATATTTTACCTCCTATGCTTGCAAAAATACATATTTCCCACCCCCAAAGCATTGGCCTACAAAATTGAACTCTTTTTAATTGGGAAAAGACCTACCTCGAGGTTTACAATACAGAAAACTGATATGACAGAGGGGACAATTAGTGCAGTTTGTACCTCACAAAAAGTGTGAGCAAACTGTCAGCTAGGTAGGAGTCAGGACTTCCTCTCCCCACCCCCACAAACGAAGGGATTTCCTGTCTGGCACACCCCGTATAAGTAACTGAGTAACAAATACCTCATTATCTGGAACTAATCCATCTGTTCCAGCAGGAGCCCCTTCCGCCACAAGAACTGTGATAGGAGACCCTTCTGTGTCAGTCATTGTGATAGCCAACGCTTTCACTCCAGATGCTGTAGAAGATAGTTCTTTTGCTGGGAGGTGTGAGAGAGAAGGGGGGTCTTCCATTCTCAACACAGCTGCAGGAAGCATCTGTGTGCTGTGCTCTGAGGCACATGATGCTCCGGGTGCCTGGCCAGAGGCAACGGGCTCCTCCAGGCCAGATGATGCAGCAGCAAGCTCCTCCATGCTGAATGGCAAGGCCATGGCCAGCTCTTCCATCTCTTGTGGGGATGCAGCAAGCTCCTTTGTGCTGGAAATTACAGCAGTGTTAAACTCTTCTGGTCTGGATGTTGTAAGGACGGGAAACCCTTCCATACCTGGAGTGTCAGTGGGAAGCTCCTCCACGCTGGATGCCATGGCAATGGTAGCATGTTCCCCCGCAGCTGGCGGCGCGGCATCGGCGACAGGCTCCCCCGCAGCTGGCGGCCCGGCATCGGCGACAGGCTCCCCCGCAGCTGGCAATGCTGTAGGGAGCGTCTCTGTGCTGTCTAGAACGGTGGGGACTAGCTGCTCTATATTAAATGGAGCAGTGATGGCTGCAAGCTCCTCCTCAGCGGTTGTGACCATGGAAGCACGCTCCTCTGCGCCAGCACACACGCGTTCCACGCAAACTGGAGAGCGAGTATTCCCACGCACAAACTGTACACCAGCTACACAACTTATTAACTTATCTGCCCAGCTGTGTTCAAACAGCCAGGCCAGGTCTCCTGGTTCCCAGATATCGGCCTCCCCTGTGGAAACATCCAGCATTACCTGTCCAACCATTTTTGGCACGTCCTCCTGAACAACATGGGCACTTGGGAACTCTTCACCAGGAGTAATCCCTTCCACATGCAGCAGCTGACCCAGAGGCACTGTTTCTTCTGACTGCAGGTCCTCAATGGACTCTGTGGACTTCACCCATGCCTCAGAGCCCTGCTCGGATATAGAATCATTTGGAAAAGGTTCTTGAGAAAAACAGTGAGTATCTAAATGTTCAGTTCCATGAATCTGGCTCTCCAATCGATCGCTCTCTTTGTCCAAGTCTGTGACTTCATCCTCAGACGCTAGTTCTGAGACACCCCAGTTTGAGAATTCAGTCCTTTCAGACAGAGGATGCTCATTATTTTCAGAACTATTAGCCCCCTCAGCACTGACCTCATCTTTCAGCCAGTAAAAATCCTGCTGGGAATGCAGTTCCTCAGCACTTGTGGCAGGAACTAATGGCTGACAGTGGAACGAATGGCTTGAGGACACTCTCCTTGTATACTCTTCAGAGGTCCTCCCCACTTTACTGTAGGTTTCCAATGAGGCTTGATCTCCTTGGGGCATTAACAAACCACCACTGGGATGAGGAAACGTTCCTTCACAACAGGACATTTCACTTGTATTTGCCTCAGGAGACACTGTCGCTTCACAGCTCAGTATTGCGCCTACTACACAATCTTCCACTGGCTCTTGATCTGTCAGCAGGTCAATTTCACATTCTTTAGCATCCTCTAAGTGACTTATTGGCACGAGCTGCTGTGGTGATACTGTCTCCTCTGCAACCCTAGGACTGGAAACCCCCACTTCTTCAGAGTCTGTCTGGGTGACAGAGGAGGTTTCCTTTTCAGAGTAAGGCTCTGTAGTGGGTTCTATTGTACTCACCACCTGAGAACTGTATGTGACATCAAAGTCCTCAAGATCTGACACAATAGCAGAGTCTGCAGCACTGACTTCAAAAGGAGCTGTCTGCTGACACTCTTCTGTTTCAGCCTCTACCAGCTTTTCTGAGTCTGTTTGTGGGTCCAGCCCTTCTGAGCAGGTCCCAGAGACCGGACCCTCTAGATCCACTGAAGAAGCTCCATCTCCTTCTTCACTCAAACACTGCTTTTCTAGTTCAAGGAACATCTGCACAGAATCGGTGTCAGAGAACTGCTCTGGGACAACAGGACTGACACAGCACTCTGAATTTGGAGTGAAGTCCTCAGCTTCAAATTGAACTGTTATGTCTTCAGTATCACACATGTTATCTGTAAAAGCGCAGTTTAAATCCTGGTATGTTTCCTGGGGAACAGAAGCTGAGCAGTTATCATGCAGCTGTGAGTCATCACAGTGCACTGGGTGGTGAACTGGGTGGTTAGAGGTCCCCAGGACACCAGCAGAAGAGTCTGTTGTCTCTATTGTCACTGCTGTAGCAGTTAATTGTTCCCTTTCTTCAGAAATATCTGCCAAGCAACAGTTCCTTTTCTCATCTGTCAATAGAACAGTCTTTCCTCCCTCTGACAGCATCTCCTCCTCCCACTCCTCCTCAGCCTCCATCATTATCCATCTCTCATCCTCTTCAAATCGCAGCTCAGACTCCGTTTTTTCTCTAAGGCTGGGGGTGATGAGAATATTCATTCCTGAATCCAGCATCTCTTCACTTAGGCAGGGAGATAGCTGTACGGTTTCTACAGTGCAGTCTGCTTGGGTCGCTTCCAATGTTTCATGATGCCCATCACTCAGGCTTCCTTTGATAACATTTCTCCTTGCTCTTGGCCACGTTGCACTTGAGAGTTTCTGGTCCCGTGTGATAACCATGGATGTTGCAGGTGTATCTTCTGGTTTCAGAAGGGGTTGGCATTCATCCTGGAAACAGTCTTCACTTAACTGTTTTGCCTCCTGAACTTCTGGAATGCCAGACGATTTGGAGACATGTTCCAAAGTTAGCGATTCTGACATAGGTTCCCTGTGGTCTGAATGTCCAGAGTTCTCAGCTAACATGGCACTTGACTCCCTTTTTTCTTGTAAAGAAGAATTTGATGCACCAGCTTCTGAGACCTCACTCAAGGAGGCCTCAATCCTTTCTGCAAATTCAGGAAAGTTTGGTGGCATAAACGATTTCCACGATCTCCTGTTTACATTCTCTTTTCTTTCTGGGTTTGGCCTTCTTCTGGGTGGAGCTGGTGCTGACTTTGAGACATCACTGCTGAGTTTCAGTGCATCAAAAATTACTCTTTCATCTAACTTTTTACTTTCCGGTGCCCTTGATTCAAAGACATTGGATGCTCCTAAAGTCCCATTGCTAGATATAGTACTGGCATCCACCTTATCTATAGTGCTTTTGGAAGGCTGATTAAGTTTAGATCCCTGATCAATCTGTTCATTTATTCTCATTGTGTCATATATAGACCTCTGGGGGACATAGCAGTCCTCTATATACCCATCCTCTTCCTCCCCTTTCCCCAGGCAAGTGGGATTCTGCCGTAAACAGTCTGGCCTGCTTAGTGGCTTGCCCATACTTCCTTAATTCAGGAAGAAACAACCTTGTTAACTTTTTATCCACAACAAAAAGAAATGCATTCTGTGTAAGTTAAAATCCCTTTCGATTTTGGACTGTAATCCTAAAAAGAACTCTGAGGCTGAAATTTGTATTCCACAGAAGTCAAATGGCAATCCGCACAGAAGCAAATCTCCATTGTAGTAAGGCTCCCACCAAGTCACATTCCATAGCCCCTCCCGTAATCCTGGTGGTCCCAAGCTGATAAACAGCACATAAAATCACTAGCCAAATAATTCCTTCTAGGGGTTGCTTTTAAGGTAAGGTTCCTTTCTCCTGGCAACTCTGTCAGCAAAAACCATCCGAGTATGACAGCTTCTATTCAATAAATACTCCCAATCATTATTTCCGACAGAAGCTGCAGATGAGTTTGAAGCTGTTAATTTATACCGAGCGTGCCCTTCTTTAATAACAAAGGCAAAGCTTCTCCAGTCTCTTCATGTATTGCAGCCCAGGCTCCGCCAGATTCCTCTCATTTTCTTCCCAGCTCTAGTCCTGTAAAGTCCAGCTGGTCTGAATTAGCCTCTCCCTCCACAACTCTAGTGTTTTCATTTGAACTAAGCTTGTGAGCGGATATTCCTGCAAGTTTAAACACAGGAAGTTCTTCATTCAGGGCAAACTCTGGGTCTTCCTGTCTCAAAACCATGATGGCATTGCTGTTCCTTTTACCCAATAGGGCCGATCAAGCCATAACTATCTGAATCAAAGAAAATGACAAAAAAACCCAGCTTCTCGGTGAAACATACACGGCAGATTCCTTCATCGGCAGCAGCTTTTTTAAAGAAAAATGGCTTTAAAACGCACCAGACATGGAGAGGGGGTGAGCTCAGCAGATCTGCAAAGATTTCCCAAGTTCCCGACAGCAAAGGAGGAATATTTGGGGGATCCTCCCCTGCAAGGAAAGCGAACAGCAGAGGGGCCAGAGGGACTAACTTTCCCAGGTCCTGCCGATAGCAGCCCATTGCTTTCCCAGTTTCCTCTCGGTTCCCAGAGAGGCTCCCTCCGGTTTTCCCATGCTGCGTTCCCGGGGAGGCTCTGAAGAGGAATCCCAGCTGCAGAGCCACACAATCCCCTCCAGTGTCCCAGCTCGGGGGCCGGACTTTCTCCCCGCTCCGAATGCAGGTGGCCGCTTTGGAGAGCGGGCTGCGGACAAGTCTCCAGGAAGTTAGTTTCCTTTCCTCCCTCTCTCGCCTTTTGTGTGGCTCAGCTCTGGCTGGGGTGGCGGCGGCGGCCGGGCTGCGAGCGGAAAGCGCCCCGCCTCCCCCTCTGCGAGTCCCCGGCCAGCGCTCCGAGCCGCCGCTCCGTGGGATGCATGTCAAGCAGCCGCCGCTATTCTCCTCCTCCTGCCTTGCCCAGAGCGGAGGCTGCAGCTGTCACGGGCCTTGGCGCACAAACTTCTTGCCGGGGGAACAAAAGGCTTCGCGGGAAGGCCGGGGCTCGCCGGCAGCCCCCACTCCCCCTCTCGGCGGGTGGGTTCAGGGGGCCTCGGGGTCCATTCCCCCGCCCCTGCTCCCGGGGCAAAGCCGCCACCGCCCCCTGGGACCCCGGCTCCTGCGGCCGAGCTGGAGCTCCCCGGTGCGCGGGGCTGGAGACGGCGCTGGAAGATCGCGGCTCCCAGCAAGCTGCCAACTCTGGCGAGGGGCGGGACGGACAGGCCGGGAGAAGGGAAGGCGGGGACGCGGGGAGGGGCCGGCAGACAAGGGAAGGCGGGGAGGGGGGTGGCCCCAGCGCGCACCGGGCTTGGAGACGGGGGGTGGCCCCAGCGCGCACCGGGTTTGGAGACGGGGGGTGGCCCCAGCGCGCAGAGAAAGAAACGCGGCTCAGTAGCCAGATCAAGGCAAACCCTTCCCGCGGGGCTGGGGGGCGAAGCTGCGGCCGCCCGTCGCCGCTCTTCAGGGCGCCCGGGGCCACCGTGGGCTGAAGGAACCGCGGCGCTGGGGGCAAAGCGACACGGCGGGTTTAGCGCCGGCTCCCGCGGGGGGGGGGGGGACACACCAGGCGCTTCCCTTCCCTTCCCCCTGCCTTGTCTCGGGTAGCTCCTCCTCTCGGGGGGAGGGGGCAGAGTGCAAATCCCCCGACAAAGAGAAGCAACGCCCTTGTCTCTGTGCCTGGGCTCGGGGATCCCCCCTTCCCCAGCCCCCCTCCGGCCAGGTGTCCTGCCAACACCTGCGCCAGGAGCGGGAATGGGCCGGGGGGGGGGGGGGGGTGTTCTTCCTACCCCGTTGTGACTGAAACCCGAGCCCAGAGCCAGCCCTCGGTGCAAACGCGCGGGGTTACATTCGCACGGCGGCAGGAGTTTCCCGCCCATCCTCCAGGTGCAGCCACCACCTCTCGTGACCACCGTGCACCGATTCCCCGGGCCTGCCCCTAGCTGCTGAGCTTCTCTGCACCATGGCCTGGGACACACACACACCCTCCCTCCCTCTGCACCGAACTGCCCTGGGGGGCTAGGCGAGACTAGGGCTTCTCTAGTGCTACTTCCAGCCTTGTCATTCTCTCCCGGCTCACAATCAGCCCCCGGGGGGGGTGTGTGTCGTTCTCCTTTGATTGTAAGGTGCGGAGCACACGTTGGTGCATCTGCTCCCCCCCTAGGAGGATCCCTGGTACAAGTAAATCTATTGTACCCACAGGTCAGTGCCATCTCCCCATAGACCATTTAAAAGGTTTTAATTGCTGACTGGATGGATTTTTGCAGAAGAGGCCCATAGGGTATTTAATGCTCTCACAGACTCCCTCGATAGTTGATTACAAGATGTCACTAGGGAATCTTGCGACCGAACTGTTCAATAAACTGCGGTGATATCTTAGCACACCACCACAGAACCCACTTTTTGTTTACTGACATGCATTAATAAAAAATTCTATCAGTGCATCTTCATTAACAACAAGAGACTAATCATACTATATATTTCCCCATGATTATTTTATTAGCCACTTTAATATAAAGCTAGAGTCATATTTTCATTTCAGGTTACCCTGAAATAGTATCCATTTCCCAGCTCTACTAGCTTTCACTCCAAAACCTGTGAAGTTTGTCAGTACTGGGTTTAGGCTGCTTAATCCTAACAAAAAAAAAAAAAAAAAGACACGTTTTACTTTTTTTTTTTCCCCTTGAGACTATAGATTCCTGCTCTGGAGATCCACTGCTCCACAACCTTTGCATCACATGTTGACCCCACTCTCCCTCTTCCTTCTTATTTTCATTTTCGATTTAAAATGGTTAAATGGGGCAAATTTAAAAAGTCCTCTGGGGGGTTGGAAGAGGGAGGTAAGCTGAACGTGTGACTCACTAAGGAGAGGGCTGCTAAGAGACCGGGGCAGGCTTTGAGAGAAAACAAGAGGGTTCTGAAAAAGCTTCAACACAGCTCTCAGCAACATCCAACAACCCAGCTAAGGCCTGACAACCCCACAAGACACACGTCCTTCTGGGTTTTATGGATGACTTAGAAAATGGCCTAGAAATTAGAACATGGCGATACTAATAACAGGGGGCGGGGGGGACACCAAATGCTACAAAATTATATTTTATATAGGTCTATTGCATTCTACTTACTTACTCCCATCACCATGGTATCAGAGCTTCACAAACATTCCCATACTCATAATGCCCTGGTGAGCAATCCCCATTTTACAGAGAAACCGACGCAAACATTTTCAGAATTTCTGCACACCCACTAACCACCGAGACGAGACAGAGCTGCAGGTGTCCTGCTGGAAACATCTGGACTTGCCCAAAGTCAGAGAGAGAGCTTGTGGGCAGGGTTGTGAGCTGAACTCAGATCTCTAGCCCCTGTACTTTAAACGCGCCTCCATCTTTCCACTTTGACTGAGCAAGTGCCACCCCCTCTTTTCGAGCAGACCCACATGTCTAACACTTGTCCTCGTCTCCCAAGCAAAAGTCTATAAACAATCCTTAGCGTGAAGGCTAAATGACAATGAAGACCAAATGCATAAATCACCTTACGGAACCATCTGCAAGAGCTTGTTCTCCTTCTGAAAATGAAAACACACATTTTGCAAGGGTACGTTTTCCACATTTATGAACATCAAAAACTTGTTACATTTCCTATACTGTCCAGTTGAGTTGGGTAGAGATGAAAGAAGCCTTTGGGGGGGAAAAGTTATTTCCATTCATAAAATAGGTCAAAGTATCATTCTGAGAAGAGGGGGAAGGAGACCTGACAGCCAAACCATGTCTGAGCCTTGTGCAGACAAGACACCCTACTATGGATGTAGTTGGCAATCTGAATTAATCACCCGAGAGCTCCTTTAAGTGGCAGAATTTATCCTGGGCTGCACCGTTCACTCAAAAATATCAACCCTCCGACATAGACCTCCAGAGGATTAATATGGTTGGCACACATCTTGTACCCAGCTTGGTCTGCCAGTATTTTCTCTCTCTCTCTCATCACACACACACACATTCCAAGACCGATCTAGCCCATCTCTGGCTCTGTGCGTAAGCACAGATTTTACAGTTAAGGGAGAGCAGGTCTTGGTTTATTTTAATAATTCAACCCAGCTGAAACAACATAAGAAAGGCTGGCCCCACCATTTCACCAATAAACGCACTTTCCCGCCCCCCCACCTTCACTGTGCAAACTCTCTGAGTGGGACTGTTAAATACTTTAGGGCCCCTTCTGCAGGAGGAATTCCAGGAATCCAGGCTGGGGGTGCTGAGGGTTTTTGTTCCATTATAAAGAATGATCTCGATGTGGAACTGCCAGCTTCAGAGCCAGAAATTCTTTTCCTATTTCCTCACCAAGTCACATGCCCAGAGCAGGTCAGTTATCCTCCATCACATCCCCTATCTCTAAAACCAGTAGAAAATCAGATAGGTATCAAAGCAGATGCAGCCGACTACAAACCCATGGTACTGGGCTTTCAACGGAGGTTTGGGCTCAAATATTATCAGGTCCTCAAAAGTCATAATCAGACTGATCACGAAAAGACTCTAAAGCAAGGCTTGACAGGTTACTGAGTGTCATACAGTCAGGAGTAGTCCTGGAATGAAGAGTCCTAACAGAGAGAGAGACGGCATTTCCTAACTCAAATGGCCCTCCTCCAATTTTATATTTGTTATGTGGTGTGTGAAGGGAGGGAGCCTATGGTCCTCTGTCTGAATTTTTGTCCTTTCAGATTTCTCTCAATGGTTTTGGTATGTGGAGACCTGCCAGCAGCAATCTCTGTTACTGAAATAAACATCTGATAGAGCTTCCAGACTCTACCCCAGAGCTCAAAAAAAAAAAAAGGGGAGGAGGGGGGGAAAGAGTTCATTTCACAGCTAGCTGGGACCTACGGCCTGGTTTTTAAAGAAAATGTAGCAGGGACGGACTGGGAGGAACCTGAAATGTGATGTTGGTCTAATTAGCAAATCTGCTTTTACCTGCTCCATTAGGAACACACATCTTAGCCAATTACAAAATCAGTTTCCAGTCAGCAGGCGAACAAGGATTATGTTCTTTGTGAATTCCTAGAGACGAAGAGGGTGACCAGATGTCCCAATTTTATAGGGACAGTCCTGATTTTTGGGTCTTTTTCTTATATAGGCTCGTATTACCCCCACCCCGTCCCGATTTTTCACATTTGCTGTCTGGTCACCCTAGAGAGGAATGAGATGCCAACTCTCCCTTCAGTAACCCTGCCCTCAAAAGAAGATCCAGTTGGGGTATACTAGCCCTCTTCTGCCCGCTCCCTGCGAAAAAGCCCAATAGGACATTACCCAACCCTACCCAAAGTCATTACAGCTCTTGGTATGACTGTACGGGGCGCTGATATACAGAGCAATGCCAGTGTTCAGGCACTGATCAGTAGCTAAGAATTTACGTTACAGGTTTGCTTTACTCTTAATTCTTCTCAAAATGTCTTGTCCTCCCCTTCAAGACCCTTTGCAACCAAGCTTCCACCAACATCTCTGCTCATTTTCTCCT
The DNA here is from genome assembly GCA_003942145.1 of Platysternon megacephalum. Classification (NCBI taxonomy): domain Eukaryota; kingdom Metazoa; phylum Chordata; order Testudines; family Platysternidae; genus Platysternon; species Platysternon megacephalum. Next base: position 7,524,235 of record QXTE01000016.1, on the reverse strand, counting down.
CCTCTCCCCACCCCTTCACTCAGGATATTCCTCCCAATCTTCTCTTCGTTGCTACTTTTCTCTCCTCCTCCTCCTCTCATTCAACCTGTCCCCTGGGTTTGGATCAGTCTCACACTTCCTTCCCACCAAGTGTTCCCTTTTTCTTTCAAATCCCTAAAAGACCATTCTATATGGTAGATATCTGGGAGCACCCAAGCTGAGCAAGGTGCTGTAAGGTTCCCCTGCTCTGAATTACTGCTTTTTCCTTACTGCTGAGCCCTCTTCCCGATTTTCCTTACCCACGTTGCTCTGTGCTTTGTCTAGTCTTTATTATTAAATTGCAATGCACTCTCGATATTCTGTGAAGCATCATGCGCGCTGGCAGTGCTGTATAATGATAATTTCCTACTAATAAATGATCTCTGCTAAAATTCATTCTGAGGGTTGTTTCAGACTTACCGAGAAACAGCTGTGTTTAAAAAAAAAAAAAAAAAAGCTTTGCCAAGAGCCTCGTCTGAAGTGGAAGCACCTGCTTTGGGGACTTTAGGTCTGTGGTTCTCCAACCTTTCTAACACGGACTGCATTTTCAGACAGTGATTGTCTCATGGACCACCTACCTTCTCGTTCACAATTGCATGGGTTCCATCGCCCGATTTTACAATTGCATAACCTCCCTCTGGCAACTACAGAAATTGCTTATGTGGAAAAGTAACATTAGGAAGGCATTTAATATATTTGTAGCTGTCTTTTAACGTAATTTAGCAGCTGGAAATAAAGAGTGCATCATATGACCAGCTAGCTCACTGTAGACCCCCAAGTTGGCCACCTATCAGCTTGGGATTCTCTGATCCAATGAGCTCAGAGTGCAGTCTGAGAGATTTTCTCCTGCTCCTTTACCAGACTCCTCTCCTCTCCTCCACCTCAGCCTGCCAGTTCCCTCCTGCCCCCACTATTCAAGCCTTTTTCTATGCTGGTTGGTTCCTTTCATTCACTCACTTCCTGGCCAAAGTGGGGAGCTGAGTGCAATCGAGGGAACGCTCCTTGCTCTAGTATGTGATCACTCCTCTGAGATGTACTTGGCTCCCCATGCTGGCCACATGTTTCGGGCAGAGCAGGGTGATGATTGGATTAACTGAGGGAGAGGAATGAGCCAATGGATAGAGGATGGTCCAATAGTCAGGGAACTAGCTTGGTATTTGGGAAACTTGGATTACATCCCCTGCTGTGCCACAGACTTACCTTGTGACCTTGGGCAAGTTATCTAGCCTCTCTGTGTCTCAGTTCCCCATGTGTGCAATGGGGATAACAGCATTGCCCTACCTCCTGGGGAGGTGGTGAAGATACACACATTACAGATTGTGAAAGGAACTCAGATACTACAGTGATTGGGGGGGGAGGGAGGGAGAGAGAGAGAGCAAGCAGCATTCCTAGTAAAGCCACCAGGACTGGAAGGAGGGATACAGGTTCAGAGAGGGCAGGGGAGAAAGCAAAGTCGGGAGACCAAAATGCAAGCCCCCCTCCGGGATTGTGCAAACTTCCTATAACCTTCTTCCTGGAACTTGGCAGCTCTGTCGTTTTGAAATGATTCATCTTTTTGTGGGTCTTATCCTGTCCCCTGATGGACAGACTTCATTCAGGAAATTTAGCAACAAGAAATCTGGCCCCAAACCTGCAGTGGAGAAGGCAAGTTCAATTCCTCCTGCCGGTACTGGTAGCTGCACAACAACACTCGTGCGTGATGTTCGGGAAGAGCTGTGGTCTCAGGATAAAAGTGCTGTATAAATGAATTACACTATTTCCAACTTTACCCTACACTGCCGCTCTAGGTGTTGACAGGATTTTTATGGTGGGGTTTTTAGGCTTCCTCACACCCCTTCCCCCCACCCCCAACCAAAATCCGAGGGGATTTAGTTATCTCTACTCCATTGCTGCCTCTTTCCTCCTAGATTCACTGGTTTCTCCAAATCTTGGAAATTGACATTTCTGTGTGTTGCAAGGTTAGTGGCACTGTGTGGTTAAACCCTATGCTTGGAGCACGCTGTAGACAAAAGCTGTGGGGATAATCCGATCCAACTGTGCTGTGGTGGTTGTTCTTTTATCCACTTGGCTTACAGCTGACTTCAAACTGATTTCACGTCGGACCTCAGCCAGCATACAATCCCACTCTTCAAATCAGAAAAGCTGGTTCCATTTATAAAACAGGGAGATGGTCCCACCAAAGCACCTATGCTAGAACGTACATCCCCCTGAGAATGCAGCCTCTAACAGCTCTACATTTCCTATAAAAGTTTGCAAGTTCCATTTTTAACTATTTATTTGCATGGCAGCCAACAAGGATCTGGCTAAATTCTTCTTTTAAAAAATAAAAATAAAGCCAATAGCCTACACAGTATAGCAGCGATTAACACAGCTTTACACAATCTAATGTGCCAAATACCATGGCACTTCTGTGCTTAATCATTGTGAGAACTGGCGCTCCCACAATGCACTATTAATCTTCCACCCACAGAAGGAGGTGGAAGACACACCCTGAAACAGGCATACGAATAAACCTCCTATTTAAGATGGCAGGTTCAAGGTAAAAATCCACCTGCTGGAATGGTATGTCTTGATGGCTGGGAGGACGCTTATTTTTATAAAAACTTGCCAAATGCCATTTTTGTATATAACAACCGCCCAGCTCCCCACAAAACCTCCTGCTCTGCTCACAGGGAATCTCTTTGTTCCAAAGTGCATACGCTGCATACAGGACTGAACAGAGATTTTAGTCTGTCTGATAAAACAACACCGAGACCTCTTCACTATAAACAACTCCCTGCTCCCAGCTGCTGACAGAGCCCATGCCATTCTATAACACGCCCTGCAGGAAGCCGCCCAAGCTAAACAGCTGATTGATTGTCACAGCAGGAGAGGCACAGCGGGGTGTGGTAGAAAACGGCCAGGCAGCAACGAAGTATCCCACTTATACAGACTAAGTTTAGGGCGATCTGAACAGTGTCCACTCTGGGGTCCCAAATCTAGACACAACAAAGGTACTACCACTTTTCCCCTGGAGATCTCAACTCTCCTTAATAAATATGGAGACCTACAACTACCCTGGAAGGTCTATAGGTATTAACCCGATTTAACAAATGGAGAAACGAAATTACTTGCTCAGTCACATAGTGAGTCAGCAACTTAGCAGGAGCCCCAAAGAGATGGAGCACTATTAGCTAACAGCAACTTTCTGGAGACTCTAGGAAGTGAGGTAATGGTATTATGGGGATCCTTTGGATGGAAGGAGGATTGGAAGGTCACTCGCTTCCTTTTAGTTAGGAGAAGAGTGGTGGTCATTCTTTATGTGCCAGGGATAAATCAACTAAAATATCATCAGCCGCTCTACAATACTGAGTCTTCTACTGGCGACCGTCGCCCGCACCCTTTCCCTTGCAAATCAAATAGGCACTACTGTTTTTTGAACCGTCAGATCACACAAAGTATTGTGGGAGAACGCAGTCAGAGATGGCATGATGAACACACACATGCATGTAACTAAGTACATGCTCGATCTCACACTTCTCCATGCATCTGCACAGCGCTGGCAAACGGAGAAGCAAATTTATCCTCCAGACCAGCAATGCCCAACACCTTCCTTTTCTACTCTGCCAGTTTTAGACAAACCTCATCCCCTCTCCCTCCCTTCTCAAAGAGCCCAACATTCCTGGTATTAGAGGAAGTTGGTATTTTTAGCACCCCCTGGATCAGGGATGGACCATGGATGCAGAGTATTTCATTTCAAGTATCAATACAACCAGGTTAGGAATATTCCTTTGAAAGGGAGACATCCCATGGCAGTGCTTCCCAGAACAGGACAGCTGAGACCCGGCAAACTGATTAGTTTACACAGCATGTGTGAGTGGGAGGGTTTGGAACAGTGACCCAAGCTGACTCCCAAAAGGGACTCACTTTATTACTGAACCAACAAGCCAATTACGACAAAACCACCTTAATATTACTCGATTGCATCTCTCAGCAGCTTTCAGTTCAATTACTCCACTCTCAGCTTTCACTTGCACAGGATGTTCTGCTCAAGAGAGACCAAAATGCTTTCCTGACTTTCCACTGACCGGTCAAGGTCACCGCTATTCAGTTGTTTTTAGATGAACAATTGCAAGCCAGTTCTGCTCCAAGTATCTCTAGTGGTCTGAGTACCTATTTGCTCCTCCTCTGCTCATGAGGAATGAGAACACTGACCACCACAAGGGCCCCTAAGACTCAAGTGTCTCTCTGAAAACAGATTTATTTACAATAATCTCAGATTACCAAATCAGAAGTACACAAGAGCTATGATACCAGTGATACTTCTCCGCTACCCTCCAGCACCTCAACCAAGGCTGGTCTTACTCCCCTAGTAAAGATTACCATAGATTTGTAACCATCAACTCTTACCTTTCATGTTGAAGTCTACAATGTGACTTCACGAAGCTTATCTGAGCTTTCTTCCTAGTTTTCTTGTTCCCCAATCTAATATCACTTCCCCTCAACAGGGACATTGTGCCTTTAAGATGATTTAACAGCTGTGAAAGAGGAGGCATTTTTGCTTGTGTTGCTGGTGCTCAAAATACTAGCCAGCAATGCTTTAAGCAGGTCTGGAAAGTGTTCAACAAGGAGAAAGCATTGCCTCCCTCCCACCCCATCCCCACCCAGCTGCTCGGAGAAATACGACTGTAAGGAGCCACATGCATTCCTTTGGGGTCACATAAGGGTTAAAAATACCACCAGCTGAACTGTGAGATGAGCCAAGGGAGGAGAACAAGAGACAGATTGTCCCCTCCCCGTTCCATTAAAGATACCGCATTCTGATGGGACATTCATACAGGAAGTTTACCTCCCCCTTCCACCCACATCCCAAAGCCACCGACCAGCTACAACTTGAGTCCAAAGTTATGTTGGGGCTCCAGCAAACGATCAGGTGCTGAACCACCATCAAAACAGCTCAGAGACTAGCACAGAAGGAGGCTCTGAGATTGGGCTCTGGAGATGGTATCTTCAAGCACAGAAGCACGTTCATATATGGGGCGTTGCTGCTAACACGCTACCTCAAAATAATATTCACAGTACGTTGCATAAATATTTTGACTCATCATCTAACAAAGTCATTTCTGTTCTCAGGTTCAGACCTGCAATCCTGAAAGGGGTGTTGATTTTCCTTTCCAGTGCACATGCGTAAACCATCCTGGAGATAGGGGCTAAAACCAGCTCATGAAGAACTAGAGAGCAAATCCTGCTGCTAATACTTAAGGGGTGAAGGAAGAGTGCAGATGTCATGCTTGTGAGTTGGGGAACCCTCTTCTGCATGCTACTGTGGAGAGTTTATTCAATAAAGGTGATAATCAATAGCAGAATAGGCAATAGGTGTGAGGAAACACCAAGATTCAATCTTTCTGCAGGTCGTGTCACTGAAATGCTATTTGACACTGTTACTGAACAGTACTTATAATCAATCAACTCCACCCATCTAGTCCCTTTCACTCTGTTCAACATAACAGCAACTTTACTGAGTGACGACAGTTTCCCCTCCCTCTCCCAAGCATGGCTTCCCTTTGCATTCGCATGCACCTGATGCAATGTTGGTGCAGTCAGGTATGCAACAGGACCTTTCTATTCAAAAAGTCACCCCTTCACATACTGCTATTTCGATAGTGGCACGCTTTCCGGCTACGGAGACACAGTGAGCTACCTTTTTGGAGACTGTCTTCTGTGTTGCACTTAATCTTCCAAGCCACATAGTGCAGTACTGGTGCTAAGACATCTAGAAAGCATCATAGTGACTTTTACCTGCAGCTTTCAGACAGGTGTCTTGGGCATGGGCTACACTATAAACTTTTGTCAGCAAAGCTGTCGGGTAGGAGTGTGAAAAAAAAATCACACCCACAGCTGACATAGCTATGCCGGCAACCCCTCAGTGTAGGCACAACTATTACATCAGAAGAGTGCTTCTGCTGGCGTAGCTAATGTCATTTGGAGAGGTGATCATAGAATCATAGAGTACTAGGGTTGGAAGAGACCTCAGGAGGTCATCTAGTCCAATCCCCTGCTCAAAGCAGGACCACCACCAACTAAATCGTGATGTAGCTATGCCAGTGGAAGTCTGGCTTACCTCTAGGGGGCTAGACCAGCAAAGGCTCTGTAGTGTTGACATGGCCTTGATCTATAAATTGCCTAGGGAGGTTGTGGAATCTCCATCTCTGGAGATATTTAAGAGTAGGTTAGATAAATGTCTATTTGGGATGGTCTAGACAGTATTTGGTCCTGCCATTAGGGCAGGGGACTGGACTCGATGACCTCTCGAGGTCCCTTCCAGTCCTAGAATCTATGAATCTACAGTAAATGCTAACTCCTTTGGGTGCCAAAATCCAAATCCCTAAGCTTGCATGAGTCTTCTCTCTCTATAAAACAGCATCGTCTTCGGCAGTGGTCCTCAAACTAAGACCTACCGTACAACATCTAAAACTCAGGAAGTTCTAGGTATGCCACCTTCCCGATTCTAATTGGTGCAGTGCTAATAGATTCTTCCTCGAATACTACACTTTAATCCAATCTACATACCGCTTGGTTGTGGCTCTCATGCCACCAGTGCCACGGACTGAGAACCTCTGGCCTATGGCACAAAGCGCAGGGCTAAAAAACCAGACCCAGATTAGAATTCAGGCATGCTTGCTGGAGAATTCACTTAACCTCTATGTGGCTCTGCTGCCTGGTTTTTAAAATGAGGAGTAAGGGAGCTATTCCTACTTATTCACTCCTGGGGGTGTTACAAGGGCTAGTAAATGTGTGTATTGCACTTGGAAAATGGAAAGAGGTATAAAAGTGCAAAATATTCTTATAAACAGTGGTGCTGTTGACAGTGTCACGGAATCAGTTGCCCTCCCAAAAAGTTGAGAGAATAATACAAAGAAAACAACCAATCTGTTCACCAAAAGAAGGTTTGTGGAGTATTTTGTGGTGGGGGGGTTTCCTTGATGTGTTACAATGACAGATTTGGCAAATATCTCCCTTTACACAGGGCAAGGGGGAGGTATTAGAAAGAGCAGCCTCTGAATGAAAAGGTGACTAGAATGGTTTTATTCACTCCCTCTGAGTGCATCATGAATCCTTCTGGGGTTTTTACAGCCAGAGAGGGTGCCAGAGGCATGAAGGATCTGTGCGCCTCTGCTCTGTAAAATAAAATCAAGGTGTTGCTTAAGTTATTTCTGTCTAGGGATTTCTCTCTGTCTCTCACATGCTCAAGTTCAAAATCATTATTGGCCTGAAAAGTAAGTATTGCCTAAGTTAAAGAATACAGTACATTGGGAAACTCGGGTTTCAAATAACCCATCACAAGGATTTATTACATGAGGACAAAAGTTACAGAGAACGTTTTTAGGGATTTGCACAACAGTGTTTAGATTTACCCTAAAATATGGTTTGATTATTATAATTTTATCTACAAAATTTGAAAATAGGTGGCAGAAGTCCCATCCCTAATGATCCGCCAATTCAGAACTCAAGGGCTGTCCTCTTGCCATGTTTGACAAGTGGCAGGCACCAATGGCAGCCACCAATGGCAGCATGTCATTTTTGGCTTTTTTTTCCCTTTGCTTTTCCAACCCAGAGCTTAATTCCTCTAGTGCTCACTATGCCTTTATAGGAACTGTTCATGGCAGGCTGGCACTCCAGCCTGAGGATTCCTCCTTCTCTGCAGTAATTTCTCAATTAACGAAGAAAGGGGAGGAATGAAGAGGTGGAAAGTCCTTTGCTGCAGCTGGCCATTGCGGGTTTGAAGTCACTGATTCAGTCAATACGTTTAAACCATCATGTAGCAGAGATTTTTCAGCCCCTTTCCTCCCCAAACATATTTCTCTGGCAGAAGGATAGATGTCAACTCCTTGGAAGAAGTGATGACCATCTTTAACGGGTCTTCTTGGAGGCCAGGGTCCAGTCAGTTTGGCCTTGGAGGACATGGTTTGCCAACATGGGATTCTCTGTAACTAATCCTTTGTCTCAGTCACCTGACCCACTGCCCAATCTCATTCAAACGACTGTGGATCGATCTACAGACCTTTGTCCTCATGGGTGAGATGGGAAAATTAGCAGCAACTAGTACGGAGCTTTTCCCACCACGTTAGGTTCCCATCAGGAATTTCAATTCTTGGGCACATGAAAGAGCATGGAAAAGTCTTGGGTGTTGTAACAATCAAAACAGCGCCTGGCTTGTAAGCATTCCTTTATCATTATTCTGGAACTTTTCAAGAAGATGTTGGACAAAATAAGGTCTTCAGCCATACTGCGGATAGGGGGTTCTCATATTCACTGCACTTGGAGTGTAGAATGGGAAGGTGTTTCAGCTGTAACACATCTCTTAGCTGTGTTTCTTTAGGTGGTTCCCTTGTTTAAGTCCATTGTATTAGCCCTGTATCAGGCTCGGCATCCATATACGCCTCTCTTTAAGCCAGCTGAATAAGCACCCATTTTACTTGAATACTAAGGCAATCAGTTTAGTTTCTATTATAGCATCAGCAATTTAGATGCTTTTTCTCAGTTTTCCATTAGAATGACACAGATCTTCAGACTCTCCTAGACTTCATTTTTAAGGCTGCTCCTCGGTACAACTTTGAAAAAGACGGTAGCCTGCCTCATTTTTGATCTAATCTTTCCATGAGCAGGAAATGCGATTCTCTCAATATGCAAAAACTCTGAAATGTTGTTTAGGAAAGGCCAAGGGAAAGGTGACTGGGGCTCCCAGGTGTTAGGATAATACAGATAAATAGCAACAACAACAACAACATTATTTTGTAGAAAGGAGAAAAGACCTTTAATTTATGTAACAACTTTTGTGTAAAGACCTCAACGTACTTTACAAAAGGTTGTCAAGTACTTTTCTCTGCTTTGCAGACGAGGAAACTAGGGAGCAGAGAGATTACGTGACTTGCCCAAGGTCACGCAGTGAGTCAAATGGCAAAACCAAAACCAGGATCCAGGTCTCCCAACTCTCAGTTCCCAGCTCTAACCACTAGGAAAGCATCTAAATCCACTTAGGCAAGGTGCATTATGTGATGTATTTTGGAGTTCTATAGAGCAGACGGAACTGCTGGCTTAGATCGAACTGGGGGCTCATCCATCTTCTTAGGAAACTATTTTAAAGAGGGATTCTAGATTGCAAGCTCTTTGAGGCAGGGACCATCTTTTTGTTCTGTGTTTGTACAGCGCCTAGCGCAATGGAGTCCTGGCCCACTACTGGGGCTCTCAGACACCACCACAATACTACAAAATAACAATAGGTCTACGTACCCTTATTTGCAATCTTACACTAAAGATTCGGGGGTTTTGCATCAAATAATGTAGCTTTCAGCTTCTTTAATCTAAGCACATTGGTCTCTTGCCTAGTTTTTGGGTGGAAAGTTTGCAATTCAGGATCCTCTCAGTTTTGGACTGCTGGTGCCTGAGGGTGCACAAAGAAAAAACCAATACCTCCTTCAGTATGTTTCCTGCATCTCCAGTGTGCAAGTCTGGAATGATTCGCCCCGAAGAGTCTGCTGCTTGTTAAAGCTTAGCTGGATCAGCTGTTCTGTTTATCAATGTTTTAACTAGAGCTTGTTTGAGTTCAATCGTTAGCTTTAATACTATGGAAAGTTTCGTCTGAGAAAACCGAGCTGACAGCAGAAAGAGCCGAGGAAAAATGACAATAACTGAAAGCTCATATGAGCAGCTGCCATTGGTGGATGTTTCCTGTCAATCTTCCTGTTGAAAGAGTGAAACCCATCAGTTTCACACTGGTAGAACTGGAATGCAGAAACGATATTAACAGGTTGCAACGTCTCTTCGGAATGAAGAAAATGGACTCCACAGAGAGGCTGGGTGTGATTCTGCCAAGCGGGTCTGCCTTTCTCTAAAGTAGAATCATCCACTGTGTGTTCCTAATGCTGTGCTCAAACTTTTTAGACAGGGCTGATGTTTGCCCTTTACAAGAAGGCCACAAACTTCCATCACGCTCATGTGCTAGACGCGATATAGTTACACAATAGACCTGAAGACACCCTAGGCACACGCACCAGCAGCTAGCCCATTCTGCCACCATGGCTACACTTCTAACTTTAGCGTGCTGGCTTGATCAGAGCAACCGTTCTTTCAAGCTGGAAATTACATCTCCGGCCGCAGAGCGGACATACGCTGAGTCTCCACTTTCTTCTTTAAAAGAAAGAAGGCCTGTTTGTATCTACCATCAAAGGATGCTAATGACACGAATAACTCAGAAAGTTGGGATATACTCACAAAGATGACTTTTGGTGCCTTCAGTCCTCTATTCCAATCTCCCTCCCTCTCACCCCACCAAAAATACTTCTGTGGTAAACAGCAATTCCTTCGGCCAAGATCTGGCAGGCGCTTTTTAGCTTCTTTACTGGATTTAAAATAATCTGGAAATGTTGCATTCAGATTCATCTCTCCTAACTCCTGTGTTTGTTGTGGTGTGAAACTGGCAAGGGATAAAACAAAATGGACAAGGCGCATGGGGACTGGGAAGCAGCAGCATCACAAGTTTTTTTGCAGCCAGTTCTCTTTTTGAACAGGTTTGGTGGGTGTTTGTTGGGGAAAAAAAACCCTTGGGAAGCCTCAGGTGTAAACCTTCGTTTGAATCACCTGTACGCGGTCCCTGAAAGTCAGATTTCAATATCTCTTGTTCCTTATTGGAAGCACTCTAGCCCTGGCCGCATTGGGGTCTGCAGTGCCTGCCTTTGAAACAACATTGGCTGCACTGGCAATCTGCCTGGAGACCACAGGCAGATCATTTACATAGATGTTCATAAAATTAGTGCATTAAGACATCATATCTGCTTGTACTTGTGTCTTCTGGATAGATAAATAAAAAGTGCTTCTTGGTGCCCCAGCAATCAAATCCTGTAAGCGATCAGCTTTGTTCCCTACATTCAGTTCCAAGGAGGAGCCATCTGGAGGCATTATTTCATGATGCTAAAGGCTGCCTCTAGCCCCCAGGCCACACACTGCGCACCTCTCTGATCTCCAATCCAGAGGTGAGACACTGGTTTGATACTGCGCATTGAAAGACTGCAGCCTGTTTTAAGCACCAAAAAAAAAAAAAAGTTTCCCAAATTGCGCACACACTTTTCTGGCTTCCACCTGAGCACCTCTAAGAGAGCATTTTCAACAGACCCCCCTGCAGTCAGACCAAACCTCACTGCTTTCCGTTTGTTAGAAGCTGAGGCACCATTATGATGCGTGACCCCACCACGAAGCTCTGGGTGTGAGTGCAGATAAATCTGCCAGGCACTTCACGTTGCATTTCAGCTCAGGAACTAAACTCTTGACCCATGGAAATGAACCAAAATATTGTTACTCGGTCTTGAGAACAGGGCCCGAAGAGATTTCCCTTCCCTGACCCTCTAGGGTGTAAATGCGGCTGACACACTCAGATTCTTTCCTTTCATTGTTTTAGCTTCCCATGAGCTCAGCAAAAGCTGGACCTGTAGATCACCCTTCCCCCACTGCAAAGTCTGGCTCCAAATCACAACAACATCAGCAAGCTGTGAACTTTCAAAAGGTTTGCTAGTGCTGTAGAAGTTTCTAGTTTGGCTACACCGCTCTCTCTCGAAAAGGGAACATTCACGACTTCAGCTCGATTGTCTGTGCTGTTTTACAGATCAGCTGTGGGGCAGGCTTCCAGGTTCATTTCTTTCTGCTCAGTTTACATGGATTGGATCCCAGGGCAGGGTGTGCACACTCTCAGCTCCCCAGCCAAGTTTTGTAAAGCCTTGAGGGAGGAAGGACGGACACTCAACGCTGGAATGTGAACGGACAATTTATGACACATTTTCCTAAAAGCTTGCTCTGGACAACCTGATCCTCTCTTCCCAATTCCCATTAAGGATGCACAAGCCAGGATGTGTCATTACTCACTCCGGTCGGTGCACGTTTAATGACCTAGAACAAGATGGTCACTGTTTATGCCTGTGATATCATTCAGTGTCCAGGCTGACACATGGGACATCTCTTTTTCCTTAGAGGTAAACCATAAAATTAGGCTTGAAAATGTTTGCTAGGCAGTAGTCACCATCGATGCCAATAACACTGGTTCTTTAGATCAGGGGTTCTCAACCTTTTTCTTTCTGAGCCCCCCCCCCCGAAACATGCTATAAAAACTCCATGCCCCACCTGTGCCACAAGAACTGGTTTTCTGCATATAAAAGCCAGGGCCGACGTTAGGGGGTAGCAAGCAGGGCAATTGCCCTGGGCCCCATGCCACAGGGTCCCTTGCGAAGCTACATTACTCAGGCTTTAGCTGCAGTCCCGGGGTTTTAGCCCCAGCAGGTGGAGCTTCAGCTTTCTGCCCTGGGCCCCAGTGAGTCTAATGCTGGCCATGCTTGGCGGCCCCCTGAAACCTGCTTGTGGCCCCCCAGGGGCCCCAGACTCCTGATTGAGAACCACTGCTTTAGATGAACTGTTTATAGGAAGAATTTCCTCTATGTAACTATCGTTTCTCCACCAGCCTTCATTACCCCCACCTTTCATCTCTTTTAATTTTTACATAGAAGAAAGCTAAAATAATTCCTGCAACTTTCGTTTTTAAAGGAAGTTTCTGCAAGCAGATATTCCAGCCCAACAGATTCCCAGGGACTCTGAGAATAATCAAGGACTCCTGATAAGGATGCTTATCTATTTCCTTCTGTTGCAGTACCTTTGGCTTTGTTCTGTAGCAGCCACAGATGTCCTGGAGGGCTATCTTCAGAGTCATTGAGATGTGGACCATTGATAACTAAATATCCTCTTACCACCACCATTCCAGGCTATCCATGGCAGTCAGGACATTCCATTTGAGCTCAGTTTCACTCCATGCATCTGATGAAGTGGGTTATAGCCCACGAAAGCTTATGCCCAAATAAATTTGTTAGTCTCTAAGGTGCCACAAGGACTCCTCGTTGTTTTTGCTGATACAGACTAACACGGCTACCCCTCTGAAACCTTTCTAATCAAAGTGATTCAGCCAGAAGTAATGTCTTTGCTATAGGAAAGTTTTACCAGTTACACAGGTACAGTTTTACCGGGTCTAACCTTCCTTATGGACATTCTTATTCCAGGATACAAGTGGCTTTTTTAGGATTAGCTTAAACCCTTGCCCAAGTGACAAACTAAACCAAAAAGCCACTCTTACCCTGGAATAAAAGTGTCCACACAAGGGATATACCAGCATAACTAGATTGGTTTAAGTTCACACCTCAGGTTACACTGAAAAAATTTCTCGTGTAGACAAGGGGGTTGAGAGGACCATGATACTGCGATGGTGTAACAGAGGCATTAACTGTCTGAATGGGATCAATTAGCTATGTGATGAAAAGTAAATGGTTCACCCTCTTCTTGCTAGTCACCAAGCAGCAAGATGTAAATCAGACCAATCACTAGCAGTGGAGCGCATCAGTAATGGAGGTTTCACAGCATCATAATCTCTAAGCAGTACTAATGTAATTAACGTAGTGTAACAGCATGGCCTGACACCATAACACTACATACAATTTAAACACCTTGAAAACCTTCTCTTTTTGGGCTCAGTTAAAAGTTTTGCGCACATACCTTGATGGTCTCCAGCGTTTCTCCACTGGCAATGTGAAAATCCTGTAGCAAAAAACTGATAAGACAAAGGGAATGACATCCCCCCCAGCTGTAACAGTTTAATACTATCTATAATTTTATCCAAGACCCAAAAACTGGAATGATGCATCAGAGTGCAAGGTTCCTGAAAGACAGGTGGAATTCTGGGGGTGGGCACACAGGCCCACTGAGCAGATACACTGATGGATCTGCACTGGACATCTCAGGAGATACTGAAAATCATGATTCAAATAAAGTCAAGGAGCCAAAACACCCCTCTTCCCTGAAAAGTACTGTACCAAAAAAGCCAAGAGAAGTTCTGATAGTCTAATATTGTGTGCAGTATGGGGAATCGGGGTGAGGGAGACGAGGAACAAGCTTTTCAAACCTGACCATGAGAGTTATCAACTCTTCCTTCCAGGTACTCAACTCTTAAATGGCAGAGACCATCTCTGTCTCAAACAACACCAAGCACCCTGGCGGCATTTCAGGGATAAAGTTATATGAATTCTGCAAGGAACGCACTGCTTCAGAATAGCACAAGAGATCAGGTCAAACTGCAGATGAACCTTTAACCAGCAAATGCCACTTAAACAACCCTGCATCAGGAGCGCTCACCTTGAAATCTGCCAACTGCTGGTTGATGGTTTCCACCTCTGTCCCTACAATCCACTGCAGTGCCTCATTCTCCTCCGCTGCACTGGCCATGTGATTCAGCTCCTTCAGTTTGTTGTAAAAGTCCTCGACTCGAGAGAGTGTCGTTTCTACTTGCTCTTGGCGATTTTTGCCCCTTTCTGTCAGCTTGCTGCACTGTTTATTTAGAGTCTCCAGTTCACGTTTCAGCCCTAACAAGTCAGGACTTCCTTCATCCTCCAGCATGTGCCTGCATTCCTCTTCAGAGGCTTCAATGTCTGACTTCAGCCCCTGAAGTCTGCCCAGGAATGTACGAACATCCTCGGCTTGAGACTGGAGGCTGTCAATGTCTCTCCCGATGGCACCCATGCTATCAAGTTCATCGTCTAGATCTGCCAGTTGAGAGAACATCTCCCGGACGTGGTTATTAAACTGGCCGATTCCTTCAAGCTTGGTCTCCATCAGCGTACAGCATTCGTTTACTTTTTGCTTCACTATTTTAAAGTCCTGCTGGGAATCCTCAGCTTGCCGTAAGAGCTGAGAGCAGTCAGACCCATCTGGAGCATCTTCCACCAGACCTTGTGTGAAGTTCTTCAGATAATCCACCTGCGGCTCCAGGGCCTGGAGTACTTCCTGCTGAGCCTTCAACTTCTCCAAGTTCTTATTGCTGCAGGCTTGAGGTCCTAGGGCATCATAGATTTCTAGCTGATGCTTTGCCCCTTCCAGCTTCTTCTCAATGTTCTTAAAGTTTTCTTGGAACTCCTTTAGCCTTTGTGACATTTCTTCAATGCACCCAGTCTTGGCTTGCAGCTCTTCTGTAATGGCGTCCATCTTCTGATTGATCCCAGCTTTCTCATCCCGAACCTCATCCTCGTCAGTTTGACAAGCATCTATCAAGATGTCAGCAGCACCGTTCAGCATCTCCAGAAGGGAGCGGCGCTTCTCCACATCACTGAGCATAGCCTTTGACCTCAGAAGAGTTGCCTCCAACTGCACAGGGTCCAGAGTTACTTGCAACTCTGACATCTTCCCCCTGCAGTCCTCTACCCAAGGACGGAGATCTTCCATGTGCCGTTGGTATTTCTGGGCCTTCTGCAAACAGTCCTTGAGTCTTGAGTTTCTATCTGTGACCTGCTTGCTGAGCTCATTCCAATGTGTTTTGAGGCCGACCAGCTGGCTTTGCAGGGCAGTCTTCTCCTCCCCAGGCTGAACCGAAAGAAGCAGAGACTCTCCCTCAGCCACAATCATCTCATAGGAGCCACTATGCTGGTTGAGACTCTTCTGGAACTCTTCTTGTTCCTGGATTTGACACTGCAGCCTCTCCAGTTTAGCAGAAATAGGCCGGCTCTGGGCTTGCTGGCACAGTTTGTCATCCAGCCAGGTCCTAAGCTCGTCAAACATGTGCTGGAACTGCTGGGAGCTTGCGAGCGCAGTCTGCAGTCGATTCATCCGGTCGGCTGAAATGGAAATAAGATTAGAATGTAACAATTAAGCTGGAATCTAATAAACTAGGTGAAATTGTTTTAAAAAAAAATCTCGAATGCGCAAGATGCAGTCTGATTAACAGGAACGAATTCCTCCCCTGGCACATCAGCAGCCTTTCGCTCGTCAGGTCATGAACAACTTCAGAACAGAGTTAGGAGACAGTAACACAATGGAGAGGGTTTTTTTGGCTACGAGGCCTCTATATGCAACCCACTTGGGGAGTGAAGATGCCACTCGGATGCCCACTCTCCTCTTCCCTCTTCTCAGACAGGAGACTGGGGCCAGATTCTTTTCAGACCCCGTCAAAACCACTCTTAAAGTCAGAGTAAACAGGGTGCTGAAGGGCAAAATGAGCCCTAGCCTTGTAATGAACAGGTCACCCCTCTGCTCAACCTCCAGCCCTTGGTGGCATCGTGTGGGAATCAAAACCTTACCACATGCTTGGCACTGCTCAAAGTACTTCTAACTAGGCCCTTTCCGGAACGGTTTTCAAATTTAAAAATCATGGAAGATCCCTTCCTCGCTAGTCTTAAAAACACAGTGACCACATAATCCTTTGTTAAACAGGAGGCAGAGAAACTGAACTCCACAACCAGGTGCTTCATGGCATCTCACCTGCGAGGTCTTCCAAGCCTTTGAGAGGGAGAGCCACCGTCTCCAGGCGCTTTCTCAGCTCATCCTTGAGGTACTGCTCCCCAATCAGAACAGAGAGCTCATCACACAGCGTCTGAGCCTCCATGATCTCCTCTTCCAACTGCCCCAGTTCAGACCGGATCTCACTTGTTTCCTCCAGCTGCTGCTTCACGGCATCTGGCTGGGTGCTGACGGCAGACTGGCTGCTGAGTCTCTGCCCAACTGCCTTTACCTTCTCAGACAAGTCCTGCAGCAGCTCTTGGTATTGGGTGCTCTTGACAATGGCTTGGTCAATCTGGCTGGAACGGGAGTTGAGTCTTTCCGTTAACTCGGTCCATTTCTGATTCACGCCTTGGAGCTCCTCCCGCACCTGGTTTGATGATGGAGAACCATCTCCAGGGCTGGTTAGTATTCCCTGAGCTGCCTGGTTCAGCTGTTCGTGCTGCTGCCTGCGAGCTTCAAATTCTTTCAGCATAAACTGGAACAGAAATAACACAGAAGTGTTTGTATAAGTGTGACAGCACCGAATACACATCGTCAAAACAAAACCAAGCTCCAGTAGCTTTAAACTACCCACAGAATCACTGGAAACAAACCAGGAAATCCCTGGGACAGGACTACAAGTAGACTGCAAAGATCTGTTTATAACAACATTTCAGCTTAACAAAATCTGGACGCATCTGTGATTACATCCATAAAGTATTTCGCTTCTCTCCCTTATTTGTCCTATCAGTGTTCAACACAATGTAAACCAGTGACACAAAGAGATATAATTATATTAACCAGGATATTTTATTTTGTGGTTACAGACATATCAGCAATCTGATTTGTAACTAGAGGTAGACACACAGGGAGGAGGTAGATAGGAAGGCTCTCATGCAGCATTAACAGGTCCTGTATAGTACAGGTCTGTCGCATCTTAGGCGCATTTAACAGGTGCGATTTCAGCTTTACGCGGTCGGCAAAAACAAGAAAAAAACAAACAAAAAAAGAGAAAAATAACAATTTAAATACTGTTTCTGTAGTGCGGGCGGTTCTGCCCGCCATTACACTCAATGTAATTTTGACTATGCGCGGTTTTCGCTTTAGGCGCTGACCGCGGAACGTAACCCCAGCGTAAGATGAGACAGACCTGTATTAACATAGGTCTTTGTAGAGAGTGGAATTGATTTTTTTGATTTTTTTTAAACAAAGGAGTCAATACTGCAACCCTGTGCACAGAACAGAGATCAAAAATTACACCAGTTTCACTTAGGTGGAGCACTAGCCACACCCAACATGTTCTGACATCTCTGTGGGAAGAGGAGTTAGAGCAATGCTGTTGTACAATGTGGTGTGTGCAGGGCATTTCTGCTACAAACGAAATGAGTTTCAGACAAGGGCTTGTCTACATGAACATTTAGACTGCAGCAAGCTGGGGTGTAAATCTACCCCAAACTCACCTGCCTTGCACTAAGCGTCTGTGTGGACTCCACTGATGTGGACTAACAGTTCCTTAGCGCGCGTCGATCTCCCCAGCTTTGAAACAGGACTAGATCAAAGCACACTAAGGCTACGTCTACACTACCCGCCCGGATCGGCGGGTAGAAATCGATATAGCGGGGATCGATGTATCGCGTCTCGTCTGGACGCGATACATTGATCCCCGAACGCGCTCCCATCGACTCCGTAACTCCAGCAGGGCGAGCGGAGTTAGCGGAGTCAACGGGGGAGCCGCAGACGTCGATCCCGCGCTGCGAGGACGCGAGGTAAGCGCGGGTAATTCGAAATAGGATACTTCGACTTCAGCTACGCTATTCTCGTAGCTGAAGTCGCGTATCTTATTTCGATCCCCGCCCCTAGTGTGGACCAGCCCTAAGGAATCATTAGTGCCTGTCGGCAAGGTCCACACGGACACTTGGTGCATGACACGCTAGCGCAGGGTAGATTTACAACCCAGCTTGTTTGCACAGACAAGCTCTAAGGGAGCATGTTCGGTAGCAGGAGAGCGTACACACAGACACACACACGCTCACTGTACAAACTATACACAAGAATTTATCCATCACAACAGGAGTTTTGCACAAACTGGAACTGCCCACGCCTCCTCATTCTTTAACCTACAAAGGAGGCACAGATGCAGCCCCTTTCTCACCTGGACCTGCTGCTTTTGCGCATTCAGCATGTTGGGGTCAATGGAAAGGGGTCCCAGCACACTCATCATTAGCTCCTTCTCCATCAGCCATGGGCGCAGCTGGCCTTCAGCTGCCTGGAAGCTTGCCAGTTGGTTCGCTGATTTCTCCAGCTTCTGCTGGCGCTCTGCTGTCACTTGATTGGCTCTTGCCCACCTGGAGTCTGAAGACAGGAAATGAAATAGCTGGTAATTTTACTGTTATTAGGAAACCTGCCACGTGATTTAGCCGTTGTTTTTTCGTTTCCTTATTACTAATTTATCAATGGAAATCTCCCCAGCTTTAAATGAGGACTCTAATGTGATATACCAGTGTAATGTTTGTTACACAATCAGTCTAGTAATATATTTTCCATTTTTAACTACTATGGTACTGTGGTTAGGACAGGAAATGTGGAATCAAGCGATCTACATCTAGTTGCAATTGTCTCGGACTTGCCTGACCCTTGGGCAAGTCATTTAACTTCTCTCTGGTTCAGATTCCATCTTTCAAACAAAAATAATATAACGTGTATTAATTTTTGTCAAGTACTTTGAGAGCTTTGGATGGAGAAACCCTGTACATGCACTTTATTTCTAGCAAGTTTTGAAATTTTCTTTTTTAAATACACAAGCTTGTTTAATCATTTAACTAACTAAAGTATTCTAAGTAATCATCTGAATTTTACTTTGACCAATGAAGCATTTACTAAAAAAAAGCAATCAACTGATTTTATTGCAGGGTATTTTTTTTAAGGTAACTTAAGAAAGCAAAGTCTCTGAAATGTAGAGCCATCATGCAGACTACATTAACTAAAACAATGCTCATCCTGAAAACATCCTAGCATGCCAGACAGCATGAAGGTATGTTCTCTATTTCCTGAATTCAATTACACATAACTCTGCTTTACTCTGACTTTTGGAATTGTCCTGGAAACTGGAATCATCCTTAAGGGACGTTTAGAGACATCTAAAAATCACGCTAAGTCCCTAGGGAACTTACTGAGATCATCCAGCATCTTCTTCCAGTTTGCTGCTTCTGGAGAGTCAGGACACTTCTCCAGCAAGCTGGAAAGTGCTTCCTTTACTTTCTGGATCTTCCCTGAATTCTGCTCCAACTCAGCCAGGAATGCCTAGGAAGAAGACAATTTTGGACATGCTGAGACATACAACAGAAGATGTAATTCAAGCACAAGAGCTATACTGAGATATGCTACAGTTTGAAGGAAGAAAGTAGCTACACTCGGAGTTGCGTAAGGCTGTGTCTTTGGCCTTTTATGGAATCATTTCATCTAGTTACTAATACTTAGAGCTCCCTTGCGCCTTAAGAATAGAAGAAATGAAAAGTTCATCTTTCTCAGCGTAACATTAAACTGTGTGTTGCTTTCCCAATGAATTTGGAATGACCTGAGAATTGGTGCTAAACATTATCAGCTTTTTTCTCGGAGACAACTGCCTATACAGGATAGGTCTAAAATATCTAAAAGGGTGAAGCTCACCACAGATTCATAGAATCACAGAAAGTAGGTGTGGAAGCGACCTCAAGAGGTCATCTAGTCCATTCCCCCCACGCTGAGGTGGGATTAAGAATACTAGACCATCCCTGACAGGTTTATCTCACCTGTTCTTCAAAACCTCCAATGCCTGGGATTCAAGAACATCCCCAGGTCACCTGTCCCAGGGCTTAGCTATCCTTATAGTTACAATGTTCTTCCTAATATCCAACCTAAATCTTCCTTGCTGCAAACTAAAGGTATGTCTACACTTAAAATGTTACAGCGGCAGAGCTGCGCCACGGTAGCACTTCAGTGTGGACACTACCCACACCGACAGAATGGATTCTCCCATCAGCATAGGTAATCCACCTCCCTGAGAGGCAGTAGGTTGATGGAAGAATTCTTCCCTTGGCCTACTGCTGTCTATATGGGGACATAGGTCAGTTTTATGCCACTCAGGGGTGTGGATTTTTCACAGCCCTGAGTGACTTAGCTATGCTGTCCTAATTTTCTAGCACAGACCAGGCCTTGGTCGCTTCCTTCTTGTCCTACCCTCGGTGGACATGGAGAACAACTGAGCACAGTTCTCTTCATAACAAACTTTGACATATCTGAAGACGTATGTCCCCCCTCAGTCTTCCCTACACCGTGCTTCTTCATGCTACATTTAGCCACTTGCACTTCCAAAATGAAATACTCTCTTTAGAAACAGGCTATTGTTGGTTCCTCCCAACCTAGTGCAGTAAAGCATGTCTCAGAGAATGACCTAGTCACTATGATAAACTTGGTCCTTATTCCTGCTCAGAGAGACAAGTTACCTTGTTATGCTCAACCTGGGCTCTCATGGTCTCCGTTTTTGTAGGCGAGGAAGAAGCTTCGAGTGCTGACAAGGTCCGTTCCTTTGACTCCAACCACTTCAACACTGAACTTGCCTCCTCTTGGACTTCTTGAATCTTCTCCAGCATGGCTGACAGCTGCTCCTGGCGTTCCCGCAAGGCCATGCCAAGTCCCTCGTACTGCTGGTTCACATCAGACATGTCGCACTGGATCTCAGTCAAATCTAATGACAAAGAAATAAACCTGAGCGGAAGGACGGCAACACCCCTCCTACCTAGGCTGCTGACACTGAGAATTCTGGGCAACCCTCACGCAGGCTGAGAGTGTCAGGGTACCAGAGGCTAGGATCACTGTCCTTCCATCTACTGAAGACCCTAAGGTGTCAGGTTATCACCACCTGTCCTGCCAGAGACTTGCTCTGTTGCATCACATATGAAGTTTGACAGTTTGCCCAACAAAGCAAATCACTTCCCATTAAATCAGCCTCCTGCATGTTGTACCGCCATGTTAACAGTATCATATTCAATCCACCTCTCACAGTTTGAGTTCAACTTTTTACATCTGTTATCTCGTTGAACCAATGAACTCACAGCAGCTAACGAGTGATTTTAAGTACACTTAAAATTCCAGGTTAAGATGGTGTCAGAATCCTCAGAACTAATAACCTTCATTGCATTTCTTAAAACAATCTCCCACTCATCAGCTCTCTAACACCAGCTGATCAGGGGTCAAGTTGTTGTCACTTCTGGAAGCTGGATTCCCCTCCTGCCATTTCTGTCCTACATCACAATCAGCTGCCCATCCCATGGCCCCATTACTACACAGCGCTGCAGAGAAATAGGGTTTGCTATAGGATTCCGACAGTGTCACATTGCAATTTTTATCTCCTGGGGGAACATCCGTACAGACTGCTGTTATCACGCACTGATGGAAACATAAATGAACACACAGACACCGCTTTCTATTGCAACATGGAGTTGGTGAGCTCACCTTTGCAGGTGTGGTATCCATTTACGCTGCCTACTGACACTCCTAGAGCGGGCAGCACAGAACCTGAGCAAGGGACAGAGAGACAAACAAAGGACAAGACAAACACGTTAGGAATACAGACATGTTACCAACAAACGTACGCACTCAGCACTGACCCAACCGTTTCCGGCTGCCCACTGTCGACGATGGACATCATGGCAAAAGAAAAAACAAATCCTGAGCATGAGCAAATTAACACAGCACAAGACAACAGAGCTCTCCACAAGACGAACCACGTCAGCCACCAAGCAAATACATGTCATTTTGAAGTGGCTTATTCTTTTCATCCCAATAAATCCGCAGACCCTCTTAATGCTAAGGGCTCAGCACCAGGAATTCCCCACTCCTCACGTCTCAATGCCAAGCTGGGACTCCCAATCAATTTTGCTTTTCATCTGTTTATTTTACCTTACTCTCTTCTAATTCCAAATAACTGAAAACAGAATAGCTGTGACTCCCTGCAGCCAACACCCCCCTTTTCCATTTCCTCCAGCCACTCCTATAGGGACAGTTTAGAAGTAGCTTAGAAGTTTAGGAGTAGCTGTGAAGTTCTCCAGAGCCCACAACAGTAACTCCGCTTGTGGGCACGAAGTAGATGTCAGCTCCCCACCTCACACAGCAAGCCCGTGACCACTATATATATTTTTGCATTCGGTGGAGGCACCAGCATTCCCACAGGAGAACTAATATCCATGAGAATCATATTTAGAATAGAGATTGATATTGCAGGAGCCAAAAGACCTTTATTGAAGCTATTAACTTCCTTATGGAATGAAGCTCTTAAAGAAACAGACCTAAAAAAATAAACATCTTTTCTATGCAACTGGGCCCTGAAAATTATTCCTCAGAAAATCCTTCTCTTGGAATTCATTTTGGGATGATCCCAAGTCCATCCACATTCAAACCCGAATTCCCTGGAGATGTTATAGATCAGGTTTCTCATTTTTTAAGCAGCCCGAAACAGTCAGCATCATAATCATTATAATGTCCATTTATATAGGAGATTGCAACATGAAAACCTCTCAAAATCTTTCACCAGGTATGTACAAGGGACTGCTCTCCTATTACTTACATTCAGCTACCTCTCAGGAGGAACACAGTAGCTATTCTGTGTCAGCAACACTATACAACATGTTTGGGGATGGGAAGCAAAGGTTAATTTCTCCAGATGAAACGCCCATCAAGGTGTTAGGTAATTACCAATTTAGAATTTAGTCCGGAAGTTGGAGTTAAGTCCCCTAACTCTTGCCTTGGGATCTTAAATGGTCAGAAAAGCAGTCAACACATCCAATGTGCATCGTATCTGAAAGCGAGCATCCTCCGGCATTGTCCTAGCACCATGTTGATGAACTGATTCAGTACCGATTCTTGGGCTGGGTCTACACTATGAGCGAGGGGCGTATCGAACTAGTGCGAGTATAAAGAGCAGCGTAGCCGCGGTAGCAGGCTAGTGGCAGTGGACAAACGGCCGAGCCACGCAGAGCATAAACCCGCCGGAAACAGTGAGTATGTTCTCAGCACGGCTGAGCCGGGCCTCCACTCTCGCTCCCTGTGTTACTGCCGTTGCCCTGCTATTGATACGCAATGAGAGCTAATGTAGGAGCAGGGGAATAGCTCGTAGTGTAGCTGTAGCCTTAGAGTGCCACCTACTGAAGCATCAGGATTACAGCCTGTAACCTTTTCCTAGATGTTCCTTGGAGGTTTCCCGTCCAAACGCTAACCAGGCTAACCCTGCTTAGGTTAGGGGCTGTGATCGTACGTGGGTGGCTGTTACCTGAAATCCTCCACAGGAGTCAGTCTCACAAGTTGGAAAACAGCCGTTTGGTATTTATGTTCATTTCCATATAAGACAGACAGACAGACAATCTCTCCAGAGGCTGAGCCCTCAGCCCCTAAATGCCTCAGAGCAAGGCTAAGGTACACAGACTATCGCTGGCTCCTTTACTTTTGTTTTGTAACAAGTTTAAAGCCATTTTCTACTTGATGATGGTTTAAATAAAAGTATACCTAAACAACAACAAAAGCAAACGGAGTGCAGAAAATGACAGGGCTCCACTACTTCTCCTCATCCAAGGACACTCCAGGTGTCCTCTGGGCAGCACGGCTGGGACTCACCTGTCTTTGACTGAGCATCAGGGGCTGTGATTTCTACAATCAAATTCTCTAATGCAGTCCCTTTGCGATTGATTTCCTCCACCTGGGCCCCCTTTCCTGTCCATTCCTCCAGGAGAACCTATTAAAAAAACCAGGATCAGATACCAGCTTCCTACATTATATATTTCCCACACCAGAGGGCCTATGATTGAAACAAAGAGTCACTGCTGCTTATGCTCAAACACATTCTGCCGCTGAGAACTACGGGTGTGCGTTTGTGTGTCTGTTGTCTAGGCACTATGAGTACTCCTCTAATACCCATGTAGGATCCAGCTTTAGCATGCTCAGCTGTCTAATTCACAGGATGGCTCACTGACTCCCAGAGAATCCACTGAATTATGGTTAAACAGCAGATTAAGAGAGTATCTCTACACTGTGTCAAAGAGGGAGGTTTCTTTATAATGAACCAGTTACAGAGCATCAAGCAGTAAATTAATATTGCCGAACTAGCGGGTTTCTCTTCAAACTAAGATTCTGAGGACTCTCCTTCCTAGCCTATACACCCAGCCCCCTACGGTATCCAGCATGCTATACTTGCCACGTGGACCTTGTATAAATCAGTAGCTCGGAGAGCTGCTATATTTCTGTCTGAGATAAGACAGCTACAGGTGAGTGAACAGGACGTTGCACTCTCTCTGAATCACAGCCCTTGACACATCTGGATTTAAGGTGTCATTTACCCCAGAGAAGAATGAGAGCGCTCAAGTGACCGGATGTAACCCCAGAAGGAATTTCACTGGCGATGCAGAATTTTGCTGCATTCAAAATAGACTAGCACACGGGAGTTTCCCCCTCCCAAATTCCTCTGAAAAGCAGAGGAGCAGTCGGATTGCTTTTAAAAATTAATACAAGACTCTGCATTGAAAGTTTGAGAGCCCACAGCTAACAGCGATGTGCATGATTGCTAGCACTGTCTCTCGACAGTCCCACGCAGACAGGGGCTTCAGAGGTGCCGTTTTCAGAGCAAGTAAAGGCTCACTTATGAGAAACCATTGCACGGACATACAGCACTGCACCCCTGCATTTAAGCACCTGGAAGCCCAGACGTAGCTGGATGAATACAAGCATAAAATAGCTCAACGTATACCATGTCCTGCAAGTCATTACATGCTCCTTTGGTTTCCACACCAACTCCTCAGAGCGTTCCAGCTTTCCCTGCCCACCTTGATTTGCTGCATGCGCTTCTCCAGTTCCTGGGTGCCCAGGGAGGTCTCTGCAGATGGCACATTCCCTTCGCTTTCTTTCAGCCACTTCTTTACAGCGCCGACCAACTTTCGGAACTCGTCCAATTGTTCCTGGCAAGATGATGCATCCTTTTCTCTAAGAGTGAAAAGGTGGAGAGAGTTAGCAGCTCGTGCTTCGCGTTGCAATTACCATACCCTGAATTGAGGACACCAGGGTCTCTGTGACCTTGTTTTTTGTTGTTGTTGCTTAGCAACAGCGCTCACTAGTAGCCAAAACCGTGGCTATAGCGACGCTGCATCCCTGCTTGCTGGTAAAGCGTGCTTAGTCAATGACCTTGGTGCACAAGTTCAGTGTCATCTTGTCCCCTAGAGACCCAGACTCCCATTCTTGGTAAAGTCCAGGTCAGCGGTTCTGAAACCACTGTCCGCACAGAGCACTTGTTAGTGGCCTGTAGCGAGCTGGCAGGTCACAGGGTGGTTGGATTCACTTCCTTGCTATCAGCTACTTGGACAAGGGTTCGGGCTCATCACTGGAAAGAAGAGCCTGGATGTTTGTAAAAACAGCTGGAAAAAAGGAGGAGGAGTTCGCCTATCTACTTCTACCAGCAGCCACCACTCCATAAGAGAATAAGGAGCAACACTCAAGGACAGAGATACTAAGGAACAGCTACAAATAATCAAACACTTTGGGACACAAAGGCACCTTGGCAATGGGTGCCCAGGTCTTTGAAAACAACTCTCATCTCAGACCCGACAAACTTACTACATCAAATACATTGTTCACAGGGTAGCTATGCATACTGGGTAACATGTAAGGTCTCTATTGAAAGCTTGCAATTTATCAACATTCATAATCATGGTGTGATGTGCGTACAGGTAACACTGAAGGAATAAGGTAGCTATATTGACGTTTATGCCCTTAGGGTCTTAAAGTTAAGGGGAGTCACCAGGGATTAGCTACCTGGTGGCAGTTTATTCATGCAGGAGGGAGTTGCTCTCTCCTTAGTTAGCTGGTGATGTCATGCAAGGTTCAATTGTCTCGCACTGCCCTATCACAGATCAGCCAATGGAAAACCAAAGACGACAAGTGCAAACAATTGAAACCACTTGGAGGTAAAACCAGAACAGGCAGGGTATCACCCTGGCTATGAATAGAGACAACAGACTTTCAGTATAACACTGAGTGGGGAGAGGCCTCTGCATCCATTCACTCAGGAGACATCTTGTGGAGCAGGGGTGTTTTCATGACAGTTTGGATCCTGGTTTCTGTGAAGCCAGCCAGCTCTGCAACAGACTGAAATTTTTTTTGGGGGGGAAACTATTATTATTAGATAGGAAAAGGAACTATTAATAAGCGTAGGCCCTAGTTCAGGTTTTATGATTTTGTTTGCATCATAACCATTTGTTTTCACCACACTCCCTTGTTTCTGGCTGAATCTCTATTCTCTCTTAACTAAACCTACTTCTCTCTTAACGTCAGCGCTCACAAGTGCTGTGTGTTACACAGGAGCGGTGGTTTAAGGTAAAACTAGCAAACCGGAGAACCCGGCTCCTTTGGGAGCAGAGGCTCTGGGATTATTGTGAGTAGTCGGGGCTGGGAGTCAGAGGGGAATAGTTCAAAGGGACTCGAGGAGCACCTCTTGGTAAGCTGCAAGGCAAAGACAGGGAGCGAACAGCCAGCGGCCAAGTCTACCTCTCACTACAGCCAGGGGGTAACAAGGTGACCCTCATTCCTGGGTACCCCGAGAACCACCACATGCTTCCTTTAATATTTCTCTTCCACTGTTGTGCCGTCACCATTATTGGCATGTTGCATGCTAATGAATGGAAGGGCAGATAATCCCTGTGGTCAAATATGCCACATGATCATGACTGGGAGAGGAGGCTGAGGAGAGAGACACTATTAATCTGTGGCCCCCCCATGACTTCCTGGCATAGGGAAGTAGAGCGGTCAGGAAAGTGAAGCTCATTCATATTGCTCTTGACCTTGTAACAACCACTTCTTGCCCCTCTCCTCCGAGAACAGCTCGCATTCAGGGAAAGCAGGGACGCTCGGCAGGCCTAGGGTACGTCTACATGGCAATCACGGGGTGTGATTGTAGCTCGTACAGACAGACCTGAGCTAGCGCTAACTAGTTCGGGTACTAGAGCAGTGAAGTCCTGGCAGCATGGGCCGT
Organism: Platysternon megacephalum; assembly: GCA_003942145.1. Lineage (NCBI taxonomy): Eukaryota > Metazoa > Chordata > Testudines > Platysternidae > Platysternon > Platysternon megacephalum. Next base: position 7,496,862 of record QXTE01000016.1, on the reverse strand, counting down.
ACAAGCCCACTTGGAACCCTGGGTAATTACTCGGGCAGCTAGCCCGCACTGCCGCGGCTTCACTGCTCCCGTTCTCGAGCCAGTGACATTCAAGCTAGCTCAGGCATGTTTACACAAGTGCAATCAGACTCCCCACAGCTGCAGTGAAGACAGACCTTACCCTTGCCTCCCCACGTCACTAGGAGCAACGCATGGCGGGATTTCTGTGAGAGGCGGTTACAACAGCACGCACTTGCAGTGGCTCCATATGTGCAGTGCTGCGTAACCCATGAAATCCGTTGCCTTCTTTGCTGCCCTTACGGCAGTTCTGAAATCACGGTGGAACTTGAAGACAGGAGACGGCCTCACACTTTAGAAGACAGCTGAGGTTCCTGGGCGTTCTGCTATTCTGTCAGGCACCATCCGAATGGAAGTGAGGCTTATAATATCGTGTAGCAGTTTATTTCCCCCATCTCGCCGCTCTCCATCGTGAACGAGGTCTCATGAACCCTCTTTAACTTAGCCCTGTTTTAAATGCTGCCCGTTCTCTGTAGACAGACCCTGCATTGTCACACACACACACACACACACACACACCCGCGATCTAGGAAAAACGAAGAGGCTCCTTCTGCAGCTATTATCTGTCGCTCCTTCGCTGGCCAATGAACCTCTGCCACAATACAGTGATCTGCTCCTCGGGGGGAGCAGGAGTGGGTTTGATTCGTGGCAGCCCCGGCATGCTGAGAAAGCACGAGGCAGAGACTCTTGCAGCAGACACATTTTCACAACGCCTCCGGCCGTGCTTTTTTAAAATGTCAGTGAGAGATGACGGCATTAAGTTGTGCGGTGTAGGAGGACAGCAGAGGTAGAAGTTAACGAATGGTCCCCAAAGCAAAAACGAACCTTAGGAGGCTCTCTCCCAATTGCTACGTAACTTCCATCATCGGCGAGAAGCACATCGTCCAATTTTTAAGAGCTGTCTCCACAATCCAGCCCCTGAAGGATTGGAACAGGTGATCTCAGGTCTTACCTCTCCTTTGCTGCCTTCTGCAGCTGCACAAAATCCTGTTTTAGGCTGTGAACCTTCTCTTGGTGCTGAGAGGAGCCTACTGGGAAACCAAAGGAGCTCAGCTCTGTGGTCAGACCCTCTAAAGTATCCAGGTCCTCTTGGTGCTGCCTCATTTCTAAATTCAGCTCCTGTCAGGACAAACAAGAGCGGGGATGAAGCTCCTGTGTTTGTTCAAACAGGAGAAATGAACAGACACAGCCCTTGATACTGACTAGGGCACGTAGTGCCCTCTACAGGGAAATAAGATGAATTATCCCTGAATCGGACCAACTTCTGAAACTCCCACAGATCAGAATTGGTAGAAGGGCTATGGGGAGAATCTAGGGCAGATACTGTTCCCAGCAACAGGAACCATGGTGTCTCCATGAAACCACTATGATTTTGTCCCATCCAATGCAATGGACCCAGCCCTACTCCCTAAACCACTGTCCTAGGGTAGCGATTCCACTCACTGACACCCAGGCGTTTTGCAGTATTAACGGATGGGATTTTTACCCAGTGAGGTCTAGCTATATTTGCACTGGGTCTAATCAAACTGGTCAGAGTTCACTCCTTTAGTTCTCTGCCCCCAGACAGCTGGACTGGGCAGAATTGTCTTTCTAGTCTAGCACTGCTGCTAGACTGTTCACACAGGGCAGTGAAACAGCAATGAGCTGCAAAGCCCCCATCTCCTTCCCTTTCTCCAATGGCCGAGCAAACGGCTACTGTAACTGCAGGTCCCAATGGCCTAGGATGAAGGCAGGGGGTTATTTACTCTGCACAAATCCCTCCACTCTGTCTGCAAAGGGCTCCTCACAAAAGCCTCATAGTCTGGGCCTCCTTCCTTTTTTAGGCACAAAACCCCTGCTTCTCACCTGGATCTGCTGGGAGAAGTGAGCGATGTCACGATCCGGCTGGTTTCCAGAAGCCAGCATGCGAGCTCTGCTCTCCGTGAACTGCTGCAGCTTCTCGGAGAGGTGCTCATACTGCTCCACCTTCGGGAGGAGGCCCTTCAGCACGTTCTCCTTCTCCTGCTGCTGCCGGCATAGCTTGTTGAAATGCTCGGTCACCTCAGCCAACTTGCCCTGCAGGGCTGAGGCTGTGGCACTGTCGGCCGTTTCCATGAATCGAGTCACCATTTCTCGGGTGGCTTCTAGGCTGCTCTTCTGCCTGGCGATGTCCTGCTTCAACTTCTGTTGTTAGAACATACCCCGAGAAAAGCAAAGTGGCATGAGTTGGCTGGGGTGCCCTTTGGAACTAGAAATCTTAAAGCAAATGACATTTCTAGACAACCAGAAACATTCACGTGGATTATTTTCACCCCCAGTCCTCCCTGTGCCTTCCTTCCCCACTGTGTCTGACGTTGGCTTTTTCCCTGCCTCTGCTCATGCTAAACTGTAAGTCTATCCTCATCCACTGCTTCTGGACAGGGATTTCCTATCAACGTCTCTAAACGCTGCTCATTAGTTGAGGAGGCAAGTAAACAGTTTCAGTGGCTTTATTTCCTAGTTCAGCGAATTCAGGTAAAGGACGGATTTAATGCTCCCTTTTTAAATGGGTTTACTGACTTGAACATTCAATACAATTAAAGCACAGAATGTTTTAAGATGTCTGCACAATTCAGAGGTTGGCGAGAGACAGAGGAACCAAATGCAGGCTCTTTAGGAAAGGCAGTTAAGTGAACATCTCACAGTGTTTGTGGCGAGTGACTCCTGGATGGAGAGAGACGAGAGGGAAGCCAGCTGCTCTCCTTCCAGGCTCTTCTCAATCTCAGCCATTGACTGCAGAAGATTCTCCAGTCCTTCTTGAACACTCTGGGACTGGGCGATGGACTTCTGCAGCAGATCCGAGCGCTCTGCCATCTGACCAGAAAGGCTCTGAAAACGGCTCACGATGGAATCTGGGGAATTCAGCACAGGATAAAATAAATGACCAATAGGGCTGAGTGATTGTCACCTCTGGGATTATCCCCAACACAAATAACTAGCCAAATCACCCAGCGGGGCTGGAGCTGTGAAGGTTCGATTACCGAACTCTTTAGAGAGAACAGGAAAAACCTCACCCGGGAAACAAAAGAGAAACTGACCCAAGCTCCATCTATTCCAGTGTCCTGTCAGCGACAGTGGCCCACACCAGATGCAACATGGGAATGTGTAAGAACCCTGCAGTAGCAGAGGTGGGGTAATCTGCTCCCACTCTAGAGTTAAGACACGTGGGTCTAGGCTAACCAGAAACATACATGAAAGCACAGAAACATGGTCGCCCAGTAGGACTATGATAAGACCATTTCAGTGGGGTCTACTGTATTGTTTCGACATTAAAAACAACAAGTCTCTTTTCACTACTTCAGGCAGAAACTGCCTGTTGCTCAAGACGTCCCGCCTCCCTCATTTTCTCAACAGAAGCAGAAGTGGGGATCCTCCAAAGGAAACAAACAGCCTCAGGGGGTGTTTTGGGAAGTTGGTTAACTGCCCTATTGGCATGTGTGTGCGCGCACAGGGATTGTAGACAAGTTGCTATTACTGCAGTAGCTCCTCTACTTTGATCCCGTGTTCTCCTGAACTCGTCTGACTTGGGGCCTTGAGTCCCCCTTTTAACTGGGGTCTGTCTTCACACTCGCACATGCTAATGGACACGGCTGCTTTGCCCAGTACCTGTGGTTTCCTGAATGCGTCTGCGATCAGGGGCTGGCTCTCCTTCTATCTCCAGCAGGGAACGTGCTGCTTTCTGCAGCTTCTCCACGGGCACCTGATGCTCAGCAAGATCTCCCTGTAGATGCTGCTCCAACACAAGACCAGACCACTAACGTCAGCAATAATACACAACAAAGAGACTGCGACACACTGGTGAACTGGTCTAGCAGCTTCCACCCTTAATTTAAACAGGCCCCATGTAACCCATATGACAGGAGATCGAAATCCGGATTTTTAGGGTGAGATGTCTGGCCCACGAAGGACGTACACTCAGCCTGGAGAAAGACAGTCTGAAGGTCCCTTACCTTGGCATTGGTGAGCTGCTTCTGCAGAACCGCTGGGTCCGAAGAAACTGTCTCAGAGAGGACTTTTGCTACGGCTCCTTCACTCTCCTGCAGCCACGACCTGAGAGTTTCTGCCACTTCCTGGAATTGCTGGTAGCGATCCAGCAAGGCGTTCAGATGGGAACCAAGCTTGGCACACTACACAGGGAAATAAAATCCAAGACAAGGATATGAACAATCACGGTCCGCGGTCTGCTCTTCCATGCCCCCTTTATTTGAAGAAAGCGGGGGAGAATTCACCGAGGGCTTGTCTACACCGCAGGTTAGCACGTGGCGAGCACAGGTCTGAACGTACAGCGCGCTCGCTTGCCATACATGAACTCGCTACGTGGACGCTACTATCGTGCAGTAAAGGTTCCAGTTTCGAAGGGGAATATATCGAAGTGCACTCGAGAACTTTCAGCGCATTGCAGCGAGTTAGCACACCGCAAGCTAGTGTGCTGTAGATTCGCGCCCCGGCCTGCCATGCATCAACTTGCCAAAGTCCCGAGGAAGAACCCCATTTTAGCATATGGGTGGAAGAACCATATAACACAGTCCCTGCCCTCTTCTGAGCTCACACCTTCAAGATGTTCCTGATGTAGGAAGGTGGAGAACAGTCAGAGAGAAGGTAACAGGGCAGATTTGACAGGTAAATTCCCAGTTACCTGCAGTACCAGCTCCCACCATCTCTACAGTGCCATACAGAAGAAACGCCATAAGAGCTTTATCCTCATAGAACCTCAGGGTTGGAAGGGACCTCAGGAGGTCATCTAGTCCCACCCCCTGCTCAAAGCAGGACCAATCCCCAACTAAATCCCCAAATGGCCCCCTCAAGGATTGAACTCACAACCCTGGATTTAGGAGGCCAATGCTCAAACCACTGAGCTATCCCTCCCATCCTTCCTATGGAGCTGGAAAGTGTTTCCTGTACCTTCGAGTGGAGAGCAGTGTATCTCTTTGTTGCATCATCCAGTTTGCTCTTGACTAAGTTTCCCGTTGCTAACGGCTCAGGCCCTTCTTCCTTGGCTGCTCTCTCTGCGTCCAGCACCTTCTGTCCTGACATGGTGGTAAACCGCAAATCCCCCTTGTGGGAGATCACATCTTCCGAGAAGCTTCCCTGCCGGAGAAGCATTGGTCTCAGCGATTCAGGGTCGCTGTCCCCTTTGTGCATCCGCTCCAGCTCCTGCTCCGCCTGCTCTAGCCAGGCCTCAAACTCCCCGTGATCCCGCAGAAATTTCTGCAGCTCATCCCGCAGCACCTGCACTTGCTTCAGCTGCTTCTCTGACTGCGACAGGTTGGCTGCGTATTGCTCCTTCAGCTCTGCCAGCCTCCCCTGAAGCCGCTGCCTCTCCTCCGGTGCTACGTTGTGGCCCTGTTTGTCCAGGAAGGCCTGTGCTGTTTGTGTAGCTAGAATGACATCTTGCTGTTGGGAGAGCAGCTCCTGATGGCGTGCCTGAAACACACACACAACAAACACGCTGCCTTGTGACCAATCTAATGTCTCTAAGGACTTATCGACCTGGGGGAAAAGCCCTCAGTAGCTGGTGTGCACTAGAGACTCCACACTAACTCCCAGTGCGGACACAGAGAATGCCTCTGGGCACTTTGTTGTATGCAGTGCAGCTGTAGCGGTGTCAGTCCCAGGATACTGGAGAGACAAGGTGGGTGAGGTAATACCTTTTACTGGACTCAAGCTTGTCTCTCTCCCCGACAGAAGTCGGTCCAACAAAAGAGGTTACTCGCCCACCTTGTCTTTGTGCACATGAGCTTAATGCACTTTGGAAGCGTGCTAAGCTAAAGTGCCGGGGGGCATTCATAGTGTGCAGGAAGAGGGTTCACATGGGGAGCGGGTGTGGAGTCAGGAGTGCACTTTACATTTACTCCTAGCTCACTGTGCACTAACTTCCCCATGCAGACACGCCCTTAGCACCAGAACTACTGACAGATCTCTCTTCACGGTGCTGGCAAACAATTAACCGCTCCCCTGTGCGTTACCCTGACCGCATCATCTTGCGACCCTGAATGTAAAGTACTCTGCATTACTGATCACACCACTAATAAATGTACAGCTGAGGCAGACGAAAACCAGGCCTCTCTCCACTTTCACATCTCCATGTCCTCCCGTCTGCTGTGCCAGGAGGATCCCACAAGTTCAAGGGTCTCCCTTCTAGAGCACCAGAGCAATGATGCCCGGTTACACTGGAACACGACTGCGTGGCAAGGTGAACACATCCATGCATTCAGCGCCACTTCCTGGTGGCAGGGTCACCGTGTTTGGCAGCACTAAGATCTAACGTAATATCGGCCAGGTAGCTCGGACATGGCGGCATTCTAACCTTCAGCCTCTCATACTGCCGATCAAGGTTCTCTTCCACTCTGTCCACTTCCACTAAGTGACCGTCGAGAATGTCCTGGGCGCTTTTCCCCTCGAGCGCTCCCGGAGCTTGTTCCATTGGGCGAGCTTTGTGCTCAGAGAGCCCCCCCGTCTGTTCTAATGATGTCACCCAATTTAGAAGCGACTCAATCTTACTCCTGTTCTCCTCCAATTCTTTGGCAGCTTTCACCTGAAAAACAACAAATATTCCGGATGAGGAGGGCTGTTCTTTTTGTATTTGTATAAGCTCCTGTATCAGGAGAGGGAGAATCCTGGCACCTGATTGATTTTGTGATTCTCAGCCCAGCACAACACATAGTCCATAGTCTTACTCAGCTAACACACGCCCCAAACTGGGCTTCTGATACAGAGCGAGTGAGTGAGTGTACAAGCAGTGTGTGCGCACACAGGTGCACACATCCGAGTGGTTCCTTGAGGTACACCCCTGTGGCTTATCTGGGGAGGTTGAGACACTGTTGGATTTTCAGAGGCACCAACTTACTTCAAAAGGGTGCCCTGGAAGTTTATTACCAATTCCTGACATCAGAGCAAGGCTCCTTTACTCTGCCCTGGGCTGCTTTACACTACTATGATTATTGTATTAGTATTATAAATACCTAGCTCTTCTAATCCATAGCTCTCAAAGTGTTTTACAAGGGGAGTCAATACCATCATTTTACAGATGGGGAAACCGAGGCACAGAGTGGAGACACAACTTACCCAAGGTCACCAAGCAAAAACAGTTGCAGAGCCAGGAACAGAACCCAGGTTTCCCAACTCCCAGTCCAGTGGCATACCCACTAGGCCATGCTGCCCCCCCCCCCATTAAAAGTCCCCCCTCTGTTCATTCTTCGTGTGTTACCTTTTCCGTCTCCTGTTGCACTGCAGCAGTCACTGCACTCTCCAGTTCTTTCTGGGCCACTTCAGTCCTCTCCTGCAGAGACTGGAACTGCTCCTTTGCGAGGCGGAGTTTCTCTTGCAGGGCTGCCAGCTCCCCAGGGTTCATCTTGGTCCTGTTCTCCTCTAAGAACTCTTCGGTTGCTTTCAAGACACCCGCGAAAGAGGCGGCCCGGTTCTGAATGTTCCTCTGCAGGTCCTATGAGCATTATGGAAGAATCGTACAACTTTTCTGTGCCATCTGGGCAGCTGGCACCTCTTTTGCCCCCTTCTTGCCCCCCACAACTATCCTAACACTGACCTTAACATCACTTTGCCTCTGCTGCAGCATAGGTAGGTCCCCTTCATTGGCTGCTCTCTGCTGATCTGTCAGCGTGTTCTCCACCTGGCCTAGCCAGGTGCAGAGCTCTTCCAGCTTCTGACTGCGCATTGCTTGCTGCTCCTGGAGAGTCTGTGTTGAGGGGAAGAGAAGAGAGGAGGCAGTTTAATACACACCATTCATCCAATGCCAGCATGTCTCTGAAAAGCAAGGCAGAAGAGTTACAGTCTGAGCACCTGATAGGATAGGAGGCAGCACAGAAAACACCTTTTGAAGCCCTCTGCTCTCAGACAGTCAGACAGGCTGCATGAATGTGTATCAGAGCCCAACAGTATTTGAAGGAAGGGATCTCTTTAAATACACATTTTTCTATAATTCAAGCTGTCTTCTCTTCTCTCCTCCTTAGATGGGAGACCATGCCACAAGTGTTTAATAATTTCATAGGGGGCAACAATCAAAACACAGCCCTTCTTGGTACAATTAACCAAAAGTTGCTCTGGCTTTGTCCTTTCTTTCAACCTCCAGAAAGTTAAAATATACCAGAGACCCGCGTAATGCCATCTCTAGAAAGGCGGGCCATGCGTAACAAGATGGCATCATGCAGCGCTGCAGCTTTGGAGCATTGACTGACCCGAGCCAGGTTTATTTTTGACACCGGGGTTGGCGTGAGAGCCTAGGGGAGACAAAGTGTTTCTGTCGCTGATCCAATTCCGAGGTTTTGCCACTAGTGCACAATACAGAAGCGCCTGTTTGAGCAATTGAGCATGATGTGTGACCCTGACAGTCCTCACAAAAAAACTTCTCTTTGCCAGCAGGGAAAAAAAAAGTTTCTTCTGATGCTGTAGCAACTAAACATACAAACTTGTGCAAAATGCTGCGGTCATTTCTTTCACTCTTTAAGATAAACAACAGAAGCAATTCAAAAGAGCGCTCTTAAGAGCTCTTCGGCTGCAAAGCGAGATCTTCCTGGGTTAGGATGGGTGCACACTGAATCTGAAAAAGCAAAGCAAACTGGTTAATACACACAAAGAGATGGCATAGGCAGAGTGTTATTGAGAGCAACTGTTAATAAAAACATTACAATATTAATAGTGTCTGGAGTGAAAAGGTCCATGCGGTTATGTGGGCTGCAGGAATACAGCAGAGAACCAGGAGCTTGTGTGGGTGGCTGCTGTGTGCCGCGACATTTACATATTATTCAAAGGGCTGTTCTCGTGTGTCTACAGACCATTAACTGTGCAAGGAAAATGAGCAACTAGCAACACTGGTTATCATTTGGGTTGAACAGTGCCAGTTTGTGCAGTTATTTTCTGATGTGGACCTTATAGGAGCTAGGTTGAGTCCACTAAACCAATGCATGTGTGATCTCAGCTAGACTCAGGCAGGTTTCCAGAGCTGAAAGCCAAAGGGATTGAGGGCTGTGCCATCTAGAGCCCTCAAGAGCTTGGTTATTTTGAATATTTCCAGAGGGAAGGCAGAAACTCACTCCCTTGAAAGATGGGATGGGTAGGGTAATAGAAAGGAGCAATGGAGTCTTTTGAAGAAACTCCTGCTGTGCCAGGAATCATTACAAAGGCACGCACCCAAAACTGGAACACAGAACGACAAATGTTTCACTGCATGTTCTTAAGGTTGAAAACATCTCAGTTAACAAAACACAACCGATCTCATGACCTTCACCTCATCAGTCTGCTCCACTTGCCGGAGACAGACCTGCAGGACCTCCACCTGAGCTGCCACACGCTCAGAAAGGTCCCGGAAAGACTTCTGCAGTTCGTTGAGCAGTCTCAGCAGCTGCCTGCTCTGTTGGGGGGTCAAGTCCTGGGCGTGCTCAGAGATAAAGAACTGAATGTCGAAAGCCGTTGCATCGAGCTCAGATTTGGTGTGAGCAAGGGGCTGTTTCAACTCCTGAACATAAGAGAGAAAAAGCTAATCAGTGAAGTGACTCTTGTCTGTGTGCACTTTCCTAAGCTGCTGGCTTTGGACAAGATCCATGGGCAAAGAGAATCCTACAGCTCAGAAGCAGAGAGATTCCAGCCAGATCTCCATCAAGAGAACAAGATATTTCAGGCACCCAAGTAGACACTAAGAGCTTGTCTATATGAACACTTAGTTCGCGGCATGCTGGGGTGTAAAACTACCCTGCACTAGCCTGCCGCACACAAAGTGTCCACGTGAAGCCTCCTGCCAAGCCCTAGACGTTCTGTAGTGTGCTTTAATCTACTCCTGTTCCAAAGCAGCTTAGATCAAAGCGTACAGGCAATTTTTAGCAGGCGGCAGGAGGGTCCACACAGACAGTTAGTGCGTGGCCGGCTAGTGCGAGGGAGATGTACACCCCAGCTTGCCACCAAGTAAGTGTTTGTGCAGAGAAGCCCTAACAGAAGCACGTACAACAGCACGTGAGTAACACGGTGTGTGGAAAGCACTGTTTTCCCAAGTCTCCTCCTTTCTCTTTATACCAGATCTCCCAACGGCATTGAAAAAAAACCATCCTGTCATTGGCATCCTAGTCCCAGACCCAGTTTCTCTCAGTGTGTGCGGTGCAGCGCTGGACATGTACCCAGATTCAGAAGCGACTGTTTATAGTCTATATGCCAATCGCGCCTCCAGCTTCCTCATTCTGCAGATCATGGTGGAGCAGCAAAAACCTCTCCTGGAGCTACCTCTTCTTCCAACACCTTTTCCCCCGCCCCGCACTGCTTGGGTCTCAAAAGCAGAGCTCTGTGAGGACAGCCTCCACTGCCCAGTCTGAGCACCACTCCCAAGAGACTCTGGCGCTCTGTAACGGCTCCAGGTCACGCGCTGGAGGAGATCACTACTTATTTTTATATTTATTTCCCTATAGTCTTTGAAGGGCTGAGCAGCAATAGGACGTTTTACTTGTTGCTGAGACAAAACAGAAAAAAAAACCTTGGCTCTTTTCACCCCGGCGTGGCATTATTACTCATGCTCCCAAGAGCACAAGGACTAAAAAAACGACTAGACTATTGGCATCTCCTTGCACAATAATCGACAAAGGGAAAGCCACAAAGAATCGAGAAAGGCTGGATTAAAAGCACCCCCCTTCCCTGGAGGAGGCCACAATTTTATCTGTCAGGATTAGCGGTGTTGCTATGGCTACCTTATAGTGTTGGAGGCAGCGATTCAAGCTGTTCCCGTCAGTTGCATTGTGGTAATCACTGCTGTCCAGAGATAATGCGGTATCGCAGACCCAGTTCTGCAGCTCTTCCAGTTTGCCCTCAAGCCTTTTATGCCGTGTTAAGATTTTAGCCTTAAAACGAAAAGTACTCTAATTAAAACCAGGAAACTAACGAAGGAATGAATGCAGAGATCCCTCCCTCAGTAGAGGGCTGAAGCAGCATAGGGAGGACAAAAGTCTGTTTGTGAGTTGTACCTTTTCAGTTTCTGCAGAACGGCGCAGGTTTAGCAGCCAGGCCTCCAAGGCATCGCTCACTGAGCTAAAAGACTTCTGGAGGTTCTTGGCATCTTTCTCCAAGGCTTTCAGCAATTGTTCAGGGACTTCTTGGGGCTGGTTGGCCACAATCCACTTCACAGATTCCAGCTCCTGATTCACTGGAGAGGACAGATCCTTCAGTTCCACATCCAGGACCTGAGGCAAGACAGTATCATTAAGTCCAAGACACAGTGATTTCATACTCTCACTGCCAGCATTCACAGGGTACGCCTACACTGCAAAAAAAAAAAAAAAAAAGACGACGACTCACAGCACTGAGTCTCAGACCCTGGGTCAACTGACTCATGCTGCGGGGACTAAAAATAGCAGTGTAGACGTTTGGGCTCAGGCTGGAGCGAGGGGGAGGGTCTCAGAGCCCAGCTCCAGCCTATCCCGAATGTCTACATTGCCTGAGCCAACTGACCGGGCTTTGGGACTCCATGCCGTGGGTTTTTTCTTTGCGGCGTAGACATAGCCACAGTAACACAAAGGCTGGAAGAAACTGGATTCAAACAATATGTGTATCTGCTATAATGATTCATTACCATCCACCAATTCATCCAACTATTCTCATCTGGCCAGGTTACAATAATTCATTCCAGACAGCAAACCTAACTGTGAATTAAATTAATGTATTGTCTAAGCACGGACGAAGACATGAGCCAGAAAGAAAGTTGGAGAGACAGACGCTCTGTGTTTGCATTTCAATATCTTTTAGATCCCAGACTAAAGTTCCTCATTGTGCTCACAAGAGACAGTGAGCAGCTGCTAAAGCCGTGACCCTGCGCACAAACCACCCTAAAAGAACTAACCCAGAGAGCAGAGCATTGGAGCAGGACTAATTTTAGTACAGTGGCCCCCCCCTGACCTCAGCCTGATGCAGCAGGTCTTGCAGCGCTTCTAACTTCAGCTCCGCAGGTTGAACCTGTTTAATTTTCATCTCAATATCTCGGAGCAAGGACAGATAAGACACCAGCTTCTCATCATGTTCCAGACACAGCTGTTTGCTGAACACAGTCTGCGGAGTCAAAAGACAAAACATACTTCAGATTTTGATAGAAAAGTAAAACAGAATGAGATATTTTAAAGGAATCTTAGTATTTTCTCTCTCAGCAATTTTCCACATTAAGGACTGCTCACTTGCTAATCTTATCTACAAGATTTACTACGGAGAAATAAAACGTACACTCTTTTTCCAACAAAACTTAAAAATAGCAACAAATCTGCACTGTTATCATCAAACTGCTAAACAATGGGCGTATGTATCTGTCATTTATAAGTAATGTTCTCATAAAATATAACTGAGGTTCAAATGTTTCCCCCAATACATCACAGTTTCATTTGCCAAGTCAATTCCAGTTACTATCTTCTGGGGCTGCAACTCCCAATAGGTGCCCTACATTCACTACGTTTATCCTTCTTGCTGTCCAAAATCATGCTCATTTATATCAAATATACATAAATACCCAGGAATTTAAAAAAAAACCAACAACATTTACCTTGGCTGGTTTTGCAGATTCTCTTGAAGGTTCTTGCCATCTCTCTCTGTCTGCCATAGTTAAGTGTGATTCTTGATCACCGATGTTGTCCTCTCTGGTTATTTCCTGGGGTGTCTTTCCTTCTGATTTGAAGGTTGTAGAGGACCCTGCTTCATCCATGGTGAACTCTGTGGTTGTTTCTTTCAGAGTCTGTTTCTCTAGTTCAGGGATTACAGAAGATTCTAGATCACCTGTGGATTCCTCTCTGGTAATAAACTCTGGTGTTTTTTTCTCTGCGATACATACTGTGGGGGAGACCAGATCTCTGGTTTCCTCTTTGGTGATTGCTTGGGGTATCTTTTCCTCTGATTTCTCTGTTACAGAGGTGGCCTCGCCATTTCTGACCTCCTCTCCGATTGTCTCTTGGAGTGCATCTCTCTTTGGGGCAATGCTGAACTTCTGATCATCTTTGATATTCTCTTTCAGGCCCAACGCAGTCGCTTCCTTTTCTCTTTCAGGAACATGTTTCTCACTAATCTCTGTTTGCTTTTGTTCAGCCAGATCGCTCAGCAACCCACCAGCTGTTTTCTTGGTGGTGGTTTCACACACTGATTCCTGAATACTTGAGATCAATTCCTCCTTGATCTTTCTCATCAAAGTTTCTTTGGAATCTGGGATAGGAAGGGACTGTTTTTCCTTGGAAGATTTCCCTAGTTTAGTGGTTTCTCCTGGGATACTGATCTGCTTTGGATTCTTTATCTCAGTTTTCTTCTTTCCCGTGGGTTTTAGATCAGCCTCACTCAACATTTCTGGAGCACCAAGACTTCTGATCTCAAGAATTTTTGCCTCTGGTCTCTGTGGTGTAGTTTCAGTATGCTTCACTGTTATTTCATCTACAGATTTGTCTTCAATATGCTTATCACCAATTGGGAGCTTGAAGGGTTCCTTAGCATTTATGCAGACTATTTCTTCCTCTCTTTGATCCACAGAAACTGATTCTTTTGATGCTGCCTCTACTGCTTTTGACCCCTCCATTCTCTCATCTAAACTTCTCTGACCTACTTCAGAAGCCATAGCTGTAGCTTCTGTCTTTCCCAGAACCCCATCTTTACTGAAAAAGGCTCTCTCTCTTCCTTCTTTGTCCCCAACACTTTGATGCATCATTTCACCAGCAAATGATTGCTCTCTCCCTGCCTCCAGTCTCTCTCTTTCCTCTTCTGTCTCCTCAGCTACTTCTACTCTCTCCCTCAATTCCTCTTTCCAGGGTTCCGGTGATCTGCTTTTCCTAATCTCTCTTTTCTGGGTCTTAAATGCTGCATCTGGAGATACAGGTATTGTGCCTAATACTAAGGGAGGTTCGGGGGACAATACAGCCTCTCCTAAGAGTTGACCCACTACACCGTCCTCTGAAGTTTCAAGAGGAAGTGATTTTAGCACCTCTTCTTTCATTATACTCATTGTCTTATGTGATCGGTCAGAATCAGCATCTGCAGCATCTCCAGCTGCACTGTAGCCCATTGCTTCGTGTCTAGCTTTGTGTTCATCATCATCAGTCATCTCCGTGGCAGGACTATCCATGGCCAAGCTTTCCTTTTTGGGTGCTCCATTTTGCAGTAGCTGCTGGGAGTGGCGTTTATATTCTCTCCACTCTTCAGGATCAGATGCGTCATTGAGTATCCAAATGCCTTCCTGCACAGCCGCAGTTAATTTTTGGCTGACTAATCCTCTTTCAACAGCTTCCTTTAAAGTCACTCTCGCCCCACTATTAGTGTCAACAATTCCTCCAGACATCATCTGGTTCGATGCGATGATTCTCACCATTTCTTCATCCACCACGTCCTGTTCCAAAGCAGACCTCAGAGACAGTCTTTTGCCCGTGGCACCATCCACAATGCCACCAGTGTCTCCTTGAGCCTGCAGTACTCTCAAGGCGGGCAACAGGTCTACTTCCTCCAGCTTCACAGCCTGAGCACACGTCAGAGCGTTCCCTGTCACCTTGTCCTTGATTGCGCGGAAGGGAACGAGCTCCAGATACCTTTGTCCAGATTCAATGTCAATTTTACATTTCTTTAAAAATTCTGAATAGGGAATGATCATACAGCTCTCAGGATCTACAATTCCGTGTTTCATTTCGGAAGACAACACTGCCTTTTCCATAACTGTCTCAGATAACAATCCTTCCTTTACAGCTTTAGACAAAGCCAGCCTCTGGCCAGAAACAGGGTCAATAATGCTTCCACTCAAAGCCTGTATTTCTTGGACTTCACCGTGAAAGTCCAAGTTAATTAGCCCTAATGACACTGCCTTGCGTAAGGATACAAGTTCCTTTCTTTCTGGATGAACATACTGGTGCAGACACACACTTTCAGACTTTATGAGTTCTTTGCACAAGTCTTGATCAATCAATCCATGTTTCATTGCATTATTTACTGAAAGTCTCATTCCAGACATGTGGTGAATAATTCCTCCGTCTGCTATCTGTTTGGTCAAGAGTTGAAGGGCTTTCCCCTTATCGAGAAGCCCTTTTTCAACCGACTGGACGATAGTTAAAGGTTCTTTAGTTTTAGGATCCATAATTCCACTTGTTTCAGCCTGTAATCCAATGAGCTTCTGTCTAGTTTCATCTTCAGCATCTTTTCCTTTAGAAGCTTTCTCTAACTTTATAAGTTCCTCTTGACTAGCGGGCTTGACCAAGCCAAGATTTGAAGCCAAAGTGACTGATATTTTTTTGCCTCGTTTCAAGTCAACAATTCCTCCAGTAACTACTTGTCCTTCTAAAATTCTCAATGCTGTTTCCTCATCCAGTAGGCCAACCTCAGCCGCATCCTTGACAGAGTAGACAATATTACTACATGGGTCGAGAACACCACTTATAGTTTTATCAGATGTGAGTACCTTGTGCAGAAGTTTCTCATCCATCAGACCTTCACTAATGACTTCTTCGGTGGTTAACGATTCACATGTGTGAGAGTCAAAGAAGCCATTGAACATTTTCATTTTCTCCATCAGTTTAACAGTTGTGTGACTGGACACTACACCACAAGCTACGGCTTCATTCAGAAGAAGATTCTTGCCCGTCTGCTCATGGTATATACCCCCACCTTGGAGTTGCGCCACCAGCATTGTTAAAGTGCAGTCTTCTCCCAGTTCCATGGAATGTTTGGGTAGCATAGACATTTCATTAATACTGAAATCAACTGATAAATCTTCCGCATCCCTTTCTTCTACTTCCAATACTCTTGCGCTTTCAGTTTTTTCTGTTTCTCTTTCTTCCATTTGCTCCTCATCTCCAGTTTTAAGAGGCACGATTGCTTCTCTTTTCACTGATCTGTTATTAGCTTTTTCCTTATTCAATAAATTCTTATCCGTAATAGCTTGTCGCTCTACTTCAGATTCCACCCTTCTTGGAGTTTTCTCTTGCATGATTTGTGGTTTCTCTATATTCTCTGATTCATCCATAGTTTCTTTTCTCACACCATCTCTTACCATTTCAGGTGCTCTATCTTTGACTTCGTCTATTAAAAGTTTAGCAGCACTGGAATCTATCCCCATCTCCATCAGCATTTCCTTTGCTTCTCGGGGCTTTATCTCAAAGCTAAGGGGGTCATTAACAGATTCTTGCCTAGACAATTCTATTTGATTTCCATTCCTGGTTATAGTCAGCCTTTGTTCTCTTGCAGATTCAGCATCAATTTCACTCTGAATGGAGGCTCGCTTTGCAGAAATCTCTTCCTGTTCCTTCAGATTCAGAGTTTTTTCTTTATACTTTGATGGAAAACTTCCAATTTGTATCACTGGATTTTTGTCATCTAGAGAAGTATTTTCTGGCACTTCTTTCTCTTTCAAAGTGGTAAATTGAAACTCAAGTTGCTTCAAAGGCAAATCATTACAGGGCTCCCTTTCAGTACTTGCACTCTCCCAGTCTTCTATCTCCTCAAGAACTTCCAGACCTTTGTAACCATCCTTGTTAACGTCCAACAGGTGAGTACTCGATCCATTTTCTTGAGCTTGTATAACGGCTTTAGTGAGATCATTTAACTCCCCATCTACTAGAAGCAGCTTGTGGCCATTGTGGATGTTGATATAGCTGTGGGTCATCAAATGGAATATCAGCCTATCATCATCACTCCTTAGTAGAGGGTGACTTTGGTCTTCATGACTCCTTCCTGCAGAGCCCATGCTCAGTTTGCTTCTGGCTGCAGAGCCTGCCAGCTGCATACTGGGCATCACATCAGGTATGACGGTAGATTTTAGCTTCTTGGCAACATCTCTTTCCAAGATGCCATGCTCTACTGCTTTCTTCCAGGTCAAGACCTCTGTGGTTTCTGGTATGAAGAGAGCCTTGATGAGTTGCCTGTTACTAAGAATCTTATGAGCCAATTCAGTGGACAGGATGCCCTGCTCTAGGGCATCTGCAACTGGGAGGATCTCGCCTGACTCAGGCCACAACAGCCCCATAAAGGACCAAAGGGATTCCAGGATCACCAGCGCTATCCTCGAGGCTACTAAATCTCTCTTTACTGCTTCATCTATTGTCAGTCTCTCTCCCGTGACAGTATCTATAATGCCACCTGTCTGAAGTTGTCGGATCAGGAGTGCACACGCCATATCCTGGTCAATCAAATTATGTCTCACTGCCTCGTCCACAGTCAGTCTGTGCCCCGTTCTGGGGTCTACAATGCCGCCAGCAAAAAGCTGGGCTTCCAACAGCCGCACAGTGACTTGCCTATCTATTAGCCCCTCCTGGACAGCACGGAAGATGCTCACTTTCCTCCCTGATTTCAGGCTCACCATCCCACCTGCCAGCTGCTTGACAGGCAGCAATCTCAGGCCAGTCTCTTGGTGAATGATGCATCGCTGCATTAGCTCAGTCAGGCTGATTTTCTTGGCTGTGTTGGGGTCAATCAAATTCCTGCAAGATCTCAGGCGAGATGCCAGTTTTGAGTGCAGCTGAGTAGTTATGAGGCCTTCTTGAACAGCCTTTTCCAAGCTGATCCGGCCCTGACTTGAAGGGTCTATAAAACCCCCTGTAACAAGGTGAACTTCTAAAATCTTCAGCCCAACTTCCTCACTGATCTTTCCCTCTTCTATTGCAGAAACA
This sequence comes from Platysternon megacephalum, assembly GCA_003942145.1. NCBI lineage: Eukaryota > Metazoa > Chordata > Testudines > Platysternidae > Platysternon > Platysternon megacephalum. The sequence goes on along the minus strand of QXTE01000016.1, from coordinate 7,479,193 downwards.
GTGGGCAGAAACCGTTTTCCTTCAAAGCTCATTTGACGTATCCGAAGAAGGGTATCCTGCAGCTCCTGCAGCACCTGGAGAGTCCTGGGATCTAGGATGTTTCTTGCCAGGCCTTCCGCCAAAGAGAGCTTCTCGTTGGTCTCAGGAACGACTAGGCCAGACATGATAACCTGAGCCTCCAGCAGTACAAGGCCTGTGTCCTGGTCTATGAGACCTTTCTGCATGGCACCCAAGATAGGGAATATTTCCACTGTGCCCAAGTCTATCACTCCTGCAACTGTGTCACATCCCTAAAAATGGAGAGAGAAAATAAAAATCAAATCAGAACCACAGAGGCTGCTAAAAGCAAACCATCATTTTGAGTAACTACAGCGCATCAAGTCCAGGGATGTCTCAGTTTCCAGGACAAGGGGGGAAAAAAAACAAAAAACCTAAAAAGACTAGAGAGCAGAGCCCAACGGGTATGACATGCAACTCCGAGTGCATCTGAGCGAGACGCTCATGTAAACTCCTCTATAGTTTCTAACTTGCATGTTGTTTTAGAGCTCATCTAGTCTCCCGTGTGGCAGCACTGAGTGACACCCATCATTACAATAACGCAGCAAAGCGGCAAGCAGCAAAACCCCAGGTTTCTAATGTCCCACTGAACGACCAACAGAGAGAGAGAGAGAGAGACACATTTAGACAGACATGCACTTTAGCCTTTCAACATTTCAATGCAAAAGGGGACGGACAATATGAACCCCATTTTGTGCTCCCTACGAGGCAAAAGGACAAAAGAAAAAGCACCTTCAGTGGTTCAGAAATCTCCCACTGGTGTGGTTGCTCCCACAGTGCCTGCCATGCAGATCTGCAGTGCCAGCCACCAACAGGAAAGAGGGAACCCCGTGGCAGATACCAGCTCACCAGCAACAGCAGACCAGCCATGCACCAAAGGGCAGGGGAGTCGCCTCTGCCCATGCAAGTAGGCTCCAGTGCAGTGTTCTCTGGCACCGCCACTACAACTTCCCTCCCTGGAGTATTTCAGAAATGACCAACTCTCCAGTAGCTAGGGCCAGGCCTCGGGAAAAACAGAGCTCTAGACTACACTAGGTGCCAGGGTGGAAAGCAACATGATCAGGACTGAGGTGCCGAAAATAGCACCCGCCTCAAGTATTTCTGGGAGGTCTTTTTCTTGGTGTTATTGGCGCAAGCAGGGGAATGCTCAGGAGGGAGCAGGATTCTCAAAGACGATGAAATGGGGATGAGCATCCCCTATAGTATGTACACCAGAGCTGCTGGTTTCTACACTCCCGTTGCTCAGGTAGGAGAGCCTGGGATACTGGAAGATACCCCAGAGGGAATCCCATGCAGAGGGGAAATACGGGAACCTGGATTTTGTGAATAATACAATCAATTCAGTTCAAGACGCTCAAATTTCTCTATTTGCAAATGTGTCACGAGAACATTCCACAGGACGTGGCAGCTTGGCTGTGGCGCCCACAAACACACAACTTCCAGCGAGTTGCTCTGGATTTACCCTCACGCTCCTTTTTACAGGCTGGATGGGGGGGGGACTAGAAGGCTGGCAGAACCCAGCATGCACGTTCCATACTGAACAAGCCACAGAAAGACAGAGGAAGAGAGAGGGGACATAAAAGGCTTTTACTTACCAGAGTTGCAGGGTGTGCCCGGAGCAGTTAAAGACAGAGCCTTATGGAGCAGCTCAGCCGTATCACACACACAGTGTAAAGCTTGGTGTTAGCGTCCAGCATGCGACTGTTTTGTTTTTGCAAAAAGGAACCCCCCACGCAGGTCGTCCTCTTTTCGCTTTGTGTGTGGGTTTTGTGTTTAAAATTCCGGAGGGTTAGTTAAACTTGTAAGCAAGGATGTCAGTTAATCGTAACAATACTTGACATGAAACACAAACTGTACAGGGACACATCATGCTCAAAATAGCGCGAGCTGCAGTTTTGCTTTGGTTTCCTCTTTTTAATTTGATACCCTTGCACTGAGTCTCGGATGTTTCCAGCAAGCAAATGTTAACACTTCTCCATGTGCTCCCTTCTACAATGAAGCAACCGTACCATGACGCGATGATAGCCCCAAAGATACTCCCTCATACGGGCCAAGTGTCCATAACAGAAACCCTAAAGTAGCCTCTTATAAAGAGTTCTAATCCCATCCCACTTCTGGGCTTCACAAAGAGTGCCAGCGACTCTGCTCTCCGTGCTAATCTCGGTTAGCCGGGAGGCCACAAATCTGGGGGCCTGTCATAATTAGGAAGCAAAATACACCCCTTTCTGCAAAACAGAAATGTAAAAGGAAACTGACACCCCCAAAATATTTTCATGCTGTATAAATAAAACACAGCAAACTGTAGGGCAGACTTTTGCATGAAAGCATTTTCCTTTCTGGGGAGGAGCAGGGAAAGGAAAGAATGGGCATCCCACATGCTTTGGACCTGCAGGGCCATTTTTAGCTTCTTTTCTGGCAGCAGTGAGGTAGGTGGCATTAATGACATGACAATTTCACTGGGGAGATTGCTACCTCTAAGCTCGGAGTTGTTGCTGTAATGTCAGCATGAGTTTTCTGCTGCTAAGCAAAGTGTGATAAAATGACCTGCACTAAAAAAAAAAGGAATCACTGGACCGAGGCAGCTGAACCATGATAGAAATATGTCTCTTTCGATAGAAATAGGTATGCTTTATTTTTATGCATACAGCACTGAAAGTGTGGGAGTTTAGATTTCCCATAAATAAACTCAATGGCCTTGCCATCCTTTTCTCTTGATCTGCTGTACTGGGATTTCACTCACTGACCCAATTGCAGTTTTGGCTATCATAAAATCATGTCCAGCTTGGCCAGTGCTTCAAAATACAGGGAGCTAGCAAGCAAACACACAGATATATCCATTGGACACATATATATACATTTACATACACATACAGGTATATCCATGAATGACTGAAGACAGCTAACACCAACAACAGAGGTGATAGGAAGGAACTTCAAACCCTTCCCACCTAGCGCATGAGTGTAACATGAAACGGAGATTGACAGGAACATTATCGGATGCAAATGGAAGATGGACAGGGGTCCAGCTACTCAGTCAGTGAAGGTCTCTCAGATTAGCTGAGGGTCTATCAAGGTGATGATGCAGGGCTGCATTCCACACAGAGAGGAACTCAATTTCCTACTAGTCAAGGCAAGTCTATTTCTCACTAGTGCATTCCACAATTTACGCATGGAGGGGTGAAAAAGGTTGCCCACACACCAGTCTCTATGCAGCCGATCTTCCGGCAAGAGGTGCAATCAAAACGTCCTTGCAGGCCGTGCATAATGTGTGCCAGGACTGAGCCCCGGCACCTCTGGGCTTGGCAGTTCAGAGCCCCGGCACCTCTGGCGCTTGCTGCATCAGTTATGAATGTAAAAAAAATGGCTAGACCCCCGGCACCTAATTGCTTGAGCCCTGGGCACCTCTCATTACAAATTAAGCACCGCTTGCAGGTCTCACCCAGGTCCTACATGACTGTGGTCTCTCTATTTTAAAAAACTGAAAGGACACCCCATGGCCACTCTGTCTCCTTATTAGATCAGATGTCCACCTCCCTTCTTTCCCATTACAAGATTAAGTCAACTTTGTAGCATGGGGAGCAGCCCTGATGAACAACACTGCAGAGGAGAACCATCCCCTAACAACCTGGAACAGAATATGGAAACCTCTTCTACTTGGCCTCCAATGACCAACTCAGCCCGGACCCCCGAGTGCAATGGGACAGCATGGAAGAGTGGCTGATCACGTGAGATTAAGGACAAAGCAAACAGGCTGTGAATGGCTGGTGGTCATGAGACACGCAACCAAGCAAAGCCTCTTTCACGCTCTGAGGAAAGGTAACTCAGATCTATGCGATAGACAGGATGGGAAAAGGTACCTTGTGCTCCGTCTCCTGGGCCAGATGGCTCTGAAGCTGTTGGAGCTGTTCCACAGAGTCGCTGCAGAGCTGATGGTAAGTCTCCTTTAGGGCACTGAGTTGGGTGGAAATTTGTTCCTTCTCCTGGTCAGAAAGCCTGCAAGATGGGACAGGAAATCTCTTCATGGAGTCCGAGAAAGTGACATGCAGCTCCATGTATTTCAGATTTTCTTCTCCGGTCACAAAATGGCCAAGCACACAATGGAATCCCCTCCTCACACTGCTCATGCCTCAGCTGAAGGGTTAAGTGCATTGTCATGCCAGTCACCCTATGCTGAGCACAGTGACTGAATCAGAAATGAAACTAAGCAAAATAGCTGAGGTCGTTAATTACCAGGATGGGGTGAAACAGTTGCAACAAAATTAACTGTTTTTGCATTCCATTTCCAATTCACAAAAATGGTTCCATTTTGGGGAAAAAGTGAAAGTATGTTGTTTTCCTATACAAAAAACGGGCCTATTTTCATTCACATGGTCCAATTTTCAAGCTATAATCCACTAAATTATCAAAGCTCCTAAATTCTGTTCTGACTGAGATGCATTTGTATATTTAAACACACAAGATTTGAATTTTCATGCTTCAGGGCAAAACTGGTCATTTTAGCCAAAAGCAAAGTTTCTGGGTTGTAAAATTGCCTGGAATGAAATTGGGAATCTCTATTGGGGCGAATTTTTGGATAAAGCTTGCCATTTTCACATACACCTGGTCACTATTTACAACGGTCACCTGGATTCAAAGAATACCTGCCCACCAATGGAATCTCATCAGTGTGGTCGAGTAATCTGGCCATTAGAATAACTTGAGGTTAATTTTCTTTGTATTTATCATCACCTTCTCTTCTGACAAAGAGGTGTACTACCCTTTCCCAATCTCCTCTCTCTTATTCACCACTACTTGTACTGTACTCACTTGTGGCTATGTTTTGCAAGGAAGATCTGTGCAGTTTTGATGGCCTCTGAGACCTGCTCTTTCCTTGCAGCCAGCTCCTCATTTAGAGCCTGTTGAGAACAAGAGGAAAGCTCAATTCCAGGCTGGAAAGAAGGGAAGCAATTCCCCTGAGGTTACAGCACATGCTCAGTGTTACACAGGAGGCATCAAGGTTGCTTTCCTTCAGTGATTTTGGAAAGCTCAGTTAGAACTAGCAGGACAATGTCGTTTTAGTATGTATAACAGCAGTATGAAAATGACTAGGTACAGGTACCATGCATATATCAGAGAGAGAGAGGGAGGGAGGGACATAGGCCTCCTGATTTACCTGCTGCTCCGAGATGGATTTTTCAATGTCTCCCAGCTCTTTGCTCTTGAGTGGACCAGTCCTGACTTGAGTGCTCTGTTTCAAACCAGAGACCCAGCCCAGGAGTTCTTTCACCTTGTCCACATGCTCCTGCTTCTCTTCCTCTACTGCTTTCTACACATGGGGGAGACAGGAACACATCCCACATTAATGTACTGAGGGGCCCAGAATTACTGCAGCCAGAGCCCAGCACCAATAAGGCATAGAGCCGGTCGGTGGAAGGAACTGAAATATGCTCTAACTAGGAAATGGGTCTGAAGCAGAGGAAGATTCACTGGCAGAAACTGATGACTGGGCCTGGGAGTTCTGAATGGAATCGTAGGGCTGGAAGGGACCTCGGGAGGTCTTCTAGTCCGGACCCTGCACTCATGGCAGGACTAAGTATTATCTATCCCTAACGAGCGTTTGTTTAACCTGCTCTTAAAAATCTCCAAGGATGGCGATTCCACAACCTCCCTAGGCAATTTATTCCAGTGCTTAACCACCCTGACAGTTAGGAAGTTTTTCCTAATGTCCAACCTAGACCTCCCCTGCTGCAATTTAAGCCCATTGCTTCTTGTCCTAGCCTCAGAGGTTAAGGAGAACAATTTTTCTCCCTCCTCCATGTAACAACATTTTATGTACTTGAAAACTGTTATAATGTCCCCTCTCAGTCTTCTCTTTTCCAGACTAAACAAACCCAATTTTTTCAATCTTCCCTCATAGGTAATTTTCTAGACCTTGAATCATTTTTGTTGCTCTTCTCTGGACTTTCTCCCATTTGTCCACATCTTTCCTGAAATGTGACACCCAGAACTGGACACAATACTCCAGTTGAGGCCTAATCACCGCGGAGTAGAGCGGGAGAATTACTTCTCCTGTCTTGCTTGCAACACTCCTGCTAATACATCCCAGAATGAGGTTTGCTTTTTTTTTTTTGCAACAGTGTTACACTTTCACTCACCTTTAGCTTATGATCCACTATCACCCCCAGAACCCTTTCTGCAGTACTCCTTCCTAGGCAGTCATTTCCCATTTTGTACTCCACTGATTGTTCCTTCCTAAGTGGAGTACTTTGGAAGGAAGAATTTCATCCTATTTTCTTCAGACCATTTCTCCAGTTTGTCCAGATCATTTTGAATTTTAATCTGATCCTCCAAAGCACCTGCTACCCCTCCCAGCTTGGTATCGTCTGCAAACGTTATAAGTGTCCTCGCTAGGCCATTATCTAAATCACTGCCGAAGATATTGAACAGAACTGGACTCAGAAGTGATCCCTGTGGGACCCCACTCATTATGCCCTTCCAGCTTGACTGTGAACCACTGATAAGTACTCTCTGGGAATGGTTTTCCAACCAGTTCTGCACCCACTGTATGGTAGCTCCATCTAGGTTGTATTTTCCTAGTTTGTTTATGAGAAGGTCATGTGACAGTATCAAAAGCCTTTCTAAAGTTAAGATATACCACATCTACTGCTTCCCGTGCCCCCCCCCCCATCCACAAGACTTGTTACCCTGTCACAGAAAGCCAGGCCCCGCCCCCCCAATCCTCAAGGCTTGTTACCCTCTCACAGAAAGCTATTAGGTTGGTTTGCCACGATTTGTTCTTGACAAATCCATGCTGACTGTTACTTATCACCTTATTGTCTTCTAAATGTTTGAAAACTGATTGCTTAATTATTTGCTTCATTATCTTTCCGGGTACTGAAATGAAGCAGACTGGTCTGTAATTCCCTGGCTATAAAATATCCTTACTTCCTCTTCTTCCAGCCGCCGGAGAGCATCACTGATGTACTTTACGTGCTGTGTGGTTAACGTTACCAACGCCGTATAGCGAGTCCGTAGATCCATGAACTAAAAACAAACAACAACAAAAACAAACCACCATGCGTCAGTCGGAACTCTGGCTGACACAACCACAGTACTTTACAGGGTGAGAAATGGATACAGCACCTCTCATTCGGAAAGATCCCCAAGCACTTCACAGACTAGATACGTTACAGCACCACTGAAATGCAGCACTCTGAGATGGAGGGTGGCAGCCATCTGACGCACGGCATGCTGCACAACAGTGGGGAGGGAGGGGAAGTTTTGGTCGAGGACACTGGGGCAAACCTTCTACTCTTATAAAAAGACCATGGGATCTTTATTATCCACATGGAGCAGACAGGACCTTGGTTTTTAAAGGTCTCATCCAAAAGATCCACACACAGTATACTGCATGGTACTCTGTTTATTTACCTTGGAAGGATGAAGGGCTGAGTCGACCCTGTTGGGATTTGAACCTGTGGTTCCAAGGAGTCTAGGTATTTCATACCTGATGCTTAGAGCACTAAGCCATCCTCTCTGGCTAATAAAAAAAACAGTGAGGGTGGAAATTTTTATATAAGAGTTCAGCAGAAAGGAGCTATTTTCACAGACAGGCCGCTTGTCTGTCTTCTAGGAGCAGAGGAACCTCTCCCCACTCCTCTCCCATGCAAGGCCAGGCAGGCAGGCAGGCAGGCAGGCAGGCTGCTTACCTCTTGGGTGATCGCATCCGAGGAGGAAAGCATGCGTCTGCGTTTCACGGGAGATTTCTGCTGGGATTCCACGAACGCCCTGTATGTCATGAGCTGCAGCTCATAGTCCTGGAAATAAAAGAAGGCGGGGTGTGTGTGGGGGGAAGGATTTTGAACTGTTACCTATTTACTCTAAGCTTGGCATTTTCAGGTCTCTTAGCAGCTAATTCCTGCTCTCCACACATAGCGCCAGAACCACCGAAGCCAACAATAGAGGAGTTTTGCCTCTCTCCTGGCTTAGGAGAACGGAAGATGCAGGCAAGGAGTGTGCAGTTAACACTGAGCCCTGTGTTCGCCTCGGATTTAAGAATCGTGTCATTACCTTGACAGCAGCAGAGTATTGCTGTGAGAATTTCTGACACTGGTCCAGCTTGGCTTGATTTCTGTCGATTACCACAACCAAAGCCTTTGACAAAAAAACAAAAGAAAAAATGTTTTTTCCCCCCTGCCTTTTAAATGAAATTTTCCTCTTTGACTCATGACCACGTCACTTTCATATTGAACTTGTTCTCTAGAGTCCTCGAGCAACAGAACAGGTGACATTCCTGCCCTTCCATCCGCCCATACGTTAAAGAGACACTATGCAAGGTTGGTGATCCTCTAAGTCTGACCTCCTGTATAACAGACCATAGAACTTCCCTAAAACAAGTCCCTGAGCAGATCTTTTAGTAAAACAGCCAGTCTTGATCTAAAACTTGTCAGTGATGGAAAATCCACCATGACCATTGGTCAATTGTTTCAATAGTTAATTATTTTCAAGCTAAAAATGTACATCTTATTTCCAGTCTGAATTTGTCTAATTTCAACTTCCACATTTTGAATTGTGTGAGGTCTTCCTCTGGTAGACCAAAGAGCCCATCATTAAATATTTGTTTCCCCATGAAGATAGCTAAAGACTGTCATCAAGTCACCTCTTAACCTTCTCTTGGTTAAGCTAAATAGATGGAGCTCTTTGAGTCTATTACTTTAAGGCATGTTTGCTACTCTTTTAATCATTCTTGTGGCTCTTTTCTGAACCTTCTCCAATTTATCAACATCCTTCCTGAATTGTGGGCACCAAAACTGGACATAGTATTCCAGAAGCAGTCGCACCAGTGCCAAATAGAGTGGTTAAAAAACTTCTCTTCTCCTACTCAAGATTCCCCTATATATGCATCCCAGGATCGCATTAACTCTTTTGGCCACAGCATCACATTGGGAGCTCATGTTCAGCTGAGTATCCACCATGATCCCCAAATCTTTTTCAGAGTCACTGCTTCCTAGGATAGAGTCCCCTATTCTGTAAGTATGGCCCACACTCTTTGTTCCTAGATGTACACGTTTACATTTAACTGTCCTAAAACACGTATTGTTTGCTTTCACCAAGTGATCCAGATCATTCTGAATCACTGACCTGTTCTTTTCTTTATTCACCACTGCCCCACACATGTGTGTCCTCTGCACACTTTATCAGTGATGAATCTCTATAAGCTGTATAAGCCCTCCTGACACTGAAAGATTCTTTGGTATGATGAAGTGGCTTATATTCCTTGTTAAACAGCCATTTTAATTTCAGCTCTTTCAGTAGAGAGAGGAAGACATCAGTGTTTGTCAAACAAGAAACACAAAATCAATAGGGGGAAAACATTTTCCTTTCTTTAAAGCCCATTCAGAGTATTTATTTGCTGTTCATGAAAGGAGCTGGACTGAGACCAGTGGAGACACAACTTATCTACAGAACAGGTACAGGGGCAAGCTTATCCCACAACGTCCCACCAACATGCCTCAGCACCTCCAGGAGTGGAGAAGGTAACTCAGCCTCCGTGGCCATTTTACGGAGACGAGAAGGGAGTATTACCTAGGTCTCTCTCTTCCTTAAGTACTGTAGCATGAGCGCTTCACGATCTTTAATGCATTTATTCTCACCACACCCCTGTGAGGCAGGGCAGTGCTATTGTGGGGATGGGGAACTGAGGCACAGAGAGGCTAAGGCCCAGATTTTAAAAAATATTTAAACCTCTAACTCCACTGAAATCAATGGAAGTTACACACCTAAATACCTTCAAAAATGTGGGCCTAAGTGACTTGACCAAGGTCACCCAGGCAATCTGTGGTGGAGCAGAGGCTTGTACCAAGGTCTCCCATGTCCCAGGCTAGCACCCTAACCACTGGCTCTTTGTTCCTCAGTGCCTCTGATGGGACCACTAGGTGCTACCAGGAGACCATAGGTGAATGAACTGCTGACAGTGGTAACATTCAGTTATTACCCTTCTGGGATGCATCTGCTATAGGTGAATGCACATACATTACTGCAAATCCCATGAATCATTCAGTCCTTAAGAGAACAACAATTTGAAGCTTATGAGACAAAAGATTTATTTAAAAAAAAAAATACTTGTCTGACTCCTTTCAACAACCCTATTCCAGTTAGAAGAGTGCCATTTTCTCTCTTACCGTCTGCTGGCTCAGCTGTTCAGAGAGCACCCTACTGTCCTCTGCTTGCCCAGGTTTCATCAATTCCTGCTGGGCAGTGGTCTCCTCAATCCACTGGATCAGCTCTCCGTGACACTCCCGGTAATCCCTCAGCACCTCCTGGATACTCTCCAGATCTGAACAGCTGAAAGGACCAATGCAAAAAAGAAACCATCACCAAACTCAAATTATTGTGTCAAAACAATGGTTCAAGATCCAGCCACATGCAGAGAAACCTCTAAAGCTGATGCTTCCCTGGGGATATTTATAGAAGCCACAGGTACAGCTCTGCAGGACAGGGAGCATGAGGGGTGTTTCCAGCCAAGCTATGGTTTGTTAAGGGTGGCAACGTCTCCAATCAGTAAAGATCCAAAGATCCAGATCAGAACTGAAAGAAGTTCCATAGAATCAGCCTGGCAAAGGTTAGCAGCTGCTAAGGGAGCCTGTAGGATAGGCAGGGGGTGTTAAAGCAGAGAAAGGGAGTCAAGAACTCAAAAGATGGAGTTGGAGGAGCAGAAGAGAGAAAGAGAACGAAGTCCTGCCATTCCCTCAAATGGGAATAGTTCCTATATTTAATGGTGGCATTTGTCACCCTGGCTGCTAGCAGAAGTTATAACTGGAAAAATGCCATTGCTAGTTCCAAGTCTGGCACAAGCGTCCATCGGAGGCACTGCCAGCAAAGCAGCAAGAACAAGAAGGGAATGTCTCACCGGGTTTCAATCTGAGAGCCAACTCTCTGCCAGCGATCCCACAGCTGGGCTCCCTTCTCCTGGTACCGCTCTATTTCCATGCTGCGCTCTTGCTTCAGACGATACAGCTGCTCTCCCGTGACTTTAGCCTTTGCCACATCCTCTTCCAACGTAGAGAACACAGCGTTCTTGTTCTTCGCATCACTGAGCCATTGCTTTAACAAACAACAAGACAGCTAAATTCATATTACCAAGACCAGAAAGTTTCGCTGAAGTTGCTGGTGGGTATGTACAACATGGAATTCTCCAATCAAACGTAAGCATCTAAATGTACAGAACAGTTAAGACAGGATAGATAAATATCTAGCTCTGCCTTGCGTTGCCCTGTGGAGTTTAGGAACAATTATCAGCTCCATAATCTCCACCATCTGGCTGAATCTAGGACCGGAGGTGCAAAATGTAGGGATCTGTAGCCCAGCTCAGAGCAAGTCATGATGGTGCAAGTCAGCATCGCAGAGTTACGCACACTGCGGCTGTCAAGTGAAATTAGCACAAAAAGCAGAAGTGACAGTGCCTGCCAAGGCAGCTGTTCGACCTACAGTTCACAAAGCAGTAAGGATCGTGTCGACTCAATTAAAGCCTCCAATCACTCACCAGCAAGCAGGGGGATGGACCACAACGCAAATTCAGTAAGGAAAGGGGAGGATCCAGTTCAATGAATGCCAGAGCTCATAACTGGAGTGATTCTAGTTTCTACTGGATGCTATTGGAAGCATAATGTTACCAACCTGTAACGTAGCTCTGTGAGATTGAATAGCTGTTAGATCAGCAGGGACTGCCTCCTCTTGGCTCAGTTTCACTTCATACCCTTTGACCAGGGACTCTGCTCCTTGGGTACTACGAACAATAACATCCACCGTCTTTAACCTATCGTGTAAAGACAACAGGGAAACGTGACTTCTCGAACTGAGGACATTCTGCATTGTAAAGTCATTTGGATCATAAGCAGCGGAGAGGAACAGAACAGCTCGCTCTGGATCATACCCAACATTCACATTTGAGTACCAGGGAGAAAAGGCCGTAATGGAATCTAGATTCTCAGGGGAGAAGCCCGTGAACACAAGCCCCTATATATGCCCCTGAAATTCTAAAACACCTTCAATTAAAATGGAAGGGATCAAACAGAACAGAACACAGAAGCAGCATAATCTAGTGGTCTGAGTTCTAGAATGAGAGACTGGAATACCAGCGTTTAACCCCAGTTCTAACAGCAACTCCAACAAGTCACTTCATCTTGGCGTTCCCATCCCCAAAGTAGGAATAATTAGTCACCTCAACACTAACATTCAAATATTCTGGAGCACCACTGCCTGGCACCCCTTGGAGCTCTCCTAGACATTCCTAAGCCCCCTTAAGAAGCATGAGAGCAATTCCTACCCTCACCCAGTTTCAGAGAGGGTAGCCATGCAGCATAGCTAATTCTGCCCGTATAGAATTCTCTCTCAACTCCAGAAAATAGGCATGTTCTGACTCACTTATCCAGGTAGATGGAAGAGAGTCCATACACGTGATCCATCTTCTCTACCAGTAGATTGAGCTCAGAACGCAGGTGTGGGGCACTGGACCCTGTTGGAGACTTGTGTAGGAAGCTGTCACATCTCTCAGAAACATGCTGCAAGTCAGACTTCAGCTGCCGTAAATCCTCCTGCATACGCTGTGTGGAGGCAGAGAATTAACATCAGAATAAAGTGCAGACACCCAGGAGACGGAAGCAAAAGTGAACAGGATAAGATGCAAGGAGCGCCCGCTATCAGACATTTCCAGCTTAAAAGTCTATTTAGCAGAATCATTTGAAGTCTAAATGGGGCTTGTAAATTCTGAAGATTTCACAATTTTCTTCATTCCTTTCCATCATCAGATCGGGATGCTCTGGTCTCAGTGGTGGCAAAGGCCACCTGCAGTCAATGCTTTGGGAACTGTTGCTTCTTATAACATTTATTCAGATTAAAAGAAGGAATACTTTACGCAATGGACGTCTGCCCAGCCAGCCTGTGAAAAAGGCAGTATGTGCTAGTCTCAGCACATAAAAAGGAGAGAGATCTTTGCAGATTTCTTCCCGTGGGTGTATATTTCTCCTCAAGTGGCCGCTCAGTGGATTGAGGGATAGGCCCAGGCTATATGACAATAGACATTTTCCCCTTGGGGATCTGAAGCGAGGAGACATCATGGGGTGGGCGAAGGTGTAAAATGCAAAAAGGCGGCGAGGCAAGAGAACGAAGATCTCTTCATTGTCTTTCTGACCTAAGAGTAAAACGTTACCTCTATAGGATTGCTATAAAACGTTACCTCTATAGGATTGCTATGTGAAGCAGGGGAGTTCCCTATATAAAATTTATGCCAGGGTATCAATGCCCTGTGAAGCAGCTCTCTTAAGACCAACCGTGGGTTCCCTCAAACCTGCAGGAAGTACTGACCTCCTGCTCTGCAACGCGGAAGGTGTTTTCCTGGATAGTATCGCCGTCTGTTCTGGTGCTGCTTGGGGCCTGGATTCGCCTCACTAGTCTCTGTTCGCACTCCTCCAAGCGCAGACGGATGTTCTTTAGCTCAGAGAGATATGTCCTGGCAAGGGTCTCATCTTTGTCCTCTGTTAAGTCACAAACATACAAAACACGCCCCCCATCTAGGATCAGTCTCTATTAGGAACCACAGACCCAAGTGGCTGCACTCTTCTGCCCAGAGAGAAGCGAACACAGAGCTCTCCACTCCGATGGAAACCAAATTTGCCCAAGGCCTGTCAAGAGCTGTGAGGACCTAACGTTTAACCACTGGCAGCAGAGCAAGGACCCTGCTACCCAGATCGAATCGGCACCATTTGCCAGCACTATTTCTCCCCAACAAAGGCTGCACATTCGAATGAACAGCAGGGAAGAGAACAGCCATTTGCAAAGCTAACACTCACAAGCTAGTCTAAAAATTAAGAGCACCTGTAGATCCCTCATCTCTATCAGCCCCCACAGCTCCATGTTAGTCTATTAACCCTCCCAGCTCACCGTTCTCCATGGACTCCAGCAGCTGTTGGAAGTGCTCCTTGCTGGACTTCACTTCTTCCTCCAAGCGCAGCCGATCGGCCCCAGAGAAGAGCTCCGAGTCCCGGCTGTCCTGCAGGAAGTCCTCACAGTGCGCCTGGAGGCTCTTCATGGCTTGCTGGCACTCTCCTTGGGCCAGAGATCTTAGCTGTGGAAAACCAAAGACTAACGATAAGGAACCATGCACCAAACTGCCCTGACCAAGCTCCCAGTTACTGCGAATTACCCATTTCTCTCACACAGCAGTAAGCATTAATTCACAGGCTCCTTTCCTAGCAAGACACCCATCTTTTCAAGGGTGACAACCACTGCCAGGAGGCAGATTCTAGTGAGTCTCCCCTTCTCGGACAGGACAGCTCTTTTGGTTACGCTATGATGCAGCACTGCCTTTAGGGGCCAGCCGTTGTCTTGCCTGGGTTTTTATCTCGCTCCCTCCACTACAATCATCTTTATTGCCTGAACAGAGCTCTCCCATGCTTTCAAGGAAAGAGGAAAGACATTATGAGGCGTTTGCCTTCCCTGGATCTTTCCTCCCCTTCCTCTCACCTCCACCTCTGTTCACTCCTAAGTAAAAAGACACGTCAATCCTACGACACCCGAGCTGATTATAACTCAGGAGCAAACCACTGATGCTAGGGTCATTGCACCTCTCTTTCTTTGCTCTGAACCCCCCAGAGCTCAGACTGTCTCACACCGTGCTCCTCAGGCTGATCCCTCAGTTGCCCTAACCCTTCATCCCTGAATCATCTCTTACCATTTTCCTTGTATTCCCTACCCAGGCGAGGAAGCCTTGGTATCATTTCCAACTCCAACCAGGCGGCTGGGACTACGCTTACTCCCAAAGCAAGTTAGCTTTTACATTGCTGGAGAAGACCAGCCTACACTGCAGTGACCCGGACATGTGGACTTGTTGGGATGCTTTGTACGGTACCTTCTCCATATTCCAGCCTTGCACCAGGGCAATGTCCTTCCGCAGGTAGTTCCAGGAGATCAGGCTCTTCGTGTTCACATGGAGCTGGTGCCAGAGGGCCATCACCTTCTGGTACAGCTGTTCGACCCTACGACAGGACAGCAGTTCCATCACTGCCCAGGTCCCCCAGCATTCTCAGTTACAGCATGGAGCCAGGCATGTGCTTATTCAAATTCAGCCTTTAACTTTTAGCTCATTAAGATAACAACCCAAGGTCAAGCCTAACCGAGTAGAGCCAATGGTAAGGCTTGCAGAATGCCCCGATCAGAATCAGATGGGAGCCTCCTCTCTCTCTCATTCACATGCATTAGATCCCCACTGGGGAATCCCCCCTCCTGCATGCTGCCATCTCCAACCATCCAGAAATATTACATCAAATGTTCTTGTGGAGTTAGCAGCAGGAGCATTGCAAGAGCCGCCTCCTCCGCCAGGCAGGCCAGCCACACCCAGGAGGCCCCTGGCCCCTCTCCAGGCAGACCAGCCACACCAGGACATTTGTGCAGCCAGAACGGGCGTTCAGGTTTTTTTCCTATTCCCATTAATTGCATTGTTTGTGAAGTTACCAGGCTGGAAGCACTAAAAAACACCATTAGCCACACAACAAGCAGGGCAAGGGAACCACCTTGCCCACATGCCTCACCCCTACCTAGAGACCAGAGGGTAGTTCAGTTTCCAGACCCACTTAGAGCTTGTCCACACTGGGTTTTTTGCACTGGCGTGGACAGCATTGGTGCAAACCCCTAATGAGGAAACGCTGCACCATGAGTTTGATCGTTTGAAGCCAAGCTAAGCAGCACAAGTCATGATTTATAGTGGTGCAGGCACGTCTAACACCAGAGACTTGCACTAGTGCAAAAAGCTAGGCAGTCTAGACGAGGCACCCTTGGTCTCCCTGCTGATACTGTCACAAGGGCGTCGATCACAGTGACAGGTTTTGTGACGTTGGTCCACTGGGAAGTGAAACAGCAAACCCAACAGCCATCAGACTAAGTCTGGGTTTCAGCTCGTGACCAGAAGACTCCATACCACCACCAATCCCCTGCACCCTCCCCATCACCTGTAACCGAGCCCCACCACATCAACGAGCTAGCCACCTGTTGCAATTAATATTAAGAACACGAAGCCCCAACTCCCAGCAAGGATGAGGGGTTAAACGTTTCCCCAAGCAAAACAGATCTGGATGGTCTCAGTATAAATAACCCAGAACATAACCAACAGCTAGAGGCATCTCTTGGTCATTCTAGCTTTGGAATTCCAACCCACAGTGAGCAGCAAGCAGTGGATTGCAGTGCTTGGTTACCTGTTAGCAATGTCAATTGCCTCTTTGTTAGGAGGGGGGATCAGGAAGCACACAGATGGTACCATGGCCTCATTGCCAGTGGGGCTGATCACCTTCCATTTGGTCCTCTGGGAATTATCTTCCAGCACACACTCATCATTCTTACAGATGGTGATCTACGTAGGCAACAAAAATAAGATTGCAATCCAACACCTGACCCACCAATGCCTTCTGTTGTGGCCAGATCCCTTTCTGGGAGACTCCAGTAGGGCTAGCTGAGGAAAGGAGGCTTTCAGCCAACTCACTTTAAAATCGAGCAAAAGTGAAGTAAATTGCGAATCCCCTCAGAGAGCTGTCTGGAGAGGAAGGGAGGAGAAATTCAGTGGTGCTAGGATGCTACCTGGGCAACTCTTTGGCTAGAAGGTATCAAGTCCACCCTCCTATGGGAATGGAACCTTTGCTACTGCTCAGAGAAAAATCAGGACCATTGGAGAAGCTATTTCAGAAGAGGCAATTGCTTCATCCGCCTTCTTATACCTTGCTCCATCCCCTCCCTACCTCGCTGTTGTTTCTTACCATCAAGTACCATAGAAGTGGTCCAAGTTTCTCTGTTTTCTGCTTCCCCACTATTCCCCCAACCCTCTGCACAAGCCTGGATTCTTCTCCTCCCTTCGCTCCGAAGCCCGCAGGCTCCTTGCCGTCAGCTCACCTCGATCTGGCGATAGTCACAAACAGCCTTGACTGAGATGGTGCTCTTCAGGACATGGTCTGGATTTCTTGGCTTTAGCTGAACGATGGTTTTGGACCGCCCAACCAAGCTGGCGACGGAGCTCTTCGACTGAATAAGCTGCTCCTTTTCATCCTGGCGAGAACGAAAGCAAAGTGCTGCTAGTGCAGGTGGCAAAAGAGAACCGCTAAATCCCTTAGAGTTGTTGCAACAACCCTCTTTCCCCCTGAAAGGTGAGGGTCTTCCAGGGCTGGGCTGGGCTCTCAAGGGCTGAATGGATATGCCAAGAGAGTCCCTCTCACCCCAGCTGTGGGGGAACACCCCTCAAATCAGGGCTGGAACCTTTCCTTTCATTTTTGTGCCAAACAACTCACTTGCTTCCCCCCACCCCCACCCAGCTGCATGCACAGCATTAATTTCTTTTGCTGCTAGAGACAAGAAAATAACAGTCTTCTAAAAAATTTAAATTGCAGTGTGTATAAAACAGTGACCAGCAGGACATGCCCTCACTGAGGAGGAATTTCTTTTTTGCTGCTTTGGGAAGGCTGCAGAACCCTGCTGCATTCCTTACTTTTCTAAAGCAAGGAATGAAGGCATGTTTAAAAACAACACTCGGGATGTAGGTGCAAAGAGTTAAGAAGATAAAACATCCCAGAGAAATGGCTCAGAAACAGATCTTCACCAGAGACTTCTTTCCACTATGGTTGGCGGCGAAGCAATCAGAGTTATTAGATATTTTGATAGAAATTTGCCAGCTGGGGTAAATGATATTGCATAATTGGTTTCTATCAGTCACTGCTGGTCTGATGCTCTGAGATCGCAGTGGTTCTCCATTTTCAGAGCATCCTCAAAACAGTCTACAGCCATTCCAGTGTAGAAATGTGGGTATCGTTACATAAACCACAGCCTGAATAATTTATCATGGTCCAGCCCACTTTGACTTATGAAGTTAAAAAAAAAACATCCAACAGAGAACTTTAACACTCCTGCTTTTCACTCTGAGCCCATTAGAGGATCAATTAGTGCACGAGGAAGGGTGAACGGTCTGTTATTTAATGGTAAAAAAAAAAAGAATAAGTGCTTAAATAAACTACCTGTGCCTGTCCCAGGGAGCATGATTGGAAGAAATACAACTTTAACTCATTAGTTACCAAAGAATAATAGCATATGTCAGGGAGATAGCTGGACTTCACCATTCCTGAGATGTCGGCTACTTTTCAAAACAAGGAGTGAACCACTATCATGCCAGAATCCTAGTACTTGTGGCTATAGCTCTAAGAACCTGCAGCTAGTACAGCTGGATTACAAAGAGCCTGACGACCTGACACTGAGAGGAGGGAATGCGCCACTCGGACCCTTGAGAAGAGAGGATAACGAGTCCAGAGGATTTACCCTGCATGACTGCCCAATAACAGCACCCATGGTTTTGCTGCAGAACCTCCGGGACCAAAAGGACTCCATAAGAAAGAGATTGCATATGGCAACGGGATTTCATGCATCTGAGTTTGTTAACCTCCACTAATAAGTTAGTACTTAATCAGTCCAATCTGAAGTACTGAACGAGTGTATAAATGTTAACATTTAAAAGACTTTGATTAGCATCTGGCCACTAACCTTTATCAGAGGATTAGCAGTTAAATACTTAGGTAAACCCGCACTCATTAGATATGCCAAATCAGTAGCTGGTTGACACTTCACTCCTTGTTTCTTATTATGCCAATTTGCCCTGTGTGGTTATAAAGTTATCTTATTGTTTGGATTGCTCTATATTATTTCAGTTGCATCAGGTCATGTGATTTAAAGACTAATCTGCCAAAGTTCAGCCTGCTACTGCTGTCTTGATTACTGAATATAGACATACACAATTATCCATACGCTCACTGCTTCAATTTTATCATTAGCCACCTTGTAGATCTGGCATAACAGATTAATCACAGATTTGATCTGGATTAAGAGTGGGCATTTCCTGCCATCCTTCCCTGCACCAGCTAAACAACCAATTGGATGCTGCCTCCAGTTGCATTTGACCAGATTAGAGTAACCATCTCGGACAACAAAACTCACCCATCACCATATTTCTACGCACAGAAAGATAGTGTGGTAGATAGTGATGGTGAAGAATCAACTCTGGACTTCATTTTCCTGTGATATACAAGGTCTCTAGCCAGTCTTTTTGCACTGCCGGCTCCTCTTCCCTTCAGCAAGGGTGCAAGGATACAGAGAGAGCCTTGTGCTCTATAAGAATCCTTTACTGCAGTCACTGATCTTCCATTATAGCTATTAAATTAAAATCAGATTAGTGTAGACAGTGTTAAATCAACAGAAAGTGACACAGTAAAGGTCACACAGCCTGCACTCCGACACACACAATCAAAATGCAAAGAAGGGCCTGAGACAGGATAGGCAAAGAACATTCAACTTAACTGTGCTGTTGTAGGAATAAACAAATATACCCATTTGCCCTTGTGACGCAAAAGCCAGCAAGCAGTGCTGCGCCACAGTACTGATTGTGCATTGCACCGAGAGCCCATGATGTTGGGGCTTATACAGAACACCCACCATGGAATCCTGCAGCAGATCTTCCAGGCGGGTCAGGCTGGTGTTCTGGTCACAAGAATATTTCCGTTTGATAGAGTCCTGGAGATTCCGCAGGTACGTTTCTGACTCTCGGGCATCGCTGAAGAACTGCAAAGCCAAAAAGCATTACAGAAAGCTGTGCGACACAACACACCAAAGGCTATTCATTGTCACAGGCAACACTGAAAGGGACCCATCAAAAACCTCATTCGGCAAGTTTCTTCCACATTTCTCTCCATCTTTGTGCTGCTGGAGCTGTAAAGCAGCACCACAGGCATGGCCTGGGCTATCACGAGAAATCACATCCCACCATATAAAGTGCACTGGGGACCCGGCAAAAGGGAAAGAAACAAATGAGAAAAAAATCAGAAGTCCTTCATTTAAAGCTGTGTTCAGGATCAAGCCTATACTGCCCTACAAAAGGATAAGCGCGTTGTGGGTCAGTTGATGCTATACCATAACCAAGGTGCACAACCAGGTTTGGGTCTCTGAACCATAGGTCAGGGACAGAAATGCAGGACTATCCCTCCCTACTATACCTGGAAGTAAGCAGCATTCTCCTTCACATGCTGGTCTACACATAAGCAGAGCTGTTTGATCCATTGCCACTGGGACTGGACAGCTGCGCTATACGCCTGGAAAATACATATATACAAAGAAAACCACGAGTTACAACAACAAAGAAACAAGGTGCATCGGTCAACGAAGGGGTTTGAGTCAGTGTTCAGCCCGTTCACTCAACTAGCTTACAATGTTCACATAAGGAGGAAGGATTTGGCTGTAATGAAATGTCGTGGGAAGTGCCCTGGAATAGAGACCAAAGGAAATACATTAAAAAAAGGAGGCACTTTAAGTGGCACTTCCAAGGTATTTTCCCTCTATCCCCTGGAATTGGTGGAGGGGCTTGTCAGTAAAAAAACAACCTGCCCTAATAACCCAACCCTCTGCTCCACAGACATGTTTGCTCCATCAGTCTCAGAACCATGAATAATTCAAAGTGAGCTCAGGGCCACTGGCTCTCTTATCTTACCACAGGACCTTGGGCCAGGTCCCTGTACACACAAACATTTATCTTTATTATCTTGGGAAGGGAACTGTGTAGAAATGTCGCCCTTGTCCTCACAAGAGGCACCCTTATTAATAAAGCTGTTTTACGACTACGTGGAGTTGGTAAGAGCAGTTTAGGGTAGAGGTGGAGGTGTGGCGCGTCTATAGCAGGTCTCCGAATGATATTTCTTCAAGGGGCTAGCTGAGTTCAATTCATACGGCTTGGCATGAAACCCCCCAGCGTATAAGCCCTTCAACTGATCAGTTACCTCTACAGTCTGTTTGGCCGGGTGATTCTCCAATGACAGCAGCTCCGCTGTATCTTGTAGAGACCGGAACACATCCTGTTTCTCTTCCAGTTCCATTGTCAGCTCCTGAGTAGCAGACACAAGCAAAGACTCAAATCAAAATCAATCGTACATTTCTGTGGTAGCTGTACTTGAGTCATTACGTATCCAGGCCAGGCTGAAGAGGAGCAGGGATGTGGGGCAGGGTTAAAGCTGGTGTTGGAAACGGGACGGAGCATTTCTTCAGTTCCGCATGTAGGTGTCGAATGAGAACACCTTATTAATATTGTCTTGAAGGGCAGTCTCCTTAACCTTAACTGAGAATTTCTGCCTTGGAATGTCCTTAATTTTGAATGGATACAGATATAAATAAAACAGTATTCAGAAGGTTATCATTCAAAGCCTAGATGCTAGGAACTGAGGGAATTCTCAGCCAAGTGTTCGACTCCAGCTTTAACCCTGCCCCACAGTATATTTATTACATGCTCTCAAAACTGGAAAACCTGCTGAACAGATTTAGCTTTTCCCTTTGCATTCTACTCAAGCCATAGTTCATCAGTGGCGATCATGACTGCAGCAAGCGCTGCAGGCTGAGCTGTAGGAGCTCAGAAGCCTGGGAAGCCTTAATTTGAGAGTTTTTAAGCCAGCTGGAGGTTTCACAGCAATTTAAAAGCAATACCAGTCTAATCAGTGGAGCTTGTAACTAGGCAGCCCTGTTCAGATGGGTGCCCTGTGCCTGCTCTATACTCACTGAGAAGTAATTCCTTTTGGCTGCCATATTGGGGTTGTTGTCACTCCAGTCATACGCCAGCTCCTCTTCCTCCTTTTCATTCAGCCAGATTAACTCAGCAGTGGCTCGGGACACAAACCCGTACAGGCTCTGGAGATGCCGCAGTCGGAAGCTCGATGTTTCCTGCATACAGTGAAATAACCCACCCCTCTCGTGAGCCATAAATGGATGCTTCCCAGACTCTTCTCTCTTCCAGTGTCCCTGAAGCGGGCTGAGGACGTCTAGTTACAGCACAACGAAGAGGTCTGAAAAGCATGTAAGTGAAAACCACCCGCCCCCTGAGAGGATGACTCCAGCTGTGATGAGTTGCTCCAAACTGGGAAACATTTCTCATGGCATCTAAGTCAAGCAGATAAGGATAATGAGAACGGCTTAAGAAATTCGGACCCTTTGCCTTGTACACTCAGGGTTACCGGCAGGGCCGGCTTTAGGCACTGCGGGGCTCGATTCAAAAGAGCTGCCGCCGAAGACAGTGCCGGGACTTCGGCAGCAGCTCAATTGGCTGCCGGTGCCTTCGGCAGCACGGCGGCGGAGGGTCCTTAGGGATGTTGCGGGACCCTCTTAGGGGCGCGGGGCCCGATTCGGGGGAATCGGGTGAATCGCCCTAAAGCCGGCCCTGGTTACCGGCTGAGTAAAGCCATGGCCTCCATAGCACACAGGCCAACCTTGCCAAAATAACCTGGTTTGCCATAAACAGGTTTCCTCTGAATTCTGAGGAAGACACTAACGTGTCTGCTCTTCTCTCCGCTCTCAATGATTGCTACTGTTCCCTCTCCCCAGCCTCACCACCAGCAGAGTATGGACCCTGTATTCTGCAGCCTGTGCCAGGGGAATATGGTGCTGGGTGGAGGGGCGGGACTCTCAGGCAGCAGAGCATGCTGGGGCCATGGGTAATGCCTACTCACCATCAGCTTGCAGTACTGTGTCTCCAGCTTGCCGAGCGTTTCTGTGTAGCTAGTGCGGAAATTCTGAGACATTTTACCCTAAGAAGGAAAAATGGTTCATGTTGCCAGTAGATAGCTTCAATTTCAGACCATCACCCCCCCCCCCCCATACCAGCCACTTCCCCTGAGTTTTCCATGAGCAGTAAGAACCAGAAGCAGGAATGCTAGCTGGGGTAAGTGGTCTCTTCTCTGGACCGGGGCGGGGGGGAGAGGAGAGGGAAATCAGGCTGTGGGGAGAAAGAATCTTCCACCCTCAGTGAAGAAATTGGGCTCCAAGAGAAAATAAAAAGAACGATTTACAAGAAATTGGGCTTAAGACAACAAATCAACGGGGATCAAATCTGGAGAGCAGCCGCAGCACTTAACCCTCTTTGGTTTGAGCTTTGCCTGTAGAATAAGCTAATGGTGATACATTAAAATCCTGGTTCAATGGGACACACCTTAGATTCACAGATCCTAAGGGCAGAGGGGACCATTGGGATCATCTAGTCTGACCTCCTGTACAGCCCAGGTCACAGAACTTCCCCAAAGGAATTCCTAGAACAGAGCTTTCAGAGACACATCCAGCCTTGATTGAACAATTGTCAGAGATGTGGAATTCACCACGACCCTTGGTAAATTATTCCAATGTTAATTACTCACACTGGTAAAACTACACTATTTCCAGTCTGAATTTGTCTAGCTTCAATTTGCAGTCATTGGATCGTGTTAGCCCTTTTTCTGCTCCACTGAAGAGCCCATTATTAAATGTTTGCTCCCCATGTAGATAGTTATGGACTCTATTCAAGTGACCCCTCTTTATTAAGCTTAATAGCTTGAGCTCTTTGAGCCTATCACTAGAAGGCAGGTTTTCTAATCCTTTACTCATTCTCGGGGCTCTTCTCTGAACCTTCTCAAATTTATCAACACCCCTTGACTTGTGGCCCTCAGAACTGGACACGCTATTCCAGCAGCAGTCACACTAGTGCTAAATACAGAGGTAACATAACCTCTCTACTCCTACCTTTAATGAGTCTTGATAGTTCAGAGTGCTGGGAGAGACGGCTGCACCATATACCTTCAAAGGTGCCTCACTGCAGCAGCCTCAAGTGTATTCACCCTCCAAAGCCACCGAACACTCACAGGATCTGATGTCCTGCCCCTCCTCATCGCCCCGCCGAGCTTTGGCAAACTCTAGTGCCCTCAGGTACGCTATCAAGTCCGTGTCCCCTCACCTCGTATATCCTGGCCTCCTTCACGCTGGCGCCCAGATCCTCCACGCTGGAGTGGACGTGCCGCTGTGTCTCCAGCTGAGATTCCACACTCGGCAAATCACTGCCCCACTCTGCCCGCTCCAGCTTCATCTGAAACAGCCACCAATAGGCCCAGTCAAAGTTCGCCATCCCAAAGAGCATGCTCAAAAGCACAGGGTCCCGGAGGTGACGTCACCTCCTAGCTCACTATTGAAGCAACAGATGCAAAGCCCAGCCCCGGTGCAGTGTGCTCCTTAAGAGACTGACCCTAACAGCGCTCAGGTCAATGTCCAAACTCACATTGACTTCAGGGGTAGGTGGCTCGAACCCTGTGCTCATGTCAAAGAGGAGGAGCTTGTCAGGCTGAATTAGTCTGGAGCCCTGCTTTGGAGACAACCTTCCACTATTGCCTGCAAACAGCAGGAGCACCACATGGGAAACCAAACCCAGGACAAAGGACTGAGGGACTTCTCAGAAACAAGAGTATCTGGTAACCAATGGCATTCCCTGTGCCCCAGGGATCAGTTGCACCATCACAACGTTTGTGGTTTAAAGAAAAAAAGACAGAACCCCCCCCACATTTTTCAGTTTTCTGACTTTTCTTAGTGCCAATACATGCAGCTGAGTCAGCCTGTAGAGCTGGTTAAAGCCCAGGGCATGCACCCACCTGCATCTCTTCCACCCAAGACAGCAGCTCATACACAAATCGGAGGTTGCCTTCATCTTCAGAAGAGGAGATGGCCACCAGCTCCGCCCGGGTCATGGGCTTCCGGAACCAGGAGGTAGAGGAGGTGTGCGTGCCCTTTGTCAAGGGCTCTGCCTTCAAGTGTGTAGTGGTCAGGGTGGACGGCTGTACCAGCTCCAAGGTGGAGAAGTGACCCTTCCGGTACAGGTTAGTGCATTCCAGCCTCAGCGTGACCAGCTCATCTTGCAGCCGGACGATCCTGGAGCAGAGCGGGGGAGGGAAGACAGGAGCCTAGTTATGGATGTCTGGACTCCAGCAGAGATATGGAACGACACCTGTTCTCCACAACGATCCTGCCTATCAGGGGTTTGTCTATCTTCTTCCATAACCCAAACAGAAGGAATCCCACCTCACAGGAAGCACACGGAGAGCAAGACACACTCAGCGGGGGCAGAGCCACGACCACCAGGACTCGCATACCGTGCTTCTTAATGCAGCATATTCATGTGTCTCGGTCCATATCCCCCAGTCAGCGGTGCTTTCTCATACACCCAGCCCCTCACCTGAAGACCAGCTCCTCCAGCTGGTAGTAATTCTCATCTCGGAGGATCTGCACATCCACCTGTAGCTGCCGGATGAGCCCCTCGCACTCCTGCAGGTACATGACCACATCGGATTCGTACTGCACTGGCTGGCCAGACTCCAGGTGAGCAGCATCCTACAGCGAGAGGTCAGAGTTACCAGAGTTACAGTCATCCCCACTGTACTGTAAGGGACACGCAAGGCAAGAGGGCTGTGTTCTGGTTCGGCATTCAAAGGATTCGTAGGCGTTACGGCCAGAAGGGACCATTGATGATCATCTCGCCTGACCTCCCGCGTAACACAAGCCAAAGAACCTCACCTACTGGCTTGTGCATCAAGCCCATAACTTCTGTTTGAGCCAGTGCAATGTCTTTTAGGAAGACATCCAGTCTCGCTATAAAGACTCCAAGTGAGGGAGAATCCACCCTCCCCTAGGCAAGTTATTCAAATATTTAGTTACCCTCACTTTAAAACGTGCACCTTGCTTCCAATGTGAATATGTCTAGCTTCAACCACTGGCTCTGGTTACGTCTTTCCCTGCTAGCTTAAAGGGACATCAATGATCAGAAATCATTTCCTCACATAGGTACCTATATGCTTTAGGTAGGTCTACAGTGCAATCGGGGTGTGACTGCAGCATGCGGAGACAAACCCGAGCTAGGTCTGAACCAGCTCAAACGACAGCAGCAGCGAGACCGCAGCAGAACAGGCTATACGACCAATCCAGGCCCCTGCATGCGTGCTCCAGCAACTAACCTGTGCTGCCACAGCTTAACTGCTATTGTTATTCAAGCTAGCTAGACCAAAGCCAGCTTGGATATCTCACACTTCTGATTGCACTGCAGACATGCCGTATCAAGTCACCTCAGCACTTTCTCTCGGATCAACAGAATAGATTGAACCTCTTAAGACTCATTATAAGGCAGGTTTTCCAGACTGAATCATTCTCGTAGCTAGCTCTATGCCGAACCCTTTCCAATTTTTCAGCATCCTTTTGGAAGCATGGACCCCTGATTGGACACAATGGCTAGTAAGGGTCTCACCGATGCCATATACAAAAGTAACACCACCTCCATACTCCTCCTACTTGATGTTCCCCTGCTAATACATCCAACGATCGCGTTCACCTTCTTAGCTACAGCAAAGCACTGGGAGCTCCTGTTCCACCACGAACCCCACACCCTATTCAGAATAAGCTCAACATCCCAAGGGTGAGGTGCTGAGGCCTAAGCAGAAAGGTAGCACTGCCAGGCTTTGGAGGAAAGTGAGGTGGGATCGAGGGAAGGAATGAGGACAATGGACATGAGGCAGGAGGTGATCCTGGGAGACTAAAACCAACACTCACGGCTTGGAGTGTGTTCCTTGCCAGAGTGAGTTTTTCTTCACAGCTCAGAGCACCATTCTGAATTTTGTTAGCGATTTGTAGCAGCAATTCCAGCCTGCGACAAAAGAAATAAAATCAGAGACATGAGCCTCTCCGGGACACCTTCAGCCACCATAGCGGTGGCAGAAGAGAGAATTCTCAACAGGGATCCAGTAAGCTCTACCTTCCCACAGTTCAGAACCAACCTCTCCACTGCTGGCCGCAACGACTTCTCGCGCTCCAGCATCTCTATGATCAGCTTGCCCCATTCCTCCTCCACGTCATTGGGGTGGTAACCCTGGGGCAGCTTGATGCGGCCGAATTCAATCCATACCTGGAAACACAGTAGCAGAACAGCTTCTCTTACCCTGCTCTATTACACCGTTGACAGCATCTGAGTGACTTATTCCACTGACATCTATTGGGAGAGGAGGGCACCAGTCTTCTTGGCTATAGCTCTGCATACCCCTAACCTGAAGGTAGCTCCCTCTACACCGCCTTGAGAGGGGCTGCCTCTGTCCTCAGACCACCCTCTCTGAACCACGCAGCCAAGGGGCTAACACACTGCTGGCAGGGGCTTGGATACCACAGCGATCGGAGCCTCAGTAGGGTTGGCTCAGCAATGCTGCTTGCGTTATAATAGACCCTCCGGGTTATTTTTGTTTCTCTGTTTCAAAACAAATCCAAATGGAACGTACAGTAAATCTCGAAAAACAAAATGTTCCCAGCGACCAGTCACGCAGCTGAGAAGTCTCTTACCTCTAGTAGTTTATACAACTCCTCTATCCTCCCTTTTTCTTGTTCTTTTGTTGGGATTTCCGTTTCTTTGAAGTGTATGTACTGATTATAAAGTGCCTGCAATGGGAGACAGCTGTATCAGCACACAGCCCTAGGCACCATCTCGTGCTACCACTGGTTAAGCCCAAAGCCAACAACTGGCACCAGACACTCCAAGGAAACCCTTACCTTTAGCTCAACAGGGTTCTGGGGGAAGGATGTATCTGACATCAATATCGTGTGCTGTTTGATCCAGGGGATGAGGGAGTCCACGCGGTTCTGGTACTCTAGCCACCTTGAATCCACCTCCTGGGAGGAAAAGGGGGAGCCATTTAGGGTGACCAGACGTCCCGATTTTATCAGGACCGTCCCGATATTTCGGTCTCTGTCCCGCGTCCCGACCGATCTTTGGTCAGGACGTGGGACAGAGATATCCGCAGGCAGCACTTTTTTTTTTTTTTTTTCCCCTCCTCTCAGCTGGGACTCGCTCAGCTTTTTTTTTTTTTTTTTTTTCTCAGCACCCCCCGCACCTCCCATGTGTCCCGATATTTTATTCCCCTCATCTGGTCACCCTAGAGCCATTTGAAGTGCGAATACTGGAAAGCAGCTACACAAAGCAACAGGCAAAATATCCAGCTGGGCCCCAATACGTTGCCAGCCAAAGCAGGGGAGAGAACAAACAGAACGTGCCTCACCGCGACTCAGACTGGCGACATCTGCCACACAACCCAAGCTGAAAGCGCCTCCCCCTCTTGTCATGCAGTTTCACCGGCACAGAGGGGAAAGCAGGACCTTGCTATAAGCTGCTATCTCCAGGGCACCACAGAGCTATGTTACGCTGCTGCCCAGAGCGGAGAATTCAGAGCAAAGTCTCAGGCTGGTCACACGGACCCATGGAGAACCAAGGGACTTTGATGGTGCACAGGAGAATTAAAGGGCAGCCCCACCTTACTAGGGAAGCTGTAAATTGCCCCACGCTGCTCCAGCAGTGGCAAGCTGACATGAGCTCCAATCCCCACTTCTCTCTCCTGATTCCAGTCTCTGTGCTAGGCGGACCCTCAATGCCTGCTAAGCAGCACAAACCTCCACTGCCTTTTTTTTGTTTTGTTTTGTTTGTTTTTTGGTGATACCATCTGTTGTAGCTGGAGATGGAAGCCTCCAAACTTTTCTCCTGGAGATAAGGCAGACAACTCACGCCACCCCCAGTCACGACACGCGGTGCTTACAGACCAGCCTTCCATAGAATTCAGGGTCAGAAGGTGTAAAAAGCAGCAGTTCTTACTATCGCACTGATCCCGTCTCCTCCCTCGGGGATCTTGGGAAAGGCATCATAGATTGAAGACACATAAGTTATCACAGACTTCTCATCTGGAGATGGGACATCCACATCTGGGGCAAGGGGACAAAGAAACCCAAGTCAGAGGGGTAAGAGGGGGAGAGGTAATCTTCTACCCAGCTGAGCCAATCACCATCGTCTCTCACCTTCGGCATCCAGCAACCGGGTGACTCCAAGCCTCTCTGCAACCTCAAAGGCCTGTTCCAGATTCTCCCGGTTACTCTGTATCTGCACCCGCTCCATGTCCACCATATCCGGCCTGTAAGACACACCCAACAGCTCAGAGACAGCCACCTTCACACCTAGCCAAGGTGACACTCTGCTTCTGGTACCGCACCGTGCGTTCACAACCAGACACTGCTAACCACACGTGATACACAGGTACATGGAGACCAAGGAGGAGGAGGGAGGCTCCTAACACTACAAAGGGGGTCGCCAGTGATTCCCCCAAGGTGCCAGGAGCAAGCACTGTTAATGCAACCGGGTATGCAATTTTGCAACAGGACATAAAGTGCAAATGAGGATTGGGACCAGAAGATCTTCACATTCAAAGCAAGAAAAGCAGAGACTTCCTGGCTAGTTCTTTGAATCTGCTACACCCAGCTCAGTGTTGGGGGTATACACTGCTTAGGACTCCTAACCCCACAAACAGTTACCCCCCCCTTTTCCATCTTCAAGGGGGGCATTCCAATTCCTTCTGCAGAGTGCTCATGACCCCACTCCTTTCCATTTGGGGGGGTTGCCCATGGTCAGTCAGTCACAGCCTGACAAAGGGTAACTCAGGTGACAGATGTTGTCTGGAGACATTTTATGATGCTTTGACCTTACTGACAATTTTTGCTCATCTCCTTCACCCTCAAGAGCGTGGTCTGGTGGCCAAAGCCAGGAGTCAGCCCTGCTGAGTTCTAATCCCAGCTCTGCACCAACTCACTCTGCAGCCGGGAGAGAGAGATAATACCACTTGCCTAGCTAGCTCACAAGGAGTTGTGTGAGAGGCTTAATTGCTGCTTCAAGAGAGCCTGGAG
This sequence comes from Platysternon megacephalum, assembly GCA_003942145.1. Taxonomy (NCBI): domain Eukaryota; kingdom Metazoa; phylum Chordata; order Testudines; family Platysternidae; genus Platysternon; species Platysternon megacephalum. The sequence continues at coordinate 7,449,562 of QXTE01000016.1, read as the reverse complement.
ATGCTCAGATGGAAGGTGCCACTGAAGTGCTAAGTATTATTAGTCACTGAGAGCAGAGTGGGAACTGACAACATTAACAGCACAGCAGCACCTCCATAATCTGGTTTTAAAGCTTCTCCCCCCCTTGCTGAAAGGCCAACACTCCTTGCAACTGTGCGTGTGCTCTGCTGCCGGAGCAGAGCGCCCCTCCTCCATTATTCTATGTTGGATAGAACTAGGATTTCAAGGTGCAGACTGTTAAATGCAAAGAGAGAAGAAGGAGCCTTAACCTCCCCCGTAGCCAAGCCAGACTCCTCTCTGCGTACCTGTATCTGTGAATGAGAGCATTGAACATCTTCCCGTCGCTCCAGCACGAAGAGAAGTTGGTGCACTTCACTCCCACGTAACCTGCAGTCACTTTCTGCGTCCACAGAAGCAGCTTCTCCTTAGCGGACATGTCCCCTGACTCCCCACTGATGTAGATATCGGAGATCTGTAAAGACATGGTATCACTGGTTACACGGCACTTTAGAAGCAGGAAGAACCCTGTTGGGCAAGTTATGCAGATTTTATTTCTATATATACACATTGTATGTGGGGTCTCAGGAGCCAGTCTCTCATGAAACGTCCAAGCCAGGGATCCATATCTAAAGACAGGTTTCAGAGTGGTAGCCGTGTTAATCTGTACCAGCAAAAACAACGTGGAGTCCTTGTGGCACCTTAGAGATTAACAATTTTATTTGGGCATAAGGTTTCGTGGACTAGAACCCACTTCATCAGAGTGGAAAATACAGTAGCAGGTATATATATATATGTTTCATATACACACAGTACATGAAAAGATGGGAGTTGCCTTACCAAGTGGGGGGTCGAGTGCATCTGATGAAGTGGGTTCCAGCCCACGAAAGCTTATGCCCAAACACATGTGTTAGTCTCTAAGGTGCCACAAAGACTCCTCGTTATATCTAAAGACAGGTTACGTGAGTACACCACCTCTATTTTTACTGCCACAATTGCTAGGATCGGTGCAGACTAAAGCGAACTGAAAGCTGAGGGCAAGGCAAATTCAGAGTAACTGCACGTAACTCGGCTGAAGGCTTTTCAGAGCAAAGGAAGTTTGATTAAAGGGATGCTATAGCCTGGGAGTTTTGATATGGACTAAGATTGCATCCTGGGATGCATACCCAGGGGAATCTCGAGTAGGAGCAGAGAGGTTATTTTACCTCTGTATTTGGTACTGCTGCAACTGCTGCTGAAATATTTTGTCCAGTTCTAGTGCCCACAATCCAAGGAGGAGGTTGACAAATTGGAGGGTTCAGAGAAGAGCCACGAGAATGATTAAAGGATTAGAAAACCTGCCTTCTAGTGATAAACTAAATAGATGGAGCGCTTTGAGTCTAACAAAGAGAAGGTTAAGGGGTCACATGATCATATCCTATAAGTACCTACATGGGGAACAACTATTTAATAATGGGCTCTTCAGTCTAGCAGAGAAACGTCTAACATGATCCAATGGCTGGAAGTTGAAGCTAAACAAATTCCGACTGGCAATAAGGTGTAAATTTCTGACAGTGAGAATACTTAACCATTGGAACGACTGACCAAGGATCACGGTGGATTCTCCATGACTGATACTTTTTAAATCAAGACTGGATGTTTCTCTAAAATCTCTGCTCTAGGAATTATTTTGGGGCAGTTCTATGACCTGTGCTATACAGGAGGTCAGCTAATCACAGTGGTTCCTTCTGGCCCTGGAATCTATGAATATCAAGCATTCCAATTTTTACCATCACCCCTCCCCTTCCCCTTCTGGGCAGCCCTATCAATTACACTAGCTAAGGCCCAGCCCTCCTTTCTCATCCCCTTTCTCTGTACACACTCCTGCCTGCTGCTTCTGCAGTTTCAGCTTTGCTGCTTCTGTTATGGGCGGAAGGGTACACACCAACAACAGTGAAACTGACAATGCACAAAGCGCTGTCAAATGCACAAAGCTAACATCATGAAAAAAGGCAAAAAAAAGGTCTTTAAGCTCTTTCAGTTGTTTTGATTTTTAGAGGTTACCTGTAACAATGGTAAGTGCAACATTTTCAGCTGGAAATGTAATTCTTCCCTTTAATTCATCCAGCCAGTCAACACAACCTACCTACAAGTCATCTTTTCTGCACTTCTCCCAGAGAGCACCACAAGAGAGCACCCCCAGATAATCACAGTGGTGAGCGCTTTGGAAATACCTTAGACAGACAGACAGGGCAGTGGGATGAAGGCGCTGGAAGACGGAGAGAAAAATGCCCTTCATTTGCCCCTGTGTTTAAGAGCCAGACACCACACTTAGCATGTCCTCGTGATTTACATTGTGCCCTTTGAAATGTATCTTTCTGAGGGACCTGCATGGAGATCAAGTAGCAATACTCCAGAAAAACAAACAAATTCCAGGGCATTAGCAGCAGGTGGAGATGGGAGAAGCCTCTAAACCCTGGTCTTAGAAAGATTTTCCTACCAGAACAAAGTCCTGCTTGGCTAGGTGGTTGTATACCAAGCCCAGCTACAGTCAGCATTGCAGATAACATCTTCCCACAGACTCTGCCAATCAGAGCATCTCTGCCTCCTATGATGGCTACAGACGGCTTATCAGAACAGCTTTTCCTCCCATGCTGAATTCAGAGAAGCAGCAAGAAATCGTGTCTGGCTGAGCACTCTGGGGGAAAGTACTGGTGCATGGACTGGATCCATCTACTGCCAGGAGACTGCAGAAACAGGGCCTGTTCTTACAATCTAGCTGCGCTCCCTCTGTGCTGCTGAAGATTTCCAGGCTCAGCTCAGCGTAAGATTCGCCCAAGCTCCGACAGCAACGCCCCTGCTTTTGCCTAACAATGAATGTCTTCATGCTAAATAAATCCAAGCCACAGAGCTCCAGCCAGAGTCCCCTGGAACGGAGGATACTAAACTTAAGTGTTACTGGCTAGACATTGCCAGGGGTCAGGGTTTCTCGTTATCATCACCTTGAACACACAGCACCTACAGCTGACCTCCGACCTGCCTGCTCTCCTCCCATCCCCCACTCACTTATTTGTCCAGCCACCCCTTACTTCTACTCTGTTTAGACTGTAAACCAGGGACGGTCACTGACTGTATGTCTGCACAGTGCCTAGCGTGGCAGACGGGGCAGCTTTGCACCATATCTTCGGAAGACTATATTGTATTAAATGTATGCGGGGAGGGATAGCTCAGTGGTTTGAGCATTGGCCTGCTAAACCCAGGGTTGTGAGTTCAATCCTTGAGGGGGCCACTTAGGGACCTGGGGCAAAATCAGTACTTGGTCCTGCTAGTGAAGGCAGGGGGCTGGACTCAATGACCTTTCAGGGTCCCTTCCAGTTCTATGAGATATAATTAAAATATATATATATATACCTATGTCTCATTGTGAGCCAGGGATTGTGTTCACTCCACGGATGATGACCCAGCACGTTGTTCATTTTAAGAACACTTTCAGTGCAAATTTGACAAAATGCAAAGAAGGTACCAATGTGAAATTTTTAAAGATAGCTACAGCACTTGACCCAAGGTTTAAGAATCTGAAGCGCCTTCCAAAATCTGAGAGGGACGAGGTGTGGAGCGTGCTTTCAGAAGTCTTCAAAGAGCAACCCTCTGATGCGGAAACTACAGAACCCAGACTGCCAAAAAAGAAAATCAACCTTCTGCTGGTGGCATCTGACCAGGGCCGTCCTTACCCATACGCAAAGTACGCAGCTATGTAGGGCACCAGGAATTCCTGGTGCCCTATGCAGCTGCGTGCTGCTCCAGCCTCTGCTCCGCCCCACTCCACCCCTTCCCCAAGCCCCCGCCCCTGCTCCTCCCCACCCTGCCTCTTCCCGCTCCAGCCCCACCCCTGAGGACTGCAGCAGGGCTGGGCCCGCACTCATTGGCGGCGGGAAGTGCAGCGGCCCAGCCTCAGCCGCGCTGCCGGTGAGTGCTGGGGGATGGTTCCCCCCTGTCCCCCAAGCCAGCCCCACCCCACCCCCACGGAGGCCTGGGGCCCCACACACCCCCCGCGGGAGGGCTGCGTAGGGCCCCAGAATAGCTGGGGCCAGCCCTGCATCTGACTCAGATAATGAAAATGAACATGCGTTGGTCCGCCCTGCTTTGGATCGTTATCGAGCAGAACCCGTCATCAGCATGGACACGTGTCCTCTGGAATGGTGGTTGAAGCATCAAGGGACATATGAATCTTTAGCGCATCTGGCATGTAAATAGCTTGCGACGCCGGCTACAACAGTGCCTGTTCTCACTTTCAGGTGCTACCATAAACAAGAAGCAGGCAGCATTATCTTCTGGAAATGTAAAACAAACTTGTTTGTTTCAGCGATTGGCTGAACAAGAAGTAGGACTGATTGGACTTGTAGGCTCTAAAGTTTTACATTGGTTTGTTTCTGAATGCAGGTTTGTTTCTGTACATAATTCTACATTTGTAAGTTCAACTTTCATGAGAAAGAGATTGCACTACAGTATTTCTATTAGGTGAATTGAAAAATACTATTTCTTTTGTTTTTTACAGTGCAAATACTTGTAATCAAAAATAAATATAAAGTGAGCACTGTACACTTTGTATTCTGTGTTGTAATTGAAATCAATATATTTTAACATGTAGAAAACATCCAAAATACTTAAAAATGGTATTTATAATATTTTAAATGGTATTCTATTATTGTTTAACAGCGCGATTGAGATTAATTTTTTTAATCGCTTGACAGCCCTTATTTTCACCTAGCTCCTACTGCTCAGCTCCAGTGAAGATTCCCCTTGCAGGGAAGGGAAAGGAAACTGCAGGGCTAGAGGCAAAGGATCCTCCCTCCCCCCAGACGTCTGAGGAAGACTCTGCGGAAGCACAGAGAGGAGTGGCAGTAGTGTAATTGGTATGCTGCTCCTCATCTCCCTCTCTGGAGTCTGACACGCTTATCACACAAAAAACTGCTCTTTGTCGGTTGCTGCCACACAGCCGGCTTTGGCTTTAACTCTTCCGGACCCAAAACAGGGATTTCCTTAAAGCGATGGGCTGATAGACCGACAGGATCACATGACGCAGCAGCTTGCGAGGCACCACGGCCATAACAAATGCACGATGCACCTCGCGTACCATCTAAATAACTAACAACATAGTCGTCCGTCCCCAGATTACTAGGCCTTTGCCTGCCCCACTCCCCAGGCTGGAGGAAGGGACAGAAAATGCAGCTACATCCGCAGGATCCCCACATGCCCCATATATGGGATGGATGCTCCACTGTACTACTAATCCTGAGGGGCGGTACCACCTCCTGCTTTAAAAGCCTGCTTTTGGGATAAAGGAATCTGAGAGAAGGGGGTGATGAGCATATGGAACCTGGAGCTCAAGCACAGAACCTTCCTTACTCATGCATCAGCTCACAAATTTCCTCTGAAAAAAAATTTTTTTTTTTAAAAGATCAACCACTTTTATCAGGACAGCAGTGCTCTGTTCCCACTGATCTTGGTGTCTAAATACAGAGCTGCCGTCTCCAGTACGTCAAGGTAATGGCCTTGGCCCAACAAGCCAAAATATTCAGCATCAAGCTCCTTTTGCCTACTGATCCCTACATCTCATGGGCCAAGCCCCATCCCCAGCAGCCCAAACTGTGCTGAGAATCTGGACCGAGATACTCAAGTCCATCACAAATCAGAGGAGGCCCTTCCGCTCCCCAAATTGCAGAGAATAGTGACGCCCTCCTCTGAAGCAACCCCCAAAACAAACGCAGCATCTTCGGCCACCCACAACTCCAAATACAGACACAAGAGACCTCTGGCCACAAGTCCAAAATACAAGGAGACAATTTCACTGCCCCCAAAGCGTAACATGCAATAACCAATCTCTTCCAGCAACCCCTCCTATATCACCATGGCCTTGAGCCAAAAACCCAGCGTACTCTCATCTAGCCCTTCCCAGGCCAAAATACATCCCACTAGCCGATGCCCACCCAACCCCTTTGACTATCCGAGGCCCAGCACTCCTTCCAATCACTCCGTTTTCTGTTCGCGTTCCCCTGGACCACGAACAGCATTGCTGCACCCAGGCAGGATTCTATTGCCCGAGAGGAGATGGTTCACCTTCACCCCAGAGGAGTGAGGCCGCTTTTCCTCTTTGGAATCACACTGGGTTGACAGGAACTAGACAGGACACCTGTAACACGAGCTCCTTCCCTCTCTCCGTGGATTAATGACCCAATCGCGCTTCTCTGTTTGCATTGCTCTCTGCCCTGCCATGCTACAGGTTTGAGGCTGAATCAGGGGGTGTCTCCCACCATTTCAAGCATGTTCTCGATACACTCTAGGCTCTTCCGGTCTCTGCCCCCTTTCCACCCCACAGACTGACAGCAGCCAACAAAAGTACTTGGTAAGTCATCAGTGATGCCAGTTTCAACTCTTCCCCCCGCACTGATAAATGCTAGAAAATGCTACTAAAGCCAGGGACAGCTCTACTGAATGTTGCTGTCTGGCTGCAATGCACCCGTTTTTAGGACCATTCTAACAAGCCGCCTTCCTAACCCACACACTTTGCAATACCGCCCCTTCCCCCATTTTTCATTAGTGCCAACATTTCACAGAACTGTTAAATGCGTGCCGACAAAGGGGGGAGCATGCACGCCACACAAGTGTCAGAACGGAGGGAATGTGCTGTTAGCAACCCCTTGAAAGTGGGTGAACATGCTAACTACAGTCAGTGCATCTCGAGTGACACACAGGCAATTACACCTAAAACACAAGTAATTGCCTTCCCACATCCTCCTGCTCCTACTTCGAGTGCTGTTCCAGCTCTCTACCTGCACACTCTAGGTCGATTATAGGGCAGAGGCAGCAAAGTACAAACAGGGCCAGTCTACAAGCAAACAGCCCATGCACTCCCTGCTCTCCTAATCTGACATTCCTAACAGATCTCCATGCAAATTACACCTGTGGTTCTATCAGAGCCATGCAGCTCCTCGGGGTGGAGACAGACGCTTCTTCAGCATTCTGAATCGGATTTAACCTGCCACTTCTCCACATGTGGCTGTAATTCACAGCGCTAAGCAGACTGGAGTCAACTGGGAAGAAAACTCTCCCAGGGAAATGGAGGGCTGGGCTGGATCACTGCTATTCAGGACAGCATCGCCCCCCCCCCCCCCCCCCCCCCCCGTCTCTGAAAGACGGCTCAGTAAATGAATACAAGCACTGACCTTTCCTCCAGAAGGCTTCACGGCCTTCTCCGTCCTGCCCCTCTGAACCTGGCTGTCCTCTTGTGCAGGGAGTGTGCAGCCATCTTCCAAGATCGACCCCGAGATCTGACTGGCTACAATATCCCTGGTGGGCTGATGGGACGAGTCACTCCCATATCCTGAGGAGCGCTGGGCAGTGCTGGTGGTCGGCCCGCTGAACGAAGAGTCACTCTGAGAGGCAGGCAGTTTAGTGCCGGGCTGGGTCCAGGTGCCCTCTCCCCCCTTGAGGGCAGGTTTCTCTCGTGACAATGACAGCCTTTGGGACTTCTCAAAGCCTTGGTTTTCCACCTGGTCCACCATGGGCGACGGCGTGGACAATTCTGAGATGGTGCCTGGCTCTACGAACCATGAACCTGTCCACGTGGCACTTGAAATACTTTCATTCCTTTCTTCTGTATCCCAGGCCTCCGGAGACCTGCCAGCCTCCACCAAAGCTGCAGCCTTCTCTGGCCCTCGTCCGCCCGCTGGCTCCACTCTAGACACCGCGTTACACCTGGACACAAGCTGGTCTTCATCCCTCCTCTTGTAGTCTTTGACTGCAGTCTCCCTTTGTAAAGGCAACAGCACAGCTCTGCTGCTGCCAGCTCCTGTCCTTTGAAATTCAATCAGCCTGCTCACAGCCTTCTCACAGTTCTTCTCCGCAGGGTTGTCTAGCAGGCGTGCAATGACGGTGGTACCCTCCTCAAGGGAACCCCTCCTGCCCCCAGACCCTGAGGGCCAGTGCTCGACCACCAGCTGAGCCTTCTGGACCTCTCCTTGAAATCTCTCTTTCACCTGTACAAGGAGACCCTGAGGCAGTGCCTCTGGACTTGAGCTGGGATTAGGATCCGGGGGCTGTGAAGTGCCTTGGTGCAGGGTCTTGGCAATTTCCTCTCCTCCCTCCTGCTGAGGCTGTACTTTGAACTTCTCCAGTGCCTCATCATCTTCAGCAATCTCCGTGCCAGGCAAGGGCTGCTCCTTGGGATTTGCCTCTTGCACCGTTCTCTTCTTCCCCCTCCGCTTCCGTTTAAAACGAACCCTTTTTTGGGGGGACAGAGGAGCCTTTCCTGGGCCAGCAGCCTGTTCTTTCGGTTCTTTAACGCATCCCAGAGAATTCCCCATCTCCTCCGAGCAGAAAATGCCAGCAATAATGCAGCTAAGCTGGTCCCAGGCTCCTGGATAAATCCTGACCTCAGCTTCATCAGCTTAGATGCACATTTTAAAACACGCAGCACTGCGGGCAATCCCCCATATTCTCTCTCTCACCCTCACTCACACACACGGAGTCGCTCTCAGCTGCTGCTGTTCCAGACAGCCATCTTACAGACTAGGAGCTGCAACAAGACAAATTCAAAGCATCTCACTGCAGTTCAGAAATCACTTGACCTAAAAGCAGACAGAGACCGGATTGGCTGCAGCTTTCTCTCTCCAAATATGAGGTAATTGGAGCACTGCCCTCGGTAACACAAACAGAAAGCAAGAACCAGACAGAAATCGGGGGAGAGGGAGGGAGGGAGAGGCTGGGGGAGGATGGGGGGGGGGGGAGGGAAAGGAGGTCGGGAAGCCGGAAAAAGGGAGGTTGAGCAAAGGTAGCATAAAGAAAAGGGTGGGGAGAAGTAGGGAGAAGCACAGAGGAGACGGGGAGACTCAGCCTGCATACCAACGGGAAATCCCATGGCCAACGCTGTGTGGGAAACCCACAAATTCCTGCCCCTACACGGAAACAGATTCCTCCGGGCTACGGTCAAGGCGTTTCGGAGGGTCTGCTCACACTGCCTGATGTTTACTCCGAGTCTGTATTCCTGACTGTTGTCAAATAAACAGCCTCGGACTGCTCCACTCTGGCTATAGGCAGGCTGCTTTTCCTCCAATCACAGCGGAGGAGCATACGGCGGGAGAGGAACCTCCCCAAAGGGTTAACCGTCCTTATCGCCGCACAGGACAGCCGAGGAATCCAGAGCAGCTTGGGCACTGCTAGAGAAGGGGAGTCTCTGGGTGCTGAAACGTTAGTTCAGCAGCACACACCCTAGCGCGATTTCCGATGGCCATGGCCGAGCAGCAGTGTGTACTTAGGGCCCATCCTACCTTCTTCCTGCATCCCCGAGGTGAACTCAAGCTCCCCTGCCCAGTGCTACCACAGCCATGTCACACCAGCACCCTTCCACCCTACGCAGAGTCACGCAATGGGGACCAGAGCCCCACAGGACTCAGTCTCACCTTCTCCACAACACACACACGCACTTTGTGACTAAAACCCAGCACCCTGCCTGCCCCCACCCCTCCCCAGAGAGTGGGGATTTGGCTGGGTTGGAACAGGGAGCTCTGACGGTTCCCTTCCTTGTAGCAAAATGCACGTCACGCACTAGATACCTGCAGCAGCCACCCCACTCTCTGCCCTCCAAACAGACCCCCATGGCAGAGCAGCAAACAGCAGAGTGGCCAACTGCAGCTTTCCGAGCCCAGAGACACCAGCCTAGGGCTGCTCCCTCCTAGTGCCCCTGAGCTGAGGTTTCCTTCGTTTCCTTCCAAGCCTCCTCTCAACCGGCAAGGGGCTTGTTCGCGTCAAGATAAAAGGCAAAACAAACTACGGGCCCACCTCTCCCAGGCAGGGTTCGCACCAGCCCCCCAGCAAACAGGGAGACAAGTCGTGGTCACTAGGCCTGCAGTGCAGAGATCGCACCAGCAGCTCCAAGCACAGGACGCTGCACTGCCCCTGAGCTGTTTCTTTGCAGCAGTGGGCTATGGACTTTCAAATACGGAGGACATGAACGAGATGAAGGGGTTAGCAACAGAGCTACATCCCTAGAAGAAATCTCCTTATTCCAGGCAGAGAGGCAATGTACAACAGGGAGCATGTAAGCCCAGGGAGCAGGCCCAGCTGTAAGCACTTAATCTCCCTGGGCCAGACCAGCTCTCCTCAACAAATCCCCACGGCTGGTAGGTTGTCACATCTTGACTGGGGAGGGAGCAAGCCCGAAACGGCTCCAGGACAGTGCCCCCGGATAGCTCCTGCACTCCCATCCGTCTGCCTCAGAACGGCAGTACCCTCCCTTTGAAATCCAGCCCCTGCCCTTCAGGCCCACTGCAGTGCAGCAGCTCCACCTAGCGTCCCCCGAGACATCGGAAGGAACAGGAACCATGTGGGAGATTTCAGCAAGGGGGGCCCCTTTTTATCCTCGCCTCTGAATGTTGGCACCTCACTTGGTAGGGTCTTAGGAAATAGGGAGAGGAGGTGGCCACATACAGACAAGGACAGTTCATTCACCTTCTACTTAGGGCTTGAATTCACTCATTTTGTTTCTCAGTGCCTGAGTGAGGTCAGGGCTCGAGCTGATGGTCACACAGGAGTAAGAAATAATTATGGCGGAAAAAGAACATGAGGCCGAATACCTCACACGCCCGTAAGAGTTATCAGTCTGCTTTGCGTTCTGACCCTGCTCAACTCTTCCGGCTTCCAACGCCCACAGCGCTCACTCTAGTGAGAGTCTAGTCGACACATTTAGGCCCAGATTAATAGATACACTCATGCATCCAATTTAGGGAGTGCAAATCTGCCATCGGGGTGGCCTGAGAACATACCCCTAAAAGCCAAGATTCAAGTTCCCAAGAGTTAACCAAGTTAACCAATAGGCGCTTGAAGGGAATATATTAAAATCTTCACAACATCGCAGCTCTGGCTGTGCACTCTTGTGGACTCTGACTAGAGAGGAGTGTGAACACCTCAAACTTTGCAAAGTCCAGTCTCAGCGGCGGCCCATCAATTTCTTCCCAGCGAACAGGGAAGGTGTCATTCGGAACAGAGAGCTGACAACAGAAATGCATATGGATGCTCCAGCTCTTACCCCCTTGTACCAGCCAGGAGGGCTGCACTCTAAAAGAGGGAGCAGGGTTTTCACAAGTAACTAGTGACTCCTTTAACTTGAGGCCCTGATTGTTTAGACCCCAGGCTAACACTTCCAAAAGAGATTAGTGATTTCGGACACCCAACTTAAGACACCGTAAAGGGGCAGGGCCTGGTTTTCAGGAAGTGCTGAGCACTTGCCCTCTGAAAATCAAGCCCCCTTTAAGATGTCTCAAACTGAGCACCTAAAATCACTAGTCTCTTTTCAGAGCGTTCGCTAGGAGTCTCCCCAGTGGGTTCACTGAATGGAACAGTTCTCAGGAATTTGTTCACACAGGAACAGAGACGGCAGCGAAGGCCCGTTGGTCTCATACTACGCACCTCTAGCCAGGTGCTCGGGGCCCCCTCAGGAAGCAGACAAATGCACCAAAACAGGCAGACACTTGCACTGACAATGAAGGCAAGTGACTGATGAAGTGGTGTTAATTCCTCATCAATATACAGCCTCTCACCTCCACCGATTGCAGAAGCAAGGAGCCAAGACCAGTATAAACACACCGTGCCCTAAAGAGAGCTGCCCATGCTTAGCCAAACAACCAAACAAGAACACAGCCACAAGATGGGCAAAAACTCAATCACAATCTATATCCACAGGCAGAAATGCAAAAATTAGCCAAGTCAGTGACCTCAACACAGCTTCAGAGGACCCTGCATCACAGAAGGGCAACAGCTACCAAGGGAGACTGGCAAGGGATGCTCAGGACAGGCTAATACATGCCACCCGGACTTGCATATACGCACAGAGAACAGGGAGCGAAACTGGTTTGGTTTCAGGCGGCTCCAGGGTGCTGGATTCAGAGAGGCCTGTTCAGTGAAAATCTTCTGCTTCCTCCCAGGCAGCTGTGGCCACTGGGCCGCCATCAACAAATAAAACTCCACAGAACCAAATTATTCTTCAGTCAGCTAGCGCTGGGATTGCCCTCGCGGAGCAGAATGATTTAGTTCCTGTCAGTGGGAAAGCAGGGGGCTGGATTACCCCTATTACATGCGTGTGGGTCTAGCACTCCCGTTAACAATGGTCACCCACAGCGAGAGGAGCTCTGCAGTGAGGAATGCCACTCAGAAACTCATCTGTCCACCCAAAGAGCCTCGGTGAGGAAAACTCAAATCCTGTGGAGAACAGCTGCCAACAAAGGGCAGGAAGCACAGGAGCTCCCAAGGCCCCCCCTGTAGCGCTGGCGTTCCCTCTATCCCGACTCCACCAGCATGCCATTGCTGTGCCTGACAGCGCCCTGGCGCTGCGAGATTGCAGCTCCACCCAAGACACTCAATCACACCAAATCTCACTGCCAGCACTTCAAGGCAGCAGCTCACATGCCTGGCACAAGGCACTGCCCACGCTCCTGCTCAGCCTCAAACACGGCGATCCGAGCCGACACAGAACCGTGACGTTAAGGGCCCTGTGCTGCCGCACGTGCTGCCTTTCTGCTGACATCTAAGACTGATGTCCTGACGGCCTGTGGCATTAGAGACCCTGTGACATGTTTTGTAAGAACAGGGGTGCTAATCTCAGTGTCATGGTCAACTCCCACTTGGGCAATTACACTCTGCCAACCTAAATTCCTCCTGCAACCTCAGCTGGATGGGCTGTTCTCGTCCACTCACATCCTGAACTGCCGAGTTGCATTGCCACGCGGCTGCTGTCTTCCACACGAGAGAAAGGAGCTGCGGTTACTAATTGACTGTACACAGAGGAGAGCGTGTGAAGGACAGCGAGCTTTTGGAAGGAAGGCTGCTGTATAAACGTGAGACCACCGTAACCGAAGGCACCCCTATATTCAAACCTGACACACTATCATAATAATCCTTGTACTGTGAAAACTAATAACTCGCTGGTCAACATCATCAAGGTGAAATGTGTGTAGCAGCATTATATGTACAATTATGAATTCCCCCGAATGACGTTGGCAGCACATGTTCAAACCCACTTAGCCCCAATTAGGCAGAAGTGATTAAGCAGGCCTATCATAAACAAAGGAATGTGTGTTTGCCTCAATTTACATATAAGTAGTAAACAAGGTCTTTGAGACAGCAAAGGGGCAGGAACAGACCGAGCTGCATTTTAGCAAACAGCAGCATGGAACCTCTTTCACTACCAGAAGTCTCTCTCTTCCCGGCCGGAATGAACTTTATCTAGGGGTAACCCTCAGGAAAATGCATTTCAAAGGGTGACTGGACTGTACAAGTGAGGGGCAAAAACCCACCATGTCCATCTCGCTCGCTTTCATCAAAGATGACAAAAGAAACCAGCCCTTTGGGGGCAGATCCTGACTTGAGAAAGTTCTCAGCAATGCTGCTGGGTACCTGTGGTAAGAATTTACCTTGAACCAAGTCTAGTTTGTTAAGTTTAGTTACTGGAAAGTTTCTCTTCATTTCTCTTGTAACCATTTCTGACTTTAATGCCTTGAACTTGCACTCACTTAAAATCTCTCTCCTTGTAATTAAATAAACTTGTTTTATTCTTGAATCAAAACAAAGCCAGTGTTGTCTTTGAACTGAACTGTGATGGTAACTCCATTTAGGGTAAGAAACTGTTGTACATTGACCCCTTACATGGGCAACGGACCTCCAATATCTGGACTGTCCAGGAGAGGGCTGGACAATGCAGAACACACGTTTTTGGGAGGAAATCTGGGACTGGGAGTATGTTGGGGTGACTGCAGGTGGCAACCGAGGCTGGTGGAAGTCGGAGTGTGACTGGAGTGTGCTGGCAGGCTGCAGCTATACACAGACAATCCGGGGGTGACCTGCATGCTGTTTGCAAGGGGCCCAGGTTGGGACTTGAAGCAGCAAAGCACTGCAAGGCACCCAAGGTTGCAGGGCAAGTGGGGACCCAGCTCCGCACTGCATCCGGGAATGTCATAATCACACACTCCCCAGACACCTTTCTCCAAATTTACTCTCCCTTTTCCCCTGCCCAATGCGCTGAAGAGCCCTGGAGGGCTCAGCTTTCCAGCTCAGCTGAGCAAACAGCAACTGCCAATAACCTTGGTGCCAATCAAAGGGCCACAGCACACACAATCCATCATTAGTGATTTAATTATGTAAATGACCAGAGAAGGGAATTCTTATTCTCTGCTGGCCTAGTCTCCATGACACTGCTATATATGCTAATCCTCCAGACCAATCTGTATGAAGGCATTATCATTAAATAAACTCATGTTCTCCAGACAGATGACAGAGCCCTTGGGACCCAACATGTCCCCCTTTCCGCTCTGTGCCCTTCAACAAGTCACATCCCTACCTGAAAGTGGAGAATAATGGTCCATATGAGCCCCAGGGTCAGCTTCGGGTTGCCATCTGTAATGTCATCATTGCGAATGTTCACCAGCTTCACCTGTAGGGAAGCACCAGGGACGGTCAAAACTTCAAACCAGATGCTTCAACAAAGAGAGGAGGGACTTCTCTCCAACCACTTCACCACCGCCCTGCCCTCCCCAAATCAGTCACGTGCACCTAGCCGGTGCAATCTATTGGCCAGAGAATGGGACAGGGTCTCCAGGCTCCAGCATTCTATTCCCAGCCCTGCCACTGACTCACTGCGTGATGAGGAGCAAAAATCAATCCACGCCTTTTCTGTAAAAGAAGGATTGAAATAACCATTTTTCAATTCCCTAGTGCCTCCCGCTGAAGGACCTTCAAGTGCTTTCCTAGCATTGTCTTATTTCGGTTTCTACAAAGAGTGCCTTGCCCCTACAGCCCCAGGCACTTGTGCATAATTTAAAATCTACAAAGCACATCACGTCGCTAGGAGAGCACACCCAAACTCAATCACCCCCACCCGCACCGCAAAAATCAATCAGCACAGGAATTAAGCCCGAGATCACAACACCCTTGAGAGGCAGGCAAGCACGTGTGATCCCCAGGTTTGCAGCTGGAGAGACGGGAGAGGTGAAGTGCCTTGTTCAAGGTGACATGGGAAGCGTGTGGCACAGCAGGGAATGGAACCCATTCTTGATACCCAAACCTGTGCCTAAACTGGGATTATACTTGCCCATCTCACAGGAGCCTTCTGAGGGGGAACCAGTGTGTGTAGCTGAGATCCCCAGCATAAAAGATGCCATAAATACACGAAGCATCACCACCTTCTGCAGAGCTACCAGCAAACAGAAACCTGGGTGGGCACTTGGTATGTCTGGATACTCCTGATTACCTCTCGGCTCCCAGAAGGAGGGGAGTCTCGGGGTGGGGCGGGGCCCAGGGTGAGTAATGCTCCCCACTTCCAGGCACAGGATCTCAGCAGCGAGAGGCTGCAACACCGGCAGTTCTTCTCCGCCCACCCCCAAACTCTGCACCTTTGACGTTCCAGGGCATCACTAAGAGAGCATTCTGGGTAAGGCGTATCCCAGCATGCACTCTGCTGCGATGCTGTAGCACTTCAGAGGGGCAAGGTGGGTTGTATATGTGTGTGTGTGGAGAGAGAGAAACATGCTCCTTAGCACCTCTGGCAAAACATCTCTGCATCTCTACCAAGAAGCGAGGGAGCCTTTAAGTTACGCGCCCTCCCTAGGGAGGGTAGGTGGGCAGGTCTATTCAGTGCCCCTTCGGTTAGCCAGAGGAGTAAATCTCTGCTTCGACACAACCGACGCAATTCAGCATCGTCACTCATCATGAGTGTGTTGTGACTAAGGACTGACAGAACAGGCAGGACAGGACTCCCCGCCCCGTGAGCAGCAGGCATTTCACCTGCGGACAGCAGGAACCGCTGGAAACATCCCTCTGCTTAGGGGTTGAGAGTTCTGGCTGGTTATAAGGAGGGTCTATTACATCCACTTGAGGAACTGCCCGACAGAGACCAGACTGACCTCTTAGGGGCCCAGCACTTCCTGAACGCTGGGAAGGGGGAGAAACATAGGACAGGAAGGGACCTCCTGTGTCATGGGATCTAGCCCCTAGTTATCTCAGGCAACCCCGACATCAAACTCACCAAGCTCCATCTTCAAACTAGCTTGGTTGGCTCAAAATACTCCCACTGGGAGGCCGTTCCGGAACCTCACTCCGGCAATGGCTAGAAACCGTCTTCTAACTGCTAACCTAAATCTATTCATGGCCAGGTCACACCCGTCTGTTCCTGGGCCAACTTTCTCCTAAGGACACCGGAGGAGCTCCCAAGCATACACTGCACTCGGAGCTGACCAAGTCAAAGTCTTTGGGACACAGGAACCCCGCGGGGCTCTAGGGGTTGTCTCCATCTGAGACACTTGCAAATGCTTCCTGGAAAAAAAAGAGTCCTAACTCCTCATTCTGATCCCCCGTCTCCAGGCGGCGTGGATGGCACTGAGCACTCACAGCACCCACAAGGGAAGGTACACTCTGCAGTGCTGCCACTGACTGGCATCTAGATGCCCTAGGGATGGGCCCAGCGGAAGTAAATGGATAGCGCTTCGTTACGCCCCACTGGACGCCCCTGGCACAAGCTGCAGTGGGAATCAGAGCACACCCCGCAGGTGGTGCAGTGAGAACACTCAGAACATGTTCAAAACTGGAACGTGACCTGTGCGCATCAGCCCGGCTCTTACCTGTCGCTGCTTCAGGAAGTCCAGAGCAATCTGCACATTCTGTAACCTGTGGAAACGCATCCTGCCCTTCTCACGTGGCTGCAAAACAGAGGCAGTGCGTCAGTCCAACCATCCCATGGCAGCAGAACTAGGGTGTCTTTGATACACATGCACAGAACCAGTTCCATCCCCTTCCCCCAGGTGCACTTCCTAAGCCTCCTACAGGAAGTATCAGAACCCAGACACCCTCCCTCTCGCTGAGGACTGGGGGAGCTCACTTGATTCCAAGCACCAGCCTAATTACGTTCCCTCTAAGTCTGAGCAAAGACCACGACATTCAATACACTTGCTTGGCCTAACGCGCACTCAATGTGCCACCTAGGACGGCCATCTCTCAGCCCCAACCTAACAGCTGAGGCACAGACAGATCTGAGCAGGAGACAACAATTGGCTCCCAGAGTGTGTCGCCATAACAGCAAAGCAAGGGCCTAAAGGAGGAAGCCTAGAAAGATGCAGATCACAAAGATTCCTGGATACGGTGAACACACTTCACCAACATGCGTCTGTCTTTCCTGCTAATACACTAGGGTGACCAGATAGCAAGTGTGAAAAATCGGGATGGGGGTAGGGGGTAATTGGCACCTATATAAGAAAAAGCCCCAAATATCGGGACTGTCCCTATAAAATCGGGACATCTGGTCACCCTATAATACACTGCCGTGGCCTCTTGCCCCCTTCTGGCTGCTTAACGCTGTCCTGTTCTATGCAGAGGAGTCTTTATTATCCCACAAATCCCCTATGCTGGGGCGTGGAGATAGGTCCCTCCAGTAACTATCTCCTGCTCCCAGCCCATCCACCGACCCATGGACCTGACCACAGACACCGACTTGGCCGCTCTACTTGTGACCTCAACATTTGCCCCTAGTTTCAGCATCACACTTTGTTCCCTGGCCTCTGCAGGGAAGAAGCTAGTGCTGCCCACGCAGAGAGCTAAACCGGAAACAGCCACGGAGGGCTCATGCAGTCAGGCCAGCCTGCTCCGCCACAGGGGTGTGCTTGGGTGTGCACCCTATGCTCAGCTACCGGCACAACCGCTTGGACAGGGGAGAGGACAGTTTGAAATAAAGTGAACCACCTTGCTGCCAACCTGCCCGCAGGTGGGAGAGTCCTGTAGGCCCAGGTGAGAGCAACAGCAGCCTTGTGATTTGCCAACCTTGAAATGGTAGGTGTGTACTGCAATAGCGAATAGACTACTAGGGCAGGGACTCTCAGCCTCAGCACCAGCTGTGTCTGTTTCACTACTACATGGACTTCAGTGCCTTCTGTCTCCAGGGGAGCTGACCAATCACAGCCAGGCTACTGGCCAATGTACGCAGCAGCATCCATGCTGGGCTACTGCTCTGAATCTCTCTCTAATGCGCAAGGAGGGGCGGCTGCTCTGCATCTGAAGAAGTGAGGTGTTTTACCCACGAAAGCTTATGCCCAAATAAATCGGTTAGTCTTTAAGGTGCCACTGGACTCCTTGTTGTTTTTGCTCCAGTGAGAGTCTGTGATCCATCCAGGAGCAAACAGTCACGTTCAACCACCAGCCCCACCCAGCTCCAACACCTACATTTAATCTGATTCATTTACAAATAGCAACTCCGTGCTGAACAAGGGCTTGGGGAAGGGGTGGGAGCTCTGCTGAACGGCGGATCGTGTGCAGAAACTCAGAGCCAGCACACAAACCCAGCTCTGCGACGAATCAATAAGGAAAGGAAGGGAGTTGGGGGTGGAAAACTCAAAAGAAGAAACGGCTTCTAAATACAAACGAGAGGTGTCAATTGTCTGAGGAATCAGTAGCAGCAAAGAGACTCTCTGGGTCAGCAAAGACAAAGCACATTTCATTCCTTGTTTGAGGAGGAAAGCCACAGGAAGGTCTGCCTATGCTCCAGCCCCTGGCAGAGAGGTGCAACACGCTAGTCATTTCCTGTGCCACGCCACTGCGGCTGCCAGAGTGGCTTGGGAGGGGGAGCAGAGAAGGGAGCTGTAGAGCAGGAAAGCACAGCCCAGTTCGAGAGGGTTGGTAAGAAATGGGATCATTTCTACCAGCCAGAATGCTCTCGTCCTTCCTTCAGGGAGGTGCAATCCCCTTTGGCTTAATCCTTGGCTTGGGTAAGGTTGGGCCTGCCTGGAGCTGGGGCCGCTCCACATCAGAAACACTGAGAATATGTTGTTTAAAAACAGCTCTGTTATCATGCAAGGTTAATCCTTGCTGTCTGACAGCAAAGCCACTGTACCCAGTGCACATGGGTGTGGTACACAAGGCAGAGCATCCCCATGCAGTGAGAACGGTTAGCAAACATCAGATGATTCATCCTAAAGGTTGTTTGCTCCATGTGAGTGGAGAGAACAACGCGTCCCATCCGAGCGCGTGCAGGACCCCAGTGGCTTTATCTGGGGGTGCGTGAGAGCCAGGGGTTCATCTAGGAGCGTGCTCCCCCCCTCCGGCACCCCCCGTGAATAGACAGATTTCATGCTCTCACAGCAAGTGGGTCAGCATTCTCACACTGCAGACCACCAACACTGTAATGCACTCTCAGATAATCCAGTTAACTTTAACACAGCACTGTCCAGAAGGAATATGGGATTAGCTGCCTTTTCGTTTTCGCTCTCTTCTTCCCCGGTACACACCCCACACATCACTCCTCTAGTCTAATGTGCTTCTGGGAAATTTATTATCCGTGATCAAGAACCAGCTGCTAGTGGAAAGGAGCTATAGCGAATTCTCCATTAACCCACCTGAACCTGAGGATGGGGAAGGTCAGAGGCCACTATAGTATGTCTACACAGCAACTAGACACCACAGCTCAGGCTTGTGGGGCTCGGGCTGGGGGCTGTTTCGTTGCTGCGTAGAGGTCAGGAGCCTGGGCTCCAGGACCCTGAGAGGTTGGAGGGTCACAGAGCTCGGGCTCCAGCCCAAACCCAGAAGCCTACACAGCAATGAAACAGCCCCGAGTCAGCTGGCACAGACCAGCCGCAGGTTTTTCTTTGCTGTGTAGACATACCCTGTGTGCCCTATGCAAAGCTTGGTTACATCTGGACTATCTGATGGCACTCCAGTGTCAGTCTGTATTACATTGCTCCCAGGAGGGAGTCAACCTACTGCATCACCATCCTCCTCCTCCTCCTGCTCTTCACTGCTCGTGCGACGCCAGGAGGGCGCTTTTGCCAGGCGGAGGGTCTTCTGGCCTGAAGGGTCCTTTTGCTAACAAACATGGCACAGACAACACCAGTGGGATAGTCACAGAAAAACAGAAAGGAACTAAAAATGCAGCACATGGGAAAAGAAAAAGAAACACATTGCTCGCCGGCCTCCCTCCCCTGAAAAGGAACATGAAGACTAGCTGGTTATCCTGGATACTGCCTGCGTCTCCCCTGGGAACACTACTGGGGCTTGATTCAGACTAGCGAGGTAGACACAATGGCAAGAGCTAAAGTAGATTTTGAAAGAGCTGGAAACTCAGAGACAACATGTTTTAGATCAAATACTCGTTCCTGGGCTCATTTGAGGAGTAAAACTGGATGAAATTCTATGGCCTGTATTATACAGGAGGTCAGACTAGATGGTCATGTGTAATGGTCCCTTCTGGCCTTAAAGCCTATGAGACAGCGTCATCAACATTTAGGGCAGAATAGTCTAAGATTTCCTCCTGTCTTAGCTGCAGCAAACGGTACCGCAGTATCTATAACAGTCCAACCACTTCTGCCTACCTACATGTGATTTACAGTATAGGCTGCCTAAGCAGAGATTTCCCTAGGATAAAACTCACTCCGAAAGTCAAAAATGTTGTGGGGAGGGGCATGATAGGCCTTTGAAGCATCTAAATCCAACACCCACAAAGTGTAGTTTGGCATTTCAGGAGGGCAGCTGAGTAATTTACACAGATCCTATTTTAGGGGTTACTAAAATAATTCCCTCTGAGCTGCACCAAAAATTATCTTCCAAGAGCTAACTAGGCTTGTTGGTCTAAAAAGGGGCAAGTGATTCTACTCTGCCCCAGATGCCAGAGAAGATGTTTGCATCCTGGAGAACTATCTGCCTCTACAGATCCAGCTCGTAGAGTGGTTGCTAAGCACATGACAGGAAAGCCTAACATGCTACTGAAGAAAACAGATGGAAAAGCATGGACACTAGAAACCTACAAACTTTGGTGTCTAAATTGAGAACGAACACAAGCAGAAAACTCCAAACTGGCAGCTAAATGGCTGAAGACAAATTTATCTGCAGCTGCACTGACGCATCTAACCCTGCTGATTTTCAACATTTAGGCAATTCTTGTAAGACTCTGAAAAGGCCTCTCTTTGGATGTGTCTGGCGCTGCACTCGGCTTTCATGCTAGAATGGTCATGTGGACATCTCTGAAAACGCATGGCTCACGCAGATCTCATCTGCTGAATTAAGGGACTGTCTTTAAACATCATGCCAGCTAAAAAAACATCTCGTATGGCCCTCTAGTGTGCCTACAACCCCGCGGCAGCAAGTCTCTGAGCCCAGGTCAGGTGACTTGAGCTCATTGCGCTTGTGCTGCAGGGCTAACGACAGCAGTGTGGATGTTCGCGCCGGGGCTCTGAAACCCGGCGAGGAGGTAGGGTCTCAAAGCTCAGGCTCCAGCCCGAGTGGGAATGTCTAGTCTGCTATTTTTAGCGAGAGCCCAAGTCAGTTGCTCCAAAAATGTGTTCTGCCAAGGCAGGGACTAGCACAGAATAAGCGTGTGAATCAGTTTTGCCCCATCCACACTAGCTGGACAAACCGTGTAAAAAACAGTTTCTGCTAGAACCACCATCGTCTTCTGTTATTTAGATACACGGAGATGCAATGCCTCAGTATTTAAGCACGGTTTCCGAATAAGTTTGGCAGTCCCAAGGAGGTGGGAGAAGCTGGTCAGATTGTCTCAGTTCTTCTCTTCAATGTATAGGGTAGGTCTACACAGCAACACCACCACCAACAGAAAAGTGAATCTCCACACCCAGGTTAACTGACTCGGGCTCTCGCTACAAGGCTAAAAGTAGCAGAACAGACGTTCCCTCTAAAGCTACAGCCTGAGCGCCGAGACCCTACCTCCTGGCTGGATTTCAGAGCCCAGGTGCCAGCCCCAGCCCGAACATCTACACTGCTGTCTTTAGCCCTACAGCACGAGTACAGTGAGCTCAAGCCACTTGACCTGGGCTCAGAGACTCCTGCTGCAGGTTTGGGGTTTTTTTTTGCTGTGTAGCTGTACCCACAGACAGAAAGGCTCATATCCATCCCTGCTCGCGCACCACTGAAGTCAATGGACTTAACGCCGGGAAAGATTTGGACACGAGGGGTAAAGTTTTCAAAAGCACCTACACGGCATAGGCACCTGAGCCTCACAGAAACTCAGTGAGATTTAGGTTGCTTAGCACCTAGGTCATTTCTGAAAATGGGACTCAGGTTCCTAAGTCATTTAGGCACTTTTGAAAATGTTAACCAATGCCTCTAAAAGAGACTAACAAATATTTCGGGGGGAAGGGGAAAATATTGGAAGGGGGGGGGGGGAGAGATAGCTAAGTGGTTTGAACATTGGCCTGCTAAACCCAGGGTTGTGAGTTCAATCCTTGAGGGGGCCATTTAGGGATCTGGGGCAAAAATCTGTCTGGGGATTGGTCCTGCTTTGAGCAGGGGGTTGGACTAGATGATCTCCTGAGGTCCCTTCCAAGCCAGATATTCTGTGATTTAGAGTGGTCTAGTGTGAAAATCAGCAGGCAGCGCCGGAGATGGGGAAGCTAAGCTCCCCTCTTGGAGAGGGGAAAGTGACGCTAAACCTGCCCTTTGTATTCACACAGTGTATTGAGTAGATTGTGAGGCTCATATGCATTTGGGACTACGAGAGTGAATGCACCTGTATCCTAGGCACCTTTAACCTAATCACATAGTTAGGTGTTATCCAGGAAACCAGCTTGATGAAGATGTAAAAAAATAAATTTAACATAAAACCAACAAAGGCCTTGATGTGACAAGGAAGGCTGATCGCCCTAGCACGGCAGGAGGCAGCGAGGAGGAGAAGGCAGTACCGGGATCCAGTCTCTGATGGTGAAAGCCACAGCAGCATTGCTAAGCAAACTTGGAAACTCACCAGTTTCACTCCTGACAGAACCTCCAGCAGAGAGATCAGGTTATGCCCATCTCGCAGGTCTTCATACAGGTCATTGATGTGCTTGCGCACCTGTGGAGCAGAGGAGGAGGATGAATTTTCAGGGATTTCATTCATTTAAAATGGTTATTCCCGTATTCTCTCTACAGGAATCGGGCTCCAATTTCCAAAGGACCCCAGCAGAGGCACAGAACAGATCACTATAAAGCCAGCCTTACTCCACGCAATTCTAAAACGTTCCCATGCAGCCACTTTGCTATAAAGCAAGGTGATGAGGGCAAATGGCAGCTTTGCACAGGATTGGGCCTTGTGTAATGGCAGCTTTCACATCAGCAGCAGGAGTATCCTGTTAAAAAGACAGCAAAAGGAGCCAATTTTTCCTGTTTCTTCCAAGATAAACCACTCTTCACAAAACTCACTGGCAACCAAATGTTTACCTTTGCCACTCACGGACTGAGACTCTGGGTTCAGCTCCAGCTCTGCCACAGATTTTCTTCATGACTTTGGGCTAGTTACTTAGCCTCTCTGTGCTTCAGTTTTCCATCTATAAAATGGGGATCATGAACCTTCCCTTCCCCCTCCCTTTGTCTTGTCTGTTTACAATGTAAACTCTGAGGCAGGGATGTACACCACCAGCACAAGGGGACCCCAAATCTCAGTTGGGTCCCCAGGTGCTACTGTCATCCTAATAGCAATAATAAATAATGCAGTGATTCTCAAACACAATTTTTTAAAACATTACCGCACCAGCTTATATTATCCTCCAGGAACGTCACATTTGCCTTCTCTTAAGGGCAGTCAGGTGTTTTTCCGTTTGTTTGCCCGGGGAGGGGATGTGTGAATAGGGTGACTGTGTCTCTTTAATTAATGTATTAGGCACTGGCTACATGTCAGTAGAGACTTGACTCCCGCGCTGCCTTCTTTACCCATCAAGTTTTGGAGGGGGAGGTGTGTAGCTTAAAGATTAGTGCATAGACCTGCAGCTTCCCTGGCCTCACCGCAGTCCATAGCAGGCTGAAAAGTACAATGGCAACACCTTTAAAGTCCAAGCCAAAAACTTTCAGTTGATGGAAAACATTAATTAAAAAATACCTGGCAGTTAACCAAGACGACTGGGAGGCACCTCAAAACACTGCATTAATCCTGCTTAGCTCCTCAAGATACAAACCTCCCATTGCAGACAACACGCAAGAGACCAGCCCCGCTGCACAGGATATAACAGATGGACACCCCTGGATTCAAACCCAGCACTCTTTCATGGCAGAACTGGCTGTGTTAAGCTATCTAGATCAGGGGTGGGCAAACTACGGCCCGGGGGCCACATCCAGCCCTTCAGATGTTTTAATCCAGCCCTCGAGCTCCCGCTGGAGAGCAGGGTCGGGGGCTTGCTCCGTTCTGTGCGTGCTGTGGCTCCGCACGGCTCCTGGAAATGGCAGCATGTACCCCCTCCGGCTCCTACACATAGGGGAGGCCAGGAGGCTCCACACGCTGCCCCTGCCCTCCCCCTCCAGAGCCCTCCCCCACTCCTGCACCCCAGCCCCCAATTTCGTCAGCATTGCATGGCCCACCATACAATTTCCATACCCAGATGTGGCCCTCAGGCGAAAAAGTTTGCCCACCCCTGATCTAGATCCTGGTCCTGATCCAGTTCACATGAATGTAAGTGTGTAGAGATGTGTATCCCATCAGTGATGGACAGACAGGCAGAGCTGCCTGGAGTCTCCTGGAAGGCCACAGGCTCTGGACAGGTAAGTTGATGCACAGTGAAGGCAGAGATCCCAGAAAGCACCTGAAGGTTTGCGTGTGGGCTCCAGGAACTGTCACCTGGAGTTCTGAGGGACTAGGGCATCCATGGTGAATGGTAAATCAGGGGGCTCCGGTGACTTGGCACCAGTGGGTGGGAAAAGGTACCGGATTCTCACCAGAAAGGATCTTCCAAGCCTCCTGAACATTAGAAACAAAATCATCCATTACGTGGATGGCGCAGAATAAAATCGGACACAACGTTTGTGGAGTTGCTGGAGTTACTGACTTGGCTTGCTAATAGCGCTGATCTCAGCCGCAAGCCCCGTGGCCTGTGTACTGCTGCAGAGGTGCGCAGCTGGAAAATGGACACAACTAAGGAAACAGGCTCTTCACTCTTTTTGCAACAAACATTTTTCTTTTAAAAGACAGAGATTATTCGCTGCTCTGAGCCGCGTGGTGCTGGGTCACCAGAGTCACTGCTCTGTTCAGATTTGTACTGGACACCTTCCAACGGGCAGGATCCCAGTAGGTTTACAATGCCATCACTAACCAGTAAGGCAGCCTGCCCGGATACAGAACCCCTGAGCCCCTTCCCACCTCACTCTTTTACACAGAGAGCCCACTGCAACTCCCTGATTACCAAACCACCACTTAGAAACCAGCATCTGCTTTTGCTGGTGCAAGAAGCAGCGGGGTCTGAGAAACAGCAGTACGGCCCCAAGGACTGAAAAGATCCAGGAGTTGAGCACATCTGAGCCTCAACTTTCACGCAGGAGTGAGAGTCCCTGCCTCTGAAATCCTTCACTGTGTTGTGGGATCTCTGTCTCCCCAGCGCCTCCTGTGTCACCCCTCATTGGCATCTGATGGGGGTCTACAGAATTCTAATAGTACCCCAGCCACAGCAAACTCCAACCAGGGGCCCAGCTGCCTCTAGAAAGCAGGAAAATGGTGTAAGGCAGGAAAGGAGAGACAGATACAAGAGAGGGGAATGGTGGAAAGAGATCTGATTGGTAGAGACTTGTCCAAAAGGCATCTTTCTGTCACTTTTCTGCTAAGAGACAGAGACAGAGAAAGAGACTCTGCTCTGGATAAAAGCAGAAATCTGGCCGGCCTCCCATCATTAACAATGACACAATGTGTTCCGCTGGTTTCCCTCTTTCACAGCGTTTTGCCATCAGGCAAGGTTCGGAGAAGGATCTGACAGGCAGCACCAGCTTGCACTGAGCAGGAGCCACCAAAGAACTTCTTGTTCAAGCAAGACAGACTTCAAGCTAGGTGCTCAGGAGGGCTCAGGGCCCAAACAGAAGAACCGGTGTCTACGCTCCAGGAAGGAGCGGCCCCTCCCCTGAGAGGGAGAAAGTGTCTCCTTCTGGGTCGGGCAGGGTGCCAGCGGAACAATACAATACAACTCTATGAATAAAGGGGAACAAGCGAGCTTGGGAGGGGAAGGGGGAGCTGTCACTCTCATCCCACTATGCATGGTAACTCCTGAAACACCCCCTCACCAAGGGATCTCAGGGAGATGTGGGGTTCTCTTTCGGGGTGTTATTGCCAAGATTTTTACATGCCCTTTTCTGGAGCAAACAATTTTTCAATTCAGAGATTAATGAAATGGTGGTAGGTGAATGTTGGCTTGATGCTCTAGAACAGTCCCAAGAAGTCGCCGTAACATCCAATTCTGCCCCTGGGGGTCAGATCAAGCAAAGATTCCAGTGCCTCTAAACCCCTTTCGAACGCTACTCCAAGGCCAAAGCCACGCCAGCTGGTTCCGGTTCAGAACAGGCAAGGCCAGACCAAAGCAAGTTAGGAAATCGTACGAAGTAACGCACGTGACTCTCACCTTCATCAGGTGCTTATTGACCCACTTGGTGAAAGTTTTCTTCTGGACTCGGTCCCGTTCATCTGTTAAGAGAACACACAGATGGGTCTCGGTTAGTGTTGTTCAGGTGAAATCTCACCGACTGGCCACACACACCTTCCCCATTCAGCCCAACTCTCCCGCCTTCAGGAATCCCTGTCGGCTCCCACCACATCCTACTAACGGCCTCCTTCCATGTTCCCCTGGGACTACTCCAGGAACCCGCAGGACAGTGGGGCAAGTAAGTAGGTACGGGCAGGTGCGCCGTACCATTAACATATTTATTGCCAGTACGCTGTCCCGGAAAGACACATTTTCAGAACTGCAGGGCTCTCCCGGGAACCGCAGCGGCGAAAGGAGCAGAACGTAGGGCCGCCACTCCCCGAAGCCAGTGCCCTGCGCCAGCACCTCCTCCGGCACAGCTGTACCGGTACCGCCCCCCAGCCCCGCCTCCAGCCCTGTCCTCTGGTGGGGCTGTACAGACCCCAGACCGGAGAGGCTGGGGACAGGGCTGAGGGCGGTACAGCCGCATCAGAGGAGCTGCTGGTGTGGGGCCACCTGGCAGCCCCACATTCTGCTCCTTTTGCCGCTGCAGTTCCTGGGAGAGCCTGTGGTTCAGAAATCGGAATGCAGCGCAGCAGGAGGACAGAAGGGCCCCCCCCTCAAGGTAACGTGGGATGGGGAGGGGACAGGGAGGACATGGGGGCCCCAGGCTAGGAGGAGTCACGTGGGGGGTCACGTGGGGAGGTCACGTGCCCCCCTTTAGCTGGTGCCCCCCTTTGTGTTCCTCCCATGAATCGCCTATGTGTACCGGTAAGAATTAAAATCTCCTTGCACCACTGCCGCAGGAAATCGGAGACCCTTGGGAGCACATCTACCCCATATCAGAATTGAGGCAACTTCCTCACAGGTTAGCCATGGACAGCACAGCACTGAAGTGTAAGTGTGCCTACAGATGCACACAAAATGAATCGATAAAGTCAAGTTTCCTCTATCCCACACGTCAACGTCAGTTCTCGCCTCCTCCCAGCTCTGCTTACAACTGTGCAGCCACACAGAGAAACATGCTCCTAATACACTCACCCTGGTGAAATTCAATGTCCAGGTCATTTTAAAAGTTTCAGACGGGCAAAAACAAGTTTGATTTGAACAGACATTGTCCACGTTGCTACAATGGGAATAACCACTAAGTACATCTCCTTCCCCCGAGACAGGGCCTCTCACCAGCACAGCACGGGCATAAGGCTCTTCCGAAAGGGCCTATAAAGAATTTCTAGCCCCTAACTGGGAAATTCCTTTAAGGAATCCACCTCCAGTACCTGCTCGGTCACTTACACTGAGGTTCCCTAAGCAAATGTGACAGTAGAAGAGGATGAGAAGCTATAGGAATAAGACTCTCCCTTAATAATCCAACAGAAAGGCTCACTAGCTACAGCCACATGACAACAGAGAAACACACAGGCAGCACCAGAGGAAGAGGAGAACCTGTGGATGACACACCAACATCAGCATAGCACAGAGAAACCGGTAGGAGACTTTGTGAGACTACCAGACCCAGAAATCTCATTGTCCTTCATGTGACATGCTGCACCCACCACAAACCTCCTGAAGACAGTAGGCAAGAGGCACCCTCACCCCCCACATTAGTAAGGGGATACTGGGGTTCATTAGGAAAGGGAAGAAAGGGTTCTTCCAATACCGAGTCACTGGACCCCCTTGTCAGTAGAGGTACACCCTCTCCCCAACTCTCCTGGGTGGGTGAGTTTTAATGGGCCTGTGTTATGCAGGAGGTCAGACTACATCATCACCGTGCATGGTCCCTTCTGGCTTTAGGATCTGAACCGATGTACAGTTACACCAAAAACCACAGAGATCTGTTAAAAGGCCCTGCTTGGGTCTGCCAATATATGCAATTCGCAGCTTATTCTTTCACTGTATTTTTGGTTCATTGGCTTTTAAAGATTTAATGCTTATTTCGGTCGCTGAGCTCAGCCGGGGACACCCTGGCTGGGTCCCTGAGAGCTTTAACGTCCCAACAGTTAGCAGGAGCAGCTGGCTCATCCCCAAACACACACACACGACACCGAACAGTTCACTTCTCAATGCAGTTCCTCGTCGCGGGACATCCGACGAGTCCGTCTCACGGACCATCCCCCTTCCCTCCAAAAGGGCCACAGCACTAATGAGATCTGAGACCTTAAAGACGTCTGCGAAGAAACCTCTGATGGGTTAACTGGTTTTGAGGCCCAGGTGCTCAATGGGGGAAACTAAGTGCTCTTCCCACGAGGGTGCTGGGAAATTGAGGCTAGATCAAACGTCAAATGGAAACATGGAGGGGAGACGTATGGCAGGTTTTGTTCTGCCAGTTCTCAGTTAAAAGATACATTAAAGGAAGGGGAGAACAGTCAAGGAGATAGACACCGGCACAAGTGTAAGAACTGGCCAGCGGGAGCCACCCTTTGTTACTTCAGGGAGGGGAAGAATAAACGGACAGTGGACGATAATTGGAAAACTCTTGTGAGCAGACTCTGGCAATCACAGTGACCAGGGAATGGGATCTACCGGGTGTATATTGAGATTCAGCCACATTCCTCTAGACCAGGGGTTCTCAACCTGTGCCACAACTGGGGGTTCTTTTGCATATAAAAGCCAGGGCAGCATTTGGTGATAGCAAGCAGGGCAACTGCCCCTGGGCCGTACACCGAGGGCCCCGCAAAGCTACGTTGCTTAGGCTTTGGCTTCAGCCTTGCACGGCGGGGCCCTGGGCTTCAGCCTTGCACGGCGGGGCCCTGGGCTTCAGCCTTGCACGGCGGGGCCCTGGGCTTCAGCCTTGCACGGCGGGGCCCTGGGCTTCAGCCTTGCACGGCGGGGCTTTGGCTTTCTCCCCTGGGCCCCAGTAAGTCTAATGTTGGCCCTGCTTGGCGGCCCCCCTAAAACCTGCTCATGGTCCCTCAGGGGGTCCTGGACCCCTGGTTGAGAACTACTGCTCTAGACAAATCACTCTCCTCCCTTCCCTCTCTTTGTCACACCAGTAAAGAAGAAAGGGATCAGGGTAATCCCCTCAGCAGCTCTGACAGCTCCTGCCTCAAATGGGATTTTCTGGTTTTAACAGCTTAATCTGGAGAGAAAGATGGCACCCCCGTACTGGACCAGAGCAGGCAGCACCTAAAGGGTGTTTGCTTCACAGTCTCTGCAGCATGAGACAGTCCCTGTGTTCTGCTTTACTGAAACACCATGAACAAGCAGCAATAATGATACGTAGCATTTTTCATTGGTAGAGCTCAAAGAGCTTTAACGAAGGTCAGTAGTAGTAGCCCCATTCTACAAATGGGGAAACTGGGCACAGAGAAGTGAAGTGACTTGCCCAAGGTCACCCAGCAGGCCAGTGGCAGAGCTGGGAACAGAACTGAGGTCTTTCAGGTTCCCCAGGCCAGTGCTCTCTCCACTAGGCCACAATGCCTCTCCTACAATGTTTTGCATTGGACCAAGGAAATCTCTGGCAGACAATTAGATTCCTGAGTGGTTGAATCTTATCTACTGATAAGGTTTATAATGCTTCAGGCAATCAGAACTAAGCCTAACCATGGAATAATATAAACAAAGATTACCCTCTCCCGTGGCCCTGACCAGGTCTCTTCCCTACCCCAATCCTTTCCCTGGCTTCCACAGCCTTCCAGCATCAGCTACAAGCTATTCACTTCCATAGCTGTGCACAAATCCACCCCTGCCTGCACCTCCGTTCTCAACTTCACCTACACCTCTTTGCAAATGCTCCCTTCGTCTCCTTCACCCCATCCCTTCTTTCCCAACGCCCCCAATGCTTACAAGATCCTCCCAGTTAAGGTTCTCCAAGCATTCCCCAAGTCCTCTTCCAAAAACTCCTGAAAACCTCCCTGTACACCTTGAAGCATCCCAGCTACAAAGACCAAACCCCACTCTGCCTTCTGCTCAAGAGCATCCTCCTTAAATGGGACAGGTATTGTATTCCAGCCCCCTTCTCTTTGTAGCTGTTTATACTGTGCTCATCACCATGGTATCAGAGTCTCAGATGTGTCATGAACATCGCCAGCACTCAACTTTTCTGGACTCACCGCAGACAGAAATATCCATCCATCCCACACACACACACACACTCCCTGGACATTTCGCGATTTCTCCCTCTAGTATATTTCCCCAAGACTTGGTCCTGCCATGTTTTTAAATTCCCAAGAGATAGGACTTCCACCACTTTCTTTAGGCACTATTAATCTTTGTTTCAGAGTGGTAGCCGTGTTAGTCTGTATCAGCAAAAAGAACGAGGAGTCCTTGTGACACCTTAGAGACTAACACATTTATTTGGGCATAAGCTTTCATGGGCTAAAACCCACTTTGTGTTACAATAACACCTAGAGGCCCCGTCCTGGCTGCCGTCCCACGGGATGGGCACTGGACAATCTAACCTAATGACCGAGATGAATCACTGCGCCGTTGAGGCATGTTTATCTGTTGGCCAGCCCAAATCCCACTGAAGCTGCTCACTAGTGATAAGCTGGGTTGGGTAACATTGCACTGCACTGGTGACGTTTACACATCTGAGGCACCTCTCCCCCCGAAGTTGCTGCACCAACTACACACATACAGCAGCAGCTGAAAGGCACATGGTATATTGCAGCGGGGGTTGGGGGGGAGGGGAATTTAAATGTTAGGCAATACAAAAGTAAATCCCTACTCTTACGAAAAGTGCCAGAGACCATTAGCATAAATAACCCCAGGTTTTTAAGGTCTCAGTTATTTGGTATCTTAAACCTAGGGTTGCCAACCCTCCAGGATCATCCTGGGGTCTCCAGGAATTAAAGATTAATCTTTAATTAAAGATTATTGTCATGTGATGAAACCTCCAGGAATCCATCCAACCAAAATTGGCAACCCTAATTCCAGAGAATAAGCTGGCGAAAGGCCAGTTCTCGGAAGATCCACTTTGCCTGTTCTGAAAACGTACGCCCATTTTACCACCGAATTGAGAGTGGGAGACTATTGTCATCACTTTCTGTTCCAGCCGAGCTCAGACCACTGTCAGACACCCAGTCTGAACCGATATACACAAACAGCAATGCACACTGAGTTTATATCCTCTGTAAACAGCAAAATGGACAGTGCCCTACACGTGGGTCTGCACAAGTGCGTGAACAGTGCAAGTTTCAGCCCTAGCCCCCCCCCCCCCCGTGTTCGTATTCAGTGACCCCACGGTGCAC
This sequence comes from Platysternon megacephalum, assembly GCA_003942145.1. Lineage (NCBI taxonomy): Eukaryota > Metazoa > Chordata > Testudines > Platysternidae > Platysternon > Platysternon megacephalum. The sequence goes on along the minus strand of QXTE01000016.1, from coordinate 7,417,956 downwards.
ATGACCCTCGGCCTCCCTGCTGGCAATGGGGGCGGGGGGGAAGAAGGCTCGTAGGCCTCTATAGTTCACTTTGACTTGTGCTCATCCTCACTACTCTCAGTAACTGCTCCAGGCCAGGTCCCTGCGCTGGTTTCATCCAGCAGTAAATGGCCCCGCCCCTTCCGTAATGGGTCCCTGTATTGATTTCTGAGCATCCACAGATTCAAATGTGACAGGTTTCAGAGTGTAGCCGTGTTAGTCTGTATCAGCAAAAACAAGGAAGAGTCCTTGTGGCACCTTAGAGACTAACATTTATTTGGGCATAAGCCGTTACTGACTCAGGGGAGGAGGAGGGGCAGTCAGATACTGTAGCTCTCTGGGGAGAGATCTGACTGATATTCAGGAAGCCAGTTCTCAACGCAAGGAAGAGACCAAACACCGGTTTAAGAAGAGGGGCAAACTGTTTCTTAAAGACAGAAAGAAAAAGCAAGCAAGCATCTCCCTCCCTTTAAATTCCTCCAGACATAGCAATTTGTGAACTGCCTGATTTGCATCTTGTCTGGACAGTACCCATAGCACTCTATACTATTTAGTCTCTTCCGTGGTCCCAGCACCTGACGCAGCCACAGAGCCAAGGCCCTGAGATTTTGGAGGCAGCCCCACAAGCCTGAGAAACCTCATCCCATCCCGCCCCCCTAAAAAAAAAAAAGGCTGGATATAGGCAGGTCTGTAAGTACCATCCTCATCTTTTAATCTCCTTTCTCTTCCCACACTCCAACCAGCTGCACAGTCTGTTCTTGTGCCAGTGACTATCTATATACCCCCAGGACATCCCCATTCCTTTTAAACCTGGTCAGTAACACTCCGTCTCCTGTGGAATACTTCCTGCCTTCTTTATGCCCTATTTTTTCTGGGGATTGCCGTGAGAAAATTCAACGGCACTGCAATGTCACTGTAGCCGGGTCCGAGATGGAGTCCTCCAGGCTTTTTACCCCTCTGAACTACTCCTCCCTTTGCAGCACAGCCAGGAAATCAGGAGCTGAAAACAGCCAACAGTCTGTTAAAAATACAGCCCTGCCCTTGCCATGTGAGATTATTGCTTAAGCATGGCTTCCTGGTAAAGCAGCAGGCACTGTAGTGAAGCATACGGACCCAGAAGAGGGCAGCTAACGGGCAACGGAGTCCAACTACTGCGATATAAAACCGAGTCACCATACTCTCCCCCCTGCTCGAAATGCCACCCTTCTCCCAAAGCCCAGCCCAGAGCCCCACGTCTCTTCCTGCCTGCCCTACACTACATGCTACCAAGACCTTGAAGATAACACAGGCTGGTTAAAGCATGAGAAGGTGCCTATGTTACAGCAGATTCCTCCCTGTGAGTCAGAGGAGAGCAATGCATTTCAGATTCTCTCCAGCCCCCAAGACATTAACAAAGTAGACTCAAGATACTAACCAATGCAGCACATCCGGCGCACCAGGTGTGCGTTCAGCTCCCTCTCCCCTCTGTAGATGTGCCACATCTCCCCCGCTTGCTCTCAGCCTCAGCAGAGCTAGGTCCTCAGTGCGCCACGGGGCTTTTGCACTGGCATCCTCCACAACCGAAACAGGAAAAGTATCTTCAAGTCAGTCTTGCGTGTGCTGGCTGGGTCCGTCCCAAGCAAATGTCTCTTCAGGTCTCCACTGGGGCTCCGCCCACCATTTCCTACCGCCTGCTTTAAGACACAGTTCCCTTTCAGGACCTTGTTCCACAAGCCCATCCAAATGTAAACGGTTCACCCCGTGGAGAGGAGTTCTCCCCTCATCAAGAGGAGAGCGCAGACGCTGTCACTCTTCCAGCCGCTCCCCGCTTGGAATGGCAGGGGAAGCACCAAGACCCAGAAGCAAAGGGGACTTACTGCCTTGTAGAACAACTTTACACAGCCACTGGGCACAACAGGCCTGCGCCTGCAAAACCCCAAACAGCCACCGCTGGGGCAGTTAAACTTGCCACTGGTCATTCAGAATCAGCACAGACATTGCCTCGCATCCTGCTGAGCCATGCATTAGGCTAGTCCTCATGACGAGTGGCAACATCCTGTGTGAAGCAGCCACGGTCCCCAGTGTCTTCTCTGACCCAGGCAGATGCAGACAAGAGCCCCTTGCAGAAGGGGGCTTCAATCAATGTGAAAATTCAGTGCCCACATTCTGCGGACCAAGCTCCCTGACGTGTCAGGCCGATGCTATTCTTCCACACAACAAGGAAAAAAAAAGTTACTCGCCACTCCAAGGTTCCTGGAAACATGCAAGAGGCATTCCACAGAACAGCATAGCTCCAGGGCATAACAGAAAGGCAGAGAGGGTAGCTCACAATGCAGGTCACACTGACTCCAGGTACCTGGGAGGAGATTTTCCAGTATATCTGCTTTGCATCTGAAAGCCCAACAGGTCCAGCTTACTGTCCCACCGTGCCTGAGAGCAGCACCCTGAATGCAGCAAGGCCCAGTCTCTGCACTAACCCAGCACACAGGCTGTTGGTTTGTTTTTCCAACTTGTTTTTCAGTTCTTGGTTAATTGCACCAGTCTCGCAAACTATGACGTGAGAGAACAATAAAGGGCTTTTTCATCCACACTGGCCAGCCAGCAGCTTCTTCACAAATGATTTCCCCTGCCTCGAAGTGCCAGAGCTCAGCATCAAACCCTCTGGCTGCAGGCTGTGATCCTGCACACAGCGAGCTCAGAACGGCCGCAGGAGAGATAACAGGGGCTGCTTTACCGCTGCTCTTTCCTTTCTTCTTCTAAATAGAATTCCTCTTCAGACCTTAGGCTGGTTTGAGCCCTGCCGTCCTCTCCAGAGAGGAAAAGACACTTTGCCCAGGAGCCGGATCCAGCATGCCCCGGGGCAGACCAGAGCAGGCAGGGCGAGTAAAACTTTAGATTTTCTTCTCCTGTGGAGCGTTTGCAGGGGGCAGCTTCCGGGACCTTCCCCTGGAGATTTCTGCAGGCAAGTAGCTCCTGAGCCGGCTCTCTCGTCTCTGGTGCGCTTTCGTAATTTCACACCGAAGATTCTTTTGCCCTGTTTTACCACCTCTGGGTGGTTCTTTAATTCTAATTACATTACACCTCCCCCACCACGACTACCCCAGGAGCTAATAATAATGCCCTGTTACTTCTTGCTAACAATATTAAGTCATTGTAAGCTTCTCTCTCACTGGCTAATCTTTTCCAGAGTCACCCTGATAAGCAACCTGTTACAGCTCCCCCTCCATTCCTCTCAGTTCTCCCTCCTGCCTAACAGGCTCTCTGGCTGGCTTTCCTCTGGCCCCCCCCAGCCCCGTTCCCTCACCACCCAGAAGATATCCACTCAACGGGCCTGGCATTCCAGACGAGAATAGCGGGCAGGGGCAAAGCAAAGCTGCTATTGTCGGCGACCTGGCCGGCATGCAGGGAAAGGACGAGAGCAGAAGAAAGATTCCAGCAGCAGAGAAGTGTCATACAGGACACCAGTCAGGACCAAGGAAACTAACAAGACAGATTCTGGCGCTGAGTCTAGACTAGTAAACTTCGATAGCCTTAATTCATCCGGAATATAACGGTCAAACCCGTAGAGAGGGAAAGGAGGGGTCAGCGGGTAGGGCACCAGCTTAGGACTTGGCAGATGTGGGGTCAAGTCCCTGCTCCACATGTGACTTTGGTCAAGTCACTCATCCACTCTGTGTCTCAGTTGCACGTCGGTAAAACGGGTAAACAGCAGTTCCCTACCTCACGGGAGTGTGATGTGCACAGGTACATGAAGAATCAGGAGGCATTCAGATACTGAGGTATCCGAGGCCATGTAAATACCCAAGTTAGAGCGAATCCTTAGCACACAGCACACTCAGCCAGATAGGGTCAGACACTCTGGTAAAAAGGCCTGTATCCTGTCTCTGCTGCATGCTGGTGGAGCCGCACTGGTGCAGAAAAACTCTTTCAGGTGTGTATTTCATGTATAATGCTTTCAGCTGCAGAGGAGTCCTTCCACACCAACCACGCCTGGATCAGAACCAGACTAGCTTTAAGCACAATTGCATAACAGTTTACCTCGCTGGCATGGACAAGGGTTTTTTTTTGTTTGTTTGTAACAATCTATAATATAATTGGCTGGCACAGCCGTGAGCCCACGGTGGACAGAACCTCAGAGAAACTCCTGACAAGTGTCACAGCAGATATAATCTGGGCTAAATGAGCATCAAGCAACAATTCCTGGAAACAAATCCATGCTGCTCCATGTACTAACTGGGCTTGGCTTAGCAGTTTGTTCTGGAGGTCAGAGCCTCTGCAGGACCAACCACTCTTGTCCTCCTGATCATTTAACAGATTACACCCTGCTGCCATGGCCAGGGCCACCTCCTCTCTGCCTTTTCTACATCAAATCTCATTCCGCCGACATTCCAAGGAAGGTGCTAAGATGAAGATCAAAGACAAGTCAGAGGCACCATCTGTTCACCTCTGCAGGCATCCTTAGTGCCGACAGCTCTACCAGTCACCAGAAGTAACAGAGCTTGGGGAGGGGAGACGATCACCCCTTAAGGAAGGAAGGCATTTAGTTCCACTGTCAGTCACTGATGCCAAACCCAGCTAGAGAGAGAACCTGGGCTTCTTTGGGTACAGTGTGGGAAAGCAAGAGAAAAGGTTTCTCCTCTCTCCCTAGCAATGGAGTCTAGCTGGGAAAGTCAAAGCTAAACTTCCCTCTCACCCCAGACGAGGGCCAGGCCTTCCAGGATGGGGTTGGTGGAGTGGTGTAAGGAGAAGACCAAGACTGAAATGAACAGGGTGAATTCTTTTTCACATCCTCCACCCAATAGAACCACCTCCAGGTCAAGGTTGTGACTACAGCCCTGCGTGGATACAAAATCTGTATCTGCATCCGATCCCCGATCCGCAAAAATGGTCTGCGGCTATAAAGCCGATATTGGCGGATTTTCAGGGCTCTAGTTGTGACCAGGTACCCAAGGGAGAAGGATTTGACACTGCTCATGCATTCAGTTTTCCACCTTTCAGATCCTGATCCCCAAGTTCAGGTGTGCTCTGTTCTGTGGGGGCAGGGGAGGGGAGTGAGCCCAGCATGGACGTCCCTGTACACATCTGTTTTTCCTAACGCTATTTCAACAGGCACACCGCCGGCCAATCGTACGTCAAGGAGACGAGCCTAGATCCAGTTGCATTCCCAACACAAAGCCAAGCCCCCGAGCCGGGGGCAGAGACCCATCCAATGGAGCAGCAGCAGAGCCTGCACCACTAAGGGCAGCACAGACAGTAACTCTGCACTGGGAAAGGAAGGCCTGCGGCCCATTCTCCCTACCAGAAGCAATTCGTAACTAGCCTCTTCTAAGCTGTTGCTCCCCACGTCGGCTTTTCCCCATTTGTTTCAGAGAAACGCCTTCCAAGCCTGCCAGATTTCCCCATTGTCCACACGCTGGCTGGGCTCCCTGGCTTCTTTCAAGTACTGATGACAACCTGAGGAGGAGTCTCGCCCTCCCTGGACGGAGGGGAGCTCGGGGGAGGGGGAGTTGTATTTATCAGTCAGGTCAATTTTCAAAATTTGGCCAGTTTGGAGAAATCCACTGAGTACCGGGGCAGGCAGGTGATTTTATTAAAGGAGACGTGAACAGGAATTTTAAACTTCAGCTTGCCCTTTCGGGCTTCTTTCTCAAGGAGAAAGAAGGCCTGAAATGTACGCAGAGGTGCTTCTTTCTAATCTTAAAAATATCAGGGACATCAAGTCTGCTCTCCCCTAGCTTCACTGGAGCATCTCTCAGAGGCCCCAAGGATGGATACTGACTGACAACTCCTTATCTGAAAGAGTGGTGTTGTTGACTAACCTCAGGGACCCATGGAAGTTTTTCTTAAATAGATGTTGATAAAACAAGAGAAGTTTTAAAACATCTGACTAAAAATCCCATCTCTTCTTAATTGCTCAAGTTTTACTCTGGATCTGGGTGGTGTCACCATTTCACTAGTTCTCCGGTCACCATATTTTTCAGTCTAGAAGATTTGAATTACTAAGGTAAAAAACAAGCAAGAAAAAGAAATACTTTGGGGGGGAAACTCTGCTGCCCTTCTGTATAAAGTTATTTTAAAAGGGCATACAGTACATTCTTTTTTGCAGGTCACCTTCTCTATACCTTTTAATTGTTCTGGAATATGGGGGAAATGGAATGGCTCAGGAATACAGGGGTGATTAAAATCTGTGTTTGCTACTAATTTGAACGGTGGCATGAACACCACTGAAAGCAGAGAGCTAAATGAAGAGGATATAGAGTTTAGAAATATGGATGGGAAATAATGTGATTCAACCTGGAAAAATGCATGTAAACACATCTGGTGGAAAACCAAACAGAGAGAGAGATGCCAGAGAGACAGGAGTTGGAAGGCGTGTACAATAACTATATGGCAAAAGATGTAAATGCAACTAAGGAGTTTATTTATACCAGGTAAGCTACTATGAGATTACCCTGATCTTCCTGCATGCTTGAAAGGGAGCGAGTTTGCAATATGCAGAGCTAGGGGAGGATAAGACATGATCTATACCAAAAAGGGAAAATTAGGCTATTTGCTAATATAAAGGAAAACATGGATCAGATGGGGTTCACTTTTTCCATCACCTACAGTTCAATAGTTTTTAAAGAGGAGGGACAGGTTCCTCCGATACACCGAAGAATAGAGGTTGCTGAGTTATGCTGGGAGCTGGGAGACTGGGAAACAGATAGTATCTCTAAAGAAATTAAATCCGCAGGTGGTGTGGAGACAAACATACTGCCAAGCAAATCTGTCTGAGGCAGCTTTGACATTGAAGAGATTAAGTGGGGAAGGGTGACTGGGTTAACTAGAGACATTACAGCTAATGCTCTGTTTAGAGGCATATACTGTATAATGTATAAAAGACGGATAACAGCATCTTTCCCCCACTAAATTCACCCCAAGGAGTCCAAACCAATCTATATGGTGTTTCCCCTCTGGAGCCAGTATCTTCACCCATCTGGTGTGGGAAATGGCCTTTTAGGTTTAATTTTTGGAAGAAACAATAAAATACTCGGAGACGTTACCAAAAGGGTTGGGGAACTGCAACACGCCGGGTGAGATAAAACTATCCCCCAGCTGTTGGCTCCCGGACCACAGCCTAGAGCCAACGCGCAGCTTTTGAGGAAGCAACACAGGAAAAAACTCAAGGTGGGCAAACCTAGCGAAATGTGGCTGCACTTTGTAACCGATGCGTCAGCTGCATGGATGCAACAAAACAGGCCCAAGCAAGAACGTGACAACTGTGCGACTCTAGTCAATCCCAGAGCACCATCAACACGGATGTTTGAGGAGAAAAGCAGGGCTGCACCTTTTAACTCCACTGAAATACATGGGAGTGGAAGAGAGGGAAAGGGACAGGAGAAACATGGGAACAGCTGGCGTGTTTCGATAAAAAGCTAAAATAGACCCAGTGTGCGGGGAGAGCATGGACTGTATTATTATTACTGTTTATCATTCAAGCATTTCCATGTCTAGGTTCATTAGGTGCAGAAAAGAAAACAACACACCCTGTTCTCATAATAAAATATCCATTTGACTAGAAGGCCGTGAGGTTCATTCACAAGACAGGCACGATGGCCTTCCCACCTAGTGTGTACTGGCTGACTGCCCCTGGGGACTCACTCCACTCACTTCCTGGGCCTCCTTTCCCCGAGAAGTCCAACTCTCAGCCATTGCAGTCTATGAGCAACAGGTGGTCCCAAGCCAAGCTTTGGAGGGGTTCTGATCCAGATCCAAATTTTGATCCGGTCTCTGTAATAGGCTGAACCACAACCCCAGAGCCAAACACTTCCAAACTTTGGGAGCTCAGACCGATTTTTACAATAAGCGCGTTATCCAGCAACATGCTCCGTGCATCTGTTAATTGCTGTTACTCAGCACCTGGATTGGGTGTTACTCAGCACCGAGGGATGCCATAGCAAGGAACATCACTCACCATCCCCAGCCATTAGATAGGGCTGCACTCTGGTTGCTCCACTGCCTCCCAGGCAGGTACAGGGCTGTCGCTCTATCCTGCTCGACCTGGTGACCTGCCCAGGAGAGATCACCAAACAGCTGGGGCATGGTAGCCACAGAGGGAACAAGGAAGGGTAGGTAGCCTCTTCCCACCTCCCGGAGTGTGGGGAGGAGTCCTTTTGGGTTGCCTCCTGGACATGCTGACTGCAGAGAATGTAGGGGTGATGCTCTGTACCTCGGGGGAACACCCTACACCCCCATGTTCATCTTTATAAAATGATTGTGTGGGATCCAACGCAAAGTTTGTCAGGTTGGGTGTCTTCAGAAGGCTCATAATGCACTGAGCATGGTTGTTATGGTGATGTTATAGTAATTGTTACAGTGATGTTATTGTGAGGTTATAGGTTATAATTTCATGTATATAGGTATGAGGCTGAAAATGTATCCTCATGGCTAAAGCAAGCTCAGGCAAAAACTCTCCAAGACCAGAGAGGCAGTTCACACCTCATCATGGCATGGATGGGACAAACCCAGCCCAGCCTCACAGGAACAATGGACACTGGCTTTGCCAAGCAACAAAAGAATGGGTTAGGCCCTGGAGGGAATCACCCCCTTCCTTTGGGCAGTTTGGGACTGTAATGAGGTAATGCTCACCTGACTCTGAAGGGGGAGGAGGGGCAAAGCCACAAGGGAAGAAAGGACATGATAAAAGGGACATTTTGCCATGCTCTCTCTCTTCTGCCTACATCTACAGACACCACCACCCCCAAGCAACTGAACCACTGATCTGAAGAAGTGGGTTTTTTACCCACGAAAGCTTATGCCCAAATAAATCTGTTAGTCTTTAAGGTGCCACCGGACTCCTTGTTGTTTTTGTGGATACAGACTAACACAGCTACCCCCTGATCCTGATCAAAGGGGAGAGCCTGGCTGAAGAGCAGCCAGCCTGTGGTGAGAAGCATCTGTATTTTCCACTGCATGCATTCAATGAAGTGGGTTTTAGCCCACGAAAGCTTATGCTCAAATAAATGTGTTAGTCTCTAAGGTGCCACAGGTACTCCTCGTTCTTTTTGCTGCTACAGACGAACACGGCTACCACTCTGAAACCTGTAAGTTTGTCAGGACACTGAAAGTGTTAAGATCAGCTTAGAATGCGTTTTGCTTTTGTTTCATTTGACCAAATCTGACTTCTTGTGCTTTGACTTATAATCACTTAAATCTACCTTTATAGTTAATAAGTTTGTTTGTTTATTCTACCTGAAGCAGTGCATTTGGTTTGCAGTGTGTCAGAGACTCCCCTTGGGAGAACAAGCCTGGTACATATCAATTTCGTTGTTAAACTGACAAACATATAAACTTGCTGCGTCCTGTGGGCATAACTGGACACTGCAAGACGGAGGTTCCTAGGGTTGTGTCTGGGACCGGAGATATTGGCTAGTGTCATTCACTTGCAAGTAGTTGGGAGCAGCTGACATGCCAGAGGCTGTGTGTGAACAGCCCAGGAGTGGGGGTTCTCACAGCAGAGCAGGGTAAGGCTGGCTCCCAAAGTCAAGGATTGGAGTGGCCTAGCAGATCACTGGGCCAGACAACACCAGAGGGGAACGTCACAGCAAGTGAGAGAGGAAGCCCAATTTCCTTGGAGGGGTAAGAAATGTAAATGGGCAAGAGCAAAAGCTGAAGGAGTGGGGGGGTGAGGGCAGGATGGGAGACAGAGATACGGACTGGATGGGAGAGAAAACAGGAAACATCCAGAAAGAAAGAGATTGGGTTGGAGTGAAAAGGACAATGTGGAAGTGCAAGATAGTATACTATTTAGCACTTGTCTAAGGCTTTACATTTTCAAAGTGCTTTATCATCAGCTGATGAATCCTCATGGCCGTGTGACATGGGCACACATAATCCCTATTTTGGGAAACTGAGGCAGACAGCCTCAAAACTGCACAGTGAGTCAGTGGCAGAACACAGACTAAAAATCAGGAATCCTGCCAGAGCTGTGTCCCCACCACAGGACTGCGCTCTATGTGTATGCTCTGACAAACGTAGAGTTTATTGTAACAAAGGGCTCTGGAATGGATTGTCTGTAAAAGAAAATGACAAGAGCCCGGCGCAGAACTCAATGAAAATTTTGAGCATGCCCCCAGGGTCCCTTCCCTTCCCTCCCCATCCACCCCCTCCACACCAAGGCTCCCCAGAGACCCTCACTCTTTTCAAAGTGCTTCCAAGCAACCCCCTCTCCTGTGCCTCTCACACCCAAGCAGAGAGACCAGAAGAAAGTTTAGTAACAATTATTTAGTCATCTCTGTGCCCGGACTCACACAGTGCCAGCCCTGACTCCACCCCACGGCAGGAGGAGAATGCTGCCTCTCTCAAGGGGAGAGGAGGACAGAAAGTGAGAAATTCAGAGTAATTCCCTGTGCTGGGAGAGACCAGAAGCAGCAGCCAGTACGGAAAGTGTGTGCACTCTTTTACCAAAGCTGGGGCTCCCAGATGATGCTGGACCCCACACGGGGCTGCAGAACCCAGCCCTGTGTCTCAAATGCCAGCAGGAATCACCACCTGGAGGAAGGAACAAAATCCGTACACCTTTAACAAGTGGACGACAGCCATCTTGGTTCCTCGCTCTCCCCCTCCTGCAGGCACATGCCACATGACCACCCACCCCCTTCGCACTTCGGGGGACTTCCTGGACTCTGCTCGCAGCCAAAGCGTGACGAAGGGAGGCAGGAGGTGGGAGGTATGAACCCGATACTCTAAGGGCAGGAAGAACGGTACCTTCTCTCCTCCGTCTCCTCAAGTACAAGATCCCAGCGATGCCAAGAACATGACTCAGAACAAAGACCGTGGGCGGCAGAAAGGTCCCATCCAAAAGAGGCATTGTCACCTCTCCCCAACCTGGGGGCCTCCGTCCCGTTTCCACAAGCCCTGGGCTCTGGGTCCGGCTCTAAGATCCTTTCTGCTGAGGTTACAGCTGCATGGTTCGAGCATCACAAGGGAATGGCAGCGAGAGGCAGGCGCGGAGCTCACAGAAAGCCATCACCCGCAGTAACTACAGAAACTTCCTGTCGGTTTACACCAGGCAACTCTCCCTCTTGAGAGCTCCAGAGCCGGTCTCCCTCTCCCCCTCCCTAGGCAGGCCCAGTTACAGCTGAAGTATCAGATAAAGCCCCGGATCTCTCCACACAGGGCTCAGCGAGAGGGAGAGAGAAAGTGAGTGTCAGGCTGACTCAAACATCTTTCCTTGGCATCCACTAAAGTGATCTGACTTCAACCCCCCTTCAAGAGAGGGACGTCATGCTCCTAAATTCCCATACCTAAGCCCATTGGAATGCCTGCTCGCCGCGAACACGGGCCTAGCCAGGGAAAGAGGAGAGACTCTGCCAGAACAGTGAGCAGCGTCTGCCTGGGGGATACAGGCTTTAAGGCCTGAGGCCTGTCTCCGTGGCCCAGATTGACCTCGTCAGAAACTGTCCCTTCTCCTGGATCAGAGACTCAAGTTCAAGAGGAGAAAGGGGGGGAAACACACCGTTATTAGATCACTTTTAAACATTTCCAGGCGCGCTGAATGCAGGCATCGGGCTGATTCCATCACTGGAGTAGGCTGGGGCGATTCCTCTCACTTCCACGGAACTGCACCCTGCTTACATCAGCACTGAATTTGGCCCATCGTGTTCCCAAACCTTTATCTTAAAGATAGACTCTCTCACGCCGATTGGCTGTAGGACAAACCCAGTATGCTGCGGCTCTGGGGCCAGCACTGAACAAGGAGCAGCCGATTCAGAAACGAAGGTAGCAGTTTGGTATCTTTCAAAGACAATGGAGGCACACTGCACCCTTTGTTTGCACTGACTACTCCGAGTCACCAGGCAGATTCGCCATCTGAAATCGGTGCCAGGCAAGTTACGAGACAGCGCACCATTGTTTCAAATAACTTGGTTTGGAGCCCACTGGAGATCGTTTGTGTCTTTTAAGGACATCTCCTGGACATGAACAGGAAACAACCGAGATCTGATAATTTTAGTGTCAGGACATCCTGCTCCAAGCAACAGTAACATAAGCGGCGAAGCAGTTGACGCTTCATTTGAAGTTCTCTCTCACACGCACACACAAAAATACCAGGTTGGGTAGCCTGGCTCTCCATTGTTCCTCACTTCTGCCTACAATTCTCACCCACGTCCACTGGGCCCCTCTCCCTCATCATCCATTATGTAGAAGTGATGGTGCCTTTCACAGCGCAGGGATGGACAATAAGCTGAGAGAGGAGGACTAACCCTACAGGCTGTAGTTTTTAGGGGGGATTTATTGTTTGGAGGAGTCATTTACAGTCCATACATTTCCTATTTAATCTTGTACATTTGGGACAACTTCCATAAAGATACATGAACCAGGAAGGAAAATACAGAGCACACCATGCTAGTGTTAAACCTCTCCACGAATAAAAATGGGGACAGACCACTTACCCAGATTGGTTGGATAAACTGCCCAATAGGGAACAGATGGAAAAGAGAGGAAACAGCTGGGAGAAACGTAATCCACAGAGGTGGGCCAAAGAGACTGGAGTTTGGGTTTGCAAAATCACCCGGGTGGATCAAGCTTTAGGGTTGTACCCGCAAGGCGAGGTTCCAATCTCAGTTCAGTATCAGAGGGGTAGCCGTGTTAGTCTGGATCTGTAAAAAGCAACGAAGGGTCCTTATAGACTAACAGATGTATCAGAGCATAAGCTTTCGTGGGTGAATACTCACTTCGTCAGACCCACGCGTCTGACGAAGTGGGTATTCACCCACGAAAGCTTGTGCTCCAATACGTCTGTTAGTCTATAAGGTGCCACAGGACTCTTTGTTGCTAATCTCAGTTCAATTTCATCAGAAACCCCAAAGTTCTGGGCAGGGCTTCAGATAAGAGCTGGGGATTCCCCCATCTCTGTAACAGAATCTGCAGTGATTCTGGTTCTGCAACACCAGAAGTAGGGTTTCGTCTGGATCTAGGTTCCATTTTATCTGGACCATGAAAGGCTTAGAGGGAAGAGTGTTTGGATAAAAGGTTCCAGTTTGGAGCAGCAATATGGGAACGAGCACATATGGCCTCATTTTAGCTCTCGTATTAGTCATAGTGCTCCCAGCTATTTTAGTAGTTGACCATAGCTGGCGTTTAACTGGGTCTCTCTGATGTCCAATTTGCCATGTCTGCACTCTGAATATGCAAAATGAGACGCATCATTCTGTGCAGAAGTCATTCTATTAAGAAAAAACAACGAGGAGTCCTTGTGGCACCTTAGAGAGTAACAAATTTATTTGGGCATAAGCTTTCGTGGGCTAGAACCCACTTCATCAGATGCATGAAGTGAAAAATACTGGAGGCAGGTATAAATACATGAAAGGATGGGGGTTGCTTTACCAAGTGTGAGATCAGTCTACCGAGATAAATCAATTAACAGCAGGATACCACTTGTCAACTGTCTGTAATGGGCCCCTCTCTTACCACTTCAAAAGTTATTTTTCCTCCCATGGTATCCTGCTGTTGTTAATATATCTCTCGTTAGACTGATCTCACACTTGGTAAAGCAACCCCCATCCTTTCATGTATTTATACCTGCTCCTGTATTTTCCACTTCATGCATCTGATGAAGTGGGTTATAGCCCACGAAAGCTTATGCCCAAATAAATGTTAGTCTCTAAGGTGCCACAAGGACTCCTCGTTGTTTTTGCTGATACAGCCTAACCCGGCTACCATTCTATTAAGAGTTAGTATCTAACAATGTGCTATGGTTACTTGAGGTCTCATTGCTCCTTCGCTTTGCACAAGTGCTATTTGGGACAGAGAATCCCCTAGCCTCAAGAACGAGCCGCACATCGGGATCCTATTTCAAATCCTGATGCCCCAATATTTAAGCTCTCACAGATCATTAACCTTTGTAAGTACAGGCAGAGAGAATGGAGAGACCCAATTCTGGGATATAGCTCAATTTCCCACCCCCAAGTTGATGGTCATACACTCCGATATCCAATTGTTCCAACCTCACTCCAGTAAAGGCACCCTCTTCAAAGTCTACTGGACACATGACCCTTTAAACAACTAAATTTCTTTTTCAATGTGGATTTTCTGGGTTTTTAAAAAAAAAACTGATTCAGGCTCTGGTCTGAGATGCAGCTTGAAGGAAGTGATCTGATGAGGACAACAGCAGTTGATCCTTCTGAAGAATTTTTGTCCTGAAGGGGAGAGCCCTCACCACCCCATTAGCACGCAAGCCTGTTCCTTGTAAGCAGGAAACAGTGCATGAAACCACTAACTCAGACTGCTCTCGCCTACAACTTAATTGAGACAGGAACTTCTGCTCACTAAGACCGAGAATTGAGAGCTTCCCACATGGTCAGAATCTGTCTCAGGTTTGATTCAATGAGCCAAAGTGACAATGCTGCACACAACTGTTAAACCAAAACAGCCTCAATCCATGTAACAGCCTCAAGCAAGGCCAGAGGCCGGCCGGCCCAGCAGCACTTCAACCTCAAAACCTCACTGTGCTGCCAAAGCCGGCAAAAACGTTATTGTGTATTACACCGAGTAGCAGGATTTCATTCATACCTCGCAACACAGAGGCGGGGAGACTTGCATGCATTAGAACTTCCCTGAATCAAAATGTGGGCTCACCTCCGCCTACCCACTTAATGTGGAGACCCACCATGGGGCAACAGGTTCATTCCTGCTGTGGGATGTTTTCTAGAGCTTTGTTCTGTCTGACTTCAACTATCCCAAAAGACAGGGCTTCCCCACTCCCAGGGGGACTATTCCACAGTGTCTGTGATTGTCCTTTTTTACAGTGCTGGGTGTTTTCGGCGGAACAACCTGTCCGAAAGTCTTCCTCATCTTCAGTCTATGTTGTCGCTTTAATTCCAGCCTACTGCTAGCTCTCTGTGCCACCCTAAACAAACCCGCTTCCTCCTTGGTAATGCTACACCCACCTCCTACTTCCGAGGTATTGGGTGTCCCCTTTTCTGTCGTAGCCAAACTACACAGATTGAGCTGTTTTAGGCTCTCCAGCGTTGCTATCACCCCCCGTTGAAGGTGGGCAAGGAACACGGTGCTCATCAAGGCACTGTCTGGATGATGCTGTCAGTCTCTTGGACAGAGAAAACAGGAACACAAGCGTGTGCACCTTGATGTACACGATTTAAACATGAATTTGATGGACCCCCTCCATAGTTAAGGCTCAAAATGGGTGCAGGCGCACAGCAGCTGTCCAACGTGACAGGCAGTGTCCGAAAGCAGCAACACTGATGCATCTAAGAAACCCCTGCAATTCTCTCACCTCCTGTTGATTTTTACACAGATGGGTCAAAAAGCCTGGCCTCAGGCAGGTGCAATTAGGCAACAGAGTCACCTGGCCAGGACTAGCAGTGCTCTCTTTGCCCAGGAGAGCAGAGCCTCCATATGGACTGGAAACGGCAAGCTTCTGGCACCTGGTAGAGGAGAAACAGAACGGGAAGGTGCTCGCCAAAGGCTAGAAATGGAAAGAGGGAAAGGCAGGTGCAGTGAGAGAGATGAAAGACAACTCTAGCCACCAGGTTCTGTTCTTCCGGAGAGCGGAGCTCCATCTACGTCCCCCACAATGGTGTTCCACACAACGCCACGTCCCTGAGAGTGATGGAGCCCGCAGTCCAAGCCGTAGGGAACAAAGGAGACACTCGGAGAATTTAGGAAGCTCATAGGATCCCACCAGAACAGCTGGAACAGCAGCGCAGCAGAGAAACAGCCACCACGTCAACAGAAATTCACTCCAACAGAGAAAAGGCTGCAATGGAGACAACTGCACAGACTTCTAGGAGGCCTTCCCACGGGCTGGGTTAGGGCCCGTGTGTGTGCATCCCCATGGCACTGTTCACAAACAACCAGACTGCCAACCCCCGGCTTTTCAAAATCGGAGTCAGACGGCCCAAAATCATGACATTGGCTTAAAAGCCCCAATACTTTTCAAAATAACCCCCGGTGGGTTCTTTTTATTCATCGTCTAGTGTCTTTTTATTCATCATTTTCAAGTGTCTCTCTGCAACCACGAGGGCTAAAAACTTACTTTTTTAAAAAACAGATTGAAGCGGAGGTTCTCACGTGATCAGCTGCGGCTTCCCAAGAAACACCAAATGTGAGACTCACGTGAAAACGGCGAGAACGGGCCCCGCTGGCTTAATAACCATAGAGCTGAGAACGTACAGGAAGGCAGAGCGCGGCACGAATAGAAAGGTGGGGAAGGACCAGGTGGCGAGGAAGAGAAAGGGAAAGACAGAAGAGGGAATAAGAGAGAAAAGGACAATAGCAGAAGCAATAAGGTAACGGATGCAGGGAGTAAAGGAGGGAGGCGGCAGCCGGCTGCAGGGAGGGAGAGCTCTGTCTCTTTGCTATGGTGTGTAATTAACTGCTCCATCACCTAGGGATGTAGACAATACAGTAAGTAGATACTGTGTGCTGTGTGCCCTGCCACCCGCAGCAGAGATGGCATTGAGCAAACACCGCGCCAGAGGGCACAGAAGGGCAGCAGTTCAAGTCCCGGATCCTCCAGCCATGCCGTCTTGTCCCCCTGCAGTGGGCAGAGCGCCTATGTTTCTGGAGCGACCCAGCTATCTCAGCTCACCGCAGCCCCATGGGAACAGCCAGGCCAGATTTGAAAGAGACAGGCTGATTGAGCCGCCAATCAGGTTTCAGAGGGAGGAGCTGCCGCAGCAGACGTATCAGTCGATGTGAACATTTAATCTGCTAACCCCTTGTGTCCTTTATTTGGAGCCGGCAGCAAGTCGCCTGCCTCAGCCGATCCATGTCCAGGACAGGCCCTTACAGCCAGCACGGGAGGGACAGCACAGCGCAGAGGAATGAATTATGCCCTTAAGGGGGCAGTGCACTCTTCTGCAGACTCTGGAGCGAGGGACAATGCCGGTTATCAGCTCGCCAGGGCATGCCTACGTCTGGAGCGGGCGTACTGCATGGAGCGGAGTGAAAGGGCCAGAGTGCACTTAATTCCACTCAATTTAACTCCATCTCCTCTTTCTCTTTTAATAAAATAAAAATATCGACTGCATTCAGCATAAGCGAGTTTCAAGCATTTTCTGGCTGCTGCGAGAAACCGATAACGGGCTGGAATTCATCCGGCTGTGGGTGACACATCTGGACAAGGAGGACGCGGGAAATACTGGGAAGTGACCGAAATCTTATCTTTCACTGCGCTGTCACAGACTGTCCGACACCCTGCAACGAGCCAGCTCCGGAAACGCCAGCCGGACGCTCCAGGCCCTATTCAGAGCCCGGCAGTCGCGCTCAGACGGTGGCAGTGATAGGAGCCATGCCAGACAGGGCGCTTCTTACACCGCCCAGCCATGGAAACCATTCTACACATACACAAACAGACAGCTAATTTTAGGTGCCTTCACAGCGGCTTCTCGGGCCGAGACGGCGGTCGTTCTACTGGAAAGGAAATGGATGGGGGAAGAATGTGCATCTTAGAATTAAACAAGAACCCGAGGAGAAGAGAGAGAGACGTTGACTCCACACATGGGATTGTTCTGCGTTTACAGCGTTGTCTAAAACAGGCCCAGAGCAAACTCCAAATGCAAACCAATCCAGGAGCCGCAGCTGGGTTCTGTCACCACGGTCATACCTGTGCTTCTCAGCGGGGCCTGATCGCTTACTTTATACCCTGCATATCCCTTCTCTGAGGCAGGACACCATCTCGCCCATAGAACCAACATTAACAAGTGCGGCCCCTCCTACCACGCCCTGTCCTCCAGCTGCCCCTTTTCTCCCCGGTTGTAGCCCTACTCCCCAAGGATTTTCAAGCCACACCTGCAACACATCTCTTTTCTCCATGTGTAGTCTCTTAATTTCTCCCTCTGCTAGTCCTAGGTGGAGTATTCTATATTATACAGTGTTCTGCAACCGTTGGCTCGATTCCCGAATTCTGTCATTATACACATCCGTAATGCAGTGCGATTAATCAAAAACCAATCCTACTCTGCCTGAAAATACCGCCTTTCATCAGAGAACCTCAGCACGCTTCACCAGTCCCACTCTGTCCCAAAGGGAGCCAGGGCTGGACTTTTAAGGAGGACATGCACCCCACAAGCACAAACCACCACCACAACCGCCCCTAACTGCTGTTTGTGCTATTCATCCCTAGCTCTCCAAGCGCTTTACAAAGGAGGGTAGTCTCACTCTCGCCATTGTACAGATGGGGAAACTGAGGCACAGCACTGTGACATGACTCACTCAGCCAGGCCAGTGGCAGAGCTGGGAACAGAACCCAGGCCTCCTGAGCCCCAGTCTAGTGTTCTATCTACTGCACGACACTGCCTCCCATCCATCCCCTATGGACCAGGGCTTGAGGCAGTGCCCAGTGAATTCAATGGGAGCATTTCCATTCATTTCAATGGGCTTTGGAGCAGGCCCTAACATAAACAGCCAGCGGGGACGCTCCCAGCCGAGGGCCTTGTCTCATGCACAAACACAAGACAAACCCATTTCCCGCTCTGCCCCTCTGCGCACGGCACAGGGTTTAACAGAGCAGCAATTCCGGGTGAAGGTCGCATTACCCCCGTTTTACAGAAGGAGTAACTGAGGCACAGAGAGGTGAAGAGACTTGTCCAAGCCCACACGCTGAGGCAGCAGCAGAGATGGGAACAGAGCACAAGAGTCCCCTCTCACCACCATCACCACTAGACCATGCAGCATGTCGCACGGATAATTACAGAGCTCTCCTGGGTTTCTAACATCTCTGTTTCTGACCCCTAGGCACTTCCAGGTCATAGCAGGGGATGACTGCAGTCCAGTTACGGAGGGGGCCCGTGCCCAGCCACGTTATCCCTGCCTCACGGTGCCGCCTACAGGGAGAGACTGGGACAGCTGACCAGGTAACCCAGGCTTCAGCCATCACTGGACTGGTACATCCAAACTGGGGACATTAGCAATCTCTACAGATAGATGTCTAACTTCAGACTAATTTTCCTCCCGGCCCCCATCATCCCTCTGGCCTCCCTTCCCAGTACATCCACGCCACAAGACGGCAGCACTGGGAATACCGGCAAAGGGACCTGTATGCTACAACGCTGCCTAAACTATGCTGCCATTCCACCCACTGTTGGTCTTTGCAAGAGCTGGGTCGCCCCACAGCACAGCTTCCTCTGCGCCCTCGAGAGAGAGCAGGCAGCCACAGGCCTCCCCTTCCACTGAACAATCCCCTGCCCTAGGGCAGTCTTTCCATTCCAGAGCAGAGTCATGCCTTGGCTCAGGCCAGACTGTGTGGGGCTCAGGCCAAGTCTTCCCCCTTTCCTGGGGGTTTTCCTGGTGAGTAACGCTTCCCCATCGCATTCCCGCAGCGGCTGCCGGCTTGCACAGCATCACATCTCCTTATATGACTCGGGAAGCTGCCTGCCAGCAGTTCAAAGCAACCAGAAAGCAATCGCTACCCTGAAAAACCCCTGCTCCCAGCCCCTCACACAGAGAGGGGGCAGATGTTCCATAGCCCCTAAGCCACCCTGCCCACCTTTCTGCATGCCAAAGGATGGCCCCAGGAGCCAGGGCTGCTGTAATGAGCTCTCTCCATAAACCATCTTCTCTATCGCAAGCAGTTGGTTGCCCCCAGCCTCTGGTTGCAGTGGACTCACTTCCTGTCCGGTATGCTGCATGGGGAAGGGACCCAGGTGCATTCTCAGCCCAAGGCAGCTGTAGCAGGTTCCCGCCCAACCTAGTGTCAGACACAGGAAGTGATCCCGGGCCTGATGGGTGCAGGAGCCCCAGGCTCTACCCCCCTACCTAGTATGCTGCACAGAAAAGGATGTAAACAAATGTATATTAATACAGTACAGAAAGGGATCCCTATGCCCACGCGCTCAGTGCATTCCCTCCCGTGGCCGCCAGGTGGCGCAGCAGAAACACCAAAAACCAAAGCATCTCTGATTCAGGGAAACCGTCAGACACCAGCTCCTGCTTCTGGCTGGCGACAAGAGAGAACAGAACTAGCACAGAAGCCGAAAGATTCAGCCTAGTTTCCAGTTCTGACACATTTGCACAATGGCTGGCGCCTGGCTAGCAGCGGAGCTGCATATTAAATGGATGGAGGTGGAAAGAAAACCCCACCAAAGATGATCAAGGGGCTGCAGTACAGCTCCCATCAGAACCAGACCCCAGTTACTCTGGTAACCCCGACTCTCCCCCCACCCCCCAGCTCTTGATCTCAATTCTGCAGCACCCTGGGAACACAACGGCTCCTTTCAATAAGCACAACCAGTCGAGACTATAGAAAAAGGCTCCATCTCCTCCAGTGTATCATGCTGAACATAAAAGCAGCCACGAATACACTAGGGAAATTCTTGTCCCTTAGCCGGGGAAGGCGGCGATGATACGGATGCTGCTGTATTCATCTGACAGGGGGGTTTCACTACACAGAACAATGGAGAGGAATCACACACAGCTGAGTCATCCCACGGCTCGCCCGGAGAACACTCGGTTCACCGTTCAGTCTGGCATCTTTGCGATCATCTAACTCATCTAACACAGGATGTCGTGTTTTGCAAAAGCCCGTGTCTCAAACAACCACCACAATGGCTCCTGCTTCCCCCAAGGAGCTACCAGGTATCCCTGTAACCGGTCCTCTGTGTACACACACTTCCCTGTTTCATTCCAGGAAGCCAGCCTGGGTCGCAGGAAGGGCAGTGGACAGCCGCTGCATGATGAGCCACCAGCACAAGGGCAGAATCCAACTCATGTCTCCTGACTCAGCTCCCTCCGGCATCTTTTCCACCCCCCCAGGCCCTTTTTTAGTCTTGACACTGCAATGGTGCTGACTGAAGATGTAACTTGTGACTGTCTGGACAGAATGACAAGGTTTGGAGACACCAGCAGGCTTCCCATCCGTAAAGAGCCTCTCTTTTCTTTCCCTGGATAGCTTTCTCCTCTAGCGGGTTTGGGGCATTTTGAGAATCTCTGCCATTTTACAGCAGCTGGTCAGAACCGCCAAGGGACACAGGATGGAAGGGGCCACTTGAGACCAGGGATGCCCAGCTCACCCTGAAAGACCGACACCATTTCGCTTCTCAGAAGCCTTCCCGCTGGAAGCAAGCCAGGGACAAGTCAACCCTGAGAAACAAAGCAGCCTGCGGCAGTTGTTGTTCTCAGGGCTTCGCCCCTCAGCAGTCAGAGGTCACTGGACAGAAGCACACGCCTTACACAGGCACAGAAAAAAAAAATCAGTTCTCTGCATAACTCACCAACATGGCAACCCGAGCACCTGACCTATTCCAGGACTCCAAACCTTCGCTAACACACATGAAAAGCCCTGGAATCTGATCTCTTCCCTGCATGACTGCACCTCTCCACTCCTGTAGACTTCATCCTCAGGCAGACCGGTAACCCATCCACCCTCCTGCCCTCAGGGTTTCTAGTTAGCACAGTGGGAATGAGGAAGGAAGCCCAGCCAGCTGACTGAGGTGCCAGACTCAGCTGGGATGTGCTTTATCCCCAGGACCATGCACCCACTGCCATGACCCAGGCAGAGATGCTGAGGGGAGCAGAGCCCCTCTGGCTCGGGCTTCTAAATATCTCAGTAGGCTGCAGTAACTAAACATGAGTAAAGGCAAACACCGCACCTTCACAGCAACTGTCATTAGAAACAGGTAAACAATGGGGCAGTCAGAGCTAGCAAGACAAAGAGACACCTCCATGAACAAGAGACAAAGCACCCTTGGAAAAGGCAGGCTCTCTCTGTCTCGCTCTCTCACACACACACACAGAGCAAACCATCTGGCACAAACACAGGCTCTCTCTGACACACACACACTACACCCTCCTGCAAGCAGAGACAGGACTGTGAGCTATTCCAAGGCACACGAGCCATCACCACCTCTGGCACCCATACCGGGAGTTATAGGAAAGAAAATGAAGAGAACAAAGCTGACATTCCCTATGATCTATGTTGTTAAACGGAAGATGAGCAGACCCTGGCTAGCGCTTCCCTTGGGGCCTGCTAGTCTGGCAACTACCCACCAGTGCATTCTCTTTGAAATTCCTTTTACTGCAGGTGAATCACCAATTCCTACATGCACAGACAAAAATTCTGTCTTCTTCCACTTATGTCACCACCTGACAAACACGAAGGAAAGAGCGCAAAGGAGCAAGGTGTGGCCTACCTCCGACTCCAGATGCGTTCTCCCGGCAGCCTTACCTACACTGGAATAAATGCCTAACAAACACATTTGCCACCCCCAGTTCTGTCCAAGTGACAGCACCAACACTGAAGCACTTGTGCCATTAAGGTGCCAGAGACCACCATGTGGTGCAGACCTGCTCTGAGCCACGTTAGATGACAGAGTGCAGAATACCTGGAGGCCTCGCCATGCTAGCATTCTCATCATCGCTACAACTGGCTGAGCCAAAGCTACAGGTAGCAAAGCAAATTTTAGGGGGTGGGGGGGAAAGGATTTTCCCAGCATAGATGGGAATTATGCACCTCGGTGCAGTGACCTTGCAGACCCAGGGCTCAAATGCAGACTCTCTTTCAGAATCTTGGCCCGGCAATAACTGCGGGTGTTTGTGACACCATGATGCTTCTCACAACTTTTCGCACTTCTCAGCAAAAACCCGAGCTGCAAGGGGCATTCACTCGCGACTCGCCCCCACTCTCTTTCTGGTTGCTGCTTTAGGTAGCGCTGGGCAGGGTTTCCCTGTGGCAGGAGCAGAGGAAAAACGGTTTCAGGAGGCACCAGCCATTTTTTACTAACCTCTTACAAGCTTTTAAACTGAATGTTCCGCTCCACTGCGAGACCATTAGGAGTGAATGTTTAACTGCAAGGATCCCTACCCAGGGCCAGCTGAAGGGCTGCACACCAGCAAAGGCCAACCAGACAAAAAGCAAAACACCCTCCGACAATAGGAAATATTTAAAAGCACCACACGGTGAATTCTCCCCCCCACAAGTCTGACCAGCCCACCATGCTCTGAGCAGCAACCTCAGCCCTGGGACATTAAGAGCTAAACCTGCCAGCTGTCCAACAGGCGGTTAACATTAAAAAAAACCCTGAACTCAGAGGAACTCTGGCAGGGAAGTTCCTGGAAATAAGGACTGACACGCTTAGCATCAATTCCTCTTTTCAACAGGTGCTTGGCACCAAAATAATGATTAGATTTTTAAAAGACTTCCCTTTCCAGCATGAAACTGACCAGTCTACACACACACACAAACTGCAGTGCTTTAACCACAGGTGCAGTGTTGCATTGGTTAACTACATCACTGCAACATCCCACCTTTAGTTAAGCCAGTGCGACTCTGGGTACACCCACACTTCGAACTGGAGCTGAAACTTCCAGCTGGAGGAGACACCTGTGCTAGCTCTGATCGGGCTAGTGCCCTAAATATAGACGCGGAGTCGGGGTGGCGCGAGCAGCGGGAGGGTTAGCTGCCCAAATATGATGCCATCCGAGACTCTAGACACATGCTCAGGTTGCCAGCTCTTCCCACCACTCACACCACTGCGGCTACACTTCGGTTTTTAGCATGCTAGCTCAGAGTGCAGCAGTCTCTCCTCAAGCTGGAAATGGAGACACACAAGAGAAATATGAAGGAAAGGGTAGGTCCTCTAAGCAGGGATGGAGAGCTAAAAACAGACATCAAGAAGGCTGAGGTGTTTGATACCTATTTTGCTTCAGTCTTCACTAAAAAAAAAAAAATAATGATGACCCGATATTCAACACAACTTTTAGGGGGAAGGAATAGGTTAAAGAATATTTAGATGCATTCAAGTTGGCAGGGTCTGATGAAATTCATCCTAGGGTACATAAGGAACTAGCTGAAGCAATCTTAGAACTCTTAGCAATTATCTTCAAGAATTCATGGAGGACGGGTGAGGTCCCAGAGGACTGGAGAAGGGCAAACATAGAACCTATCTTTTAAAAGAGGAACAAAGAGGACCTGGGGAATTATAGACTAGTCAGCATAACTTCAATACCGGAAAGATACAAATTATTAAACCATCAATTTGTAAGCACCTAGAGGATAATAGTGTTATAAGGAATAGACAGCGTGGATTTGTCAAGAACAGATCATGCTGAACTGACCTAATTTCCCTCTTTGACAGCATTACTGGCCTAGTGGACAGGGGAAACCAGTAGATGTGACATATCTTGATGTCAGTAAGGCTTTGACACAGTCCCACATTACTTTCTCATAAGCAAACTAGGGAAATGTGATCTAGATGAAATTACTATAAGGTGGGTGTAAAACTGGTTGAAAAGGTAGTTATCAATGGTTTGCTATCAAACTGGGAGGGTGTATTTAGTTGGGTTCCACAGGGAGTCAGTCCTGGGTCCAGGACTAGTCAATATTTTCATTAATGACTTGGATAATAGAATGGAGAGTACGCTTATAAGATCTGTGGATGACACAAAGCTGGAAGGTGTTGCAAGCACTCTGGAGGACAGGATTAGACTTCAAAACAACCTTGACAAATTGGAGAATTGGTCTGAATTCAGCAAGATTAAATTCAATAAAGATAAGTGCAAAGTACTTCACTTAGGAACAAAAAAATCAAATGCACAACTCAGAATGGGGACTAACTGGCTAGGCAGTAGTGCTGCTGAAAGGGATCTGTGGGTTGTAGTGGATCGCAAATTAACCATGAGTCAATACGTGATGCAGCTGCGAAAAAGGCGAACATCATTCTGGGGTGTATTAACCACAGTGTCGGAGGTAAGACACGGGAGGTCATTGTCCCACTCTGCTTGGTACTGGTGAGGCGTCAGATGGAGTGCTGTGTCCAACCCCCAGCAACACACTTTAGGAAAGATGTGGACAAATTGGAGAGTGGCCAGAGGAGGGCAACAAAAATGATAAAAGGCTTAGAAAACCTGACCTCTGAGGAAAGGTTAAAAAAAAACAACTGGTCATGTTTAGTCTTGAGAAAAGAAGACTGAGGGGGGAGCTGATAACAGTCTTCAAATATGTTAAAGGCTGTTACACAGAGGATGGGGATCAATTGTTCTCTGTGTCCACTGAGGGTAGGACAAAAAGTAATGGGCTTAATCTGTAGGTGCGGAGTTGTAGGTTAGATATTAGGAAAATCTTCCTAACTCTAAGGGTAGTTAAGCTCTGGGACAGGTTTCCAAGGGAGGTTGTGGAATCCCCGCACTGGCAGTTTTTAAGAACAGGTTGGACAAACACCTGTCAGGGACGATCTAGGTTTACTTGGTCCTGCTTCAGTGCAGGGGGCTGGATGACTTCTCGAGGTCCCTTCCAGCCCTACTGTTCGATTGCTCTAACCCTCACTAGTGAGACAGAGATGGCTCAGGGGGCAAGAGGGCTGGAGCACTGGGAGATTGGGGTACAGAGGCAGCTCGCTCCCAGAGTAGGGCAAAGGGATTCCTGGGGGACAGATTCCTGGGGGCCATTACCCCCTGGGCTGGACCTGAAATGAAGCAATAAGTGAAACTGATTTCTGCATGATGGTGAAACAACAAGTCAACAATGTCTTTTCCCCCACATTCCTCCAGCTGCCGCAATTCCAGCTAACTTCCGGAGCACACTTGTGTGAAACCAGCCCCCACACCACCTACAAAAAGCCAATACAGGGCTAATCTGAGCCACAAACGGATGTGGAAGGACAGCGTTGCAGCAGAGGGCAATGAGGTTCACCTTGCTGCTGAAAAGAAAGGGAAGGCAGGCGGCCCAGGACTGGAGAGATAAAATGGTTTGTGTTAAAGCTGGAAACAAACATTATTCCTGATGATTTTCATTCCACAAAGCAAACAGCAAAGCTGAGCCACCACCTGGACACGGCTTAATCATTCTCTAAAAACGAAACTTGCCGTTAACCCTTCATCTGACCACGCTGACAGCCAGAGCAGACAAGGGAGCTCTCGCGGATCCTGGGAAGGAGACAGTGTCAAGAGCAGGAGGGATTTCTACCCTGGGCAGATATCGGCTTGTACAGTATTTAATCCCAGCGACACCTGTGTCCTGTCTCATGCCAATAGGTCAACCGGGCTGAAGTGCCTGGCCTTTGTCTGGCCACACTGGCAATGTACCCTACTGGCCATCACTGCCAGCGCTTAAAGTGGTCTGAAAAACAGTGGGAGGTCTCTCTTAATCTGGAGCAACCGCTTTGGTAAGATAGTGAGCAAAGTGCACCCTTCCGCGACCCGGCTTAATTTAAAAGAAACAGTGCCAGGCCTGTGACCCTTCGTGACCCCCACACACTTTAAGCCCTGCCCACTGCAACTTCCATCTCAACGTCTCCTCCCTGCGCTGTACAGACCGAGTGGGAACTGCTTGTTCTGTTAGCGTAGGTGCTGTATGGCAGAATCCTGCTCCAAAGACCTTACAGTCTAAAGGACACAATACAAAAGAAAGGCAAGGGGGAAGGTATCCAACACGCGAGCAGCGGCGTCAGGATGACTGGCACGTGCTGCCTTTTGTTTGTGGTACACACACAGATGCCCTCGGTGAGCTCTTTGTTGCAGGGGCCCATGGCAGATGTGGTTGGGACTTACAGGAAGAGGGGTGTGGCCTGGTGTCCCGCCAAGAAGGCTGTTCCGGGAACAGCGTGGAGATGGCCGGGGGACAGTCCTGCTGGCCACTCTTTCAGGACAGCCAGAATATTCGCAATCAGGGCTGGCAGCTGAGGCCTCCAGCAGGGGAATTTAGTAAGACAACGGTTCTACTTATCTGGGATGCACGGGGCTAAGAGCAGGAGAAATCCCTAAGCACATGAGCGAGGATTTCCAGTTGAGAGGTTTATGGGAATGTGAAATCCAGACTGGAGCTGTCTGGATGGTCCTGTTCTTTAGCTTGTGATCTCACAGAGACAGGGGGGCAGGAGCCTGAAAAGTGGGAAGGATTGGCCAGACAAGCTTCTGAAAATGAGCTTTGGAAACACAGGTTGTATTTCCTATTTTATCCAGAGAACATATAACCAGGCAGCACCTGTAACAGGCCATGCAGCCAGAGAGAGCCCAGTGATGCCCATAGCTTAGCTTGGCACACAGAGCAGCATGGCTAGCCATGGCATAGTAGGAGCCACTACAATCCACCCGCCTTCCCAGCGGCTTAGAAAGGAAGAGGAGGATCCTGCCCACTAGCATGCAGGGCTGTGAATGGCTGCAGAGCCCAACTGCTTCCAGAAGTCCCCGCTGGGGACACAGCTGGGGATGCACCACTCCCCCTTGGGGGTCTCTGCAGTTACAGCTGCAATACGGCCTTCTCTTCCCCTGGAAGGTGCCTGTCCTCGCAGTACAAGGCTGACTCTCCCTGCAGACAGCTGCTCACCTCTCAGAGCGCTTTCCCCTTAGTCATACCTCTCATGAGTGACCCCACAGCCACAGGAAGTGTTAAAATAACTTGGCAGGGCCCTGTTTTCCTTATCGAAAGCAACATAAAGGGAACTCTTCTGAAGACATGTCGGGAAAATCCACCCGGTCCCCAGCACCCTGCAGCTTGTAAACTGGAGCGCACACACGAGAGGAGCCAACATCCCCCGAGGCGCCAGGAAGCTGCTCAAACCTCCTTTTCTTGGGGAAACTTGCTTTTCCGTGACCTAGATTCTTTGGGCTTCCAAGGGGCTGTCTCAGCATCGACAGCTCCACTCCCTGCAGCAGCGCAGCGCCATGACAGACAGGGGGCAAGTACAGATCCCGGAGCCAGCATGCTTCATCCACAGGCAGCTCCCTGTACACCCTTTCCTTTCAGAGCTTTAACGTCTTCGGTGCTCGAGGGGAGCCACTGAGAAAACATTCTGCAAGTGAAACATCAGCCACTGCCCAAAGCCCTCCAAGTGCCCACCCCGCCTTGGCACAGCAGCGCCTCCCCACACCACTGCGGCTTCCCCCCAGTGTCTCACATACAACATAGAGAGCGTCTCCAGGATCCCTGCATACGGCTTGCATCTCTCCCAAGCCAGGACTTGGGTCATCTTCTCTCGGATTGCAAAGGCCTTGCAAACTGTTCCTAGCCACAAGCCCTGCACCATCCCGGATTACTGCACAGGAGTTAGGAGAAATGCAAAATGGTCATCTCACTTTGGGTCCCCTCTGAAATCGCACGGGCCTCAATCCTCACCCTCCAGCATGAAATGTAATGGTCTGCACTATACAGGAATCCAGGCTAGATGAACAAATGGTCCCTTTCTGGACTCAAACTCTATGAATCTATGAGCTCTGCACCACCCCAGATTACCACATAGACCCATTACATTTCTGCTGATGCAGGAGCTCAGTCTTTATCATTAAGCCCTTTTGTATCTCCCAAGCCTCCTCTTGGTTCCTTAGATCTGACAATGCTCGAGCTGGCAGGAAGTCACGCGGTATGTCTGCCCATCAAATAGTGTCAAGGAACTCCTGGCTATTCACCCCAGGTCTCCATCTACTCCCTGGAATCACAAAGAAAGGTCAGGGGAAGTTGGCTTCCAACCCAATGAACTGAGCAGAGGAGAAAGGGGAGGGGGAGTCCTCTGTGCACACAGGGATACAGAGAAAGAAGCAGGTTGAGAAAAAGAGACAGCAAAGAAGTGAGCGAGCTCTGGACCCAGAGGGGGAGAGAGGGAGACGTGGAGTGACAGAGAAAGGAGGAGGGAGGGCTGGATGCAGACAGTAATACAGAGATGCAGGATGACAGTGAGCGAGAAGAGGAGAGAATATGCTGAGGAGGAGGAGGAGTACAGCAAGATGCACGCTATGGAGGAGAGAAAGGGTGAAGGAGCTCGGGATGCACAGAGGAATACAGAAAAATGCAGGCTGATGGGGGAGGGAAGGGCAGTGCCAGAATCTGGAGACAAGAGGGACGCAGACTGACAGGGAATTAATTAAGTTCCGAGAAAGCAGCAGCAAAGTCTGATCCTTTGTGTGGCTCTCAGAGGCCTCGATCTCCAGAAACTAATCACAGCTTTCACCAGAGCTTTGAAAGCTGCCAGCTTGGGGGGGTCTCTGTGGAAGGCAGGAGGTCTGAGACCAGCCACTTGTGCTATTTTCAATGCTTCAGCGTAGCTCCTCCTGCCTCAATTAACTGAGTTTACGATAATAATGCTCCCACTTGTGGGGTTTGTGAGCTCATCCGTCCTGCTGAGCAAAAAAGCACCCACAGGAGGCTGCACTGAGCACCCACTTGCACAAGGCCATGCCACACACATGTGCACAACAACGCACACCGGGCACCCACAGCCAGCTCTCCTAGTGCTCATGCTACTGTGGTTGGCTCAGTATCTTTCCTGGAGGAGGGGAAAGGAGGAAGCACGGGACTTTTCCAGAGGCACCTCCCATCTTTTCAATCCACATCGTAATAAAGATATTACTACTTAGCATTTATATAGCACCTGGGCTTCAAAACACCATGCAGATATTGGCCAATTAATCCACACCAGGCCCCTGCCAGGCCCAGATGGAAAAAAATGATGCAAAAGTAGAGAAGTGACTTGTTCACAGCCACAGAGGGAGTCAGGGCCAGAGCCAGGGTTAAAACGTGGGAGCTCATGGTGCTCAGAATATTAGCCCAAGCCTCAGAATATTAGCACAAAGACAGATGACCACAAGGTTCAGTTAACAGCCCCCTCGCTGGACTCTGCTGCTTCCGCCATGCGGCCAGCTAAGATGGGGAAACTGATCTGAACTCAGCCCAAAGCATCCCAGTTCCCGTCCAGGTCCAGAACCGCACATTCAGGTCAAACAAGAGAGAGAAAATGGTGCCTCCTCGAATCCCCTTCTGGCCTACCAAGGACCTTCACACTGGAGGGTCCTAGATGAACTGTTCCATGACTGACCCAATGAGCATCGTAATCCCCCTTGTCTTGGGGGAGAACAAGCCAGACCCCCTTCTTGAGGACAGGGCTTTAGATATCCAATCCAGACCTCTGCACTCTGGCTGCCAGGAGCAGGTAGACGTGAGGAATTTCAAAGATAGTCCCACCTTCACTTGTTCCCTCTCTATCCTCCCTCCACCCCAACAGGGTTGAATGAACTGGCAAGTAATGTCAGGCCGCTTCCCTCTCTCCCCATGCTATCGGGGCAGCGTCTCTCAATGCAGGATCTTCAGAGGTCGCCCAGAGACAGGCTTCCCACAGCAGCTTAGGAAACAGGAAAGCCAGGAGAAAGAGCGAGGCTGCTTGAATCAAAACCCCTTTTCTGCTGGCTAACAAAAGGCCTGGTGTCTGCACAAACAGGCCTGTTATTCTAACGCCGACCAAAGGCTTCTTGGCAGCGAAAGAAATATGAAAATGTTAGGCTTGTGGGAACTATCTGCACTTTGTTTTGGGTGCGTTTGCTCCTTTGTATATTTATACTGCGCTCCACACAGGAAGCCCACTTCAGCCAGAACACACAGGGCACTTCGGCGAGTCAAAAATCACTTCTGCCTCTCTGCAAAAGTATGCTGCCCTGCAACAACTGTTTGTGCTGATGACCCTGTCCAGGAAAGGGGCTTTCCCCTCCTCCAGCTCCAGCAGAACCTTCTCCCCTTCCCCACCTCTCAGACAAGAGAGTAGCACTTGCAATTGGTTTGGAAACACTGGTGCAATGTAACAAGTGAAGAGAGTGTGTGTGCGCCTGCGTGTGCTTACGTGTGTTTTTAAGGGACCTACCAACAAAGGACAGCTGACAGAAGGTCTCCCATAACAGGCAGAACATCATTAACTCCATCACTGCCCTTCCACCAGCGCCAACTGTGAATCCTAAAACTGGGACTGAGCAGAGAGTTTGATCTTCAAGTGAAGGGTAGAGCAACGTGTGGGAGAATTCACAACATACATGAAACCTGTTCAGGATGCAAGATGTGCTAAGTGACAACCTGAAAGGGAGGTCAAAAGAGACGTACGCACTCTAGTGGGCTCTTGTTTTCCCTTACTAATAAATTGGACGCATCCATAAAACCTTGAGCTGTGATCTCATTAGACCTCACAAGCTAAGCAGTGTCCAACCTGGTTACTACTTCGATGGGAGACCTGCAGGAAGATGCTGGTGATTTAATAGGTGGCACTCTTCCCTTTGAGTCAGTACTGAACCAATAGGCTAGCAAGGAGAAGGCAGGCCACTCTTGGAAGAGCGGGTGCCAAAACTTGAAGGCCTGGCCAAATTCTGTTGCATCTGTGACTGATTGGAATGTGGTGCTCTTCTTCACTTCAGGTGTGTCTACACTGTGCACTAAGCCTGGACTGCGACTCAGGTTGGAGCCCACGCCCCATTCTATCCACACACAGATCAGTCTAACTCAGGTCAGCAAGCAATCAGGATCCATGCTTTAGGATTCGTTGGGGGTGGGTCAAAGCCTGAGTCCCACTGGGACTGGAGTCCAAGCCCCGTCATTTTGCAGTGTGGACACAGGTCAAGCCGCAGACCCGAGTCAGAAGGTCTGCGTAACGCTGTAGGTACGCACCAGCATGGCTGTGGAACCCAGGTCCAGCAATTGTAACCCCGGGTTCACAATGCAGTGTGGACACTCAAACACGGGCTTGGAGCCAACGAGTCCACAAGGCGAGGTGCCCCAGGCCAAGGCTTAGTGTGCAGTGTAGACATACCCTTCGTGGTCTACACTGGTGTGTAGCGACACTGTTAAACAGCTGCTGCGTCCCAGAGGTAGGCAAAGCCAGTCCTGTATACACAGTACGTAACAGCTTTGGCTTGAAAAAGGGTTGTCTAAATGCATGGTATCAGCACATTTGGCATCTGACTGATAGATGCCAGTTAAAGGTTCAGACTCTTGCATCATCCCTGAAATGGAAAGTCCTGTTCTTTCCACACTTGTTCTCCAGGAGCAGAAACATACCCCCTTTTTTTGAGTATGTGCTGCTCAGCTTGGGCTTCACTTATTACTTCACAGCAAATTTTCAACTGTATTTAATCTCCAGCTGCTATAGTCAGCTCCTCTCTGAACTAGGCCTTGAAGTGTCATGGCAGCGAGGAATTTGAGATTAAAAAATAAATAAAAAGGGCTGAAATCTCTGTTCCCTGGAGAGCCGCTCTCCCGCAGCGAAACTTAATCCCCATTAAAAAACAAATTAAATAATCTAGTTGCTAACATTTCCTTGCCTGTTTTGTCCGAGCACCAGTGCAGCATCATTCATTAGAGCGGCACCAGTTGATCCAGTCCCCCTAGCCCTAGTCCAGAACATGGCACATTCCTGCAGGGCTCAGTCAGACCCTTCCAGGGTGCGCACATCCTCCCCACCTGGAGCATTTACACCAGGGATCCGGAGTATCACCAAGGAACCCAGACACCGTGAGCACCTTGCCAGGAACACAGGAGCCTGCAGAGTGCTGCCATGGCAGCACGCTCGCTCACACCTTCCAGGGCCTGTGAAGGATAGAAATTAACCCACACAATGCTGGATAAACCATAATAAAAGCTCAAAGTCACTTTGAGATTTTGGCTTCGTTTGGAAAGGTGCCCCTCTACCTGCATCCAAGACCCCCTCACTTTATCGCCTCCCCGCAAAAAAGAAAACACCCAATGTGGCACAGGCGACATCTGTTAGATTCGGTCCAAAATACCAGACACCAAGAAAGTGACTCAGCTCCTTCCTCAGTCATGTGAGGTGAATTTTTCCTGCATCAACTATTTGTCCTGTTTTTACACGAAAGGCGCTCAGATACTACGGTGAGGGGTGACAGCAAGCAACTGAGCAGACAGACAGACAGGATACGGCAGGCGCACGTCCCCAGTGCTGATGGGCATCGGCATCCGTCTAGCCGCGGTAAGCAGTCGAATTCACGCTTCTCGCTCTCCTGCTCTTCCCCAATCAGAACGCTAGATGGGGGTTACATTCGACACTCCTGCATAACGCCCAATCCCACCAATACACAATGCTGGGGTAGAACGAGCCGGAATTGCGTGCCATGTTTCAGAGAAAAAAGGGCCCCACCCAGTGTTGGCTCGGAGAGATCTCCAGCTCAGACCTCTTATCACTCGCAGGCACCTTGGGTGGCTCAAATGCAGTCCCAGGACCAGCGCTCCTAGTCGAGGAAGCTATCACATGACCAGCCCAAAGTAAACACTGACGGGAACACCGGAACGCACAGGGGAGATGGCCTGACCTGCCCCCTGCCACTCTCTTTCCCCCTTCTCCCCTCCCCATTTGCCAGCCATTCTGCTAGCATCACCGCTCCCTTTCTGGGGCTTTCAGTGGCTGAATTCAGTGCCACATCAGAATGCAACTTCTCGCTGCGTGTCAGGATCAGAGTGGCCCAGACAGACAGGATTCCACACTCCCTTTTTTCCCCTCCACTAAGGCATTAAGACAAAGAAAATGTTTTTTCACAGAAGAAACCGAATGGATGACTCAGTTCAGTTCCCAAGAGGTTACTGCAGCATATACTGCCTACAACGTTCTAGTGCTTCAACCAGCCTACTGGTCAATGCCCAAATGATGAGGCTTCCACCACTTCCCTTTATTCTGCAATCGGATAGACCAGGGGTAGGCAACCTATGGCACGTGTGCCGAAGGCGGCACGCGAGCTGATTTTCAGTGGCACTCACACTGCCCGGGTCCTGGCCAGCGGTCCGGGGGGGCTCTGCATTTTAATTTCATTTTAAATGAAGCTTCTTAAACATTTTTAAAACCTTATTTACTTTACATACAACAATAGTTTAGTTATATATTATAGACTTATAGGAAGAGACCTTCTAAAAACGTTGAAATGTATTACTGGCACGCGAAACCTTAAATTAGGGTGAATAAATGAAGACTCGGCACACCACTTCTGAAAGGCTGCCGACCCCTGGGATAGATCTTCCTGTTACAGCTATTAGCAGAGCCAGGAACACCCTCCTCATGCTGGATTCACAATTCCCCCATTTCCACACTCCCAGAATGAGCAAGAGACTCCTAAGAAACCTCGGCGCTCCAAATCACAGCCATGTCCAACCGCAGCCACGTGGCCTGCCCATCATATTGCTAGGCTCGCTTGCAGCCAGGACATGCAAGACTAATCAGTGCTATTGTCACCCATTACCCCGAGCCTTGAGCATGACACACAACTGAGGCCTATCACAGGAGGGCCACTTCTGGAAGGTCAGCTTTGAGCGGATGAGTTGCTGAAAACAAGAGAAGCAAGTCCAACCAAGTAGTTGTTTGGTGTGAGTAGCTGACGTTGTTGGCCCAATGGATAGAGCACTGGACTGGGACTCAGGAGACCTCGGTTCTATTCTCAGCTCTGGCCTGCTGGATGACCTTGAGCAAGTCATTTCATGGCTCCGTAACTCAGTTTCCCCTTCTGTAAAATGGAGTAATGATACTTATCTCCTTTGGCCAGGTGCTCTGAGATCTGCTGGTCTAGGTATTATTATTCTCTCTCTCCACAGAGATGGATCTGGGGGAAAGCAGGATTCTGCAATGCCCGACAACTAGGCTTGTAAAGGAGACACCATGTTGAACATATGGTGCTGTTGCCAGAGAACAGATGGGGGGTTTCATCACCCATGACTTCAAAGCGATGACAGCAGATTCATCCCGGAACCCTGAATGGCAGAGGGGAGCTGCTACTGGCCCCCTCTAGCATCACTCCGAGCATTTGGCAGTCTACAATTCCGGGTTAACGAGGACACCTAAACAGAGCGAGTGACTCTCATCAGAAACTACCAGTTACCTTTCTGACCCCTCTCCAGCACTACAAGGCACAGAAGATTTAGCAGCATTGCAGCAGGACTGAAAGCGGCAGATTGGCAGAGACACAGGGACACATTTTATATAAGAATTCCTTCTTGTCACTTAAATCACCCCTTCTGGGGGAGGAGGAACAGAAGAACAGCTCTCGCTCTGAAGAACATGCAGGTTCGACTGTGACCTTAGATCCCACTCAGGCAGAGGATAAAAAGTGCCGTGCAAGGGGACCTGAAGAGGAGAGATGGAGCCTTTCACCTCTCAGTCCTCAGGTCAAATCCAGCTTGCGGCAACAAAGTCATGACCATCTGCAGGCTGTTCGGTGGCTTCTGTGAAACTGGCTCAGGGGTCTCAAGCCAGAGTCTAGTGGACGAGATCCCAGTTACAACACAAACCACCACCAATGCCTCCCTTTGCTATCAGCCTCAGCCAGAGGCAGATTAGGGGTTTGTGGGGCTCTGGGCCAGAACAAGTGGGGGTCCCTCCCCACCCCTTCTACCTGCAGTCCACCCAGCCAGCACTCCTGCTGGGGAGTGGGGTCAGGGCGTGGGGGCTTCCCCTGCACACCCAACGCTCCTGCTGGGGAACTGGGTCAAGGTGCGGAGTGGATGGGCGAAGAGGGTCGGCGTGCGGGAGCCCCCCAATTGGCCAGGAGCCCCCAGATACGGGCCCCATTCACCCAGTGACTAATCCGCCACTGGCCTCAGCAGAGAGAGAGAGAG
This sequence comes from Platysternon megacephalum, assembly GCA_003942145.1. Classification (NCBI taxonomy): domain Eukaryota; kingdom Metazoa; phylum Chordata; order Testudines; family Platysternidae; genus Platysternon; species Platysternon megacephalum. The sequence continues at coordinate 7,382,666 of QXTE01000016.1, read as the reverse complement.
AGAGAGAGGGCTGAGCAGGCCACGGAGACCATTACATCTCCATCCAAGAGGTGGTCCCCTCCAGGACAGGATGAAGCACGCTGGTAGGGGAGCCTTGTATGCATTGTAGATGGACGGCAGTCTCCAGGCAATGTCATCTGGCAACTTTTACAAACACTATAAGTTTGGACGGTCAGTGCTCTTCAGCTGTCCCCAGTGTCAGCCCCATCGCTGCTCAGGTGTGAGTGGACTGCGTATGTGCACACCCCAGTATGACCCTAATTCCACGCTTGGGTGGCTAGTCGTGGAGAAAAATCAGAAATTTTCCTGGGCCAGCAACTGCCGCCCACGACCCTGGGCCTGTCCGTCCGCGGATGACAGATTAAGTGAGGCAGTTATTCGGACAATTCCCAAGGCATGTTGGGTAAGGCCGGGAAGGCGCCTGTTTACATTTGGCTGCCAGCAAGCCACAAGCTTCTGAGAAAGTGAAACTGCTGCTTGTGACATCGGAGATCAAATTAACCCTGTAATAAATTCGTAGTCAGCCTCCCTGAGCTAAATCTGTGGCGTTAGTCACCCTGGGGCAGTGTCAATCTGCTGCGCTGGGAAATCTGAGGCAGGACGTTTTCAGGGAAGGCTCCTTGACCTACACATTATCCAATCCACTCTCCAAAACAACCTCCCGTCTGAGAGCAAACAAGGCTATTAAAGGAAAACCTGTTTCCTCTGGCCCCCTGTTCCAACAAGGGAAGGAAACAGGACACTCAGAGGGACAGCCCATCTCTTCCACCTTTCCTGAAAGGCAGGGCTCCCTCTCTCCTCCCAGGCAGAGAAGGCTGACAGCTGGATGCATTTCAAAAAGCACCAAATCCAAACAGCTAACCCAGGGGAAACTGCAGTGGCTGCTGGGGCAAAGGGCTCATCCCAGTTCTGCATGACTCCGAGATGTCAAGGAACAGGCATCCATCGTCCCCAGCGGGGCGGGAATGGAGCCACTCTTCGATAAGAGAGCTGGCAGTGCCACTACCGCCAGCATCTCTCCAGGCCAGGCAGCCCCTGGGTCTCAGGGGAGAGGGGAAGCGTTCCAGCCCTTTGCTCAAACTCTGCATCACCGAGAGCTGCGCTGGCAACTTGCCCGGGGTCAGGGAACTGCACTCACGGACATTTACATATGAAATGCTCCCAAGCCCAATATCCGCTGCTGCTTGTACCTCCCTGGCAGATGAATAGAGATGGTGGAGCTCACCAGCAATAAAAACTTGCTTTTCACCAGCTTTGTCCCAACTCTGCAGCTACAGGAAGAGGCTGAGGACTGCGTTTCAGCACAATGGGAGCATTTGGTCACTGAGCACCCAGGCACTACAGCCAACACCTAGATACCATGGCGATGGGTGCGTTACAAATATCTGGGAGTAGACAGACAGGAAGACTCTGGGTACTAACAAACAAAATAACTACAGTAAGACAAGTACGTGTCTGTATCTGTCCTCTTAGGTACTTCTAAGGGCCCCATCACCATGGCACCTGAATACAGAACAACAGTAAAGCATTGAGCTCAACCACAAAGGAAATTCTTTCACTTTCGTAATGGATTCTTTATAGTCATCCTTTATTCTTCACCTCCTCCTCTCAGCCTTTGTGGGGCTCTTCATATCTACCTGTTCCTCAAACTGGCATTAACGGCTCTAGAGGATGATGGGAGAACAAGGCACAGTAAAAACAAGGTTAGTGATTATGGTGCGTTTGTTACCCTCCTGGGAGCAGGGCTGGGCAGACACTACACACGAAACAGGTAGACACTTGTTGGAATAAGAACTCCAGATCTGCTCTGTGCAGGATTCTTGACCCTTTTTATTTCCACGCGTACAAGCACATTTTGGTTTGCAAAAGCGAGGTTTGTGGAAAGAGGAAAGCGTGCTGCATTCCTGTGCATACATGAATCTGCGCCACTGCTCACGCATGAAGCATTAGTACAGTTACCTTGAAAGCTTCCTGCGGATTTGGGAGTCATCTGATCAAGGAGCTGAAATACTGTGGGACCTTGGTGATCAATCACGCTGCCTGAATAGCAAATATTCAAAACAGCAGTCTTGCTGAGTGGTTTGTGAGCGGCCCAGAGCTGAATTATGTCTGTGAAATAGCTGAATACTTCCCAGCAACCAACGAATTTGTTTAAAAAAAAAGTTGTTGTTTTTAAATCTATGATCGCATGCAATTCTCCCACACAAATGGGTTAAATTTGACAAATCAATTGTATGTTTCGCCCTGCTCTAATCAGGAGACGGGGAACAAGATCTGAGGATCAGAGTGTGTTTAGCAGTGAGCCCCAGAACAAGGCTGGAAACACATGACCCGAGTACCCGCAACAACTTGCTGACGTGAGCTCGGCCGAAGCGTCCTCCACTTCTCATTCTGCGCCATGCTCCAAGAACAGGCTGCAAAGTTCTACAGGACGATGCTCCAATGAAACAAACTGGAAGGGCCTTGGATAGAAGTAACCTGACAGAGGCCTGATCTTCCCCCAAAACTCAGCAGGAACCCCACTACCTTTCCCAACTCTATTCCACAGCTCAGAGGCAGCACCAGCCAGGCTTAGGAGAGGGGGAGAGGCTCAGTAAGCAAAGGAAAGAGATAGCTAAGAAGGAGAACCCCCCCCCCACACACACACACACACACACACACACTCCCGAAAGAATGGCCTAAGAACTCAAGGCAGCCAGCTGAAGCCGACAGCAAGGCAGCACCCTGGCCCAGCCCAACGCCCATTTGTGCTACAGCTGCTTAAGCGCTAAAGAATGGGCGGAAGCGTGCTGGCCGCGGGGGGTGGGAGCCAAAGCCAGCTAGGTGTCCGCCTGTTGCCTCAGCTGCAGTGCCTCCTCGCTCAGCAGCTAGCAGTATGGGGTTCGTTTTACATGGATTCCCAATGCCAGCTGCAGAGAGGATAACGAGAAATGTATGATGGACACTGCGCCAGCATAAAAAAGTGCATTACGTTACTCCTGGACACTATAACTCAGGCAGCTGTCGCAGCACGAAGGGGGTTGGATTTAACCCCTCGTGCAATCAACACCCAACCCTCGCAGTTGCAGGCCTAGAGCCTGTACAGCCAAGCAAGGGAAAGTAGGTGAGGATACCGAGCGCCTTTGCGATGACGTCTCCCTTGGCTCCCTGCTAAGTTAAACATGGAATTCACTCACCCTTGTTACACAAGGCCCCAAGATCAGCTGGGAAAGCCCAGAAGTACAGAGGAAGTGCTGTAAAGGGAGAAGCCAATAAAACCGCCACTGGCCGACAGGCAGCTGAATCCCACAGGGATTGTTCCCCTCTCTCTGGTCTCTCTCCCAAGGCCCATCCACACCCTCCTGCTTAGTGCCACAAAGCTCAGAGCGCAGCTACCTTCATAACCCACCCACTTGACCATAGCTGGAATAAAGACACGGTGACGACACAGCCCCTGCTATAGCACTCTGCTTTGCCACAGGCCAGGACCTGCTGTGTGATGTCCCTCTGCCCACACCCAGTCAGCAGGAAATGGAGCGGAGGGAGAGCAAAGCATGCATCTGCTGCTGGCTCCAGAGAGAGATGCCCGGGCTGTTCTCCTGGGCCAGGCTCCGCTGCTGAGACAGGGAGATGCCCCGGCTGTATCGTGACTGACATGCAGGAGTGAGCTGCTGTAGGTGAAGCAGCCAAGGATAAGCAGCAGTTCATACAGGAACTGGCAAAAACTCGTCAGCTCCATCCAAGTGGAGGCTGACATCCTGAATCCCAGGTACCGCCTCCATGCCCCGCCCTCAATTCATAGACTACGAACCACCACCAGCACCTGGAGAGCCACCACAAACACAGCCACCTCGCCCCCATCTTTCCTTTCACTTGTAGGCTGCGTTGCTTCATCAGGTGCTTTCTCTCTATGGGGAACCGCGTCTCTCGCTGCCTATCAGCCACCTGCTGTCAGAGGCCACAGAGAGCGCGATCAAATATCCAGTTAACGGATTCCTTTCCCAGCCTCCCCATTCAACCTTGGGATGATTAGAAACAGAGCTGAAAGTCAGTCAGTGGCTGAATGAAAAGGGAAGTTGAGCGTTCTGCCCTGTGCAGGTTGCAAAGGGAAAATCACAACATCCAGGCTTCTCTGGGGAGGGAGGAAGGATGGCCCAGTGGTTAGGGTGCTAGTCGGAGACCTGGAAGACCCAGCGTCAATTCCTTGCTCCACCCCCAATGCCTTTGTGACCGGGTGCAGGTCACTCGGGCTCTCTGTCCCCTGGCTTCCCACCTGTAAAATGGGGTAATGGCATTGTCCTACCGCCCAGGGACGCTGGGAGGAGAAACACATTACAGATTGTGAGGCGCCCAAATACTACAGTAATGGGGATGTACCAGTCCAGATAGGAAGTGAAAGGAACAAGAGCGGGTGCCAAATTGAAAATCCAGGGCTCCTGTTTCCTCCCTTTGCCAGCCATGCTCTGATTCAGAGCAGAGCTTGACACATCCCCTAACCACACCACAATGCAGTCACACACATACAGGAGCCTGGTTAACACATCTTCAACCAGCAGAAGACACAAAGCCACAGGTTGTATAAACCGCCCTGAGTGCAGCAGGGGACTCTGCGGAAACTCTGCTAACTAACTCCCTTCTGTCTGCACTCCACATCCAACTCACCAAAGAGTTACAATAATCGATTTTTTTCTTTATTTATTTTTTTTGTGGCTGTGTTATTTCTAACACAGCCTCCGCTTGTCTCAGCCACTGGAGAGTTCCATGTTTCAACTCTGACACACTGCTAACTAAAACAACGCAGAGTCCTCGCGGCACCTTAGAGACTAACAAATGTATTTGGGCATAAGCTTTCGTGGGCTAAAACCCACTTCATCAGATGCATCGACTGCTAACTAAGAATCAATACAAGAGACAGATGCAAGAAATAAGACAGGACCACAGGTTTGTGCACAGTAAGGCCTTTGCTTGCTTCCTATGGTCAGAGAATGCACAGCTGCCTTAATCAGAGGCCAGAAAGTCCCTAGTCTCCCTGGAGAACTGGCTTTCCCCAATGCATGACAGAGAGCAGGTGGCCCGACACCGCCAGGCACCCAGGGAATACACTAGAGCAGCCAGAACTCCTTACGCTCTGCTCCCCCTCCTACAATCCCGTTCATTAGCTGTTTGTCTTTTATTCAGCCCCAAGAACACCCATTGCAAACACCCTCAGCCCTGCAAGTGAAAGGAGCAGACAGTCCGACGCTCAGTGGGTGCTGGTGCAGCTGCCTCTCCCCTTCTGCATGCCCAGCAGGGAGGTCTACAAATACCTTTCAGGTTGTTGAGCCCGTCCAGGAACTTCCTGTACTTCTCCGCATTCATTGCCCTGGCGAGCCTGCCCCGTTCAGCTGTAAGGTGTTGTGACCATAGTGCCACAGCGCTGAGAAAGCAGAAACCCCAATTTGTCCCGGATCCTCCTCTGCTCTGCTCTGCATCCACAGCCAGTCAGTCACACAAGAATTGCACTTTGACCACCCTTCAGTAGTGATGTCACCGGAGAGCCTCACTGCATTACAGCCCTTGGTGGCTCCTTATTTGAGGAAGTGCATTAAAACCTCCCCAGCCTAAGCCAGCCCCTTTTGTGCAAATTAGCCATGAAACTACAGACCAACCTTCTGCATGTAACTGGCTGGCTCGGGGCTCTAGCCCCTGCCCCATCCACCTCTCTCTCTCTCCTCTCCCACATACAGGCATTGGATTTCAAGGATCATCTGTATTGGAGATCTTGCACACAAGAGCACAGCTGACTGATAAGTGGACTGGGGAGAAGTTTCTTTATTTTATTTGTATATGTCTGTACAGATCTATAAAAAGGACAGCAGAACTCATGGGCGCAGTGTCATAGAGAGGAGGAGGAGGAGGAGGAGGGAGGGAATGCACTTGTTAGTCAGAACACAGGGCTTCTGGTTCTATTCCCAGTGACTGCAAGACCAATGGTTGCAAAACCATGGGAAAGACACTTTGGCTCTCAGTGCTTCAGTAAAATGGCAATAAGAACCCCTGGCTAACAGGGAATAAGAATGACAAATGGTTATAAAGTGCTAAGAAAGCGTTGGATGTGAAGCGTGTCATCCAAGGGACCAAGTATTGTAATAAAGAAGAGCACTAAACGCTTGCCAGTTGCTTATCTTCTCCTGTCTTGTGCGTCGTGGATGGAAATCCGATAAGGCCCCACCGCTAACCATATGCTTCAGGGAGATGCTCCCTCGTGCCTGGATGGCGAAAGAGTTACAAAATCAAAAAGGAGATTTACTTGTTTTCGAAGAATTTTGGCAACAAAGAATAGCCCGGAGTGATCTGAGTGGAATGCGACTGAGTGTAAGCTCTGGAGCGTGCCACACGCTCCCCTTTCGTAACTCGACGCCCTCAGCAGAACAGAGGCCAGAGTGGAACTGAACAGGAGAACTCTGATCAAATATAAACTCAGCCAAAAGCAAAACAATCAAATGAAACCCACCCTGAGCGAGACGGCGAGAACGAACCCGCGATCGTTTGCTAAAGAGCCCTGAAGGAATGAGGTGGAATCGAAACACCCACCCTGTGCACCAGAAACTTTCATCCCCTCCCTAAACTGCTCCCACTCCTTACAGCTGCCCTCATCTTCCCTTCTCCTACTCAGCCTCACACCTTCCTGCATGCAGCCCTTGCAATCGGAATAGTCTCCCACTCCTCCCCATCACCTGCTCCTTCCAGAAAGTCTCTCCTTAGTAAGGACGGCCACAATCTTTTGCCTCCGTTAGTTTGTGCGTTAGTCTGTAAACTCTTCAGGGCAGGGACCTTGCCTGCTTACTCAGGTTGTAAATACCAAGTACCTTCACAGAACGACACAATAACCAGCATTTCAGGACCTGGATGGATGGAGCTTTGCTCTGGTAGTTTATGCTGTCAGTGCCACACCTCCTTGTTCACAGCCATTGGTGCTGTAGGTTCATGAATCACTGTTCAGTAACAGACTATTTTTACACACTGAAATGAGTGGTGTCCAAGGCACTGGATGCTGGTTTGTCACTTGCTTCATATTTCCTCCTAATTCCTTTCCAAAGGATTTGGTCAGATTAAATAACGGCGCAAACAGCTGTTGAGCGGTCCGGTTCTGGGGAGTCTAGTTTTATCAACCACAAAACCCTTCTCTGAGATGACCGCAATAGACGACCCCTCTCCCATCTTTCCTCAAGCCATGCAAAGCAAGAGACACTTTAACAACTGTGTCAGAGAACAATGCACACACTCAGTGGCCGGCCCCAGGCTGCCCCATCACTAGAGGACAGGATGAACCTGTAGTGCTGCCTCCTGTTAGGTGCAATACAAGACACCTCTCTGTGTGCAGAATAGGCAGTGATAGCATTGCTCCTGAAGACAAACAAAAACAAGCCCACGAAAGCTATGCTCAAATAAATGTGTTAGTCGCTAAGGTGCCACAAGTACTCCTGTTCTTTTTGCTGATACAGACTAACACGGCTGCTACTCTGAAACAAGTGAGAACAACTCAAAGCAGCAGAAACAGCAGAAGGGCAGAACACACATTCCTTTCCGCCTGAACCAATGTTATTCTTTAGCAACATACATGACATGTGGATACCACAAGAGATGGGCACATGAATAAATGCTGTAGATAGACAGATATTCAGAAGCTGCCAGCAGTCACAGAGGGCTCTCCTCAAAGTGGCAGACTCCAGGAACTCAATCTATTTAGCTCAACAAAGAGATGGTTCAGGGGTGACTTGATCACAGTCTATAAGTACTTACATGAGAAACAAATATTTAATAATGGGCTCGTCTACCTAGCAGAGGAAGGTCTAGCACGATCCAATGGCTGGAAGTTGAAACTAGACAAATTCAGACTGGAAATAAGGCATACATTTTTAACACTAAGAGTAATGAACCATTGGAACAATTTACCAAGGGTCATGGTGGATTCTCCATCACTAACAATTTTTAAAGCAAGACTGGATGTTCTTCTAAAAGCTCTGCCCTAGGAATTATTTTGGGGACATTCTCTGGTCTGTGCTGTACAGGGGGTCAGACTAGATGATCCCAATGGTCCCTCCTGGCCTTAGAATTATGAAACTTCACACATTCCAGATCTGCAACCCCCCCCCCCCCCCCCGCCCCACCCAGCAGGCCCCACAAGCATGACTGCTCCATCCCAGTTTATAACAGAAGCCAAAAAGATTGCAGGGCTGGCTTGGGTGAAAAGGGTCTGGTGAGTTGGCATTAACCAGGGGGTACACACTGAAAGCATCAGCCCCAGTGACTCAGATCCAGAGCAGCAACCCCACGTGTCTCTCTGCAGCACAAATCACTAGGCAGGCAGCACAGTACACACCACAGCAGGGAAGGGGCTATTCATAGCAGACAGGACAGGGCATTGTGGGATCTAACCACACAGCAGGTCGGGATGCTTCCTCCCCCTTAAAAGAACCTGTGTGGTACATTTCACTCTGAGCAGTGAGCATAACGCAAGTTTGGAGTTGGAGTAAAATCAGTTCCCTCTGGTACAAATTTTACCAACAGAGGAAAAGGCAGTGACAAAGCAACAACATAGTACAATAGAGGAATTTGCAGTGGAAGTTAGTCCCTGTCCTTCTGGCAGCCACAGCTCCAACAGGGATGGGACCGACTCGCCTCCCTCCTGCCCGCCCTCCTCAATCCACAACCCAGCTGGGATCCCCACAGGCTCCCAAGCAGCCTAGGCAGAGACAGACACACGCAGACCATATCAGTTTCATTTGAAATGGAACAAATCCCGGAGGCCAGTTGCCACTTTCACCCCGTAACAGCTGTTTGTCCAGGAACGGATGAGCCAAAATTGCTCCAGCGCCTCTAAAAACCACAGTGACAAAAGCAGGTGTTACGTTAACAGTCCATTTGTTCTACAACAATGATCCCTCCCCCCACCATTGTCTGGGGTGCAGGCAGGAATGTCATACGGAGCAGATGGAGGGGTTGAATTACACTTTGTCCCTGTGGTCTGCTGAAGGGAAAGCAAGTTTGCAACATGGAGAGGGAGGCCTATCTCCCTCTGGGACTGGAAAGCAGAAGGGCGGGGAGGCAAAACCATAACATCTCCAGTCTTCACAGCTAGCTTAGGAAATGATTTTACAGATTCTCTAACAACTGGTTCTTTGTGAGAGTTTCTGCAGCTCACACCGGCCTGGTAGGCAGAGGCCAGCCCTGAACCTCTGACCCCCCCGAAACATGGCTCAGCCACCAGCCCCTGTACATGCTTCACATTAATCTGTTATCCTTCCAAACTGTCCATTTTAGCAGTCTCCCAGGCTTGAGAAGAGCACGTGCTTTTAGCTGGAGGCTGACCTGGCAGCCTGGCTTACTGTTTTCAACACTGCACTTGATAACAGCACAGGCTTGTGATGTTTCGGTTTGCATGAGATGTGTGAAAGGTAAAGAAGCAGCCCTCTGAGCTCTAAGCACAGATTATTACTTACACGGCAGCAGAACCATAGGAGTCCCGGACCCGGACCCCGTTGCGCTAGGCACTGTATGGACACAGAACAAAACAGAGTCCAGGCAGGGATGCACACAAGATACTTCGCATTTGGACAACGATTCCCATCTACAAAGGCCAGAGAAATGCACAGGCCCCTGCTTGACTTGCATCTCCCACTCAAAAGCACAGCCGGAGTAGTTCATCCTCTCCTGGCACAAGCCACTAATACAGTGTTTGGCATCCCCTAATGTACAAGTTAATGCAAGGTTGTCCCTTGTGGGGTTTACACACCTTCCTCTAGCATCTGGTACTGGCCAGTGCTGGAAATGGGATTAGACAAACCACTGGTGTGACCCTGTATTGCAATTCTGATGCTCCTGCATGTGCAGGTCAGACAGCTAGTCTGCACCACGCCCTCTACGCCTCCTTTGCACTGGGAAGAAGCAAAGTGAACCCCACTCTCTTCCCCCCAAAATGGTACTTTGAGTCCAAAGACTGAGGGAGGCTGACAGAAACCCCAGCCCAGTGTCAGGGCGACACAGATGTTAAGATCCGCTGCACAGGAAGGGAAGCTGCCCTAACACCGGGATTGATTTATTGATCTGCAGTGGTAGGGGACGGAATTAATTCATTTTCATGAGAGAGAGCAGACCTGAGCGCTCGCGAGTGGCCATGTGGAACAGGGAATAGAGCCAACCGCTCCAGGCTCCATGCAGCCAGTGATACGTAATTTATCCCCCTTTCCACCAGGACATAGTGAATTTATACCACAAAAGCGCTGGACAAAGCCAGCAGAGGTGCCTAAGTCACACAATACTCGGACACAGTTATAACTACTGAAATACAGCGGCCTCGGCCCTGTCCCCCTAACCTTCAACGACACCTCCCCCCATTCTCCCTCCAGGAGGCCCTCAGCTCCCGGCAACATTCCTCCATTGCCTCTAGGCAGAGGAAGGAGGAAAAATAAGTTATTGCAAGAAGCCAAGTTACCACTAAAAATAGAACAATGGAATTTTCCTCGGCAAAGCTGCTTCTTGCTAACAAAGTTGCTTCCATTACAATAAAGAAGGAAACGGAGAAGTGACAGCACAGACGTGTTGGAGAGCAGGGGGGGAAAAGAGACAAGACGGGAGGCCACAGCACAAATTGGAGGAGGTTTCCTTCTCCAGGTCTCCCAGGATTCCTCAGACCCTGCTCAGATACCCTCATTTCCATATGCAGATGGGATCTAAACCTCAACACCCCCCTTCAAGAAAAATGCTGCTCCCCAGAGGTTTGGGATGCCATCCAACCCATTATCCCAACACCATCAGCAGGCTACATGCAGAAGCTGCTACTTGAATCCAATAAGCATCCAAAGTTCTCCAGAACCAACAGGTGAATATCCCGTTTGATTCATTTTCATTCTGTCCCCCACCTCCTGACCAAGAGAGATTAGAACACAACCCGACCTGTTAGCAAACCAGGGAAGCAGAGGGCTAGTTAACTACAACAACAATTATTGACCTAGCGGGAGAGAGAAACTTGTCGGAGTTCTTTGCTTTTATCTTTGACCCGAACCAGGACTTGGCTACCGCAGTTACTGGTGCCCTCAGCCCGCTTTTCTCCTGGGCCCTGTTGAACACTTTAACGTTGTGCCCCGCAGAACGATAAAAAGTAACTCTAAACGTTCCAGCCTGGCTTCACTTTCCCCTCCTTTCCCTGCTCACAAACACTCGATTGTAACAGGAAAATAGGTCAGTGACTTGCAGAACAACTGCTGAGAATTCTCCAGCAGAGCCCCAGTCCTCAGGCTCCAACAGGCCAGGGGAGAGGCAAAGTATCGCCTAGGAGACCTCAAGCAAGGAACGAGCCCAGGGCAAGCGGCACCCACACTTGCGCAGTTCCAAACAGGTGACGCCGAGAGGCCAAAGGGCAGGTTTCCATCCACCACTTGGGTTCAGGTCTCTTGCATCTTCATCTCCTGAAGGGTCCTAAGCCCATTTTCACAAAGACCAGAGGGAACCCTGCTAGCTAAAACCCATAGATCCGTGTCGTTACCCCTCTCGTTCAGCATTTGCTCCCCGCTCCAGACGGAGCAAGGAAATGCACAAGTCTGCTGTCTGTAGGAACTTGAGGCTCGCATGAGAGCTAGATGGTTGTGACTTAGTCTGGACTGGACAGAGACCACATTGGAGGAGACAGAGTTGGCAGAACTTAAACCAGCGCCCAATTCAGGGAGTGCGACTGCCATTTACAAGAGCGACAAGGTGGGGGAGGTAATATCCAGAGCCCGGCGTGGATACAACATTTGTATCCGCATCCAATCTGCCATCCGCAAAACATGGTCCGTGGATATCAAGCGGATATCCACAGATTTGCAGGGTTCTCGTAATATATGTTATTGGACCAACTTCTGTGGGTGAGAGAGACAAGCTTAGTCCAATAAAAGATATTACAGGTCTGTCGCATGTTAGGCGCATTTAACATGTGCGATTTCAGCTTTATGCGGTCGGCAAAAACAACAAAAAAAACAAAAAAAAGAGAATAATAATGTAAATACTGTTTCTGAAGAGCGGGCGATTCTGCCCACCATTACACTCAATGTAATGTTGACTATACGCTGTTTTCGCTTTAGGCGCTGACCGCGGAACGTAACCCCAGCGTAAGATAAGACAGACCTGTACCTCACCCACCTTGTCCCTCTAACATCCTGGGACCGACACAGCTACGACAACTCTGCATATTTACCAGACACGCATGCAACTTAGGCTAGTTATTAGACCCTGTGCTACCAATAAGCTTCCAGGTGGAATTCAAGGTGTTGGTGTTAACCCATAAAACCCCACATGGTTTGGGAGAGGTTTGTGTAGGACATGCCCATCGCCCTAGGCCATATGGCTGCAGCCAGCCGATACCCTCAAACTGGAGCTCCCTTCTTATGAACAGGAGGGAGCTGGGGACCGGGCATTCTCCGTGAGGCTCCCTCAGCTCTCGATCTCACACCTTCTGCTGGTCTGACTGAGCAGGGTTAGCCAACATGACGGGGGGGATGGCCACGGCTGTTCCACACTAGAGCTCCCACCACTGGGTCTGACCAGCTGGTGGGAGACACACACCCCCCAGTTCTGCTCATGCGGCTGGGTGCCCATGCACAGAGGGAGCAGCTGACCTAGCCGAAGCCACGCAGCGCTCCAGCAGGGTGAGTGAATAAGTCAGCACCGAGTGCCAACTCAAAACGCGTCATGACCGTGCTCGGGCGCAACCGTGTTCAAAACCAGCTTGAAACAGAGCTACGAGCACTAGTAGGAACAGGACTTTCGTGGCCACAGGGAGAGGTGAGGTGCTAGGAGACAGCTCAGCTATGAGGCTAGGTGAGTAGGGGGAAAGGGATGAGAACTGAACTCCTTCCCCCGCCCAATCCCTTATGGAGGTGCAAGAGGACAATGCTGGACTCTTCCCCACTCTTTACTCTGCCCTCACATTTCCCAGCCAAGCCAGGACACCCCAGGTCTCTGAGAGGGTTCAAACAACTCATCCGGAGCATTCGAGTCACTTTCTGTGAGCTGTGTTTGTGCCTTCCCGTCTGAGTGACAGGTTGTTTGCTCCCATCTGGTCCGGAAAGGGTTAACGGAGCATGCCTGAAGCCTGCCAGATCCCATTCATAAGCACAGGCTCCCTCTCCGAGCAAGGGAGCGTCTGAAATTCCAGGGCTGGGAGAGATTGCTCCAGCTGCCTTTGGAAAGCTGCGGCCGATTCCATGCGGAGGATATTATGGCCTGCTCAGCGTCTCATGTGTAAGCGTCTGAGAGCGTCTGAGAGGCTGGAAGGGGAGGGATGAGAAGAGATGGGAAAGGAGCCTGTAGGCTTCTGGAATAGCTACTGTACACCCAGCTGTCTGCTTGCGGAATCCCAAGATCTCCCAGCCCGACAACTGCCCTCCGCAGCAAGAATCAAAAGCATCTGAAACAGCCGGTGAGGATGAAATATCCCAATCCACTGATACTGGCTCCAATGGAGCCACTTGCAAAATCCCCAGAGTGATCACAACTATCTTGAATCCACTGACCTTGCTCGACAGGTGACACTTGGAAGCAGCCTCGGTGCTGTTTATCTCTAGAGCCCCACCAAAGTCACCTTTAAGGGTCGGGATACTGCAGCAAGGATGGATTTAGCCCATTAGTCACTTCCCTGACTTAGCACCAATGACATTGTCACCAGTGGTGAGTGACAGCTCCTGGGGAAAGGCACAGAGTAAGCACGCTGCAGAGGGCTTCCTCTGAACCTAGGGCGGAGATAAGCAAACCCCAGAGCAGGAAGGGACGCTTGAACCTTGTCTATACGAGGAGGGTATAAGTCACAGTGGTATAGTTGGACCCACAAAACCTTCTAGCACGAACACCGTTGTGCCGGTGTAAAAGGGTTTATACTGGTACAGCTTATCAATTATGTTGGTTCCCCTAACTGGGGTAAGCACAGTTAGAATGGTGTAACAGTGTCCACACCAGGGCTTTTACCGACATAGCTGTGGCGGTAAAAGAAATCACGCCCCTAACCAACATAGTCTAGGCCCTAGACTACACTAGAGAAGATTTGTTGGTATTGCTGCACCAGCATAGCTATATGGCCCCAGTGTCGCATCTGAGGCTGGAAGGGGAGGAGGAAGAGGAAAAGTTATATCAATATAGCTGTACTGACAAACCCTCCTAGTGTAGGTGCCACCTATACTGGTAAAATGGGTGCTACTGCTGGTTTAGCATCTACCAGTTCCCTGAATGAAATAAGCTACAGCAGCCAAAGCACTTTTATGCCAGTATAAATTGTGTCTACATTAAGGCTTTTGCCGGTATAGAAACGCTGTATTAAAAACAAAACAAAAATCATTCCACTAACTGTAGTGGCACAAGATTCTGACACAGACCTGGCCTGAGGTCTTGCAGACGGAGGAGGAAGCAGCAGAACCAGCTTGAGAAGGAGGGTGGGGAAGTGAAAGAAAAGGAGACTCGCCTCTGGGGCGGAGGGGGAAGCATGATCCTGTGAATAAAGACCTGGACTGGGACTCAGGAAATCTGGATTCTAGTCCCAGCTCTGTCACGGACCCTGCACAAGTCACTTCCCTGTCTGGGCTTCTGCATTTGCCCTCTATGAAATGGGGCAAGCGATACTGATGTCACTTCCCTTCCTTTGTAAAAAATCCCTTTCAGGTCTGTGGCTGAAGGAATAACTCCCTCTTCTCACTTGCACCTGTCTCAGACTCTAGGCAGTGGGGAAGGGAGGCGCATGCTGAGTTTGGGAGAGGTTAGCAGAAGCTCAGATGGGGAGGGGGACGGGGTAGGGAAGAATAGGGCAAACCCAGCCCTGGGGAGGAGGGAAGAGACAGAGGGATGGAGAAAGAATTAGCTCAGAATAGAGAGGCTCTCTCAGGCTCTGCTCTTGGCCCCAGTGCAGTGACCATCAGTATAAAACCGTCCTGCCCCACAGGCCTTTGCACTTTGCTGTGTGTGAAGAATTTGGGAAGGAGACCGTCTGGTCACAGCCATACTCAGGCCCTGCCAAGGCAGAGCGGATTGTGCAGTTAACAGACGCCCTGTGGAACTCCAGTCTGCTAACCCCACAAACACCCCATACCACAGCCAAAGCGGGCCACAAATCATCAGCCCACAGGAGATGGAGCAGGGCCATGGCTAGTATTTCCTTATTCCACCTTCCCTGGTCTCACTCCTGTCACAGACACACAGGCAGCAAAGGAACAAGCCAGGAAGAGAACTTCTTAAATATTCATTAGAGAGTCATTCAATATGCCACTAAACTTACCATCCAGCCCCTTAGGTTCGCTAATGAGAGAACTCCAGACAAACAGGAGGAAAGGAGTAGAGACGCAAGATGAGAAGCAAAGGCAGTGGAAGGGGGGATCGATGCAGGAAAGTTAGTTAGTGCAAACAGCCATCCCTGCTCACCCAAGGGGCTCAGTGTGCTTTACCAACATAGCTGACACATGCGGCATAACCCTTGCCAGGTGGAAATTCGACCCATTTTGTAGATGGGGAAACTGAGGCAGAGACAGGTGCTGTGACTTGCTCAAGATCATACAGCCAGTCAGTGGCAGAGCTGGCACAACCCAGGGGTCCCCTGCTGTTCACTTTAAGCACCAGCATCTCTCTCCATTGTGCAATGCAGCACTTGGATACATCCCAGTGACCCTGAACTCTTGCTTGCAGCATCAGAGGGGCAGGAAGTGCCAATGGGGATAAAGCTCCACAAGGTATGTTTCACAGGTGCCAAGCTGCCCCAGAAAGTGGAGGAGCAGAGAGGTGTATAAGAAAGCCCCCACGTAGGCACGGCCAGACCCTGAAGGTCTCTAGCAGGGCATTCTGAGTTCATTGGAGGGAAACAGAATCAACTAGGAAATGGAAAAACAGCTACATTTCATTCACAGAAAAAATTAATTATGCCTCCTAAGTGACACAGCCCAGCAGCCCAGAATGAGCTGATCAGGCTCTCTGACAAGCAGAGGAAATTACAGGGCAGATATGAACTCATGGGACTGTATAAAATCCTCGCTCGCTAGGACACAGAAAAAAACAGAAGCCAGCCTCACCCCAACACCCACATCAGACTCACTCGTGTCCCCACAGCTTGTGTCCACAGATCCAAGCTCTCCATCCCCAACGTCAGAGCCCACCACAGTTCTGTGTCTACCTGCATCTCTGCACTAGTTTCCTCCCATCTGCCCACTCTCCTGCTTCCTCAGTCTCCCCTTCTACCACTCTCGGCTTCACACCTTCTAGCCCTTATGCTTGCAACAGCCGCTCTCTTCTCATCTGCCAAACATTCCCCCTCTCGCCTTCAAATCCATCTTAAAACCCTTCTGCCCAGAAATCCTTTCCCCCTTGCTCCTCTCTCCACACCCTTCCTAACTACAGTTAGCTAGTGGCCTTAGACTGAAACTTAGACTGAAACTTCTTTGGGACAGGGAACAGGCCTAACTTCACATTTTGCAGAGTGCCTTGGAAGTCTGCAGGAAGATGTAACCTTCGCCAGGAATCCAAAGGCTGGAAGGAATTCACATACAAAAAACAACAAACTTTTATTAAAGTGGAGTGGAAGTTCCCAGCTGATTAACACAAACATTTGCCCTGCTCAGCAAGTGCTCAATGGGTGCCTGATGGAGAGAACAGTCTCCCTAGGACTGTCTCTTTA
Source organism: Platysternon megacephalum (assembly GCA_003942145.1). Classification (NCBI taxonomy): domain Eukaryota; kingdom Metazoa; phylum Chordata; order Testudines; family Platysternidae; genus Platysternon; species Platysternon megacephalum. The sequence continues at coordinate 7,366,024 of QXTE01000016.1, read as the reverse complement.
GGGGTTTCTCTCTTTAGGGGTTCAGCCTTTAGAACTTCTCTGAATGCTGGCAACAATCCCAGCCCACCAGACAAGCAAGGACAACTCTAGGAGTCAGAGCAGCAGCCTTCCAGCAATGCCCAGAGACAATCATCTGGAACCAAAGAGAGCTCAAGGTCAGCTCCTAAAGAACCCAGTGCACTCAGCAAGCCCAGCTCCTCAAGGTCAAAGGATAAAATGCTTTTGCAGATAGAATGATTCAAAAGGAGAGAGATGAAGGGAAACAAATCTGAGGGCTAGCCCAGAGGTTGCTATGGATCCTCCCTATTCCAGGAGCCAAATTTGCACCCTGTGGGCTGGAGTTGACATGATCCCATCAGGACAGAGACACCAGTCAGCTCTGCCCAAACACCCACTGCAATGTGCATTCTTTACAGGAGAGGTACAGCACTGAACAATGACTGCTCCCAAGGAGCTCCCCCCAACCCACCTTCAGCAGGTGCAAACTGGGAAGAATTCCCACAAGAGGTCTCATAACCCCTATATTAGAAAAGCCCCAAACCTTCTAGCATCAGCAGCTCTAGTTCCAGAGACAATGGAGAACACATGGACTGTGTGTTCCCCAGAATTACTCCCCCCACCCCAAAAGGAACAGCTCAGATGTCCCAGTAACCTGGCACTTGTGCTATTAAGGCAGTATTACGGTGTGGTTCTCCTTGGAGTCCTTGGGACCCTAAGGAGAACCACACCGTAATACTGCCTTAATAGCACAAGAACAGCTCAGATGTCCCAGTAACCTGGCACTTGTGCTATTAAGGCAGTATTACTATTTAGCACTTCTCAATCCAAACAGCTGCCTTGCTCTGAGAGGTAGCTCAGTTTTAGGCCCACTTTACAGATGGGGAAACCGAGGCATAGACGTTAAATAACTCTCAAGGCCATACGGTGACAGAACTCCAATTAGAACCCAGGCATCCTGACTCAGACCACATGCATCTCATATGCTGTGTGCTGCCACGCTGAGGACAGGAGTCTACCCAAAAAAGTCTCATGCTCCCTGAACTGCTGGCAATGACCCCCTTCTTGCTGAATGGGAAGTGACAGAGGGGGGTCTGGAGAGAGTGCCGCTGAGGCCTTTAGGCTGGAGTATGTTATGGAGTGAAAATGCTGCTGACGCACAGGCCCACGGGCTCTGCAACGGTAGGAGCAGGTGGCAATCACTGAGGAAGCCGATATTCCCTCTGCATGCAGGGAAGAGTCTGCTCTGCATCTCACCACACCCTCCAGATCCCACTGACAGCCCAGGAACCTCCCCGCTGAATAATCGCACAGGACAAAAGCAGCTGTGGCTGGTGCAATTTTGCTGCAGGTGGGAAAGGCACTAACAACCAGTTGCTGGTAGGAAAGAAGCTGGTTTTGTCTGGCCAGCCTGCGCGTCTCACAATGCCTCACGTTTAGCTCACTGTACAGTGGAGCTTTTATAAGGCTCTCAGCCCAAGACACCTTCAAGAGGGCTCTTCACAAGGGCCCAACTCAGCAGAATAGGCTGTAACCAGCCCTCGTAATTACAGCTCCCACTGCCACCTCCACCCTGTTCCGCTCCCAGCAAGTCTCCTTCCCCCACCCCAAGGTGTGCAACGTACGCGATCATTACACCAACCGCTGCTCCTCTTTACCGCGCACCCCGCCCTGACCGGCAGCCAGCAATTGCCTCACCCACCTTGGAAGGCTCAGCTGGCATATGACAGGATCCGCTCCCCGCTGCAGAGCTTCACAAGGCAGCAGCGTGCCAAACGAGGCAAACAAAGTGTGCTGCGGAGAGGAGCCTGAGAGGCAGTTAGACGTGTTTAGAGGCAGAGCAGACAGACCGAGACAGGGATGAGCAGAGGGGCTGGGCTGATATTAAATTAAAGGAGACAGGCCCCCATCGAGCATGTCCAGGAAAAGCACAAAACTTGTGCACCACAGTGCACTGGGGCAGCCAAGAAACAGTGCCCAGGTGCTGCCCAGCGCATGCAGACACCTCCCTCGCCCCGATGCACCATCTACAAGCAATCCTGAGAGGAGCACCGGCTGCAGAAAAGGCTTTGTTAATCCCATCCCTACACTGAAGCGTACCCTAGGTGCTGCTTTCATGTGTGTTTCCTGGGGAATATTAGCCAGGGTGCTAGAAAGACAGACAGACAGAAAAAGAAAGTCTAAGCTTTATTCCAGAAAAGCACTGGACTCAGTATTGGACCATCTGCAACGGACAGGGCATGAGCAATTCCCTGTAATCATCCACAGTCAAAGACATCTGACTGATGGAAAACAAAGCCAGACCAATCACTAATCTTCCCCCACAGAGCTGGGCACCTTCGCCCTGTGCACCTCCCCCACCCCACCCCAAGCCTGGCATTCACAGAATACATCTACATGGGGATTAATCTTCCTCCTGGAACAGAGGCCTGGATTCTCCAGCCTCCTCGATTCTCCGCACGACAACATCCCCAGCAACCCTCGCTCCAGCACCTGCTTTGCTAACAGGGCCCTAAACGCTGTAAGGGAAATTGCCCAGTTCAGGTTAAACCGGCACCACATTGTAGTCACGAGGTAATTTATTACAGCGCTAGATTCAATGGTTTAACCTCCGGCAGGACCCAGCAACTCTGAGGCTCCTTTCAAGTGAAAGCCCCGAAGAACCTAGTTGCCTGGAGAAGGGCAGTAATGCTCGTACAATCCATGTGTTACTGCTTTGTCTCTTTAACCCATTCTCCCTCCACCTTCCTTTAAAGGGCTCCCCCTCACCTTGCTCTCAGGCAGGTGGGACTTGAAAACTGAAGGCCCTGGCATGTATAACAGACACAGAACATCTCAATAACATTTCAGCCTCGCTAGTCTGTAGCTGGGCTGAATGGTACGGCTTTAACTCTACTCAGAAAGGTGGGTGGAGAAAGGAGAGCGTCCCTAAAAGTTGCAGCCGAACAGCTGTGTGCGGCGAATGACGCCATCCCAACAGACACGCTGCTTTTTGAGGAAGTTACTCGATTCTTCTTAAGTGACCCGAGTTGCTCAAATCAGTGTTGGTACAGTGATTTGCCAGCCACGCTGACTGCTGCTTTCAGGGACTTAAGCTGCTCCCTTGTTCCTAGAGAATGGTTCGTCCCTTTGCCACAATACACTGCTTAGAGTGAAACCTTCCCTCACTTCCAATAACCAACCCGCTTGCCATATCCCCCAGGATTTCCAATCCAATTTTGTCCAGTCTTTACTGAAGACCCATTCCACCCTTCCTCCTCCCCCCCAGTTCTCATGGGTAACCGCTTACGATGGACTTGGCTGTGACCTGCCAAAGCCAACAGGAAAGACCATGTTCGATGACCTCACTGCAGTCAGACACACCTGCTCCAGTTCATAAATCTTTCGGCACTCAAAGCCTGGGAATGCAAGTCGTGGCTCAGGTGCTCTGGTATGCAGCTCCGGCTGTGCTCAGAGGTGGGGTGTGTGAATCCCAACCCTATTGCCTCACAACACATTCAGAGGCACTAATCAGCGGGAGCAGAATTGAGACGCGCATCAGATTAGCTTGCAGACCTGGGAGAAAGAGTTTGAAAAGGGGGCTGCACCTAAGGGATGGAGCACGTCATCTTTCTGCACGTGCCAAAGGAAAAATGAGGGACAAGCTTCAGAGGACCAGTCGTGCACGGACAGAGGGGATTTTACCGGGGCTGCCAAGGAGCATTATATTAACCACAGCAACCAGAAAGTTGCTTACTGAATCGAGTATTCTTTTTTTGGCTGCAACTTCCTCTCCTAATCCTGCACTCCTGTCCCTGGCCCATGCTTGCCTGCGCTCTACGACACAGCAGCTTGCGCTCGGGTTGGCAGGGGAACACTGCCCCATACAGGAACCCAGCTTGGCAGCAGCAGAGGCCCACTCAGGCGCATGCCGCCACTCACCAGGGTAATCAGATACCCTCCTGACCCTGGAGAGGGGATCCAAAAGCCTCCTCAGAACAGGGGAGACCCTCCAAAGCTTTCACAACACTGGGGGTGCAACAGGGCTAATGCCTCTTTCCAAAGAGCCCTGTTCATGAAACCTGCTGGGATTCCTCCGAACAAGAATTATGACAGCCACAACTGGTTTAACAGGGTCCCTTCCCTCTTCCTTTTAACACCATTGGTCTCACACTGACCTCTGCGAAGGCCAGCACTGGTGCCCGCTCAGATTTTGCAGTGTGCCAATGTTTACAGCAAAACTGGGATAAGCCTCCTTAAATTGCATCCCACACAGGGAAGAGAGGTCTCAGAGTTCTACTCCATGTGCTCCCGAGACAGCTGCGGCTGGAAACTGAAATCTCCTGCTGCAGCCACAAGCTGGGGTTATCCATTGTAGATATTTATGCAGCACCTATCACCGTGGTATCAAAACAGTGGAGTTATAAGCACTTGCAGGAGTCAGCGAAGAGATTCTTTTCATGCTCGCCTCTTAAGAGAGGCTGAAGTGATTTCTTCATCAGGTTGGCTTCTGTCCTGGTATCTCCAGGGCAGCCTAAACAGAGCTGACCCAAATGTGACTAGCTTGTGAGGAGAATGGTCAGTCAGAAACTAGCAGATTTGGGGCATCAAAGATCTCCACATTACCCTGAAGTGTGGGATGAAGGGGAAAGGCCCAGATGAGAAGTCACACACACGTACAATGCTACACCACCTAAAAAGGAGTGACGAAACTCAACAGGACAAGCCATTTCTAAACACTTTGGTTGCCAGCAATCTATTAAATCAGCCACTAAAGAGAGATCAAAGATTTTCTGAATCAGCTACTGGCAACGCACCTTCCACTCCCAGCATGAGTCATGCCAAGTCTATCTGCCTCAGAATCTAAACCTGCTGTCTGAGCAAAGGGAGGCAAACAGGTTCACCATGACCATCGTGAAGGCACCTGATATGCAGACCGAACACACAGACATGACGTGAGTCAGTGGGTCTCAGTCCAGTTTCTAGAGGACACAGAAACCACCTCAACTGGCAGCAATCGGACTGAACAGGTCCTAGAGAGTGGGCACTGCTTTGGCCCCCTCAAGGTGATCTCTGCAGATCAGGGTTGAGACAGCTGGGTGAAGCAATGTGAAAGTTACCAACTCCCACTACTGCCACCAGAATTGTAGCTGCAGGCTTTAGGGCTGACAATCTGGCACTTTTCATCAGGCCTAAATATATTCATTCTTTCATTCTCTCTCTCTCTCACACACACACACACACACACACACACAAAAAGAGCAACAGGAGAAACTGTGTCTAGAGACATCAGAACTCAGGGGATGTGATCCCCCCTCAAACAGGTGCTGATTATCCTGGGAAGGCAGCAGGAACCTGGGGAGGCAAGGCAGGGTGGATCCCCGTCACGAGAACAAACCACAACAGTTATCGCCTTGGCCAAAACAAACAAGAGTAAAGCTGCGTCTTCCACAGACACTTCAAGTTCCATCCTGAGTAAAAATAAAAGCCACACATATGCTCACACCCCAGCACAAAGCCACACGTTGCTGTGACCCCTGATTCAGCAAACAGCCCGGGCCACACAGCCATACCAGGGTCACACAGAACCTCAAAGACGCTGTATCCGCCCTGAAATCCCTCAGTCCGCTGTCCCTCCATACTGGAGCATAGTCACCCGCGTAATTCTGGGCTGCAGGCAGTTACCAAGTCCAACACAAGGGCTGGATTTAAAGGAAGGGGCTAGACAATTGTGCGACCCACGTACAGCATTGCACAACTGTCCACGCTACCTAAGGAGATAGGTCTTTCTCTGAAGCATCAGGCAGTGCCTGCTACGGGGGGACAGGGTACTGGACTCGAGGAGGCAGTGGTCTGATCTGTTATAGCAAATCCCCTACCACGGCTACTGTTGGGAAAGCATGGCTGCCCCTACCCCTGCCGGGATAGGAACATGCAATACAGCTGCCGCAACTATTCCTGCAGGAGGAGAGACGTGTTCAACTAAGGCGGGGGCGGGGGAAAGAGATTGCAGCTCAGTCTTCAATGCTCAGCCACCTCTATCTGTGTGGTAGAGCCGGGAAAACCACCACTCCCCATCCAGGGGAGGGGAGCCATTGCCACATGGCCAGCCCACTCTTGCAGGCTGAGCTTCTGCAGGCTCCAGAGAATACCCACAACCAAGACAGTCCTTTCATCACCACAAAGGGACTGTGTTTATCTTTGCAGGACAAAATAATCACTACCACAGCTATTCCAGAGTCAGGAGACGACGGCAAGCAGCTAGGCTGCCCTCCCCCTAGTCCAGATTGGAGGAGCTGAGTGACCCAATCTGCCTCTGCAGAGAGGCATCAAAATCCAAACGCCCTGGTCCTGCAGTGTCAAGGCAAGACCCCAGCACAGGGTTTTCTCTCTCATAGCTGATTTATGGGTGTCAAGAGGAAGAGAGGGCCACCTACAGAGTAGGGCAGCAGCCCATTGGAAAGAACGCTTGAGCACCAGGAGAGGGGCCGGGTGAGGCTAAGGGCCTTAGGCATTCCTCAGTGTATATAAAACGTATGTATTGCTCCTCCAGTATCAGCCCGTGCAATCCTTTCCCCAGGGAGGCAGTACTGGGCATTGCAGCCCCTAATGACGAAGGGTCCTTAGTGGAACAATCTGCCACCCCTTGAAGGGATCCCCACGTCACAGGGAGACTGCCACCGCCTGACAAAGCAGCCAGGGAGGAGGGGTTAGGCAACTGAGGTGACCTCTCCTACCACTCCAAACAGCTGTAGTTAAAGCATCAACGCACCGCCGGCAAAGATCAGCCTCACTGACCTTCCTAGCAGAGGGCGTTCCAGAGCTCCTTCCAGGCGATGGCAGAACAGTTCTTGGTGCTACAGAGCCTACGATACTAGCGCTGCCTGGAGAGCTGCCCGGGGTAACTAGGAGCAATGCAAGTGAAAAACCAACGTATGGCTCCGCAGAACAGAGGCGATCACAGCAAGAAACACAGCATCGAATAACGCATGGAAAGAAATGGCTTCACTAGGAACAGAGGGCTAGGATCCCCCAAATTCTAATCCTGACTCCAACACAGATTCACTCTGTGGCCTTGGGCAAGTCAATTGCCCCATCTGCCTCAGTTTCCCCATCTGCAAAATGCGGCTAATGATAGTTACCTCCAATGTACGATCTAGTGGAGATTAATGAGCTAATATTTAAAATGCTTGGAACAGGAAAAGCACTGTATACATGCTAATGATGTTTAATGCCGAGTGGTACTAGGTGTGCAATAACATGAATCATGACTCTCTGGGCCAACCTGGGACCGTAACTAACGTTTTTGCATTTGCAGCACTTTTCTTCACAATGCAACACTTCTCTTCATTTCTTCAAACATCTCACTGAGAGTTAAGCACTGGAACAGGTGACCTAGGGAGGTTGTGGAATCCCTGTCCCTGAAGGCTTTTAAGCATGGGTTTACTCCTAAGGGCATTCTGTGCCAAAATATTATAAATTCTGCACACAATATTGTAAAATTCTGCAAGTTTTATTTGTCAAGAAATAAATGCAGCGGCTCCAGCATGGCAGTGCATGAAGGTGGGAGATCACCCTGCAGCCTCCCCATCCTGGGGACACGGACTCAGTGGTGAGGCTGCACCCGACCCTGACACAGCATAAGGCCTGGGCCTGCCCCAGAAACACCCTGGGGCCCTGCACCTCTGCACCAGGTGCACCAGGTGTGGGGCAGGCAGGCTCAACCAGGTAGGCTCCAAGTGTGGAGGGGATCAGTGTGGGGGGGATCCAGGTGTGGGGTGAGAGGATTCTGTGTGGGACAACCTGGGTGCAGGCAGTTCAGTAGTGGGTCTAGGTGTGGGGGGATCTGGATGCCCAGAGGCTTGTTGTGGGGTTTCCAGGTGCAGGGGCAATGGGACTCTGCAAGGGCTTCCAAGTGAAAGTGGTTGGGGGTCAGTGGAGGGGTCTGGGCAAGGGAGTCTCAGCAGGGGGATCTGGGTGCTGGGCAAGTGGGGCTTGGTGGGGTGGGGGTCTGGGTGCAGCTAATTGGGGTCAGTGGCGTGGGGGTCTGGATGTGGGGGCTCAGGATGGTGCAGGGGTGTGGGGCTCGTCAGAGTGGGGGTTTGAGTGCAGGGAGCTCAGTGAGGGGTGGTCTGGGTGCAAGGGTGGGGGTCTGGGCACAGGGGACTCCAGATGCAGGGGTTGAGGTTCAATGGGGTGGGGTTTGGGTATGGAGGGGCTAGGGGGGTTCTGGGTGTACGGGGTGATGTCTGGGTATGGCAGATCTGGATGCATGGGGGTTGGGTGGATGGGGGCACAGCTGAGGAGCGATGAGGGCAGGAAGCAGGGGATGATGCTGAGCTTCGTACAGCTGGGGGAGGTTTCTGGGGGTGGGTCTGACACAGACCCAGCCACTCCTTCCGAGGGAAGAGGAAGTCCCATCCTCTCCTGCTTCCAGCCCAGCCAGGATTAGCAGCTGATCCTGGCTCAGGGTAGGAGCCATTGTCTGGGATGTCCCCAGCCCTGCGGTGATTTACCTCTCCGCTGGCTGCCTGAAACTATGTACCTGCGCAGCTAGGGAGTGGTGCATGACTGCTCTTGCAGCTTCCCTGTCAGAAAGTCATTTTTCTGCGGGGAAGCAAAGAAATCTTCGGGGGACATGAATTCTGCGCACATGCAGTGGCGCAGAATTCCCCCAGGAGTATGGGTTAGACAAACATGTTAGAGGTGGTCTAGGTATACTTAATCTCGTCTCAGGGCGAGGATAATGGACTATAGGACCTCTTGAGGTCCCTTCCAACCCTACATTTCTAGGATTCAATGATAACATTTTGGTATCAAAGTCCCATCTCCTCCTTCCAACATGACTCTGATTTTGAATCAGAACACAGAACCCACTCTGCTCTGCACTTGTACATTTGTGTTGCATTACTTCAAATAGTTCATTGCTGGCTGGTTAGACTGCAGCAGCAGGTCTCCGCAGACACTGCTTAGCACGCATGCATAATATTTTATTATGTTGGCCAAAACTTCCGTTTTCTCTGGAAACTACCTCTCTGGTTTTCTATGCCACTTCAGATTCATGGCATCAGCATCCAAAGGGAGTAACTCATGGACAAAGAGCTACCTAACTACTACATCTCTCAATGCCTTGGCTCAGGGGTGTGACACGTGGAGCTCCATAAAGCAGCCCAGAACTGCTTTCATCATTATCATGGACACATGGCCTGCAGAAGCTACCTGGCCCAGCATGTGGTGCTCCATCTTGAACTGGGTAGCCAAGCAATGAGACAAGGGTGGCTGAAATCTGCCCCTCTCTGTGCATATTAGGTGTGGTCCTGGGGCTCCTGAGAAATCGCCCACGCAGCTCTCAGTTGGGCAACGTATTGGCACCTCTGGGTTAGGCAAGTCACTCACCTCTCAGTATCATGCGGACTTTGAACTGGTCTGAGTCTAGGGGCTTTTGTTCTCCATTATGGCCAAGCTGAGCGATTCCTCACATGGCCGAGACCTTTGGGACCACTTTAGTAGAGGGTGACTGGCTTTGAAGGTGCAGCTCTGAATTCAGAGCCCTGGGATGCAAGGACACAAGAAGACTAAGGCAATGGGAACAGCTTGGTAACTAACATACATAACACAGCAGGGTGGAACGTGGGCCTTGTCATCATCTGCCAGTCATTTCCCCTCCTCGACACTCCCACCTGGCATGCTGCAGGCTAACCACCCTTGCCAGTTAGTCATCATAATGCCTGCAGTTCACACCTCCGCTCAATCAAACATTTCCCCCACTACTGTATGGATACCACCACCCACAGCAGACCAGGAATCAAACAGAAGCAGGTTAAAGCGGTACAGGACACTGACCCAGCATGGCTTTGACTCGACTGACTCAACACGCAGCGCAAATCACGTCACCTTCCATCAGCCCTGCTCACAGACTAACGCCTTGTTGTGTAAACTAGATTTTTAGCCACTGGTGCAAACCCCTAGCGAAAAAGTGTTGGACGCTGGAGTAACATAGTTACTAGGGAAGCAAAAACCCAGTGCCAACAAGGCCTAGATCTGTCCATCTGAGCTCTTTTCATCAGTTTACAATGAAAGGCATGTAAAGTAATAGATCACAGAAACTGCAATCTGATGGACCCAAGCTACCCAGATAAAGGCAAGGTTTGTAAATGGGACGAAAGCACCCGAAACGTCCGTCCCAGGGAAGGTACACGCACATAGGGACCCTTTGTACTCCAGATCTCACTGCACCCAGACCTGCCCAGTCTTGCTCCTTGAATGGAAGGTGCTGTGGTTGAGATTAATTTTAATAGCAGTTTTTAAAGTACCACTGTTATTATGAAAGATTTCTCTGAGTGATTCAACCCGGCATTTACATTCTCACGCAGGCTGTCAGCTTGAACAATGTCAGGTGTCCTTCCGCCCTGCCGTCCAAGGAGAAGAATCACTGCCACTGAACCGGGGGGTCAGTTGGTCCCAGACAAAACGAGAGCCCATGGGGGTCAGAGCCTGTTCATTGACTCTGTGGAACTATAATCTCATCAGCTGCTCCACCCTGCAGGCTAGATGACACAGAACAACCTCCAATATACTCTAGAATCATCCACACTCAAACATTCACGTTCTCAATTCACATTTCATCAAGAATTCTCCACGGGAGGAAGGGGCTACTGGAAAACTTGTTCTGGACAGGAGACGTTGAATTGTTAAGTGAATGGAAAGAAGTGAGAGAACAGCCCCTACGACTCTCCAGCGAGAATGTAACAGCCTGAACTTCATTCTCTTGCCCAGCCCCCACAGGCAAGCACTGAACGCCATGCTGAAAAAAAGGCCATGTTACAGTTTAAACATTAATTTCCCTTCATTGAGCAGGCATCGTAAACAGGATTATTCCCACATGGATTCGGTCACTTTCCAGCACTGACAATTCCTGCCAAGGTAGCTATTGGCTTTCATTAGCCAGCAAGCCAACCACACTAGCCTAAGCGGGGCTTTCATCTTTGCCAGGAAAGTCTCAGATGTCCACTAAATAGAGCAATTTACAGTTTGAGCATGAGAGCTAACTAATGGGGTGGGGTGAGCAGTTGCCCCTCCCCGGATTATCAACCTTCACTACTAGGTCTGAGTCAGACTAGAGCAGGCAGAAGTAGCCTTGTGATTTTATTTTCCCTTTGCAACATAATAGTCTGTACGAAGTGATGTGGGTTATTCACATTAAAGTCAAGACTCCGTGGTTCTGGTCCCAGATCTGCCACTGGCTCTCTGCAACACCAAACAAGTTCTCTGGGCCTCAGTTTCTCTACCTAACAAACAGTTCACTGCATTTACTTCACTGCGGTTGCAGGGCTTTATTAATGAATACATGTAATGCACTGAGATCCTCAGCTTCCATTGTTAAACACCTTTCTGGGAGGATACTCCCAGACGCTATGCTATACAAGACTTTTATTCCCAGAGCCCTGTGAAGCACAGACACTGGAGCTGTGTTTTCCTCACCTCTGGAATTTTTTGAACGGCAGCCCTTGAATCAGAGGACTGGAGAATCAATTATATCCCAGGCTCAGCATGCAAAGAGGAAACGGAAGCGTATGCAGTTAGTGCCTGGCTCCTTTGGACGGGACAGTCCCCATTTCAAGAGACTTGGCTGCAAAACTTACAAAACAGAAACACTGTGATAGGAGCCCTGTGGGGCAGAAAGCTGGGCTCACAGACAAGTCTATCTCTGCGGAAAAAAATAAAAACAGGCACAACAAGGAGGCCAATGATCTACATCAAAACTGCACACTCACTGCCTGTGCCATACACCCCCGGCAGCTGCCGAAACGATGCAGGCACCAGCTTCAGAAACCCACGGCCCTCACGTCAGCATCCACACACTCACTGGCGCCGGCCCGGGGTGGGAGAACCACCCTCCTTTTAAAAAGCCGTTAAACGAAGCTACCTTAGTAACAGCCCCTCTGGGTGGGAAGTAAATGATTTAGGGTTACCGGTGCCACCCCCAACCCCAACCCCCTGCCCAGCTAAGCACAACATCTCTGCTGGAAGGTATCCAAGAGCTTCTCTCTGATAAACAAACTGACCAAGCCCCACAAAGTGAGACCCTGTTTATAACAATCACCCACAAAGTGTTGATGGCTTTAGATTCCCGCAGACAAGCCTCTGGCTGGCTTTGCGCCATCACCACCTCCTAGGAGATGCTCCTGGGAGGTGCGTGAGCCTACAAGAGAAAGGCGGCTCTCAGGGGGGGCAGCGTCCACCCCCCGCCAGATGATGCGACTGTGTGTGGAGGGCTGAAGAATCATAAAAGGAGCCGGGGGAGCTGTCCCCCAGTGCCCATTACTACGGTGAGATATGGGGTGGGAAGACAAACAAGCGGCCGAGGCTCGAGTCCCTGCAGGAGGCAGGGGCCGAGCTGGGGGGCTACATCCTGCTCCTCCCCCAACCCAGCCTTTGCCCATTGAGCCTCCCAGCCGGGACAGGCCCATCCCGGGGCAAGGGGCAGGCGGAGCAGCCGGCGGAAACTGCTACATTGATCCGAGTCCCCGCAGCGGCGCGACTCAGCCTGCGGGAGCCGCCGGCAAAGGCTGCAGCAGGCCGGGCGGGGGGCAGGGCGCTCCCTCGCCACCCATGGGTGGGGACCGGGCACTGCGCAGGGCCCCACCCAGGGCGCCCCCAGGCCCGCTGCGCCCCGCCTCGGGGCCCCTTTGCCCCCCGGCCCATTCGCCCTCTGGATCCCCCAGCCCCTGGTCCCGGGGCTCGCTGGCTCCATCGCCCCGCCGCCCCCGCTACCTTTGTACCGCTCCAGCACATCCTCGTACGCCTGCACGAACTCCTTCTCCTGGCTGCGGTTGGCCGGGAGCAGCCCGGGCACGTAGCCGGCCATGGCGCTCCCCTGCCGGGCCTGGGTGCTGGCTGGCTCCGCGCGCTGCAGCGGCCAGGGCCGGTGTCCGCGGCTCCCGTTTCCGCCTCGCCTCTTCCCTCCGCCCGGCCGGCGGCGGCGGCTCCTCCCGCTGTCAGCCGCGGCTCGGCCCCAGCCCCCGGCCCACCCCCGCCGGCCGAGCGGCGGCGACACCTGGCGGCCAGCCGGGGAACTGCGGGGGCAAGGCCGGGCCAGAGGCAGGAGGGGGCGGCGGGGGCTGCCCAGGAGATGGAAGCTGGGGGTGGTGCTGATGCTGTGCCCACGGCCCGGGAAAGGACACCAGATCCGGATCAGAACCCGGGACAGGAGAGAGGCACCAGAGCCGGATCAGAACCCGGGAGAGGAGAGAGGCACCAGAGCCGGATCAGAACCCGGGACAGGAGAGAGGCACCAGATCCGGATCAGAACCCGGGAGAGGAGAGAGGCACCAGATCCGGATCAGAACCCGGGAGAGGAGAGAGGCACCAGATCCGGATCAGAACCCGGGAGAGGAGAGAGGCACCAGAGCCGGATCAGAACCCGGGAGAGGAGAGAGGCACCAGAGCCGGATCAGAACCCGGGAGAGGAGAGAGGCACCAGAGCCGGATCAGAACCCGGGAGAGGAGAGAGGCACCAGATCTGAATCAGAACCCGGGACAGGAGAGAGGCACCAAATCCGGATCAGAACCCGGGAGAGGAGAGGTACCAGAGCCTGGCAGTTGCAGGTCCAAAACAGAGGGGCCTTGAAAAGGAGAGTGAAGGGGATCCGAGCAAGGGGAGGAAAGAAAGGGATCGGAACCTGAACTTAGGGGGACTCCACTTCTGGAATCAGATATGGAGACGGGAGAGAACTGGACCGAGATCCAGCCGCTGTCACAGGGGTAAGTACTGGAATCAAGCCAGAACATACAGCACAGACCAGAACCAGAGAAGGAACTGCAGCCATATAAAAACAAGAACAGAACAAAGCACACCCTAGATTGACAAGAGCTTTGAGTATCCAGACTCACAGTGGAGAGTTAAGGAGAAATGATGAGAGGGGCATGGACCAAAACAGGATGCTGAAGCTGAGAAGGGGTAAGGAGAAAAGAACAGGATCAGGGTCAGAGCCTGTGAGTTTGGCCTGAGAAACAGGAGTACTTTAAAGAGAGCCTGGCTGAAATCTGAGGGTCAGCGGCTGGGACAGAACAAAGAGCAGGATCCTAGAGTCACATTGGAGCAGAGTTTCTGTCTGCTGAAAATCCCCAGAGGAACTTGGGTTCAGATTAGCAATTTTCCATTTCCCTACACTTCTTATATAGGCCCAATCCTGCAATCAGATCCATGTAGGTAGAGCCTTGTGCCTGGACACAACGATTCATCCATGCAGATCAGAGATCCTACAAAGACATAAACATGCTTAACTTTACATACTGTGTGCGAAATTCTGGCTTCATTGCAGTCAATGGCAAAAGTGAGGGGGCATGGATCAGCGTTCACATTGCACTTCCCATCAGTACCCGGCCCAAGCCAGGGAAGCTAATGATCCAACCAGTGGACCAAATTCAGTGTGAATCCTGGTCATGTGCCACCTGATGCACATTGCGCGTCTGCTAAGAAGAATGGCGAAAGCCACACTGACTGCAAGGGAGCCAGGATTTCACCCTGACAATACTCCCAGTGACTTCACTGGAATTACTCACTGGTCAAACTCCTTGGCGTAAGGCCCTTCTGACCTATATGTTTTGTACAGTGCTGGCCACATTTTCAGTGCTTAACAAATAAATAATACCTGCACCAATGGTGTAGTTGTTTTCCATGAAATTATTCTGCCCCTGTTTGTTTCAAATTTACTTTCAGGATTATGGAGCCACCTGAATTAAACAGAAAAATGATGATTCTGGTGATATTTTGCACCCCAGATCTGTGGATCATTCAAGTGACATTTTAACCTTGACAGAACAGGGAACTTTAAGCCAGTTTTGCAGGTATATGCAAATTAAGCTAATAATGGCACATTAGCAGGCGTGAATGCCTAAACATTAGCACACTTCATGCAACAAACTGGGATTTAGGCTTTCATTCCCTAGCTCAGTGCTTCTCTGCAAACTTTAACAAGAGGCCACCAATTTTGGGTGATAACCAAACTGAGATAACTTGGGTCTATCTTTCAAGAGTGCTAAGCACCCAAACATTCATCTGAAGTCAATGAGAGATGTTGGTGCTCAGCACCTTTTCAGAAATCAGCCCCATGGTGCCTCAAATTTCATCACCCAAAAATGGAGGCATCAAAAATTAGAGGCCAGCTGTGAAAATGTAGCTGCATACTACCCAGCACCCCCTTTCCAGATGGTTTGTATGTAAGCTTGAAGCAGTACCCATATGCCTTATCAACTCGAAACATCTGTAGGGGCATTACTTATTCTACAAGTCTTGCCTAAGCGTAAGTGACAGTAATAGGGCATATTTGTCAGGAGATAGTTTAATAGATCAGGTATCATACCAGCAGAGGGTTTCACATTAAATAAGCAGTGTGACAGGTAAATCCTGTCTGGGATGGCTGGTGTGCTAAGAACCCAGCATAGAAAAATAAGGAGTGGAGGAAAAACAAGCAGCAGATAATCAATTATTTTCAATTTTAAAAGTGCCTTAACTCCAGATAAGTGTTTGTTTGGTAGCTGGTCTGGTCTTAATAACATTAGCATCTAAATGGTCCAGGTTGGCTTTGAAATTAACACCTCAGTAAGATAAATGGGTAAGCAGCGGTCAGATTTGTTGCTGATACTATTATTTACCTTTGAGGCTTGGAAGCTATTTGTGTAACTGAAGAGTGTACACACTTGCAATTGGAAAAACACCAGAGGGGTTGGTTTTGCAAAACCTCCTCGGTCTGGGATTGATTTTGAAATAATTCGTCAGTCCAGTTTTGATTTTGCAAAATCAAAAACCAGGGTGGGGGTGTGAATCCAGGTCATATCATCATTGATGCAAAACCTCCACATTCATCCTTTGGGTTTTGTCCCACAGCCTAATTAGACTAGTATAATATGCAGCAAAACCCCAAAGTTGCAGGATCTCAGAGTTCCTTGTGGCTCTGTTTTTTGGAGCACGCTTGCAAATCTCTGAAACATGGTTATTGTCACAATGCTTCTCTTCCCACACCCTCTGACTAACTCAGCAGGTGTGGAAAGAAAAAGGAAATGCAGTTTGAGTGGCACCTAGTGGGGAAAGTTGGGTGATGCAAGAAAACCCACCACCTGCTCTCTAGAGAAGCATGAGTGAACATAGAAGAGAGGCAGTTACAATCATCAGAGGTCACTGGGGATTATGGGAGGCAGCCGGACAATTCAGAAGGGTTGTCACTGAAACGTGGCCAGAGCACAAGGCGATTGTGGAGGGACTTCTTCACTGGAGCCCACATTTCCTCTTTCCTGGTGCTTTTGAGTTTTTGCACTGTAAAGTAAATGACATTCCTCCTACTCCTTGCAGTAGAAAATGGAACCAACCCAGGCAGCAAGACATAGGATCTACTCCCACTTTGCCTGGGCAACACCAGCCCCCATCCCATCTCCTGGAAAGATCAGCTCCCACAACCATTCTTGGGCAGCCAAACGTGGGATTTCACACACACCTTCCTCTCCTGGCCAAACAAATATGTAATCGAATTCCCTCTTTACCCTAGCAGGCAGGTCTGGATTAACCAATGTGCACTGACTTGCACAGGGCTCCCATCTAAGGGGAGGTCACAACCATGGGGGACCCACCCATGCACAAAAGAACAAAAACAACTCAGGGCCAGGAAGGGGGCAGGGCATCACAGGAGGAGGGCCCCGCCTGCATGCTATGGCCAGAGCCAACAGGCCCAAGCAAGGAACCAAGCCAGCCCCACCCCATGGGACAGGAGCCGCTGCAGGGTGAGTGCAGGGCGGGGTCACTCCCCAACCCCCTCCCCGGGCCTCCCACCCACCCACTTTCATATGGCAGACTTTTTCCCTTCTTGTCAGATTCACCACTGCCCCGTCCCCAGCCATGCCCCCTCATTCTGCCTCTCTGGATGGTTTTGTGCCTTGACAGGAGGAGACGGTTTCTGCTGGATCCAGACTCCTGCTCCAGAGCTGGGAGTTGGAGAAATCCTGGTGGGTTTTTTTTTGCCGCTGTAAGATTTGGCCTTCGCCTGTCAGAGACACGCACACCTTGTGACCGGGTGTCCCGGATGGGGGCAGGCAGCCCGGAGAGACATTCCCTGCTCAAGGGCTCTGTAACCCTGGCAACCAGCAGACTGGTTACTCAGCCATCTGGGTTACCATGGCAACGTGAAAAGCCACCTTCCACTTCAATCCCTGTGGCTCTTTAAGCCACAGAGCAGACAATTTCCTTTTGCTTTCTGTGTTTGCCATACAGGGAGCATCTCCAAGTGCGCTAATCCTTCCCTCGCAGAGCTGGGTGCCCTGTAATCCCTCCCTCGCTCCCAAATACACTCCCTGCTCTTAGAGGCTTAAACCCAGCACGAAACCGCCAAAGCAGCAACGAACGCCCCCAGCACTTGATTCATCAGCCCCTGAACCAGCTGAAAGAACAACAACTGCATTTCACACTCGGAGCACTTCGGAAATACGAATGAGTCCTCACCCAGCCCTATCCCTGCCAACGCCTCTTTAGAGATGGGGAAACTGAGGCACAGAGCAGGGACCTGACTAGCCCATGGTCACACAAGCAAGTCAGCGGCAGAGCTGAGAAAAGAACCCAGGAGATCCCGGCCCCAGGTTTGTGGGTCAGACCACGCCCCTCTTGCGGGTCTAATCTACAAGTCCCACCCAATAATGCAATTGTTTCTAAAACTTAATCTTCATTAGCCAGGGAGACTAAATCCTCCATTACTCCACAGAACAAATAGGGGAGGAGGAGAAGCAGAGGAAGGGTGCACTTGTGCCTACTCAGATTCCTCAAGTCTAGTGTACAGTAAATCTGCTCTCTAGTGGTAGTTCCAATTACAGTGCTTAGCACAGACAATGATTGTTGGACTACATTACCCAGAATCCCTTACAGGAAGTTGGGTGTGTCTCCTTTTGCAGAGTGAAAAATAGAGCTGGATGGATGTTGTTAAGAGCAAACCTCATGGTTTCTATGTTTTCCTTGCAAAATATTAATCACAGACATGAGTCTTCTCTGATGCAGATTTTACACTAAGCCAATTTTATTTATTTATTTGCATCAAAAACCCCTTGCAAAATGGCAGCTTTCACATCAAAACATGCAACCTTTTGGCATTTCAGTCTTCACTGGAAACAAGTGTTGAAATCCAAAATTCTGAAAATGTTGAGGTGTATGCTCTTGGGACCCAATGCATTAAAGCACTTAAAGCACATGCTTAAAGTTAAGATCATTGAGGTCACTGGGAGTACTCGTGTGCTTAAAGACAGGTTTCAGAGTAGCAGCATGTGCTTAAGTCAGTGGTCCCCAAACTGTGGGGCGTGCCCGGGGGCACAGAGAAATGTCCAGGGGGCCACAGTGGGACCTGGGCCAGGCCCCCGAGGGAGCACCACCCAGCCCTGCTCTGCCCCCAGTTCCACTCCACTAGGGTTGCCAATTTTGGTTGGACATATTCCTGGAGGTTTTATTACATGACATAATCTTTAATTAAAGATTACTCTTTAAGTCCTAGAGACTCCAGGACAATCCTGGAGGGTTGGCAGCCTACTGCAGCCCCACCCCCAGTGCCAACCCCAGCCATAGCTGCAGCTCCCACTCTCAGCCCCCGGCCCCCGCTCTTGGCCCCCAGCGGTCGCTCCCGGCCAAGACTCCGCCCGCGGCCCAGGGAGGCACAGACACATTCTGCTAAGAACATAAGAACGGCCGTACTGGGTCAGACCAAAGGTCCATCCAGCCCAGTATCCTGTCTACCGACAGTGGCCAATGCCAGGTGCCCCAGAGGGAGTGAACCTAACAGGTAATGATCAAGTGATCTCTCGCCTGCCATCCGGGGGGGGGGAGGGGGGGGGGAAGCAAGAGGAAAAGTTTGGGGACCACTGGCTTAAGTACTTTGCTGCACTGGGACCCAAAATAGGACTGTGGAGTCTGAACGGAGCTAAGTGAATTTCACTCAGCTGTAATCTCTGTAGACTGTTTTCCTCTTAAGGAATCTTCCCCTAGAATCTGAGGCCCTTAATTTTTTTAAGAACCTTTCCAGTTCATCTTTGAAAGCACGTGGGCCGTGGCAGGCAAATTATAACGCTAAGTAAAAGCTTGCTTTACCTTGGTGCTTTAATCAGCGAGGGTAATTAACACTGTATTCCGGTATTGTGCACTGCTACATTGTGCCTCCCTCAGGGGAGGAGGTTTTAAATTCAGGAGATTATGATGGCACGAGGCAGCTCTTCATGCATTGGTGCTGCCGTCCATGCAGCTAAATCTCTGAACGGCTTGTGTGCCCGCTGAGTAATTAAATAAGACAACCGTCCATGACAAGCAAAATAACAACCACCCTGACAGATTTTCATTTAAACCAGCTCCTCTGGCTGCTCACAGCAGAGACAAGAAATATCAGCTCTTCTCATATGAATTCTCTCCCTCCCTGCCTGTGGAAACCTGGCTCACTCATCCTGCACAGCCACTCCCAGCAAGGAACAGGAAAGACCGTCTGTCCCTTTAGAACAGGCCAGATTTGTTGTTTGCCTCCCATCGGAAAGCGAGCTCTGATTTTAGAGGTGTATATGGAAATAGACTTATAGACAATTGAATTAAATACAGTCACAAGGAAATGAAAACGCTTTGCTTACTAGCTGGCTTTTTTTAATTCCACCTTGGGCATCTCGCGGCTGTTCAAAAGCTGCCATCTCCTAACGCGAGGCAGAATTTGCATCTCACCAACCAGCAAAGAATAATCAGGTTTATTCCCACATCCCTGGGACTCGCATTCAAACCGGTTTCTTTAATGTTTGTTCATTAAACAATTACTTTTGCTCTGGAAGGGGAGTGTATTGGAATGGCTTCGACCAAGCCACTCGGATAAAGATTAAAACTGAACTTCGAAATGACAAAGGAGCCCAAATGTCATTGTGAACGTGGATGAAACATGGACCCTTGGAAAATGCCAGCAGTGCCTCTCGTGTATCTGCCCGAATGCTGCCCTGGTTTGTCTTTAGGATTGGTTTTCTCAATCCCAGCCCCACTCCCTTCACGTAGATATTGGGCTACATTCTGCTCTCCGGGCTAGATTCACAAATGTGCTTTGGTCATGCAATGCTTAGCATTGCAACTCCTCACTCCTAGGTGCCCCTGTCACCTTGTGCAATCCTCATCCCAGAGTCAGAACATAAGAATGGCCATGCTGGGTCAGACCTATGGTCCATCTAAACCAGTATCCTGTCTCTGACAGTGGCCAGCACCAGGTGCTTCAGAGGGAATGAACAGAACAGGGCAATTTATTGAGTAATCCATCCCCTCTCGTCCAGTCCCAGCTTCTGGCAGTTGGAGGTTTAGGGACACCTGGAGCATGGGATTGCAACCCTGACCATCTTGGCTAGTAGCTGTTGATGGACCTGTCCTCTATGAACTTATCTAATTCTTTTTTGAACCCAGCTATACTTTTGGTCTCCACAACATCCCCTGGCAATGAGTTCCACAGGTTGACTGTGCATTGTGTGAAGAAGTACTTCCTTTTGTTTGCTTTAAACCTGCTGCCTATTCATTTTATCAGGTGACCACTAGTTCTTGTGTTATGTAAAGGAGTAAATAACACTCCCCTATTCACTTTCTCCACACCATTCATGATTTTAGACCCCTTTCGTATCCCCCTTTACTTGTCTCTTTTCTAAGCTGAACAGTCCCAATCTTTTTAATCTCTCCTTGTCTGGAAGCTGTTCCACACCCCCAATCATTTTTGTTGCTCTTCTCTGCACCTTTTCCAATACTAATATATCTTTTTGAGATGGGGAGACCAGAACTGCATGCAGTATTCCAGGTGTGGGTGTACCATGGATTTATATTATGGTATTATGATATTTTCTGTCTCATTATCTATCCCTTTCCTAATGGTTCCTAGCACTCTGTTAGCGTTTTTGACCACTGCTGCACATTGAGCGGATGTTTTTAGAGAACTATCCACAATGACTCCAAGATCTCTTTCCTGAGTGGTAACCGCTAGTTTAGACCCTATCATTTTATAGGTCCCCAGGCTCCACATACAATCCATGGGGAGAGTTAGGCATCTAAAAAAGGTATTCCCAGAAGCCAGCAAGCTGAATGGGGAGCCACCTAAGCTAGCCAGGAAAGAAATGCAGAGAAAAGGAGCAAGACTTAGGGCCCAAACTCACAAAGGTACCTAGGTATCTAACTCCCATTGACTCCGGACTGACAGGCCAGAGATAGCGCTTCCCCCCAGCTGGGATTCTCAGCTGTGAACCCTCTTCCGGAGGCAGTCGCCTCAGCCAGGTCAGCCCTTTCTTGCAAAAAACCAGAGAGAAACCCCCGCTAGCCCACTGCAGGGTGCATGGGGCCAGCACCTGGGAGATGGGAGACTCAGATTAAAATCCCAACTCCGCCTGAGTTAGAGCAGAGACTTGGACCCAGGTGAGCGTCCTCGCCACCAGGTTATTGGCTCTAATGGGGGGGTCTGTCCCAATCTCTCCTCTGGGAGCTGTTCCTCTTTGTCTAAATAATTCCATATTTACTGGGTGAGAGAGCGACTGACACTGTAGCCCAGGGACCCAGGCACTCACCTGGGAGATGGGAGACTTGGATTCAAATCCCTGCTCCGAATTATACAGTGTGGAGATGCAAATCAGTGTCTCCAACACAACACCCCAGGGGAGTGCTCTAAGCACTGAGCTAATGGGTATTCTGGGCCTGCCCCCCCGCTGTCTTTTGTGCAAGGCTCTCCTGTAGGCATGCGCAGAGCCCGGATCAGGCCCTGCCGGTGACATAGGTGGGGGAAGAACGCCTAGTTTGAGAAAGCTGCGGGGGCTCCCAGCAGTTTGTTAGCCGTGGGGCAGAGTCGGGACTTGGGCCGTTTTGTTCACTTCTACCAGTGGAAAATTAGGCACCAGGGACTTCAGGCAGCAGCTGAGCAGTGGCTTTGAGACTGTCTAGTGCCTAAGTGTTGGACTTCGGCACCTCAGGAGGCAGTTAGGCCCTAAGTATATTCATGTCTCTAGCCCCACACTTAGTCCCGTGTAAATCCAGAGCTAATCCCAGGCAGGCAGTCTCTGGAGTTACTCCAGATTGATACCAGCAAA
Organism: Platysternon megacephalum; assembly: GCA_003942145.1. Classification (NCBI taxonomy): domain Eukaryota; kingdom Metazoa; phylum Chordata; order Testudines; family Platysternidae; genus Platysternon; species Platysternon megacephalum. The sequence continues at coordinate 7,343,953 of QXTE01000016.1, read as the reverse complement.
CCTGAAATCAGAATACGGCCCACGGGCTGAGCAAGTCCAAACAGGTTTAGGATCAAAGGGTCTTTTCAATCCAAAGTAGAGCATTTGCTGCCATGAGCACGAGAACATGCCAAGCCAGGGAAACAAGACAGAGCAGCCTGGGCCACAGGAGCTAATTGTAAAGGAAGTTAGGCTCTAAACCTGTCTCGTCTGAGGACCCCACATGAAGCCACTCCCAGCCACACCTCCACAGATAGGTACCAGAATCCTTTGCTCTACTTCCCGCTCTGGGTGGTGGGAATGGGTGGGCGCTCAGGTTTACAAGCCACTCATGTGACCAGATGCTGCCAGGTGAGTGCCTGAAAGCTCATCGCCTTCAGTGGAATGTCAAGGTGTCCAGCACCACCCAGGAAGCCCGACAGCAGCCGAGCAAACATGCTTCAGCAGAAGAGCAGAGAAGAGAATGGGAACAGATTCACCCCCACACCTCAAGTGCTGGGGACAACCCTGAGGATGAAGACCTATTGCCTGAGAACTGCTGCACTCAAGGCTNTACCACCACAAAGACCTTTTTTTTCTCTCCTGCTGACAACTGATCACTCTCCTTATAATGTGTATGGTAAGATCCATTGTTTCATGTGTGTATATATATATCTTCCTTCTGTATTTTCCACTGCATGCATCCGATGAAGTGAGCTGTAGCCCACGAAAGCTTATGCTACAATAAATTTGTTAGTCTCTAAGGTGCCACAAGTACTCCTGTTCCTTTAAGCAATAAGCAAAGTGACACAAAGTCTGTGGCCTGCTCGGCACAGAAGCAGTTTCCACCTCTACGATTGTCTCCTAGCATCCCCTGCCCATTGCCCCGTCCCCTACCCACCACAGCAGGTTGTCATTTTGTTGTGTTTCAGCTCACTGGGGCAGTGACTGTCCTTTTATTTCACAGATCCATAGATTGTAAGGCCAGAAGGGACCATTATGATCACCCCCTCGTCTGACCTCCCGCCTAGCACAGGCTTGAGAATTTCACCCAGTGATTCCTTCTGCCAGCCCAATACACTGTGGTTGAACTAGAGTGTATCTTTTAGAAAGGCATCCGGTCTCTTTGTAGAGACTTCAAGGGACGGAGGATCCACCCCATCCCCGTAAAGTATCATGCACAGCGACTGCACTAGAGACAGTACATCATAATAATAGTCTGTGCAGCTACAGCATCTGCTATCTAAGTGCTCTATGAATAGTGATGAATTAAACCTCACGGCACCCACCATGAGCTGGGGCCATACTAAGATCCCCCTTTTACAGATGGGTTAACAGCACAGAGCTAAAGTGAGGTGCTCAAAGACACAGCAAGTCTGTCATAACAGCTGGGAAGAGAACCTGATTCCTGGTCCTCTGCTGTTGGAGCCCTGTGACATTACCTTGCTTCATGAACAGAGGCATCTAGGGTGGAGAGTGAGCCATGCCCTGAGTGCTCTTTGTAATCCGCTCTCTGCAGCGTGGGGAACAGAGTGACACCAAGGCCCGGATTGTTTCGGGAGTGGGCCTCCCGTGCTCCCTAACAGAGAACGGGACAAGGGAGCAGGACGGAGATGGGGAAGGCAATGGAAGAGAAGAGAAGAAAAGAGAACAAAGAGGAGGAGAAGTGGAGATAGAAGGCAAGAGGACACAAGTAGCAAGTAGTTGTGTTGTCCTTGAACCCAGAAATTCTTTTGGCCCAGACACTCATTCACTCCCCGCTGATATCACCTGTGAAATCCACAGAATCCAATATTTGATCCCAGACAATTCTGCCTTCATCTCGTGACCCACCACAGTTGTAATACCCCCCTGCTGTGCTCTCTTGGGTGGCTCAGGGTGTACGTTTCCCACTGGCGATGAGTACAAGCTTCTGTAGCCAGACTAAAGGACTGGAATCCATACAAGTGCAGGGGGAGAGTTCTGTATTTCAGGGAGTTGATTCAACTCCCCCGCCTCAAATGACCAATCCAGGGGTCCCAGTCATTGGTGGGGGCAGATAGGGACAGAGCCGCATCCTGGCACTAGTAATCTCCTTGTGAAATGAGCATGGGCTTCTTTAATGAGAGGCAGCTGTCTTTGTAGTAATGTGCTATTAGCTCCACCCTGATTGTACCAAGGGGTGGCTCATTCTCACTGAAATAGCTACAAAAAATTCCCTCCGATATCTGCCCCCGGGTCATGGCCCCGAGTGTGGATGGAAACCAGGCGTCTGACACCATTACAAACTGGCACCCATCCCAGGAAGATGTGGAGGTCACATCTCCTCGTGCTTTGGTGCAGCCTCCAGCAAAGCTCCCAATAAATAATGTAAAAACCCATATCAATATTTCAACACATTTTCAAATCCAGTGACATGAAACTGCTTCCGACTCTTTCTTCCCTGCTGAGTGCGGTCTAGCTGCAACTCACAAGTTATTTTTAATGTGAAATCTGCATAAAAGCAGATTCTATGACATTTCCTTTCCTTTAATCACGGGCTGGATCTACCCAGTGTGACGACAGACCCTGGCATTACAGAATGGAAGGAAAGATCAGAGCAAACTCACAGCTGGGGAAATAGCAGCATTTCTCATTTCTTCAGCTTGGACCCAAATCAGGGCAACCCTCAACTCCACTGTGAATGGCAGGCGCTCGTCACCTTGCAGCAGGGATCAGCACTCTGCAGGACCAGACTTTTCTTTCACATTGTAGGGAAGCAGATCAGGAACACAGCGCTAGGCAGAATCCAATCCTGAGCGGTACTGAGTCCACTGAGTTGTGGCTGCTCAGCGCCCCCCAGAATCAGGGCCACACTTCGCATCCTTACTTCCAGCCATTTTCATATTCCAGCCTCCAAGGCCCAGGACAGGGCTTTCCCACGCCCCCGCTACTTGATTTTACCTCCAGTCCCAGGCAGAGCATTTTTAAGAATTATCATTTTAATTGGCTGGTTCCTCCTACCCGGGGACCCCCAGGCACCTGAATAGCATTTGCAAACAAAATGACAAACTCACACCATGAAGCAGCCTTCCAAGTGGGGCTGGGGAATTTCCTGATAGGCAGGCTGCATCTCTCTCCCCAGAACAGAGATGGATTAACTCTTTCTGTTCCCCTGGGGCTGTTTAGTATCATTATTTATTATTCGTATTACAGTAACACCACGTGCAGCTGGTCGAAACTAGGAATTTTCATTTGGCAGGAAATTTTGATATTTGACATTTCCCACCCAATGGAAATGTGCTTTTTTTTTTTTCATTTTTGGAAAATTTCATTTAGAAAAAAATTCAACATTTCATTTCAGGATAACATTTTCATTTCAAAACAAAATTTCACTTTTTTTTCCTACGCAATTTTTTTCCCATGGGAAATTTTGTCTGAATCAATAAACAAAAATCTTCCAATCAGCTCTACTGAGGAGCCCCAGTCATGGACCAGAGCCGGCTTGTACTAGGCGTGTACAGACACAGATCAGAGATGGTCTCTGCTCCAAAGGGTCTACAATCTAAGGCTGACATTAAAGCCTGGTTCTATCCTGGACCCCACTTGGCCTTACAGGGGCAAGGTTGGCAAGAGCCAAATGGAAGTGATTTTATTTTAACTTGGGGGGTATTTTAGACCCTCCCTCCCTCACTGGATGTGAGGAATAAGCTCCACCCCTTGTTAATGACATCAAAGAGGGAGTCCTCTAGGGTTTCCTCATGGCAGCTGCTGTTTTCAGGGAGACAATCAGCAGCAGACCCTTAAGGCCAACCTGGGGGCACTGTGACACACACACATAGGGTGACCAGACAGAAAAGTGTGAAAAATCAGGACTGGGGGCGGGGCAGAGGGACCATATATAAGGGACCATTTGCTCATCTAGCCTGGATTCCTGTATAGTGCAGACCATTACATTTCACGCTGGAGGGTGAGGGTTGAAGCCCGTGCGATTTCAGAGGGGACCCAAAGTGAGATGACCATTTTGCATTTCTCCTAGGGTGACCAGACAGCAAATGTGAAAAATTGGGCAGGGGGTAGGGGGTAATAGGAGCCTATATAAGAAAAAGACCCAAAAACCAGGACTGTCCCTATAAAATCGGGACATCTGGTCACCCTACACACACCCCCCGAGGAACCCAGCACTAAGCACCCCTCCCGCTCCTCCCCATCCCCCAGAGATAGGTAGGGCAGGTGGGTGGGACTGGAGTCACTTTCCCCAGCTGGGGGAGAAAGGACTGGGTGGTGGAGAGTGGGGCTAATCAGACATAGACCAAAAGTGACTTGTCGCTTTGGGAGCCCAACCTGAGACACCTGAAAGGGGCCTGGTTTTCAGGGGCAGGTGCTCAGCATTTTCTTCAAAGCAAGCCTCTTCAAGGTGTCTCAATTTAGTGCTCCAAAAACACCCGTCACTTGGGACAATCTCAGTCCTACTTTCCATTTTCTCTCCCCTTCAGCAGATCAAAGGACCATCCAGCAGGGAGGGGAGAACCTGGCACCTACCCTGCCAGCGGAGGAGGGAGGGGACGGGAGACCAAAGGCTCTGGCAGCTGTTTCTTTTTTCCCCCAGGCAATGAAACCATCCCCCGCACCATACAGCTCAGGGGGAAGGGGTTGTTTACTCCCAGGACCTCAACCCGGCCGGCAGATATCTGGAAAAGGCCTATACACCTGCCCCCATCTGCCTCTCTTTTTGTGGGGGTGGGAAGATACTTCCTTTGCTACTGGGAATGTGGGGCAGGAATTTTTCAGGAGTGCATTCTGCCCCCATTAGTGTTGCATGGTCCTGTCCCTATTCACTCCTCTCCCAGCCTGGCAGGTGCTGGTTCCATCTGCCCTACTGCGGCTGTAGGGCTGCTGCCGGGAGAAAACACTAGGGGGCTCCCTCTCAAATGTCAGCAGCAGTGGGGCAGGGGCTTAATCCTCAGACCAGGAGTGGAGCAGGGTCCCCCACAAACGCCCTAAAAGCAAAATGTAAAAGTTACCCCCATATTGGGCCGTCCCTGACCCTGACGCTTTGTATTTTTCATAAGTGAAGGTCCAGGGAGAAGCAGACCTATCAGATCCTCTCCCCGGCCTGCTCGAACCCCCTGCAGGATACAGGACATGGGTGCGGAATTAGGGCCAGAAATTCAGGCATCTGCACAAATGTACTGGACAGTGTCTGGGTGACACGAGATCAGCCAGCAGGCTCCATCGGATGCAATGTCTGGGTGACCAGAGACCGGCCCACAGGCCCCGGGGGACACAGTGTCCCGGGGATGTGAAAGCAGCCAGAGGATCACAGCAAAAGCCACGACTGAATCAAACTGGAATGAAATCAGAAACCTTCTGAACCACAAATCCCTCCCTGGGGTCAGGGCACTGACTTCAGGGGATCTCTTCCACCAGGGATCCAGTCAGCCCTTTATTTGCTTATTTACTCACTTGGACTCAAATCAAGAGAAATGCTCCTGGTGCCCTGCCACCAATTAAACATATGGTCAAAAGGATACAAACAAAACAGCAATAAACCCTGCCCATAGAGAACCAGCCAGCAGGAAAACCACTACATGCCCACCCTCGGACTGCCAGCTGTCTAGGCCCCTGCCCACACTGATGAGTGGGTAGTTTCCACCACTGCCCCCAAGGATGCCCCCTGAGCCACTACAAATGTTTCAATTCCTCCAATCCCCTTGCAAATGGCTCAGCTTGAACACTATCAACGAGGCACCACAGCGGGGACAAGAGAACTCGCAACACATCAAACCTTCCCCCCCTTGCATTTCATTTCACATCCACTTGCCATGGACACCCAGCTGCATGTGACCCGGCAGCAGGAGCGCCGCCAGCTTTTCCTGCGCCCTAGGCGGCGGAAGGTCCCGCCCCCGAAATGCCGCCCCCAACAGCGGCGGCGGAAGGTCCCACCCCCAAATTTCCACGGATGGCCGGGGCGCCGGCGCCCCGCAAATAGTAGCGCCCTAGGCGACCGCCTAATGGGTTGCGCCGGCCCTGCCCGGCAGACAAAGTAATTGTCACTNCAAATAGTAGCGCCCTAGGCGACCGCCTAGGTCGCCTAATGGGTTGCGCCGGCCCTGCCCGGCAGACAAAGTAATTGTCACGAAACCATGATGCTGCATCTCAGAGGCTGGGTCTTTGAGTCATGGAGGAGGCTGGCTCAAATACTGAGGTTTTGAATGGCCATGCAAGCCCAGCTCGTGGGAGATGGAGCAGACCTGTGCAAATCAGGAATCTCCCATGAATGAAGGGATGGGTGGCCACCTTATCCCAAGAAACAGCATTTTTTCCTCCATGCCCCCCTGTTCATTTAATTTCATCACCAGACTCACGGCCCAGGGCTGAAGGAGAGAGTGAAAGGGCTCTTCCACTCAGTGGGGGCATTGAAGGACCATCATCATCTCCTAGCATCGCTATGGTAGAGTGCTTGAGCACTCTACCAGCCACGGAACTGAGACTGTGTCTACACTGGCAGACAACGGGATACACGATTCCCTACTGGAGATGCTCCACCAGCGGCAGAAATGGTGGAAGATAGAGAGGAGACGGGGGCACATGCAGGCTCAGGCACTGAATTATCAAAACTGGCTTTGTCGTGAAAATACTGGAGCCCTGGGTACACTACATCTTCCACCACTGACACCACCCCACAGTGGTAAAGACGCCTGTGGTGGCCTGTCTACAGTATGGCTTCCACTGCCGGTGGAACTGCACAGATGGTGAATTATAGGTCCCATTTCTTCCAGAGCACGGAAGGCTTGAGAGACCTCAGGCCACTTCTGAACATGGGCCTTTTGTATCCCCCTACACTGTGGCACTACCACTGACGGCAGCTAGGTTTCACTGCCTTTCATTCCAATGATGGGGCCAATCCAGTGCTCTAGTGGCAGAACAAATCTGAATCTGGGTCCCTCACCCCCAGGGCTTGCAGGAGGCTTGGCGCACTACAGAGAAGCATGATCAGTCCTATGGGAGTGGGGCACTTGGGATGGCTCTTAGGCAGCCGTTCCGGGCTGACGCAAGGAGTGGCATGGATGAGCTCTAAAAGAAGGCATATCTGATCTTCCATAGAAGGATGGTGGCCTCATGCCGAGATTCAGGGGACAGTTATAAAGGGAACGATAGAGACATGGCTTTAACTCCTAGATACTGCATGTTTCCTTACCAGCTACTCTGACAACAGCTCTCTCTGCTGGGTCCAGCACTGAATCCTGGCTCTTCCGCTTCTTCTGCTCATGCAGGGGTAAATTCCAGGGTAAGGTGTCGCCCGGGGGGCAAGGAGACAGACTTCCCGACCTCTCGCTTCTGTAGGACCGCTCGCTCCGGCACGACCGCTCGCTCCGGCACGACCTCTCGCTGAGGGTCTCTTCGTCGGAGGAAGACATGGCCCACACGAGAGGGATGCGCTACTCTTCAACGACAGCGATCTGTGGGTGGATAAAACAACACACGAAGTTCAGCTCCATGGGAAGATACTAGCAACCGTCTCTTGATTTTCCAAGCGGTCCTACCAATACGTGGCCACAGGGTGGCTCAGGGGGTTGGCATTGCAATCGGGATCCTTTCCGGTCCAAGCCACCTGTTCCAGGTTGACACAGGCAGGTAATGAGTGCTGAGCACTTACGACCTAGTGGCTGTTCAGCTGCCTACGGGAAATTAGTTGGTGTGGGCCACACTCAGGGTCCCCGTGGAAATGGCAGTCTCAGCAGAAAAGAGCAAAGGCTGAAATAGGCCTGGAGACCCTGAGAGATGTCACTCCAGGGCAGGTTTAAGGCAGGACGGTGCGAGTGGAAGCGTATGCTGCTATTGCATGTGATGTGTCTGTTCTGGGCATGAACAGCCCTTCACCCTTCCTCAGCTCTCATGACACCACCAAAAGCCCTACCAGCACAGAGCTGCCCCCCAAGCCAGGCACGAGGGCAACACCTTGAGCGCCCTCACACCAATGTCCAGACAACACTAGCTGGCACGGCAGCTTCCTCACAGCAGAAACCTGCCGAGAGCATCCGGAATTCCAGCAGCGTGAGCTTCCTCACAGCAGTGCCAACCAGAGTCTGCCACAGTTCCCTGCAGTGCTAAGCAGGACAATCACCATGTGAACGTACTCAGAACAGTGCCCTGTAAGTGCCAGCTACGATTCCTGGCCTATGAACTGCCTCCCAGAAGCTGTGAGCTTCCTCACAATAGTGCCCTGCCAGTGCCGTCTAGCACTCCCGGCCTATGAACTTCCCTCTAGAAGCGGTGAGCTTCTTCACAGCAGTGGCCTGTCAGTGCTAAAAAGAACAGCAGCCTCGTGATCTTTCTCACAGCAGTGCCCTACACACCATTGCCTCAGTTTCCCATTTTCTGTTACAGGGTGACCTCAATCTACGGCTCCGAATAGGAAGTCCAATAGCATCATCTTGTCTTGGCCACCAAAATATAGGTTGGTATCACTGGAGCTCTATGCACCTTGCTCAGTTCAACAAAGCAAACTCAGATTTTTTTTTAATCTGACAATAAGAAGTCTTAAAATCTAAACTACTAAGAAATATCCATTGTCCCCGATCTTCCCCAAAGTGGGAGCAGCTGTAAAAATCCACTTTATTAAACATTATAGGAAGAAATTGGTAGCGGCTTCCTATCTTAAGTAGCAAGTGACTCTGTGCAATGTACATTCAGCGAGCAAATAAGCACTTTGCAATAAGACATATTTTAAATAACTCACATTTTATTCTCTAGAACCACTGGGAAAGAAATGTGCCTGACTCCTAAAATCTGTAATGGAGGAGACGCTGTCTCTATGGAGGACAGCATTAGTAGAAGTAGTAGTATGTAATCAGCGAAACAGGAACAAAGAGGGGAAAAAATCAAGAGAAATAAATAATTTCATGAGTCATGCACCTCCCAACGATAAGCAAAAAACAAAATTTGCTATGTTTATCCTCTAAAATATGGAGCTGCACATGTATATATCTGCCATGCTAAGAGAAATAGAGGGAAAATGTCTCTTCTCCCCATTTTCTTGGGAACACACCCACATCAGGGGCAGCCAGGAATAAGGAATGAAACCCTGTTTGCATAGCAGGGGAACGAGGCTGCTTTTCTGGGAGGAAATTGTGAGGCGGTCGGTCGGGGGGGGGGGGTTAGCAGTGGAATAGCGGGGCGATCATGGATATGATGTGTTCAGGCGATCCAGCAGGTGCAAGGAGGGGAGCAATGTGCATGGATTGCAATGGTTTCGCTGCATGCCACGGGAAGATCGGGCCAGGGGGACACGCTGCTTCTGCAGAAAGCCCCCTCCCCACCCAGTCCCCAGCCTCGCCAGCTGCACATTATCGACGGCAAAGCCATCGAGCTGCTGGTCCCCCGCGGCAAAGGACAGAGCCCTGCAAACGCCGCTCCCCGCCGGCACGGGGAGGGGCCGCCAGAGGTGCCCCTTGGCGCCGAGCATCTGCCATGGATCCAGCCGAGGAGAGGAGCCCGCCCGCCCGCAGCACTTACCCCCGGGTCAGCGCCCCGCTCCGCGCCCGGCCCCTGGGGCGCTCAGCCGGCAATGGCTGGCTCCGGGGCGCTGCTCAGGCAGGATGGAGAAAATAAATCCCCGCGAAGAATAGGAGCATCCGAGCGTGTGCAGCCCATCGCCGCTCCGAGCGCCGACCCCGCCCCCTGCTCCGCCCGCCCGCCCCTCCCGGGAGCCAATGCACGGAGCGGGGGGCTCCGCATCCCCCCCCCCTCGGCCCGGAGCTGGGGCTCCCCGACCCTGGCGCAGAGTGGGGGCTCCCCGCACCCCCGGCACTGGCACGGAGCGGGGGGCTCCGCACCCCCCNCCCCCCGCCCGGAGCTGGGGCTCCCCGACCCTGGCGCAGAGTGGGGGCTCCCCGCACCCCCCCCCCGCCCGGAGCTGGGGCTCCCCGACCCTGGCGCAGACTGGGGGCTCCCCGCACCCCCGGCACTGGCACGGAGCACTCCCTACAGTACCCAGGGGCTGGCTGTCCCTCATGCCCCCCGCCTTGTTTTCCTGGGACCCCTGCAGAGCCAGTGCCTCGAAAGGGGCTCATCACAACCCGAAATGGGGGGGGGGGGCTTCACCTCTCCTTTGGCTCTTTGTAGGGCGCTAGAGAAGCGGGGAAAGGGAGTGTCAGCCTGATGGAGAAGGCTGGGATCCGCTTCGCCCCCGCCCCGTGTCCATGGGGCAGGCAGAGTCCGAACCCAGGCACGGCGGGCAGGGGAATAACGCCTCTGCCTGCCCCCCGCCCCCCGCCGGAGTCAGCCAGTCTGGGTTACCGGCAGAAGCTGGAGCTGCCCCCAGGGCATGCTGCCCCCTGCTCTGTCCCTTCCAGCATGTACCAGCACCCTCACCCCATTCATCCACCTCCACCATCCCCTCACCCCATTCATCCATCTCCATCATCCCCTCACCCCATTCATCCACCTCCACCCACCATCCCCCCATTCATCCACCTTCCCCGCATTCATCCACCTCCACCCACCCTCACCCCATTCATCCACCTTCCCCATGTTAGGCCTGAACCCCAACACCCACATTCATCCACCTCCACCCACCATCCCCCCATTCATCCACCTTCCCCACATTCATCCATCTCCGCCCACCGTCCCCCCATTCATCCACCTTCCCCGCATTCATCCACCTCCACCCACCCTCACCCCATTCATCCACCTCCACCCACCAGCCCCCCATTCATCCACCTTCCCCGCATTCATCCATCTCCGCCCACCGTCCCCACATTCATCCACCTCCGCTCACCATCCCCCCACCATCGCCCCACCCCATTCACCCACCTCCTTTCACCATCGCCCCACCCCATTCACCCACCTCCTTTCACCATCGCCCCACCCCATTCACCCACCTCCTTTCACCATCGCCCCACCCCATTCACCCACCTCCTTTCACCATCCCCCCACCATCGCCCCACCCCATTCACCCACCTCCTTTCACCATCGCCCCACCCCATTCACCCACCTCCTTTCACCATCGCCCCACCCCATTCATCCACCTCCGCCCACCATCTCCCCATTATCCACCATCCCCCATTCATCCACCTCCATTCACCATCCCCCCACCCCATTCATCCACTTCCACCCACCATTACCCCACCCCATTCATCCACCTCCGCTCACCATCTCCCCATTATCCACCATCCTCGCATTCATCCACCTCCACCCACCGTCCCCCCATTCATCCACCTCCACTCACCATCCCCCACTATCGCCCCACCCCATTCCTCCACCTCTGCCCACCATCCCCCCATTATCCACCATCCCCCCATTCATGCACCTCCGTTGACCATCCCCCCACCCCATTCATCCACCTCTGTTCACCATCCCCCCACCATCCCCCACCCCATTCATCCACCTCCACCCACCACCCCATATAGTGCCTCTATATAAATCCATCGTACGGCCACATCTTGAATACTGTCTGCAGATGTGGTCGCCCCATCTCAAAAAAGATATATTGGAATTGGAAAAGGTTCAGAAAAGGGCAACAAAAATGAATAGGGGTATGGAACAGCTTCCAGATGAGGAGAGATTAATAAGACTGGGACTGTTCAGTTTGGAAAAAAGATGACTAAGGGGGGATATGATAGAGGTCTATAAAATCATGACTGGGGTGGAGAAAGTAAATCAGGAAGTGTTATTTACTCCTTCTCATGACACAAGAACTAGGGGTCACCAAATGAAATTAATAGGCATCAGGTTTAACACAAACAAAAGGAAGTATTTCTTCACATAACACACAGTCAACCTGTGGAACTCTTTGCCAGATGATGTTGTGAAGGTCAAGACTATAACAGGGTTCAAAAAAGAACTAGATAAGTTCATGGAGGATAGGTCCATCAATGGCTATTAGGCAGGATAGGCAGGGATGGTGTCTCTAGCGTATGTTCGCCAGAAGCTGGGAATGGGCGACAGGGGATGGATCACTTGATGATTACCTGTTCTGTTCATTCCCTCTGGGGCACCTGGCATTGGCTGGTCAGAAGACAGGATACTGGGCTAGATGGATCTTTGGTCTGACCCAGTATGGGTGTTCTTATGTTCTTATTCATCCACCTTGACCCACCATCCCCCCACCCCATTCATCCATCTCCATCCACCATCGCCCCATTCATCCACCTTCACCCACCATTGCCGCATTCATCCACCTTGACCTCCCTCCCTCCCTCCTTCCTCCATTCACCCAGTCCAACCCATCTCCCTTTCTCTATCCCCCTCAACCCATTGATCCACACTATCTCCTTTCATGCACCCCTAATTATCCACCCCATTCTCCCCACTGTCCGTAACTCTCTAGCCATGTAACCGTCCCCTCCATTCATCCCTTGTAATCAAATTCCCTAACCAACCAGCCAGCAAACCCTTCACACACTTGTATTTCAAAAGTTAAAACATTAATTTAAATCAAGCCAGTGGGGAAAGGGGGTAATTATATTATCTGCAGGACTTCACAGGATCCATTGATTCTGGTCAACTAGCAAAAGGAACACGGGAACGGACTGCTTCTTTGGAATGAGGGAGGTGGGGTGTGTTTTGGAGAGCTAATGGAACAGCTGTACTTCAGAAGGGGGCTAGACAATCACATCACAGCTGTGAGGCAGACTTCAACACTGGGGGAGAGAAAATACTGCCCAAGGCCTCACCTGGGAAATAATTTATCCTGACCTGGTTGTGAATTAATCAGGCTGGATCACACATATATACACCCATGGCGAGCACACCAGTCAAACCAGTGGGAAAAACTCCATGGGGATGCCCTGGCAGAGATTCCCCAACATTGTTCTGTCAGAGGAGGGTAGAATAAGCTGCTGGACCTGACCCTAAGCCCCACAGATCCCCCAGGACCCATGCAGACCCCTGTGGATCAGTGAGAGGCTAGCAAGCAGCATCACCATGCTGGCCCCAGGCCTCTGCTGCAGCTCTGTGTCCTTATCAGCTCTGGGCCAGGTGCCAGGCAGTGGGGCTCAGCTGGAGCTGTGCTACCAGGCCTCCCTTGGCTGCAGTTACCCCAAGGCCCTTCTTTAAAGGAGGATCCCCGCTGCGGAGTGGGCTTGGTGGGAAAGGCAATAGACCCACCGGCCGCGTTGTCTCTTATCGGTAAGCTCGTCTGGGTGCAAGGGGGGACAACGTGTGTCCCTCCACTGGCCTGCCAATTCCTCCCCCAGCAAGTCCACTGCCTGCCTTTGCCATCAGTGCAGATCCCTGGACAAATGCGGAGGTTTTTGTGAGGGCCGGGGGGTGTGTGTGCGGGAGGATGGGGACATGAGACAGCTGAGTCCCTACATCGGAGGGGAGAGCTGTGTGACGAGGGTCCCCTCCACACATGGACTGAGAGGTATTACTGCCCCCCATCCTCCTATTTTTAGTCAATAAGAGGACTGATGTTTTCTATATCCATTGTTCATCATTCCAAACCACCCTCCTCCTCCTTTAAAGTCTCATCACACATGGTCCAGCCTGTCCCACCTACCCTGTCTCTCTCTAGCCCCACCCCTGCCTTTCCGGCTGTCTCTGTCTCAGCACGCAGTGCCACCACTGCCAACATGAGAGCCTTCTCCTGGGCAGTTCCTGTCCTCTGGAACAGCCTTTGTTATTCCGCTGCCTCGTCTATTTTAAAATCTCATCTGAAAATGGCCCTTTTCTCCTCCTGTGCTATATAATGTATTACCTGTCTCTATTTGGGGAATACAGGGAAAGATGCTGTACAAAATAAAGCAATGGTATATGAGTATAGACAACCTGGGGAAAGGAACATGCCATAAAAGTGACACATTTTCTTGCAGATATTTAACTGGAGGCTGATGGGAAGAGGGAGTGAGCAGTCAGCACAGAGGAGAGGAATCAAAATCATCAGACCCAAATATAGCTACTGAAGATATATAAAGTCGGAGGAAAGTATATTAGCCACATGTATGGGACCATTGAGGCTACACATACAATATTACATGACTTAGCACTTACCTTCCAATATCTGAGAACCTGGCTTTCTCCCTGAGCCACAGTGGCTGTTGAAATCAGGTAGGTGCTCAAGTTAACTTTCCCTATATTCAATATTGAATGCCCGGGAGTTGAGGGCAGTGTTTGTACAGCACCTTGCACAATGGAGCCCTGGTCCTGTTGCAGTCTTCGGGCACTACAGTGATACAAAGGAATAATAATTACTAATAATAACAAAGGGTGTTCTCAGGAGAGGGCCCTTGACTCTGGGATTCATTACTGTTACGGGCTAGGGACTCAAGTTTGTTAACCTCCAGGGTATGGCACAAGACCCCTCCCTTTTTCCCAGACGTTGGCCTCGGGAGCAGGGCTGCTGCCTCTTTATTGGGAGGCATGTCGTCTTCCTTTGTTTCTTCTGCAAACAACATATGTTAAAAATCTGCCTGTGCCCCGCGATGGGCGAACAAGCACATTACAGAACACTAACGAATACGGGGACATTATAAAAAGGCTCCAGGGAGGTCATGTGCTCAGGCTTACGGAGTGGGATGATGAATGTGCTACATCAGCACCCAGCATCCCCTATAAATAGAGAAGGTGGGGGTGGGGGGGGGTTGGGTCAGAGTACAGCAGGTGGTATTCTCATGTCTTAGCCACCTCACTAAAGAGAGCTAGACTTCCAAAGAATCAGATTTTCAAAGGGATTTCAAAGATGCCAATAGGCAGGTGTTAGGATTTACAAAAGCACATGAGCACTCAAGGCACCGAACTTACTTTGCACTTTTGTAAAACCCATGAGATGCCTTTGTGACACCGGCTCCAGGTCTTTCGACCGATTTTTATTTTTGCTTTATTCTTTGGGAGGTGCTCAGACACCGCAGGGATGGGTGCTGTTATCAGACAGATTTTTTATTTTCCTGCTAAGCTCTGTTCATTTTCTTACCTCATCCTTGCCTGCCCCATCTGTCTGTCTGTTTTGTCTGCCTGTCTCATCCAGTCTCACACTTAGACTGCAAGCTGTCTGGGGCAGGGAATGTCTTTACAGCACCAATCACAATGGGTTCCTGAGTATGACTGTAATACAAATATTAACAACAACAATAAGGTAGATAGTTTGATCTCTCTTTAGAGAAGTTGGGCCTAGTCTGGCTTTCAACCTTTCCAGACAACTGTTCTCCTTTCAGGAGTCTGATTTGTCTTGCGTACCCCCAAGTTTAACCTAAAAACTACTTGCTTAAAAAATCAGACATAAAAATACGAAAGTGTCACAGCGCACTGTTACTGACAAATTGCTGACTTTCCCATTTTTACCATATAATTATAAAATAAATCAATTGGAATATAAATATTGTACTTACATTTCAGTATAGAGCAGTATAAACAAGTCATTGTCTGTATGAAATTTTAGTTTGTACTGACTTTGCTAATGCTTTTTACATAGCCTGTTGTAAAACTAGGCAAATATCTAGATGAGTTGATGTACCCCCTGGAAGACCTCTGCATACCTGGTTGAGAACCAGTGGATAAAGCACTAGACTGGAAATCAGGAGGCCTGGGTTCTGTTCCACACTGCCATTGAGAAATATAGAAAGGAACATAAAGTGTAAAGTATAATTAGTCAGGCCAAAAAAAATGTTGAAGAGCAATTAGCAAAAGACCCCAAAACTAACAGCGAAAATGCTTAAATACATTAGAAGCAGGAAGCCTGCCAAACAATCAACGGGAAAAGGCACACTCAAGGAAGACAAGGCCATTGTGGAGAAGCTAAATGAATTCTTTGCACTGGTCTTCACTGAGGAGGATGTGACAGAGATTCCCCACACCTGGGCCATTCTTTTTAGGTGACAAATCTGAGGAACTGTCTCAGATTGAGGGGTCAATAGATGAGGCTTTGGAGCAAATTGAGAAATTAAAGAGTAATAAGTCACCAGGACCAGATAGTATTCACCCAAGAGTTCGGAAGGAACTCGCATATGAAACTGCAGAACTACTAATTGTGGTATGTAACCTTTTACTTAGTTAAGCCTTCCCTGGCGCAGCCGCCCCCAATGGACAACTGGACCGCGGTAGCCCTGCCCCTTCGCCGAGGTCCCCACCCACCGCCTGCTGCTGCCACCTGCCAACTGCACTCCACCTCCCCCCCCAGATCCCTGCTGCTCGCCGCCTCGCTTCTTCTCGGGGGCGGGGGAATGAGGAGGGACGCTGCAAGCAAGGACCAGGCACGGGGGTCTGGCCGGGCACTGAGGCCGCCGGCTCAGATGGGGGCAGGGCTGCCGGCTCTACCCAGTGCTCAGGTGGGGGTGGCTCGGCCCAGCGCTTGGAGGACGGGGGGGGCTGGCCCAGCCCGGCACTCTGGCGGGGCCGGGGGAGCGGTTCAGCCCGCCCCAGCACTGGGGCCGACCTGGCAGGGGACGGGGGGGAGCGGCCTGGCCCAGCACTCAGCCTGGCACTGGGGGGGGGGGAGCTGGCCTGTGGTGGCTGGGGTGGGCAAGCCGGGGCTCCTTTGTTTGCGGGGAGGGGGACCTCAGGGCTCCTCCTGTTCGGGGGGGGAGGGGGTTTAGGGCTCCAGCATGCGGGGGTGGGGCCTCGGGCAGAAGGGGCAGGGCCGGTGGGCTAGCCTCCCCAAAGTGGGGGTTCACCCGCCACCCATGAATACCTGTATTGCATGTTATAAGGCAGTATTTAAGTGTTTTCTCTGTAATTGTAAAAGTATTTGCTCTGAAACTGTAAAACCCCCCCCCCCCCCACACACACACACACACAGTTAAAAGAGAAGCATTACCAAGTGTGAAATACTAGTTTGCCACAGCAAGTGTTATCTCCTGCCCAACAAAAGGCCCATAGTCACCAGAGAAGCCCTTGTGGAACATCAAAAGACATAAGACTTTGTTGATTGCTCCACCTGCACCCAGGAAGAGGAGAGGTGCTGGTGGACTTGTCCCATCAGCTTGAATTCTAGGGGAAGGGAATAAAAATCCTTGCCAGGAGGAAACATAGTTTTTATGCTGCTTGGATTTTGGGAGGGCAAGATTTCTAAGCATAAGCAAAAGTTCCCCGGTGCTTGGCCTGGGTTAGCCCTAAGGGCCATACAGATCTTGTTTATTATAGAAGTTTCTTGTAAATAACTCTTATTTCCTTTTCCTAGTTAATAAATCTTTAGTTAATTTGTTATAACATTGGCTACAAGTGTTGTCTTTGGTGCAGGATCTAAAGTGCAATTGACCTGGGGTAAGTGACTGGTCCTTTGGGACTTGGAGTAACTTGAATACGTTGTGATTTTTGGTGCAAGGGACCATGTATCACAAAGGCAAACATACCTGGATGGCAAGATAGATCGGAGTACCCAAAGGGACTGTCTGTGACACCACGTTAAGGCTGTGGTAGTGCCTGAGGCGTTCACACTTGATATTTGGTTGGTGAAATCTAAATATAGAACTCACAATCAATTTGGGGTGTGGGTCCTGCTTCTTCACAGTCTGTCCTGAGGTTGGTACTCACACTCCTGAGGCACTCCAGACAGCTTGACACAACATAGTCACAAATCTGGAAAAAGGGGTAAACAGTGAGGTGGCAAAGTTTGCAGATGATACAAAAGTGCTCAAGATAGTTAAGTCCAAAGTTAACTGCAAAGAGTTACAAAGGGATTTCGCAAAACTTCGTGACTGGGCAACAAAACGGCAGATGAAATTCAGTGTTGATAAATGTAAAGTGATGCACATTGGAACACATAATCCCAGCATACATACAAAATGATGGGATCTAAATTAGCTGTTACCACTCAAGAAAGAAATCTTGGAGTCATTGTGGATAGTTTCCTAAAAGCATCCGCTCAATGTGCAGCAGCAGTCAAAAAAGCTAACAGAGTGTTAGGAACCATTAGGAAAAGGACAGACCAGAGGTGGGGAAACTACGGCCCGCGGGCCACATCTGGCCCGTGGGACTGTCCTGCCCAGCCCTTGAGCTCCCGGCCCCTCCCCTGCTGTCCCCCCTTCCCCGCAGCCTCAGATCGCCGTGCCACCAGTGCTCTGGGCGGCGTGGCTGCGAGCTCCTGCCGGGCAGCGCGGTGGCGTGGCTGGCTCCGGCTGGGCAGCGTGGCGGCCAGTCCTGGTGCTCTGAACGGCATGGTAAGGGGGCAGGGGGGGGGTTGGATAAGGGGCAAGGGTTCCCAGGGGCACTCAGGGGACAGGGAGCGATTGGATAGGCGTGGGAGTCCCAGGGGACCAGTCAGGGGCCGGGGTATGGATAGGGGATGGGGCAGACAGGGAGCGGGGAGGTTGGATAGGGGGTGGGGTCCCAGGAGGCGGCAGTCAGGGGACAGGGAGCAGGGTTGGATGGATCGGAGGTTCTGAGGGGGGCAGTCAGGGGGCGAGAAGTGGGGGGGGTGGATAGGGGGTGGGGGCCAGGCTGTTTGGGGAGGCACAGCCTTTCCTACCCGGCCCTCCATACAGTTTCGGAACCCCGATGTGGCCCTCAGGCCAAAAAGTTTGCCCACCCCTGGGATAGATAATAAGACAGTAAATATCGCCATGCCACTATATAAATCCATGCTACACCCACACCTTGAATATTGCATGCAGTTCTGGTCGCCCCATCTCAAAAAGATATATTAGAATTGGAAAAAGTACATTTGCATTTGTCAATGTTCAGTTGAGGCCTCAGGGCATTGGGATGAGCTGGCACCTTGGAAAAAGTACAGAGAAGGGCAACAAAAATGATTAGGGGGATGGAACAGCTTCCACATTAGGAGAGATTTTAAAAACTGGCTCGGTTCAGTTTGGAAAAGAGACAACTAAGGGAGGATATGGTAGAAATCTATAAAGTCAGGAATGGTGTGGAGAAAGTGAATAGAATTCTTACCTCCATCATAGGGGGCTTGTCAGATTTAATTCACAAATGTCTGTAGAGCCCTTTGAGACGCTCGACTGGCAGGATCATTACTAAGTAATACTGCAGCCAACTGCAAGTGATGTGGTAAGGAAATGACAAATTCGGTGTCTGTGCAGAACTCCAGGGGTCACATTCTCAGCTGGTGCAAATCAGCCTAGCCCCATGGAGTTCAATAGAACTATGCCAATCGACACCAGCTGAGGATCTGTCCCCGGGGATCTCTTGTTCGTCACTTCGCTAGGCTCCACATATCAAACCTGCCTCTTTTTTTCCTTTCTCTTTTTATAAATTATTCACATCTGTGAGTTGTTTGTTTTCTGTCTCAGAGGCAGATAGAAACTGAAGTGGCTGCTAGGAAGCCACAGATACATCTAGGAACACTAGGGCAGCAGCTTCTGGAGCAGGAGGAATGTGTGTATTAAGCCAGAATGGCTCCCTCGTAGGGTCAATCCTGCATGGCCAGGTCAGAACGTACCTTATTTGTCAAAGGCAGGAGACACAAGTGGGTGCGCAGCTGGCAAAATACAGTGCCCCAGGGTCCAGGCAGGAGCCTGAGGTTCAGATGTGCCTACAGTTCTCTGAACTAGTTCAGTCCTCTCTAGTTGTGAGATGAAGAAAGTGTATTCCATTTGGTTCCAGGTTATAGAAAGTTAGCTGTGGATGACATCTAGTAACGTAAAACCTACCCTACATGGTGTCAAACCACAGAAAACCTGTCCCGAATGGTTCCATATCATGGAAAATCTGTTCCAGACAGTACTGGAGAACCTGATCTGGGAGCTTCCTAAGAACATAAGAATGGCCATGCTGGGTCAGACCAATGATCCATCTAGCCTAGAATCCTGTCTTCCAACAGTAGCTGGTGCCTGTTGCTTCAGAGGGAATGAACAGAACAGGGCAATTATCAAGTGATCTATCCCCTGTCATCCAGTCCCAGATTCTGGCAGTCAGAGATTTAGGGACACCCAGAACGTGGGGTTGTGTTCCTGACCATCATGGCTAATAGCCATTGATGGACCTGTCCTCCATGAACTTATCTCATTCTTTTTTCAACCCAGTTATACTTTTGGCCTTCACAACATCCCCTGGCAATGAGTTCCACAGGTTGAGTGTGTATTGTGGGAAGAGGACTTCTTATGGTAGTTTTAAATCTGCTGCCTATTAATTTAATTGGGAGATCCCTGGTTCTTGTGTTATGTAAAAGGGTAAATGACACTTCCCTATTCACTTTCTCCACACCATTCATGATTTTATAGACCTCTATCATATCCCCCCTTAAAGCTGAACAGCCCCAGTCTTTTTAATCTCTCTTAATGTGGAAGCTGCTCTATGCCTCTAATAATTTTTGTTGCCCTTCTCTGCACATTTTCCAATTCTAAAATATCTTTTCTGAGATGGGGCGACTAGAACTTAGTGCAGCTTTCAAGGCATGGGCGTACCATAGATTTATATAGTGGCATTTTGATATTTTCTGTCTTCTCTATCCCTTTTCTAAAGGTTGTTAGCTTTTTTGACTGCCTCTGCACATACAGAAAGTCCATTGCAGATGATACTATGCTTAAGTACCACATTGATAGATGCCTAAACTAGATCCAGGCAGTCTCATCTTCTGTAAAGGTCACCCCAGTAATTGTGTGACATGGGGAAATCTACTCCTGGATGATTTGGGATTAGAGAAAAATGGTGTGAGTGGGTCAAACACGTAACATTTTTGCTGGCATAGCTATGTCAATTAGGAGAGTGAAACCATCACACCCCTAACCGACACAGCTATACCGGCAAAAACTTAGTGTAGACACACTTATACCAGCAAAAAAACCTCCTTTTCCCAGAATAGCTTTGTTTCTTGTACCAAAGCTGCTTAGTCAAATGATAGGAGCCAATCCCAGTTCTCTGTGATTAAAAAAAAGATATCAATACAATTAAAAGCAAAGTGTCTAAAACTGTAATTTGACCCCTCCTAATGTACAAAACAGAGACTTGTCGGGCCACAAGAAAAGAAATCCGTATGCTTTCCACTTTGGAAATGAAGATGATGAGATGGTCAAATGGTTGGACACTCTGTGATAGGAAACAAAATGAGTCTGTGAGGGGCCTAATACAGGTTACCCCAGTTGAAGACAAGTTGAGGCAGGCCAGGCTATGTTGATATGGACATGTCCAGTGGAGACCTGAGAGTTATGTTGGCAGGATGGCCCTTGCAATGATCGTGGACGGAAGATGAGCAAGGGGGAGGTCAAAGACTCAGTACACAGACGGGATATCAGAGGATGGTAGAGAGATCAACTGGCGTGAAAGCCAAGCATACAATCGTGTTTTGGATGGAGGCTATAAAAAAAATTACTGACCCCAAATAGGGAAGTAGCAAGCAAGAAGAAGAAGAAGGGCTTATTTTGAGGGGGGAAACTGGTATAACCAATACTGGCAAAAATAACTCTTCTGGCAGTATAAACTGCGTCTCCTCTAGGAGGGTTTGCTAGTAAAAGAGACAGACCGACTGCTGTAGCTAGAAAGGGATTGCTGGTATAGTGTAGGCAAGGCCTAGGACAAGGTAAATCTTTTCCAAGGGTTTCCAGCTAGCTCCACATGAGCTGATTTCATGTGGCTAAGGACTTGGAAAAACTGGTCCCTAAAATTCTGAGTATGTTATGTCCCTCATCCTCCGGGAATCCTCATTGTGGATGGCCAGTATCCACATTAAGAGCTATAAAAGAAAAATCTCCAAGGATTTCTGATGGACTTGTGAGGAGAGGTCTTTGTGCTGTCCTAGCTCCCTGCCTTTCTTCTGGGTCTCTCTAGATTATGTCTAGGTGTAGGGGGGCGGGACTCCCCCCTGCAGCACCTCCTGCTGGCTGTCTGGGAATTAGCTGCTTCCCAGCCCGGAACGCCCTCTGCAGGCCAGTGTCTCGCTGCCGCTTGGCCCCCCTGTCCCTCCCAGACCCCGGTGCCCCTGTGCCCCTTTATCTGGGGGTTCTGCCCCTGCAGTATCCCCTCAATCTCTGGGTCTCCTCTCCCCCTATCCCCACCTCACCTCAGTCGTAGGCTACTACCAGTCACCAACTAGCCCCCGCTCCCTGGGGCAGACTGCAGTATAAGCCACTCATCACAGGCAAGGGGGTTTGGACCTGCTGCCTTTCTCTGCAACCCAGTGCCTCTATGGGGCCTTTAACCAGGCCTGCAGCCTGGGGAGTTGCCAGCCTGGAGTTCCGCAGCCCCTCTGGCCTTTCCCAAGCCCTGCCTCATTCTAGGTACCCTGAGCTTCCCAGCAGCCAGGCCCCTCTCCCTCTGAAAGCAGAGAGAGGCTGGCTCCTTCTGGCTCACTACCCTCTTATAAGGGCCAGCTGTGGCCTGATTGGGGCGTGGCCCAGCTGTAGCTACTTCCCCAATCAGCCCAGGTTTTCCCCTACCACAGCCCTCTCCCAGGGCTGTTTTTAAGCCCTTCAGGGCAGGAGCAGGGTTACTGCCCCGCTACACTAGGGTTTCACACTTTAGGTTCAAGCCAATAAAATCACAATGAAGCAAAAACTGGAGAATAAGTTCATATAAAATATACACTGAAAACATCCTCCTTTTAGGATTTTTCTTGTGACTTGCACAAAAAGTCGGGGGACTCTAAAGGTCCCGTTTGCCTGTTGGCATTCAGCCAGGGAGTTTCAAGGCCAAAATTTTCCTGGCATTTAAGGAAACATACTTAAATTATGGCTGATCTTCACTCCTAGTATTTGTGTTTCAAAACAGACTTCCACAATGCTGCAACTCACCCATCAGGAGATAAAGTTACTTTCTCCATCTTTCCAGGAATTGCCTGGGTGTATTTTTATCTTTCTCTGAATGGGGATTTTTCCCCAGGTTTCATTTATTTTGCTCATGAACTGAAATGTCAAATACAGCTGTAACCAACACGAATGGTTCAGCCCTTCTTGGTTCTTGCTATCACTACCACTATCATTACCACTAGCTCTCTGCTGCATTAACAGTTGTTGACGGAGCAATTCGATTGTGGAATGATCTAAAGAGCCACTTGGGAGACAGAAGTATTTAGATATATTTAAATATTTCCTTCGACACCTGGACTAGCCTTGATTGCCACTTCTGACACTGCAAGGTCCTCGCGCTTTTTTCACCTTTTAGACACATCTCTTCTCTTTCTAGTCTGTCAGGACGTTTATTTAGCAAAGTAGCAATTATCACAGTCACACCCGCCTGTTCCACTAGCACCACTCTAGTTATGAGTCAGTTGCAGTTGCCATTATCAGCCCGGTTTTCTAGGGACTCGTGATGCAACTGATTGAATGAGCGCTGTGATGAAGATGCCATTAGAACAGTCATCAAGTGGGCCTCCCTCAAACCCCTGCTTGAAACCCACTCCTTTCCCCAAGCCTCCTATACTGGCCTCCTCACCAACTGTTTCTCTGCATCTTCTTGTGTTGGAATTATTGTCCTATATGGTGTGTCTATCTGTGTCCAACATTAAGCACCTCTGGACAAGGACCTTGTCTTTGTGTTTTGCAAAGCACGGCTCACATCTATGGAGGAGGGCTCGTTACATAATAAATCATCACCAAGGAGGAGGATGTGATGGTCCCAAAATGAGATACAAAAGGGTTCTCTTTACGGGGACTGTCAGACAGCTCCCCTGTCCCTGTCTTTTGAGCAGGGCTAGACAGAACGCCAGTGGCTAATATCCAGTGGCTCACTGCAAAGCTATTGTTTGGAGCTCTGTCCCCTGCCCGTTATTTCTTTTTGGTGCCACTGCCAGTTTGTCAAACAAAAGGAATATCTCCACATGCAAGTCCTGGAGGATTTCTCCACACGATGGGATTTCTCTTTCTTGCATGCTGATTTCCAGACATGTGGGGGAGGTCAAGGTGGTAAGCTCAGGGACGCTTTTGCTTGTTTGTACAGCACCTAACACAACGAAGCCTCCGATCCTTGATTGGGGTTCCTAGACATTGCCATAATAGATATAACAATAGGCCAGCTGTGCCTATCTTGGGGGGGGGGGGGCTTTATAGCAAAATAGCTATCACTCCCCCACTCTGTTTCTCCAAAAAGCTTTCCCACTTCAATGCATTTAAATGAGGTTAAAAACAGTCCCCTATTTTTCTTTCTAAATACCCCTATTAATAGCTTCTCAGTACTGCTAAATATTCAGCAGCCAGTGTACCATGACCCATATTGAACACCCAGAATGTGTGACATGCATCACTACCCATGACACATCATCACCAGACCTCCAGGACATTGTAACTACCCCGTCCAATGCAAATATTATACCAGTTGGGGGGGGGTGCTGTTTGGTTTGCAGCACTGTGCTTTAGTGTTATGGTTCTTATTATTTGTTAAATGAACATAATATGCTCAGCACCATAAGAGATACAGTCTCTGCCCAAGGAGCTTACAAACCACACAAAAGCACACTGGGAAGGGTCTATCTTAAAGCATTTCTTTTTATTTTTTCTCATAGCTCTTTTGATGACTGTTTCCTTGATTTCCATATGGAATATTTCCCCTCTCCTGCCTCTGTATCTGAGGCCCAGTAATCTACTTGAATGTCAGCACGATTATGTAAATTTCACCCCCTTTACATAAAACCTCACTAAACAGGTTTCATATTTGAAAACATCACACAGGAAAGTTCCTCTCTGGATTATCAGAATATAATGCAATCTGACTGGGTAAAGCTTTCCTGTCTCTTACACTGAGCTCCCATACTCAGAACCTGATTTGGATCTCACCACCAGTACAACTCCATTGAGTTCTGTGGATTTACTCCTCATTTACACTAGTGTAAATCATATCAGAATCTGGTCAGGACAGAATCAAAATTACATCATTCTTCTCAGCAATCGGGTCACTGACAACAAAAAGGCTGAGAAATGCCAGCTTTAGTTCAAAACATTATTTTCAGACACGATAAGGGGAGGCACAATCGCCACCATGTGAACTTAAGGAATGTGATGCTGAGCAAAAATAAGTGCTTCATCCTGATAGGTGCCTTCGGGTCTGACCCCAAATTCCACAAGCAGCCATCCCTGAGTTTTGGGCTGTTCGAAATCCAGATCCAGCTCACAATCCAAATTTGTGGGTTTGGGTCTCTCTCTGTTTGCATTCCATCGTCCTAATGTTTCCCACTCCATTCACCTTACAAACTGCCAGGGAGAAGCATGTCTCCATCCCACACCATGTGGATTATGGCAGAAATGAATCAGATTGAACAGTTAGCTGCAGAAATCCATCTGGGTTATAGAAATCAATCCATCTGGGGCCTGTAGGGGGAGGGAAAACCCACAAACTCCTCCAGGAGGAAATTAAATGGAAAGATGTGTTTTGGAGGCAGCAGCTGGAGAAGAATTCCTATCAGGAAACCAGTAAGATCCTCGCTCCCCCCAGTACCCTGGTTACTCACCTGAAAGTCACATGCTGCAGGGTTGACACCTGTTACACTTTCACTCTGACAAACGAGTTTTTAACCAAGGTTCACAAACGGAGAATATTGCTTATGTCAAGATTTGGGACGAAAAATCCCTCCTTGCTAATTTATTAGACCCAGCCCAAAGCTGGACCTGATTAGTAAAACAGTGTGCACTAGTCCTTAGGGTACAGGGGCGAGGACTGCTGGGGTCTATTCCCAGCCCAGTTTGACCACATGCAAGTAACTTAACATTGCTGTGAGTCAGTTACTCTGTCTATAAAATCTATCTGCACTATCCCAGGACAGGGAGGTCTTACAGAAAGGGCCTAATCTCTCCTCTCTACATGAATCTGGGATACACAGAGCCCCAAGAACATGTTGGCTCACTTGCACCTGCTTAAGCCAGGGCTGGCTTTGGCCGTGTGTCACCTCAAGGGTTAAGCTTAGTCTCCTCAGACCAATCAGCCCTTGGCCTCTCTGCTGAGACTGAGTTTTTGTGATGAGGGCATTTGTCCAGTAGGGCCTGGTCTGAGACCCTCAACTCATTTCACACCAACCACCCAACTGACTTCAGTGCAACAACTTTTTACCATCTGCCACATGAGCCAGACTGGAGCCAGGAGCCTGAGAGGAAAGGCTCTGTATCCCCGACTAATTCACTGATCTGTCCTGTCCCAATTAGGAGACAACTTGTACTTTACCCAGTAACTGTTCCTCCAGCAACACTACCCACCCAGCCCCAGGACAGGCGCAGGTGTTTGAAGACAGTGATAATTAGCTGTTTGCTTTTCTCTGTAGGCAGGGGGGAGATTTCCACATCCAGGCAAGCTACATTTTCTTGCTGACTTCACAGTGTGCAGTAGGAAGCTTTATTAATCATTCAATTTCATATTGGAGGGAGAGCAGGACTGAGCCTCTACCCTAACAGAGCTATTTACAGACCACACAGCTGGCTTAGTAGATGCTTCCTCATATCTTTAATCTAGCTCTTTTGCTCGGTCTCCTCTCAAGCATTTAATGCCAGCTCCTTTAACAAGACTTGAAGTTTAGAAGGTTCATGGTCAAGCAAACGTAAGAAAATACCAGTGGAGCATAAATCAATTTACTCTGTGAACTTGGAGTTCTTTTCCCCTTAAATGATTATTTAAGACATTTCTGCAAGCAACAGATTCATGAGTCTCTTTTTTCTCACCCATCTTTCATCAGCTTCTTTGAGACCAAGGATCCTGTTCGTATCTCAATGCTAATGCATAAGGCTTAATATCCTGCTGAACAATGGACAAATGCAGGGATCAGCAGAGAGAGAATTAAAGAACAATAAATCCTCAATCAAAAATATTGAGCAGCTTTTATCACCTTCTAAACAGCATTCTGGTCTGTCTGCAGTAATTTATAGTGTTAGTATCATCATGCATCAACTGAGTTGTAGGTTTCTGAGAGGATCAAGAAATTCATAGACTCCACGTATCAAAGATTAAACATTAAAATCCCAATCCCTGGGTATTAAAAGCCCTAGATTAAAGCATAGACATTTCCCCTCTATGCTCTCGGATACACATTTGCTTCAACCATTTTCCAAAACCAGCTAGGTGTTCAGGCAAATGAAGAACAAAAATAAAACGTTCACATTTGTAAAGAAAAGAAACCAGAGTACCATGCCTCAGTTCCTAAGTGTTGAACGGGAGCTGTCACCGTGCACAGAAGCCTAGAAGGTTATAGAAAGTGGAAATGCCACAGACACCCAGAGCCAGCCTGGAATGTTGCCAGTCATCCATTAGGAGAGCCCAGAACACAAAGTGAACTCACAATTGATTGGACTTATGGTGTTGCAGCCGTATTGGCCCCAGGATATGTGAGAGACGAGGTGGGTGAGGTAATATCTTTTATTGGACCAACTTCTGTTGGTGAGAAAGACAAGCTTTCAAGCGCCACAGAGCTCTTCTTCAGGTCGACCAGACTGACACACAGGGTTTAAAGGCAAAAGTTTATTGCTGCCGAGCAAAAATCAAATCACTGCAGGTGGTAGGCCAGGAGGAAATCTACACTGATAAAATATAATATTACCTCACCCATGTTGTCTCTCTACAGTGACCAAACACTTTCTGGATCTTAATGCAAATGTTATATTTTACCATGAAATTCTAGCACCCAGTTTAAATGTTCCAGGTCCCTGATATGTCCAATCTATATACTGATCCCACAGCACATGAAGCAGCTGAGCAGGCTGTAAATGGACTGTCGTTCCTCTTATATATTTTGGACATGCTGAACTGCACTAGATGCACACACACATGCCCTAACAGAAAGGTGCTGACTTATGGAAGCTGTTCTAAATGCTGTAGTTTGGCTCCACGTTCCAGCTGCTGACACAAGACAATGAGCCAGTCAATCTTTCAGATTCCTTCTGACTCCAATTTCTACTCATGCTCCTCCTGCTGGGTCCAATTAACAGCACATGGAGAAAGCAGAGATACAGGCCTGCCCCAGAATCCAAACTGCTGAACTTTAAGGAAGTTTGGATCCAAATTTGACTTATTGTTGGACTGAGTTTATGATTTGGGCACTGAAGCTTTATGGTAGAACTATGAATATGGTATAGAGCTGTAAAGATATTTCCGAAGGGAAGAATGTTGGTGATGGGTAATGATCTCCTAGAATCACAGACAGGGGAATCTGCACATTGTTCTTTCTGTGTGACCAGACAGCCTAGTTTATGCTATACTAAGATATGTGGCAGGGGCTTTTAAAGGACACAGAAGTAACGAAGGGAAGGCAGGTAGCTACAGCCTGATTTTCAGGGGTGCTGAGCACTCCCAGCTCCCATGGACTTCAATTGGAGTTGTGGGCAGCAAGTGTCTTTGCAGATCAGACCCCAAATGTCAGCACAGGAGATTTTACAATGCATTTGTGAGCTGCACTAGCGCCACTAGGATCCCTCTCAAACGTAGGACACTACCCCATACGCCACTCCTCAGGAAAAACAAGACAGAGCCAAGAGGAGGGTTCCAAAGGCGATATTTAATTTCTGAACTGATCAGTTACAGACACTCGCGTCACTTAATCTAAAAGGTGACAGGTCCTTTATTCAGAACATATATACTCCATGGCTGGCCTGCAGGAGAGAGACAGCCAGCAGCAGAACAGCTGCATACAGGGCATAACTGGGCTAACTTTAATAGAAGAGTTTCATTCCCACAACACGTGCACAGAGGGTGATGCATGGTTAGCTCTGCTGTCAGAGGGACTCAACGTCACCAGCAGCAGATCAAGGCCTGGTCTCCGGTTTGCCACTCTGGTGCTCAGGTGGTGTGTATTTCCCTTCCTTTATCAGCTGCTTCTTCTGCGCCAAAATTGTCTTCAGACGCGTTACCTGCCAAAGACAAATGAGTTAAAGAATAAAGATTGTGTAGCAGGAAAAGAGGCCACTAGAGAAGCAGCGGGAATAGTGAAGCTTACTTCAAAGCCTCGCAGGTCAGGACCCTGGCACAAATGCACTAGGACATTCTAGTTACAGTATTACCACATCCCCTCCCAACAGAGTATAATTGCAATGAGAATCTATATAACAATGTGTGCATTGCTCCACTGAATGGAATGGAAAACTTGAACAACTAAATGTAGTCATGTATCCCACACAGTCGCTGCAGCACCACACACATGCATGAACATTTCATGGATTACAGATTGTTATATTTTACTATCTGTCTTTTAATAGACATCAGAATTTTAAAAATCTTTCCACCGTCATTTGTAACCACTCCCAGGAAAACTTTAAACTAGAATTTGTTTCCTTATCCATGTTATTTCCCCCTCTCCATCAGCCACACACACTCTTGTTATTACGGATGAAGAGCTGCATATAGTGTTTTAGGAGCACTGAGGGGGTTTTTTGTTATAAAAAAAGAAAACCCAATTAAAAAAATGACAAAAATTACAAACAAGTAAGTAAAGTGGGCCACAGCATGGGTGATATTTGAGTAACCCAGCATATTTTGCGTTGCAATGAAAACTGCATCCTAACAGACTTCTCCATGAATGGAGTCACTAATATGCCTAAGTACAAGGCACCATGCACACAGCTGCAACCACTAGAGAAAGTCTTGCCTTTACACTGTAACCCTTCAGGACAAGGACTGTCTTTTCTATGTTTGTACAGCACCTAGCACAATGGGGCTCCAGTGCCGACTGGGGTCTTTCAGCTACCATATGATAAACATTTATTAATAAGAATCACATGGTTTGAGTCAAGATAAAACTTTCATAGAAACCACAGGGAAAATTCAGAGTTGAGAGTTCACCCCACAGCCTTTAACCTCATTTGTTATTTGCTTACAACAATAACCTTCCTTCTCCTGAAGTCCCTTTCTGCCCTGTGTCCCCAATAACTTGTCAGTGATGGCCCCGTTACACATAAGCTGCCCATGTAAACTTATCTGTCACTGTGTTCCCATAAGATCAGAGAGAATTAACCTTACCTAAGCAGCTTCAGTGTTGTAAGGGCTCATGTTTGTAAACCATTTTGAAAATGTGCAGTGCTACATAACCACTAAATATCCTCCGAGGGAAACTATTTTTATAACATATACTCAGTTACCTGTTACTAATTGATGTGTGTATCATCTTAATGGGCAACATTTTTGTTTATAACAACTCCACGGTACAAGCACATTGTGACTACAGTAGGATTAGAGACCTTGCAGTCAGGAAACAGGGAAACAGTAAGACAAACTGGGAAATATAACTCAGAATGGCCTATCTGATATCCCTTGTTACTACAGTCCTTGGCATCCTTTTAAGAAGACAGGTCTACCCATCAAAGATCCCAAATCCATGTTTTCCTTATTGAATCAGGGATTATTGCATTGGGGAGCAGGAAGTTGAGTGAATCACAGCTGAAGTTTTTGGAAAGTAGACAGCATGCTGCAATGTTCCACAAGCTCTGTGGCTCAGTTAGCCAAGACAGGAATGTCACCTGACACACTGGGTTTCCTGCTGAGCTGACCAATCTGTTGCCTCAGTGAAAGAAGAGCATTTTTTGAGAGTGTGTCAGGTTTACAAACAAACACAAACACTGTCAAGGTTTGAAGAATTCCATGTCTGAATTTAACTACAAGGTTATTGCTCAGACTCTACAATGTACTCATCCCAACAATAACCAGGCACTGACTAGGAACAAAATCCTCAAGAAAAAAAAAAAATGTTTTGAAGTCAGGACTAATCCACTGATGATATTCTGCCCTTTCTCTACAGAATACTAAATTTCTCACTGCATCCTAACCATGCATTTCTATGGTCAAATTCTGCTCTCAGGCTCCCACTGAAGTCACTAGGGCTACGTCTACACTACCCGCCGGATCGGCGGGTAGCGATCGAATTATCGGGGATCGATTTATCGCGTGTAGTGTAGACGCGATAAATCGATCCCCGATCGCTCTCCCTTCGGCTGCTGAACTCCAGCAGTGCAAAAGGCGGAAGCAAAGTCGACGGGTGAGCCACGGCCGTCGATCCAGCGCCGCGAGGACGCGAAGTAAGTAATTTTAATTCGATCTAAGATACGTCGACTTCAGCTACGCTATTCTCGTAGCTGAAGTTGCGTATCTTAGATCGATCCCCCCACCCTAGTGTGGACCGGAATCACAGACGTTTATCTGGGGGCAGAAGTTGGGCCCTAGGGGTTAGTGACAGGTGTATGGTTATTGCTCTTTGTACTGGACTGAAAATTTTGCATAGCCCTTATTATTTATCCCAGTGTTCACACTGTGTGTAATAGACATTCTCTCTCTCTCCCTCCCTCCCCCGCCCATACCTAGCTCATATCATCTTACCGTTTTGAACAAAGTAATACACTCTTGGAAGTCTTCATATTCTGGTCTGCACTCCTTGTGTGCACGAATCTGCCCAATGTCACTGGCACACTCAATCCATTCCTTCTCAAAGGCATGGCACCGAGCCGCCCGTTTGTAGGGCTGCTCTGAGCTTTGATGCAGCATCCATTTGTCCACATTGAGTCCCAGCTTATCTTGGAGATTCCAAAATGGCATGGCTGAGCAGGAAGTGAGGAGGGAGATAAAGAATGGTGGTTATAAGACTAGTCTAGAGATTTAGCTCAGTAAAACAAAAGCATATGAAAGCAGATATTTCAAACAAGGCTTTTTAGTGCATGATTTAATACTTTTTCCAAGTGATTCATTTAAGTTTTATTTTCACAAGAGCAGAAGCAAGAGTTAAACATTCCAACATATATTATCTACTTTTTTTGCAGGAAAGCAGGTAGAGATAATATAAGCTAACTTCTTTAGCATCTGAACAGAGAGAAAATGTTCTGGAATCATTTTTTAAAACTACAAAAATATCCACTCAATGGCATTTCTATGGATGGCTCCTGTTGTACACAAGGTTCATTCATAATAAAATGCATTGATAAAAACAGTATTTCACACCAGACTCAGTTAAAGTTGTACATGGACCTGCTTATATATACACACATATGCATGTACTCACAGATATTTTTTATATATACAAACCTTTTGATTGTATGATCTTGGAGGTTATAATTCGCAAGCCCTTGTAAATCTCTTCATTCTCCCTGATCTCCCAACTAGCATAGGCAGGCCAAAAGGCAATTGCACTCAAAAGCGCTGGATGTGAGTTAAATGTACTTTATGATTGCATTTTTGCAATAGATCTCCATGAATTTTCAACACCTTTTTTCTATGCGACATATAGGATGTTGGTACCTTCCTCTGTTTGCATTTCTCTGCATGTTCTTAGGTTTGCATGATCTTTAACAATTGTGATACTGTACAGTGTGGCTCAGGTCTGTAAGATAAGCCCTGTGTTCTTACTCAGTTTTTCTACTCAGGCTAAGTTTCCACTGAAGGCACAGGGAATTTAACCCAATAACGATTGCTGTATTTGGCCCCAAGTGTGCATTCTATGTTTATTTACACTATTGGCTATTCAGGGAAGAGACTATACTATATAAATTCTACATTTTATAATTGTACTGTTAATAACTTTTGCAACCATCTACCACATAGTTAAACACAGCCTTAGTTACAACAGCATGCACTGTGGCAATAAGCTTGCGAGTGAAATGTTTCATGATTCAAATATTGTTAACAGTCTTGTGAAAGAATCAAGGCAGAGCTATTGGTGACCAATGTTTTGGCCCCAGAGTCCGTGAGGAATTGTTTACTGGATTTATTACCAGTGCCAACACAACAGCCCATGTATTTCTCTGTAGCAACTGATGTCTCAAATAAAAGGAAAAGAAAGATGTTTCCAATGTGCTTGGGATAATTTATCACCTCAAATTTGATGCAACTTGCTTGATTTTTATGAAGACGGTGATGAATCTGCAAGTGGCATTCATCATGCTATAAAGAACTGCCTAGAGAAACACCAGCTTCACGTTAATTGTATTACCACGTACTTTGCTGATAATACACCAAGTTGTGTTTGCCATAGTTCACAAGTGCATCAGTTATGTGCTGAAAATGACAACTGCCTTGCACACACAACCTATAATACCTGCAAACATGCTAGCGATCTGCTGTCAGTTGATATAGAAATGATTGTGTTGAAGATTTACAACCACTTTTTGTGCCTGCAACGTGCAGAGATGAACAAAGTTTTTTTCTGAGTTTATTGAAATTGAATGGAAAGAAGTACTTGAGACATGTGAGTAGAAGATGGCTATCCCTTAACCCAGCAGTTGACCACCTTTTGAGAAACTGGCCTGCAATTAAAGCCTGCTTCAAGTCACTAGGTGACGCTTGCCCAGTAACTTTAAATAAAATTTTCACTGAAGATGGGATGTATACCTGTATTGTGGAAATTTACAGGTGTTCTCCCCCTGCCCCCAAGTATGGCTTGTGTCGACAATCTTGTGAGGCAGTTGGAAGAATCGAAGCTCTGCATTACTGATGTGTACACAGAGATGTACCATTTTAAGATGAAGTAGCTAAATTGTAAAGAAGATTTTTTTTTTTTTTTTAAGATTCCACACCAAACTGATGGAAAAACACAACCAGAACAAAAAGCGAACACAAAGCCAGACTTCATTAAGTTTTATGACCCTATGTTTTTGTATATTGATAACTAGTTTGATTTCTCTTCAGACAATGTAATAATGAACCCGAAGCCCATTGAGCTCTACGAGAAGCTTAGGGCTTGTCTACACTGGCACTTTACAGCGCTGCAACTTTCTCGCTCGAGGTGTGAAAAGACACCCCCCCTGAACACAGCAAGGTTCAGCGCTGTAAAGCCCCCGTGTAGACAGTGCACCAGCGCTGGTAGCTGCGCCCCTCACGGAGGTGGGTTTTTTAGAGCGCTGGGAGAGCGACCACGCAAGCCATGTTAAAGCGTTGCCGTGGCAGTGCTTTAGCATTGCCAGTGTAGACCAGCCCTTAGTTTCTCAGGCCTTACGAACGTAATGGAAGCACTCAAAATGAAGGAAATCATAAACACAGAGAGCTGTATGAGTTCTGCACCCGTTGAGATGTGATTGAAATATCAAGACATTACATTTCCAAACCTGTCAGCAAAAAGTGGATAGGTTTCAGAAGCATGGAAACAAAACCCGAAAAACCTTGTTCCCAACTGTGTCTTTTGTACTTAGTGTACCAGAAACAAATGCCCCTGTAGACATAATTTTCTTCCTTAATGGGAAATAAGTGGTTTGACAAACAGAACAGATGAAAGGTAGATTTAATTAAAATCAAACTCAATAAGTGGATAAACTCCCAGTGATCCTGCAAAGATTTCTTCATCTCTGAAGAACTGGATCAGAAGTTGCTGAGTGCTGCAAAAAGCAGCAAGAAATGCCACTAGCGAATGCAGGCAAGCACTGCTAAATTATTAATAATAGTAACAACCTGAAAGCTACAACCAACTCCAGCCGCCATCCCCGAAAAGGAACCAACAGCTCTCCACGATGGAGGGGGTGTGGTGGTGGTGAAGGAGGGGACTAAGAAAACTGTTTGGGGGGAACCCCGGGGGGAACCCCTGGGGCAGCCCCCCCCCCCCCGGGGGCGGAGGCAGGAGCACAGGTGGGTGCTGGGGCGACCCCCTGGCTCCTCCATGCCCCTGTTGGCGGGAGTGCAGGGCGGGGCCGGCGGGGCCTGCAGCCCCCGGGCACCCCCCCAACCACACCCCCCGGGGGCTGCGCGGGGGGTGGGGAGGGAGAGCCGGAGTCTGACCACGCAGCTCAGTGGCCCGGCCCCTCACAACTCGGGGAGCAAAGGAGGGAAGAGGCTCCCCGCGAGCCAGAGGCCGGGCCGGAGACCCTGGAACAGACCCACCCCCCTCCAAACCAGGAGCTTCACCTGCGACCCGCCGCCGCGCCCTCCTCCTTCGTCCTTTCGGGGCTTTGACGACAGTCGCTGCCGTTAACCGCGCCCGTCGCACGCCATTCGCGCTGTGCTTTACGGCTTGGAGTCACCTCACGGGGGAGGAATCATAGAGAAATAAAGAGAGAACGTCTCTTGCGAACTGGAAGGGAACAAGTCGTCTCCCCAGTACACCTCCCGCGCCCCCTGCAGGCGGGGGGTGACAGTTCCCCAGTGTCTCCTGCAGGCTGGGGTGACAGTTCCCGGGTGTCCCATGCAAGCTGGAGGGGTGACAGTTCCCCCTCAGGCTGGAGGGGTGACAGTTCCCCAGTGTCCCCTGCAGACTGAAGGGGTGACAGTTCCCCAGTGTCCCCTGCAGACTGAAGGGGTGACAGTTCCCTGGTGTCCCATGCAAGCTGGAGGGGTGACAGTTCCCCAGCTCCCCTGCTGGCTGGAGGGGTGACAGTTCCCCAGTGTCCCCTGCAGACTGAAGGGGTGACAGTTCCTCAGTGTCTCCTGCAGGCTGGGGGTGACAGTTCCCTGGTGTCCCATGCAAGCTGGAGGGGTGACAATTCCCCCTGCAGGCTGGAGGGGTGACAGTTCCCCAGCCCCCCTGCAGACTGGGGGTGACAGTTCCCTGGTGTCCCATGCAAGCTGGAGGGGTGACAGTTCCCTGGTGTCCCCTGCAAGCTGGAGGAGTAATAAATGACCCACACCCTCCAGCCCTCTGTGTCTTTGTGGGGTGTCATATTTCTTTCCCCCCCCCCATCCCCCATCCCCCATCTCTCACTGGTCAGCACCATGTTACAGGGCAACCTCACTGTGGTCTGGGAGACTCATAACCAATCACCAAACCGGAGGGCTCCCACCATCCCTTGCCAGATCACTTGTGATTCAGAGTTACATGCATGGGCCTGAAACGCCTCTGGCCCTCTGCTTTTAAAAAGTCTGAGCTAAGTGCTCTCGGGCACAGAGCAGGAGGTAGTGTCCTGGGTTCTCGTGCACAGAATGGGGACTGGTATCCAGCAGTCAGAGCAGCAGAGAATTCCTGGTTTCTACTGCCTGATCTGGGAAGTGTGTAGGATCAATTGGAATGGGGGGTGGGGATACTCTTCCTGGTTCTGCTGCTCGCTTTCTCTGTGACCTTGGAGGAGTCTCACTCATCTCTATTTCTCCTCAGTAACATGGAGATAATTTTCTTTCTTCACAGGCATGTTGAGAAGGTTAACGAGGGCCTGAGAAGCACTTTGTGTTGCTCAGTTGGAAGGAGGTAGAGCAGCATTACGTGTTATTGTACAGACATGTGTGTTGAGGGGATAGTCTTGGGGATTGGCTTTTGTTGTTGTTGTTGTTTTTCTGTTAGGGTTTCCCAAGGGCCAGTAGACACTTGTTAGCAGTTGAAGAAACACCACCTAACAATCCATCAATTGTCAGAGCTGGGATGATGTAATGATTCCTTCGACCTCGGATCCTTCCTGAAATGATATAAGTGTATCCAGAAAATATCTAGCTCCCAGCTCACTGCTTTCTGTTTCCAACCTCTGCATCCCCCGTGCTTTTATTCCAGACCTCTGGGCACACAGTACTCCATTGTCAGTCTGTGTTAGTTTTGTTGAACGTGATAGTTCTTAGCAATGTTCAAAGCCCTGGTAATTGTCAGTTCAGGGCTGATCTCATTTCTGTTTGATACTCCTGGATCCCCTTCTGCGAGCAGTGATTAATCCCCAGGAAAGTTCCTGCACCTTGATTAAACATTATTGCTTAAACATAAAAACAGCCAGTGGAATGTCATAGTCGCGGCTTAGCAGGGCATCAGCATTGATCTCCAATTTAAACCATGGAGGCGTTTCCTGTTTTGAGACCCAAATGGGGTTCCCCCACCCCTCAAGCCGTGTGGGCTTGGGGAAGAAAGATTCCAGAACAAACCAACTCCAGGGCCCAGAGCAACTCTCAAGTCAGCTAGAGCAGACGCAGAAGCAGCCTCCGTGGGCACTGCAGCATGGAGGGAGTAATAGGGAAAGATAGAGCTCGGCCAGGGCTAATGCTCTGTGCCAGTTGCTCCCCACCAGAAAGCTATGCAGGGCTGACTCCCACCTTTTAGGTACTTAGGCCATTGCAGTACCCCTCCAACCCCTGCTGGGGGGAAGAAAAATTGCAGGAAGGAGCTAATCCTACCCCCAGAGACCTGCAACTGTCAACATGGCAGGAGCAAACCCAGAAGCAGGATCAGCAGCAAGGATTCTGCTGATGTGACCAGGCTGCTTTCTACAGTTTTGACTCTGGAGAGTTCTCTCTCCCGTGTTTGCTCCAGCCCCCTCCCTCAGTCCGTCCCTCACTTCAGCTTCACTCCATACTGCCCTGGGCAGGCTGCCCAGCATACCCCTCCCCGCACCACCAAAAATTATACAAACCTGGCGCCCATGCTTCCTTCCTTCTTTGTGCTATTCCCCTTCTCTCTGTTCAGCTAAACCCCACTACCACCTGTCATTCTGCTAATGTGTTACAGCCCTTTTCCACAGCTTTGTCTGTCTTGTCAGCATTTCAGAGCAGCGACTGTCTATTACTCTATTTGTCCAGCACCTAGCACCTTGGGGCCCTGCTCTCCATAACCCCTTAAGCACAGCCATCATCAAAATAATAATAAATACTAAACCTAGTTTTAATGCAGAAGTGAGTTTCCCTGCAACTATGATGGATTCCAGGTGGTAGGATTCTACCTGCTAGCAAGTCCCTTAAAAACTGACTTGCTTATGTTGCTGATCCAGGAGACTTATTGTCTGCTGCAAGGGACCCCACCCACTCTCGATTTGTAATGTGTGGAAATGCTATACAGCTGAGAGATCTTATTTCATTAGTTTAATAATAAGAGCTAATCAATGGCTCTGTCTCCAGCCTTGAAGGGACCTGATTCTGCAGTGGCCATGGTAGCAGCATTGTAATGAACGGATCAGTGCGTATGCGTCACCACTGCCCACTGTTGGTGGGACTCTGAACTGCTCAACTCTCTGTCATATGTCCAACACTACTAGCCGCTGATTGAGAGTCTCCCTTAGCTCAAGTGCTAGGAATTTGTGCTTTTAGAACAGGGGGATTTGATTTTGATGCCTACTGTTGCACAGAAATTCCAAGTAGACACGACATGTGGTTCCATGACAGTTAGGAGTTTGCCACATATTTGTCACAAAAATCAAACCTTGCATAGTATGTTGTTTTGTTATAGGGTTGTATATCTATAAGACAGCTCCCCCTATTCTTGTATTCAGCAGGACTACTCATGTACTTAAAAGAGTTCCAGAATAGGGACTTAGAAAGGCATTACTGCTGCCAGTTTCATGGCATTGGCAGTTCCCGTCCTGCTTATAACAAGCAAAAATCAAGTGCAGGCTCCGACCAGGCCATGAATGCTACGGTCGGATTTTCAGAACAGTACAGCATCCAGCTGCTCCCATTGTCCAGTTAGGTGCCTAAATGGCAGCTAAGCTCTTTTGAAAATCTGTCTCTACCAGAATGGATCAACTGTTGATTTTAATCACTAATTATTACCCCTTTAGTTACTTTCCCTAAAAAAAAACGTGTTCTCATTGGTATCAGTGCTTTGTGCTGGTTTTTTTAAACATTTCATCATTAAAGGTTTAAAACCAGAAGTGGGTATAGGCTACGACCATTAAATATAACAATATACTGGGCATGCATTCGAGCTGGCCTATGATCTACCAGTAGATGGTGCCAGAGCAGTTTAAAATGCCCTGCCTCTCTCCCTGGGAGCCTGGATTGGATGAACAGCACTACAATTTGCTCCCCCTGTAGATGTACATGTCTTGATGACACTCTGGCTTAGAGACCAGCTGTGCTCTGCAAATCTCCCCTTAGCAGGTAGGGGAGGAAAATCCACCTGGTTATTTATAAAAAAAAACAAAAAACAAATTAGGATAACTTACAAAAATAATGTAAGCCCAATCGGCATATAAACACCCACAAACCGAATGCTCTGCCCTTTGCGATGGCACACAGCAGGCAACACAACACAGGCAGGAGGAACAGGATTTATGTTGCATACTTAAAAAACCACACTGAATGTAAAACAGGTCCTACTTCAGGGCAGAAATCTGGGAGGGCACGAGAAGTAGACGCAAGAGTCCCCTTGGTTGAGGATCTGCCCCCTGACTGGTGCTGCTCACGTGATTCTAGCTGGAGTGAAGACAGGGGTAATGCACAAGGTATCTGTGATTTCCCAGCCACAGGAGAGAGGAGTACACATGCTCTCTCTATCCTCTTCTTCTGGTGGTGGCAGCTTCCCCTGAAGCAGCCGGACAGATTCCCTGTAAGCAAGAAAAACAAACAAGCCTTTCTCTCTAGCCCCAGTTTTACACCCATCCCCAGAGAACAGGGAGTTCTGTTCTTACTCATCTCTGCATTACACCACACTGACTTCTGTATGGCCTACTGCCAGACCTCAGCCTGGGATCGCCCAAGACAAGCTGGTTCATGTCTAGATGGTGTTTGGACACTTAGAGTGAAATCCTAGCTATAGGGAAGTCAATGGAAGTTTTGCATTGGGCCAGGATTTAACCCTAAACTTCCAGATGCGGATAATTCCAAAAGTGGCACTTTTCCTTCAAAGCCCAGACCAACCCCACAGTCTGGCTCCCAAGGGCAGTCAGTCATGAGCACTGATTCTCACCCCTCCTTTCCCTGGATGAGCTACAGGAAGTTCTCTTATCAGGCTCTTACCGGGACATGGCGTAGTTGATCTGTGGCTGTCGGTATCCATTAAATGAGGACGAGGCTGCTATGGTGTAGGCACCCATGTTCTCAAACGTCAGCCAGTCACCAACTTGCAGTTCTGGTAACTCCAAGCCATCTGCAATGCGGTCCTGCCCATCACAAGAAGGACCCCAGAGGCTGCTGCTGAACAAGGGGTGATGTGGGCCGGGTTTCTATAGTGGGGGGGGGGGGGGGGGGGGGGGGGGGAGGGGAGGGAAGGAGATGGACATCACAGGAGATCAAGCTAGTAAATTAAATAATCGGCTTAAAGGTCAGATCCTCAACTGGCATAAATCAACACTTCTCCACTAATAGCCAGCGCCGGCTCCAGGGTTTTTGCTGCCCCAGGCAGCAAAAAAAAAAAAAAAAAAAAAAAAGCCGCGATTGCGATCTGCGGCGGCAATTCGGCGGGAGGGCCTTCGCTCCGAGCGGGAGTGAGGGACCCTCCGCCGAATTGCCGCCGAATAGCTGGACGTGCCGCCCCTCTCCCGAGTGGCCGCCCCAAGCACCTGCTTGTTCAGCTGGTGCCTGGAGCCGGCCCTGCTAATAGCAATGCAGCGACCCTGATTTACAATGGAGCTATGTGGATTTACACCAGCTGAAGAGCTGGTCCTAAAACTGGAGTAACTCCATGGAAAACTAATCCAAATTGACCTGACTAGCCATCGACTAGTGCAGGCCCAAAATGTAGGCTGCAAAAAGTGAGTTTTATGGGGGGGAAAAAAAAATTAGTAGAAATGTTCATATTTTAATGACCTTAAGAAAAAAGAAAAAAGAAAAAGAGAGGGGAGAAAGAGCAGTTTGTTTGGATTTTAATCAACCCAGACATTGCAGCACTAGGACATACGAAACAGAAAGTTCTAGGGAGTTAAGGAACAGAAACGGAACTCAGTCTGCCTGGATTGTCTCCCCGAGCTAAAGGCAAGAATTAACTCTGTCAATGGAGACAGGTTTGTTTGAATGGTATATTCCAGTTTAATCATCACTGAGTCACATCTCTTAAAGCTATATTTGTCACTTGTGTCTGTCCCTTTAAATCCTTTCCTGAACACTCCTTGTGAGCAAACAGACACTGGGTGTGCCTCCACTGCAGTCAGAGGTGTGACTGCAGCCCATGTAGACATATCCAAATTAACTTTGATCTAGCTGGCAGTCCAGGCCCACCTGGGACCCTGGGTACTTACTGTGCTGCCAGGGGTTTCACTGCTATTGTTATTGGAGCTAGCTCAGGTATGTCTACAGGTGCCGGAGTCACACCGCTAATTGTGGTGTAGACATGCCCACCGTATGCATAGTTACACACAGTGCTGCTAGTTAGCATATGGTTGACCCGTGGGGCAGATTCAGGTCTTGCTACAGCCCAGCTGCCATTCTGAAATCCCTGCAACTGGTTCTGAAGCTTTAAAACCTCAGTTTTTGCTTTAAGATGCCTGGTTGATCAGAGAAGACACTCACTGGCATTTTAGAGCCAACATGTAGATTCCTGCAAATCCGGGGGTATCCGCCTTACATCCGTGGACCATTTCTGTGGATAGCAGCGTGGATGCGGATACAGATTTTGTATCTGCGGAGGACTCTGATGGTAAGCCCGGCCCCAGAGTAGAGCCCTGCAAATCCACAGATAGATGCGGATATCTGCAGATAATTTTTGCGGATACACATTTGTGTATCCGCGCAGGGCTCTCCCAACATGGAAACTTGTTAACGACGCTTCAGAATAGGCGTCAAGGATTCAGCAGTGTATTAAAAAGAACCACGGGTAGGTACAGGAAGTTACAGGAATTATAGATCTACCCAGTGTCTGTTGCACGGCTGCAGCCAATGCCAAGCTATCGATGGTCTGATACGCTGGGGGCTAATCTCTGGTGTCCAATCACTCTGAGGAGGGCATCTGGCAAAAGCCTTTGAAGGTTTCATTTGTGATGAAACTGGAGTTAGAAACCTTAAGCCCAACGTCCTCCTGGGGGAAACACCACTGATTTCCATGGAGTCACACCCGGGATGAGTCACACTATAACACATCCTGCCTTGCCTANCTTAGGACGGAAGAATCCCATGCACTGTTACAGACTAGGGACCGAGTGGCTAGGCAGCAGTTCTGCAGAAAAGGACCT
This sequence comes from Platysternon megacephalum, assembly GCA_003942145.1. Classification (NCBI taxonomy): domain Eukaryota; kingdom Metazoa; phylum Chordata; order Testudines; family Platysternidae; genus Platysternon; species Platysternon megacephalum. Next base: position 7,302,551 of record QXTE01000016.1, on the reverse strand, counting down.
AGGGGTTACGGTGGACGAGAAGCTGGATATGAGTCAACAGTGTGCCCTTGTTGCCAAGAAGGCTAACGGCATTTTGGGCTGTATAAGTAGGGGCATTGCCAGCAGATCGAGGGACGTGATCGTTCCCCTCTATTCGACATTGGTGAGGCCTCACCTGGAGTACTGTGTCCAGTTTTGGGCCCCACACTACAAGAAGGATGTGGAAAAATTGGAAAGAGTCCAGCGGAGGGCAACAAAAATGATTAGGGGGCTGGAGCACATGAGTTATGAGGAGAGGCTGAGGGAACTGGGATTGTTTAGTCTGCAGAAGAGAAGAATGAGGGGGGATTTGATAGCTGCTTTCAACTACCTGAAAGGGGGTTCCAAAGAGGATGGATCTAGACTGTTCTCAGTGGTACCAGATGACAGAACAAGGAGTAATGGTCTCAAGTTGCAGTGGGGGAGGTTTAGATTGGATATTAGGAAAAACTTTTTCACTAGGAGGGTGGTGAAGCACTGGAATGGGTTACCTAGGGAGGTGGTGGAATCTCCTTCCTTAGAGGTTTTTAAGGTCAGGCTTGACAAAGCCCTGGCTGGGATGATTTAGTTGGGATTAGGTCCTGCTTTGAGCAGGGGGTTGGACTAGATGACCTCCTGAGGTCCCTTCCAACCCTGATATTCTATGATCTATGATTCTATGATCTATGATCTTCTGTATCACAAACAGGCTGAGCTCAGTGCAGATCGGGATGGATGGGGGAGGGAGGCTAGGGCCATGCTGGGCACCTGGGCAGGCAGGGAGCAGCACCCTGACAGTGCCTTAGTCACTCTCTAGTGAGGACAGACCACTAGGGAGGCACTGCAGGGAGTTACAGCCAAACGCTCTCACCAAAGAACTCTGATACTCAGGGTGGGGGAAAGAAACCCCAGAGATCTTCCTCCAAACCATAGGCGGGGAGGTGGGGGGGGGCTTTATGCTGCAGCCAAGGCCTGAGCATGGGAACAGAGCGTACCGGAGGAAAGGCACGCGGTGCAGCTGGGGAGAATCCCAGAAGTGGATCAGGCCCTCCACTGAGTGCCAAGTTATTTCTGGTCTATTGATTCCTGCTTCCTCCAGATGGAAGGGACACTGACTGTGGCTTGCTCTCAGGTTGCACAGCCCTCCTTACCTTGTGCAGGGTGGGGCTGGGGCAGGTGTGATCGAAGAAAATGCAGCTGAAGGATCCATAGATGCCATCGTTAATGTAATACAGGATGTTCTTCTTGCTGCCGGACTCTTCATCTGGGAGATGGGAGAGCAGGGAAGGCAGATTCACGGAAGGGTCAATTCACATGTCAAGCTTAATACTTTGAGCTACTGGGACTGGACAAAGATGCCCCATTTGAGGGGACTTTGTCAGCCTGACGTGGCTTTTGAGGGGCGACCAGACACTGGCCTGGCTGACGGCCACAGATAATGAGAACTGAGGCCTGAATCAACTCCTACCCATTTTTCCTGCAGTCACTACTGCCGTCCAATATCAAAACAGGTCCACTTTGGACTAGTAGGATCTGAACTACTGAGCAGTTGTATGCTGGTTTGCTCTCCACCCTCATCTTTCCTAGCAAAAGGCTTTTGGCCCACAGTTCAGTTACCCATCACAGCAACCTGTTATTATATGGAGATATACCTATCTCATAGAACTGGAAGGGACCTTGAAAAGTCATTGAGTCCAGTCCCCTGCCTTCACAGCAGGACCAAGTACCGTCCCTGATTTTTGCCCCAGATCCCTAAATGCCGCCCCCCCCAAGGACTGAACTCACAACCCTGGGTTTAGCAGGCCAATGCTCAAACCACTGAGCTATCCCTCCCCCTGTGTTGCCTCCACAGGGGCTCAGCACCACAGGAAGATGCATCATTCCACCTGCTCAACCTACCGTCTGAGCCAGGCGGATCCAAGGGAACCTCCTGCTTGTCAATAACATTGACAGCCAAGGTAAAGGCAGAAGCTACATAGTATCGTCCTGGCTTGGCAATGATTTCCACCCCACAGCCTTCTGGGAAATACAAGTCCAAGGCGGAGTTTATTGTGGCTGCAATCTGATTGGTAGAAGGGGGGGGGGGGAAGAAACCACAAACACTTATTCCAACATTTATTAGTTAACCACCCTTTAAAAATAAAGGCCAGAGATTCAAGCCCAGCTGCGATCCGAACTAGGACTCCCTCCCAGCTGCCTTCTCTGCCTAAAGAGAACACAAACTGAAATCTTTATACCTCTTCAAACCGGACTTTAGAGTTTTCAGTACCAGGGAATCCACCTCCAATGTCTAATAAGCGCATCTTGTAGCCCAGCTCTGCACCCATTTCAAACACCAGCCGAGCATCTGCTATGGACCGAGGGAAGGCTTGCAGGTCGAGGCAGCCACTGCCAACATGAAAACTAAGGGGGAAGAATCCTTCATTTAGTCTGGGCTAAGCCCCGTCTCCCAACCTCCTCTAATCCCTGAGCATTGAGAGCAGATTTGGGAAAACAGTGCAAAATGTTATTCACAAATAATCATCCTATAGGGGAGTTATGCTCTTCCCATACACCAAGAGGAGAGAGAGAGAGAGAGAGAGAGAGAGAGAGAGTCTTACAGTCAGAATAACCTTTCAGACTAAAGAAAAACAAAAATAAAGCCTCCAGCGGAGAGCGCAGTGTGTGTGATTTCTCCTAGACAGTCTGCCGTGAGTTGCACATAAAGTGACTCCAGCAAGGCTCTTAGATATCTAGGCTGGGAATTTCAAAGAAGTTACGTCTCTATTTGCAATAACTTTCAATAGGAGCTGATCCTCTAACTCCCCTAGGATCCTTTGAAAAATATCAGCCTTAAAGGTGCAATACATAGAAAGAAAAGGCATGCATTACAGAGATTCACTCTTGTGATTAATTTAACTAATTTTGATCACACCCATGACCTTCTTGCATTTAATGGTAATAATTTAGCTTGAAATATTTTTAGTTGTGAAACCAAAACCCCTGAGTGCAAATTTTTAGTTTTACACCCAGACATGCAATGCAAAGTTTGCTTGGTTATTGGTTAGTTCCCCAAGTCACCCAATCAAGGAACAGAAACAATACCACGTGACTTGGAGAACCAAACAACAGCGTGAATTTCCAACACTTGCAATTTGCAAACAATCTGTAAGCAGGAATCCTTGTCTGAAGAAATTAGGGAAGCGTGTCATTATTAAGGTGGAATTCTACTGCCTGTTCATGGGCTATTTGTGACCAGAAATAAAGGAGAAATCCCTCCAGTGAATGCAGGAGGATGGATTACCCAGGTTTGGCAATCAGACAGGCCCTTCCAGATCCACAAAGTTCAGGGCAAGTAAAGTTAGGATTCAGAGTCTGTGCTTATGTATGTCAGTTTAGGGAGAATCAGGCTTCATGGTATGAGGATGCCACCCTGTACCTGATGCCAACGATCTCCACATTCATCTCCTTTGCAGTTTCTAGTAGGTGTCTGCAGGACTTAAGGGTGGCACCAAACTTCACGCTCAGACGGGCAGATGATCTGGGGTTGTCGGTGGCGATGCACAGAACCATCCTGTGGAATGAAGTTACACCAGGTCGGTGTCCCAGCTCTTCGTCTCCCACTCCCCAATTACCATGCAGGCCAAGGTACACGATTTCTCCAACTCTTTACGGAAGCCAGCCCTAGTACATGGAACATGAACATGCTATGAAAATACATAAAAGCCCTGCCCATAACAAATGTCACGTTCACCCTCTAGATGCGATTGAGAGACTGACCTTTGGTCCATCTCTGTTTCCAGCCTCAATAACCTCCTTCTTCCATACCCAGAGTTTATATACGTACCTGGCATGTGGATGGTTCCTTGCCACTTTCCCGAGCTCCACTTCATTGTCAAAGGCCATCAGCTGCACCCCGTGGCTGGCTGCGTATTTGATCTGCGAGATCTGTTTGCAGGGGTTGGTGTAGATAATCTTGTCAGGTGGGACCCCGATGCTCTGAACTAACGCAATCTCCGTCTGCAACAAGGGCATTATTAGCAGGGTGTATGGGTCAGCCCCTGGGGAACTCAGTGTTATGGGATACAAGTTGTTGTGGAATCAAGAGCTCCAGGCCTGGGACATTCGAATGCACGTTGTGGGTTCACCAAGGGTAACTCACCAGGAGTCAGGCCTGGGATTATCCTGGGAACCAGACACAGATGAAGAAAGGTGGGTTTGCCCACAGGGGTCATGGTGGACTGCGTGTCTGGAGTGAGAGACAGCAGTAACACACCACTAGAAACACAAGACCAAGGAAGGTAGGTCTGTAAGAGCAGGAGGTAAGCTGAAGATATGTAATAAAAAACCACCACCTAACCCTGATCCATTAGGCCAAACTGCTTCACATGGTGTAAGGAGGGAGGAACGAGCATCTCTCCCCCTGCTAGTTGTTTAGAGCGCGTTCAGGCTGCGTGCAACTCCATTCATTGTCATGGCCTCTCGGGTTTTGTTGTTTTCCCTTAGGCTTTGTTCTTAAGACATATAAATACGTCACCTTGGCAACCTGTTCCACTGAATCACAAAGAAATAAATAGCCTTGCTTGGATCCACCCTGAAAAACCCATTAAATGAGACAAGAGGGAGCTTCTGACTCAGCCCTGAACCCATCTAAGAGTGGACCGTGGCCGCGTGTCCCAGAAAAAACAACACACTTAGGACACGCCTCGTTACAGATGGATTCTGCTGTCCAGGAGACGTGTAAAACAAGGAAATTCAGGTGAAAGGGAATGATCGCCTTCGAGTTTGGAACACCCGACAGTGGGAAGCAGATTTTCCAGGATGCACTATTACTGTTGTGCCAGAAGGGGGAAGACTCTCTCCAATGTAAATGCAGCATGGGAAGCCCCAGACTAAGCCTAGGACGCTGCAATCTGCACTAAACTTGTTTAACCTTTGTGCTGTCAAACCGTGCCTTGGCTGGTTCCCTCACCACCTTCCAGGGCACAGATCTAGCCACCGCACCCCAGGGACGTCGCGTCCCAGAGTTCTTCTTTCCCTTTGTTCCTACCTTGCTAGCACAGTCAAATCCTGCCCCCAGCGCAGCCAGTGTCCGCACCACTCCTTTGCTGCTGTTGCACCTAACAGCGTAGAAAGGTTTGACATGGGGCAAGGCCTTCAAGAAGCGCAGGTGTTTCTTCACTACATCCCCCAGGTCTGCCACAAAAAAGGCCTCTTTGTCGCTCTAGAGGGAAGAGACTGGAGTCAGCAACAGTGGTCTCAGCGCCCCTCCCTCCCCCAAGGAAGGAGCGTTGCAGAGTCTTCATGGAGCAGCAAAGGCACCACACTCAAAACTAAGAGCCTGATTCTCCACCCACACCAGTGATGTTACTCCTGATTTACACCCACGTAAAGAAGGGGAGAACCAGGCCCTAGATGTCCAATGATCAAGGTCTCTCCAATTTGGGGGTTTGTTAAGAATCAATCGTTTTGTTACTGAAATCAGTGAAGTCTGCAAATGGTGCCCAATAACCAAGTCTTGCAACTGATGGCCAGTAGCGCACCCCCCGCCCAGCTGATGTACGCTCCATTTGCATCGATACACCAGCAGAATGCCCAATGTGACGAAGAACTCCAGGCTCACAGATGCTTCAACACGACCAGTGGAGGGGTGGGCTATGCTGTGCGTGGGGCGACTGCATGACATGAAGGGATGTAGCTTGAGAGCAGTTAGTAGTAACCTGTGATTGACAGACATCAGCACAAAGCCTCAATTAAAAATTCAATATGGTCTTCTCAGAGCTGCAGCGAGATTCTGGTGGGACTCAGTCCACCACTGGGAAGAAAGGGCAGGAGCACACCACTGAGATGCACCACGCAAAAAAAAAAGAAGTCAAATCGGCTCTTTTAATTTGAGGAGAAACAAAGAGCTAAGAATGAAGCCCGGGAAGGAGCCCTACAAAACATGAGAGGGGGAAAGTGGAACAGATGAGATATATTTTTAGAAATGTGATTTTCCTTAATTATTTGCCAGTGGACTGGGGGAAAAGAAACAGTCTATCCATCTATCAAGCCTGGCAGGGAAGGAAACCCTGAAAGGCAGCAGCGCTCATTAAGGTGCATTTTAGTCAGGGAATCACCCAAACCTGGGCCTGATTCTTAATGACACAAAGGCCCTTTGACACCACTGTGGCAATGCAACGAGGGGTGTAAATGATGTTTATATCCACTTTAAAGCCCCTTCACACTTCCAGCGTGGTGTAAAGGGGCTTCAGTGTAACTGAGAATTCAGGCCCTGGTCTCTGCAATGCAACTCTCCTGTCCCCAACAATACAAAGATTCATAGACTCAGACTCATAGACTTTAAGGTCAGAAGGGACCATTATGATCATCTAGTCTGACCTCCCGCATGATGCAGGCCACAAAAGCCGACCCACCCACTCCTGGAATAATTCTCTCCCTTGACTCAGCTGTTGAAGTCCCCAAATCATGATTTAAAGACTTCAAGTTGCACAGAATCCTCCAGCAAGCGACCCCTGCCCCATGCTTCAGAGGAAGGCGAAAAACCTCCAGGGCCTCTGCCAATCTACCCTGGAGGAAAATTCCTTCCCGACCCCAAATATGGCGATCAGCTGAACCCCGAGCATGCGGGCAAGACTCTCCAGCCAGACACTTAGGAAAAAGACTTTTAATATCCCATGATTGACCCTTGGTACTAATTACCAGTGATGGCACGTTATTGACCTATTGGCTAAGATCACGTTAAGATTCCACTGCCAAGTTCCCTCCACTCTGGCCCTAAACCAGTGGTTCTCAACCTATTTACCATTGTGGGCCGCATCTGCAACTCTCTATTTATTACATGGACCACATCCACACACTATATACACTGCCTGTATGGCCATCAGGATGTCACATGGGCTGCAACTGTGTGCTGACTGGGCCGCAAACAGCCCTAAACGAAGAGTGACAGGCAAGCCCAATGTATGCACATAAGCACATATGGCTAACTTATGGGCACATGCAAATCAGGTATTTGCATGTGCATATGTCCAGTTAAGAATCTAGCTAGCCATTGACCCAGATGTGCACATACAAAAATTGAAAACAAAATTCTGCCCCCCCCCCCCCAACTGTCCAGAAGATGTTAAGTGTTGTGAGATGCTGAGAAATTGCACCAAAGTGTCTCAAATCCTAATGCTTCAGAGGAGAGCGACAGTTAAATAGCCCCCCTACAGTTAGATGCCACGTGACACCAGGGCCAGTGGATGGGAAGGAAGGGCCCAGAGAAGCTAAGTGCCACTTACTGTCTGGGAGGCCTCCATGAGGAGGTTCTCAAGGAGGTCTCTGGTGGTGAAGCCCTCCTCCACCATCATAAAGTCTGATTCGTCCAAGTACCCACTCATCGTCCAGATCTAGGAGAATTGCTAGTTCTAAAGCCTCCTTCAGTAGGAAGTAGTTTCTAAGTATGCAACACACTGTAAGGAAGGAGGAAGAGCGTTAGTGGTGGGGTCAGGGCCGGTGCAAGGATATTTTGCGCCCTAGGCGAAACTTCCACCTTGCGCCCCCTACCGCTACCCGTCCCCCTGGAGCATCGCTTATTATAAACTTTCAAAAATGAATACTGCATAATGTGGCATTGTTCATTAGAATTAATACACATTTGGCTTGAAAATTTATTAATTTCATTAATTTAGTCTACATATTTAATGAAAATAAATGAATAACCTGACGGGGTGTGGGGCTGGCTGGCTTCAGGCAGGGGGGTGCTGCAGGGGTTGGCTGGAGACAGGGGGCATGGGGCTGGCCGCGGGCAGGGCAGGGGGGTACCAGGGCCCCCCCCTAGATATTCTGGGGCCCTACACAGCCCCCCTTAGGCTCTTAGGTGACCGACCTCTTAGAGGATAAGTTTGCTTCTATAAGGGACATAGTTTAATAGTTTCAGCAGCAGCCGTGACTATATAGTGTCTTTGCAGCCAGCAGCCCAGCCTCCTTCAGGTGACGCTCAGGCAATGAATGGTGCAGTTAATGACAAAGCTAACTTAGCTGTAAACTTAAATTGCCTGTGTATGCCAGAACATATTCCCTCACACTCTCCTGTAAGGGGCTCAATCTGCCATGTGTTATGCAAAGATTCCCTGTGTCGTTTTCCAGGAGATGAGTTTCATGGACCTCATTTCCCAAGCACACACAGACCACGGCATGCCACTAAAATGGCGCAGCAGGACGCATCTCTTTAGAAAACCTTAGTATGACAGTCCATGGTTTGCCAACCAGTCATGGAATTAAACATGACAGGCCAGACCCTTAACTGGTATTAATCAGTGTAGCTCCTTTTACTACACCAATGTACACCAGCTGGAGAGCTGGCTGTGGCATGGTGCATACAGACAAGGGGCAGAGTTAAGGATGCACACTGATATTTTCCCGATGCGAACGCTGAACTGTGTCGCCTTAATGATCTCTTGCCTTATATTAACTCCAGCCAATAATCGAAGGATGTTAAGACACCACAAAGGCTTGCAGGAACTGTTTTCTGGTCCCAGCTCTAACTCCGGGGGGCCTTCGCTTTTCAGCCCCGTGTCTTTTGGGTTAACGTGGTCGCCCTTAAAATAATCCCCAAACTCTGCTTCCGAGAACTGCCCAGCATCTCTCACCCTCTGCAGAGATTTACTTGGGTAATTCCTAGTGCAGGGTGGAGGGGCAAAGCACACACTGATCTAAGAACTGCAGGCCCAAGACAAATAATAATGCAAGCCAAAGAAAGCTTTACAGCAGGGGGTCTCAAACTGGGGGTTGGGACCCCTCAGGGGGTCACGAGGTTATTACATGGGGCGTCACGAGCTGTCAGCCTCCACCCCAAACCCCGCTTTGCCTCCAGCATTTATAATGGTGTTAAATATATAAAAAGTGTTTAATTTATAAGGGGGGTCGCACTCAGAGGCTTTCTATGTGAAAGGGGTCACCAGTACAAAAGTTTAAGAACCACTGCTTTACAGGGAGGGAGAACACATTTGGCCAGGAAATTATTGAAACTCTGCAGCCGGGGAGGGAGAGTTTAGAGGGGACAAGAATTCCTCTGGTTTCTTCCCACCCAAACACAATGTCCTTCATCCCACCCATCATCTTGAGCTGCATGGGCACAGGACTGATAAGCTATAAAGGTAGGACCAGACCCTGGATCACTCAGCCTGCACTGGATACAAGAGAACATGCAGTATATCCTGTCTCTCTCCCCGCATGTTTTTTCCTTACCGAGTTCCAAAGCCTCCTTCCTGGGGGGCTAGGTGTAATACCAGGGGGGCTCTCCGGTGAATTCAGAGCTTTTGCAACTCCCCGAGGCACAGGTGCTGCTGGGGATCCGAGATCTCTACAGGGGAAAGGGTGCAAGTTCCAGCGGGTTATCAAGAGGGATCAGGTACATGCAAAAGGCAGAGCAGTCCCCTCCCTAACCATTCCTACGCCTCCATTTCCTCCGCTCCCACCGGGCACCCGGCACCCTAGTCATCCTCCTCACGCCCTCCCCACAGAAAGGCATCCATCACCCCCCTCCTCAGCTCCTCCCAGCCAGTCCAGCTGCCCCAGAAAGGCTCCCCCAGCCTTGATTCCTCTGCTCTTGCTGGGAACCTGCCTTTCCTGTGTTACCTTAAAAAGCATTTAAACGGATTCTGCCCATGGGTCTCCCAAGAGAGTGAATTGGCTTCAGTGGTGGTGATGGTTCCTCCTCCTCCTCCACTCCTAGGCCTACACCATGCAAGCAGCACCAACTAACCCTGCCCTCCTGGGGAGGCGCTGCCACCCCTTATATACACAGCTCCCGCCCACCTCTGATTCACAAGAGTGGCCTTGGCAACCAAACCCAGCAATCCTATTGGCTGAGCCGGACACAAAGCCCTATCTATGGCATCCCCACTGAAAGCAGGCCCCAGTCTGCTGGGGAGCAGTGTGCAGGCTGCCTATGGGGCATGAGGACCAGGCTCTGCATGCACTGATTGCTCTGCACCCAGCTATCGATTTGCTGACAGGCAGGCAGCTGATCTCCCCGACTGCTGGAGCTGAGCCTTACAAGCAGGCATGCAGCATAGTCCTGGCAAGAAGCCACTCACTCATCAGGGCAGTGATGCAGAACTAACATGAGCTGTGTGGCGCTGGGAAAGTCCCAATGGGGAGAGGAATAGGGCCAAAGAGGACTTTGGGGATGGGAGGAGGACGAAGCCCTCCTGCAGCTTAAACACTGGGCAGTCACCAACACAGTTATCTCTTTGCATAACAACGTGATGCCTTGAATCACCCCAGACGGATGAGACTCCATGGGCTGCTTGCAGCTTTACTGTAACGCTGTGGATTTCAGTGGCTTGACTCCAGGGCTCATATTTAGGACCCTACCAAATTCACAGTCCATTTTGGTCAATTTCACAATCATAGGATTTTAAAAATAGTAAATTTCATGATTTCAGCTATTTAAATCTGAAAATTTCACGGTGTTGTAATTGTAGGGGCCCTGACCCAAAAAGGAATAGTGGGGGGTGGGGGGGGGCAAGGATATTGTAGGGGGGGTTGTGGTACTGCTACCCTTACTCCTATGCTGCTGCTGGCGGTGACGCTGCCTTCAGAGCTGGGCAGCTGGAGAGCAGCTGCTGGCCGGGATCCCAGCTCTGAAGGCAGAGCCGCTGCCAGCAGCAGCACAGAAGTAAGGATGGCCTGGTACGGTATTGCCACCCTTACTTCTGCACTGCTGCTGGTGGGGCACTGCCTTCAGAGCTGGGTGCCCGTCCAACAGCCGCTGCTCTCCCGCTGCCCAGCTCTGAAGGCAGCGCAGAAGTAAGGGTGGCAATACTGTGACCCCCCTAAAATAACCTTGTGACCCTCCTGCAAATCCCTTTTGGGTCAGGACCCCCAGTTTGAGAAATGCTGGTTTCCCATGTGAAATCTGTATAGTATAGGGTAAAAGCACACAAAAGACCAGATTTCATGAGCAGGGAGACCAGATTTAACGGTCCGTGACATGTTTTTCATGGCCGTGAATTTGGTAGGGCCTACTCATATTGCTTCCAGTCTTAGGAGCCTCCCCTCTCTGGAGTGGTTTCTCAAAAATCCCTGGACACACCATGAATGAGCTCTTCTGCGTTCCCTGGAGTTTCAGGATAACACACTTCCCTCCCTGTTTGAAGTTTGAGGGGGGGGGGGATGATTTTGGCTGCTGGGGATCTGAGATCTCTGCAGGGGGATGGAGCAAGCTCCAGCTGGTTCCCAAGAGGGACCAGGACCAGGCACAGAGCAGCACAGTCCCCTCCCCACCCATTCCCAACCCCCTGTTTCCACTGCTGCTACTGGGCACCCAGCAACCCTAGCTATCCTCCTCACTGACACCCCCCCCCCAGAAAGGCTTCCCCACCCATCTCCACCCTCTTGCCTCCTCTGCACCTGCCAGTCCATCTAGACAGGCTGCCCCCCATCCTTCCCTCACCCCCGACTCCTCTGCTCCTGCTTTGGTTGGCGTTTTGTAATCTGTTTCGTCTGCGCTGGTATAAAGTGTCTCTGCGAGGGCTGCTACGTTAGTGTAACAATCAGCATGAGTGGTAGGGATGCGGATAGAGGAGAGAGACAGATCCTTGGTTATTTGCAAAGTGCCCTCCCTACCACTTCCACATCCCTTCTCTACGCCAGCTCGGTGCAGCTATCTCCCTGCCACTGACCTTCCCTTAGCACCACCTGCCGCGTGGCTGTCACCAACCTTTCAAAGGTAAAAATCTGTTCCTCCGAGTTTTATCCAGAACATGTGTCCCACATCTTGTTTATTTGCACTTGGCGGGAGCACTGGCTCAGCAATCACCTCCCTTTCTTTCAGCTGTTGTGGTCATTCCTGAGATGGTCTCATTGAAACTGTAAACCTTTTGTGGCAGGGTCTGAGTCTTTTAATTTCTGTAAAGTACAGTGCAAGTTTTCATGCTGTTCTGGTCGCCCCATCTCAAAAGATATATATTGGGATTGGGAAAAGTACAGAGAAGGGCAACAAAAATGATTATGGGGATGGAACCATATGAGGAGAGATTAAAAAGACTATGAGTGTTCAGTTTAGAAAAGAGATGACTAATGGGGGATATCATCGAGGTCTATAAAATCATGACTGGTGTGGAGAAAGCGAATAAGGAAGTGTTCTTTACCCCTTCACATAACATAAGAACCAGAATTCACCCAATGAAATTATTAGGCAGCAGGTTTAAAACTAACATAAGGAAGTACTTCTTCTCACAGCTCACTGTCAACCTGTGGAACTCATTGCCATAGGATGTTATGAAGGCCAGAAGTACAACTGGGTTCTAATAAGAATTAGGTAAGTTCATGGAGGATAGGTCCATTAATGGCTATTAGCCAAGATGGTCAGGGATGTAACCCCATGTTCTGGGTGTCCCTAAACCTCTGACCGCCAGAAGCTGAGACTGGACGACAAGGGATGGATCACTTCATAAATTGCCCTGCTCTGTTCATTCCCTTTGAAGCCTCTGGCACCGGCCACTGTCATAAGACAGGATACTGGGTGAGATGGACCATTTGTCTGACACAGTTTGGTTGTTCTTATGGCTGTGTCACTTCAAGAATGCGGTTTATCCCCAGACAAGGGCAAAGGAAAGCAGAAGCCCATTTCCCTCCACCTGGAAAAAGCCTGGTCAGGAGGGAAGGAGACATGGGTCTCTATCCAAGAGAGGTGACAGATGAGGAGCTGGAAGCCTAGAAGGGCTGCCCTTGGTGGACCATGAAGGGGGAATACAGGTGCAGTTACCCTGAACTGACAGGCTCATTTGTGTTTATGCAGCACTAAATGTTGTTAAGATGCATATTAAGACACCCAAATATTGTTATCTAGTTGAAGTTCTTTTCCTCTCATCTGGTTCTAAATGCGCCCTGACCTATCATTGGAAGGACCATTTGTTCTGACTAACAGGAAACCCAGATGTGCTCATCATCCCACATTCAAACCATTCCTGATACTAGGAAAATCTGCACCTGAGGGAGGTGGGGATGAAAACACCAGCAGGTCCTGCTGGCCATTTATCTCCCAGTGAGTCTGTTCTCCTCTCTCCTGCCTCGGGACCTTGAAATGCAGCTGGAGAGATAAACATAAGGGCCTGAGCATTGTTATTTCTAGTTCTGGAGGAATGCAGTTATTCGGTACGTTTCAGATGAAAGCTAATTGAATTAGCCCTGCTTATGTGGGGAATTAATCAGCAGCCGTCTGCTCCGTCACATGCTGGTTTGCTCTGGATAAGAAGATGAGCCCACTGCAAAGCGGTGACATTTGACAACAGTGTCTTCAAGCCCAGATGTCAGTCTTGTCTCCATGTCAGAAACTTGGCCAGAACAGCCTACCTGGGCCATGGGAAAGGCTCAGGCCCCAGTTAGAAGAAAAATGCTTAGAAAGAGGCATTGTCACCCCCACCCAGCAGGTTACTCAGTTCCTATGCAATCCTGAATAACACAGAGAGTTATATTCTAGGCGGGATTGCTCCGTAGCTCTATTGCCATGTGGCAACAGGCCATATGAACACAGGTGCGAGAGCTCTCCTTCCTTCCCCGTTCTGAGCCCGTTTCTGCTAAGCCAGCTGGTCATTGTTAATTTCCTTGGCTGCTTTCTTATCTGCCAGGTGCTTTCCAGCCCAGGGTGTCACAGAAAGCCAGGACCTCCAATAACAGAACAGTAGCTCTTGACTTCAGGGCAGATGGGTATTCACTCCTCTGAAGCATGCTAGGGTCTGCCTGCTGATCGGATGATATCTAGTATCTGCGATACACCGGCATTCCTAAGCCAGCCTCCTAAGAATTAAACTAGAGTTCGCTCATGGGTGGCAATACCCAGAGAGGAAGGTTGATTTCATTGAGGCACAAGCCTGGGAACCATGGCTCTGCCACTGACTCCCCACATGACGTTAGACAGGACAATCTCCCTCTCTGTACCTTAGAATCCCGGTCTGTATTATTTGTATCGTGCTAGTGCCTAGGAACCCTGCTCATGGACCAGGACCCCATGGTGCTAGATGCTGTACAAACCCCAAAATAGACAGCTCCTGCCACAAAGACTTTACAATCAAAAAAGCATGATACAAGAGAGAACAGGTGGAGACAGACAGACAGGTGAGCACAAGGACTAATTATAGTTACCTACCTCCCCCTAGCAGGTGGGGAGTTACTATGATTCGTAAAGCACTTTGTCCTCAGATGCCAGGAGGAGAGCAGAGAGTTCTTTGCTGATAATATCCTGCAAAGACTGGGCTGTGAGCCTAGGGAGAACAGAGCCTTGCAGGGAGACACTGGCTCTGTGCTCCCAGGCCTGAATTTCCTAATTGCTTTCCCTCTCCTCCAGGGCTCACTGCTGCCTCTGCAGGCATCCTCTCCACTTCGCTCTCCTCCTGACAGCTCATGCTGATCCAGAGGTTCAAGATGGCTACAAACAACCCTCTCTCTCTGGTTGCAGCCAAATCTGAATTCAGATTCAGCCACTTCCATCCTGACAGTAGCGAGAGGAGGGAGGATTCCTTTGCAGTCTGCAAAACCCAGCTCTCGTCGGGGTGACCAGGGTGACCCCTCTGCTGGTTCCCGTGGCTACTAATGACTCTACAGTGGCGGGTCAAGTGAGGTGCAGTCAGGGATGGGACAAATCCCTTAGCAGCTTGAAGTCTTCATCTAGGCAATTCTGAGGACAGTCAAACCAGCAAACCAAATCCTTCCACAGACAGGACTTTAAACTGAGGGTTCTAGTCACGTTCCCTCTCGCCTGCTCTTTAAATGATCGCTGTCAATTAAGGGTGACTTTGCACAGTCAAGGAGTGAGTCCACCAAAAAGAGGATTTCCCTTCCCTTCCCCAAGCTGGGCCTACATCCTAGCCCCAGCCGGAGCACATTCCTCGCACAGGGCCCCATCGTGCTCCCTTTGGAGATGGTAGCAAAACTCCTGTGGAGTCCAATGGGAACAGGAGTCCTATGCTGGGGGAGTTGCATATCAGAGACAGCCTGTTAACCCTCCCACTTTAGCCTCCATTCCTTGAGCCAGACAGCAGGTTGGGCAGCTCAGAGTCATGCTTAATAATCAGTAACTCCCATTCTCATGCCAGTAAATGGGATACACAGGCAACTGAGTGAATGTATTGAATCAGCAGGTTGCAAGATGGCAGCAGTGTTTCCTTTTGTCACAACTTCTGTACACAGATCCAGTTAAGGGTCTGGCTTTCCCAAAGGATGCAAAAGATTTGGATGAATATTATCCCTCAGTTACTGAAAGGGGAGCCAGAGAGGGCTGGGAGATGGTCACCCAAGGCTGTGCAATGTAGCAGGGTACACATGGGGAGTACCATCCTTCCAACTGCTAGTCACACTCAAGCACAGGGCTTTGGCTAAGGTTCCTAACAGGAGGTGGGAAGGAATGTTGGAAGCACATGGTCTTCTGGGGTTATTGTTATAGAAGGCAAAAGAGAGGGATCAAAAGAAGAAATCAACAGATTCAGAGATAAAGTGAGAGCAGGGAAAAGGGTAGAGGAAGAAAACCAGGCAGTGAAATCTTCTGGGAAAGAGACAGGCAATGGAGTCCTATCCCAGACGGGGGAATAGAACCCAGGAGTCCTGGCCACTTCCCTGGAGAGGATGCCCAGCGGCTGAGACCCCCACGGCAGGGGGCGCTGCGCTCAGCACCAGCAGGCAGGTCGAAGCTTGCACCGCCCCGCGCCCTTATAACCCTGCCAGCAGCCTTTGTGGCGGATAAGCCCCGCCCCTCTCCCCAATCCCCCCAATCATCCTCCACCCTGGCCCTTGTGCAACAGCGATTGGCTACTCCGTGTGTCAGTCACACGTGGCGTGGGGCGGGGCGAGCCAAGCGGCCCAATGGGAGTGCTGGGTGGGCGGGCTCGCGGAGGCAGGCAGTGTGGGGCCGGGCGGACGGGGGAGCAGCGATGGCACCGAACGCGCAGAGCCGGGAAGGCGAAGGCCGGAGCCTCCGCAGGGGCCTCCGGGCCGTGCTGCTGGGGCCGCCCGGGGCGGGCAAGGGCACCCAGGTGAGGGGCCGGGCTCCCGAGAGGCAGACCCAGCGGGCTGCAGGGCGCTGCGCGGGGCCCGGGGGGCACACGTGGGCCGGGCATCCCCGACAGGACTGGCAGGGAGCGGCCAAGGTCACAGGTGGAGTCCGGCAGAGAACCCAGGAGTCCTGGCTCCCGCCCCCTTCCCGGCCCCCGGGGCCTGCTCCTCTCCCAGAGCGGGGCATAGAACCCAGGAGTCCTGGCTCCCGCCCCCGCTCCCGGGGCCTGCGCCTCTCCCAGAGCGGGGAATAGAGCCCAGGAGTCCTGGCTCCCGCCCCCGCTCCCGGGGCCTGCGCCTCTCCCAGAGCGGGGAATAGAGCCCAGGAGTCCTGGCTCCCGCCCCCGTGCCCGGGGCCTGCTCCTCTCCGCCAGCGGGGAATAGAACCCAGGAGTCCTGGCTCCCTGGCTGTTGCTCTTCCCAGAGTACACTCTCCCCACATCAAGAACAGGAGTACAGACTAACACAGCTGCTACTCTGAAATCTCCCCACATCTTAATCTCTGGTTGTAACTGATGCGTGTTCTAGCCAATCAATGGACTCTAATAATGTGCAGCATTTAGCTGGCCTTTGTCTGCAAAGTATGTTACAAATGCTTATGAGCTTTGCTTATCCTCGTGCACCCTTGTACTTTGAGAAGCATCTTCTGCATCTTGTATAGGAGAAGACGGAGGTGCAGAGTGGGGAAATTAGTTGACATGAGGCAAAGCTGAAAATAGAACCCAGGAGTTCTTGGCTCCAAAATCCTACTCTTGAAACATGCTTTCTCATTGCTCACAGCTGTCAGCCCCCTGACATGACAGCTCCACACAGCCAGCCAGCTCTACTTCTCCTGGTGCCTTCCCTGCACCACCCCTCCATTTTCTTTATCCCCTGGTCTCTTCCAATAGACTCCCCTCCCCCATCTGTTCCCCGCTGCAGACCTTGGTTCTCTTGACAGTCCCAATTGGCTTCAGACTCCAGATCTGTTGCTTGAGGATTGTGCAGGTTCCCACTGATATGGAACATTAAAAGCTTTGCATGGCTTGTAGCTCTGCTGTGGAAGGACCAAGTGTGAATGTTGGGGCAAAATTAACAGGGAAAAAGGACCAAGTAGTCGTCTCATTGTTGAGCTGACCTGCTGTGTTCTCACCACGCTTCCTGCTGTATGTACAGAGGGAAGATGTGACTCAATCAGCAATGTGGTAACTGCTTACTCCAAACAAGCCTCTCCATGTTGTTTTAAGAATCCTTAGAACTCCCCCTAGCTCTTTGGTTGCCTGAGAAATTATTTCACCCATGTGAATGAACAGAATTTCTCTGCCTCCTTGCATCAGCTGATTTCTAGTTAATCTGCCCCTTTGGCTACTACACATTCCTTGCCCTTCATGCTGCTTGGGGCATGCTCCCAGACCATGTTAAAATAATTTGTCTGGTTCTCATTGCAAAACCAGCTCCTTTGTACCAAAGTTACCAACCCCTGTTTGGATTTTAACCCTTAACTTTTTAATATAGCTCCCATCACTGTGAGGTGAAATTACTTCCTGTGATAAAAACTTCACCTGTGGAGAATCAATGGGATCTGTTCATGGAATTTACACCAAATTCACTTTTTATTCTGTTTTCTCCCATCATAGGCTCCTAAACTTGCTGAAACCTACTGTGTTTGCCACCTGGCAACAGGTGACATGCTGAGGGCCATGGTGGCTTCAGGATCGGAGCTGGGTAAAAGGTTGAAGGAGACTATGGATGCTGGGAAGCTGGTGGGTATAGTGAGATGGATACTGCTAATGAAAGTTCCAATCGTCTGGGTATATTGAGAGGACTGAAAAAAGCCTTTAAAAAAAATACAAGCCTGCAGTGATCAAACAGCTGTCCTTCATATAGAAACCAATGACAAACCCAGACCAGAAAACTAAGAACAAGTTCCAGGGGAAATGTGTGATTTCCCCTCCCCTTCCCCCTAATGCCACAGGAAAGATGTCTTGTAAAGATGCTTCTCCTTATCCTGCATAGATCTGCGTTTTCCTCCTTAAAATTCCTGTTTTCTTAGCTTTTAGCTTTCCCTTTTGCTTTATCTAGTTTCATAGAACATAGAGTAAATCCTGATTAATCAGCTTCTGGCTAATAAACACTCCGTTACCCCAAACTGTGGTTATGTCTCTGGGGTTGCAGGAACAGGTGTTATCACTACGGCACTCCCAAGCCCCCTGTTCACATGGTGCTCCTAAGCCCCGCAGAGTGAAGATTCCAGTTATCCAAAGATTTCATATGTCTCTTGAGTCCTTCAGATAATTGCGGTTCACCTGTAATTTGTAAGGTGAAAATAAGGCCTTAAGACCATTTACCCTCACAGTTACAGAGGGCATTCAACTCTTCCATGTGAAAATGGCTTGGTTTGGGGTCCCAGATGACTATACTTAGTACCTGTGGCACATTTCGTCCTTAGACTTCAAAGCATTTTGTCAAGGTGGGTAAAGCTCTTAATGGGGAAACTGAGGCAGGGAGTGAAGTAACTTGCTCAAAATAACAGTTGGAGCTGAAGTCTTACTCCCAGGCTGGTGCTCAATCCATTGCATCATTTTGCCTCCCTTTATGCATAACTATATACCCAGGTTCAGACCTCAAGTTTCCCCCCTTTCTTTCCTCTTCTTTCCCCACGTGTTACGCTGAATTATGCTATTTGCCAATAGCAGGCTTTAGTACTCTTAAGAAAACTCCTCCAGAAGGCTTTGCGGTAGCACAGTGAGACTGCTTATCTTTAGCCTTCATGTGGAGCTTGCATTGCATCATTGAGCCTGCAATATCACAACTGGTTATGAAAGATAGGAGCACTATCTAGAAAGACGGGCAGTTATCTTTAATGTGTGTGGTACTGGGAACACTGAACTGCATTGGCAATAAATTGTATTAGCATATTCTGGCTTTAAGATAACTTAGTTTGATGGAAGTACAGCAATTCCCAAAGCCCATTCTTGGAATGTGTTTACTTTTTAAAAATAATGTAGCTTTCTTTTAAATGAAGGGTTGCATCAGCCACAGAATCATGGAAATAACCTTAAATTCCAACCAAACCACCGAGCCTCTATTGCATCATCCATTTTAGGGCTCTTGCCTCTAATGGTACCTCTATACAGCAAAGAAAAACCTGTGGCTGGCCCGTGCCAGCTGTCTCGGGACCAGGCTTTGGGGCTGTTTCATTGCTGTATAGACTTTGTGCTCGCTGAAGTTCGAGCTCTGGGATCTTTCCACCTTGCAGGGTCCTAGAGCCCTGGCTCTAGCCTGAGCTCAGAAGTCTATTCAGCAATGAAACAGCCTCGCAGCCCAAGCCCTGCAAGCCTGAGTCAGCTGGAACCGGCCAGCCATGGGTTTCTAGTTGATGTGTAGACATACCCTAGCCTACTCGAAACCCTAGGACCAGATTCTGCTAGGCTGCAGTAGCATAAATCAGGAATAACTTCACTCCTGACAATGGGGAGTTACTTTGGATTTAAACCAATAACATTTGGCCACTAGTCTGAATTGGTGTCTTCCACAGTCAACTTCATCCCAATTTTATGTTCAAATTAAACAAAGTAAACAAAATAATCCTTAATCTGTGTTATAGTGGTTGACTCCTGCCTGTAGGGTCTGTGGAATCTGTCCCACGATCAGCGAATACACAAGTTAAGATGCTCATAATGCTGTTCACTGGCCCACATCGTGTGGCGTGTAGTATTTGTGCTCATTGAGCCTGTTAAATGTATGTCTTGCTATCTACGTGTTACATACACACACGTAGCAAAAGAGAACCTTTGCTTCCTGACTCGGGTGTGTTTCAACTTGCAGCTTTTGCATTGTATGAACAGTACTTTGCGTTCAATTATATTACACATACCCACGGTTAACATTGCTATTTTGCATTGGTTTTGTTGCACATAGGAGCAGGTGCAGACTAGGTACTTGTGATCCCTGGGCTCTGGATGTGTATATTCAGTGGCTAGCAGGTGTGAAGACAATGTTCGGTGAAGTCAGTTGAATTGCAGGGGTGTAAATGAGGGCACCCTATGGCCCATCATGCTTAAGATAGGACAGTGATGGCCTAATCTGGTCTGTTTACTGTTTTTAATGAGCTGTCTGTGACCTTTCTTCTAAGGTGAGTGACGAGATGGTGGTGGAACTGATTGAGAAAAACCTGCAGACTCCTCCCTGCAAAAATGGCTTCCTGCTGGATGGTTTCCCTCGCACAGTGACGCAGGCGGAGATGGTACGTGACTTCAGATCCTCTAGCTCAGTAGCTCTTGTTGCAGCTCCATTCCCACCCCCAGCCATGTCTCTAGAGGGGACTTGAGTATGTCGGAACTCTCTCTGTTGCAGTGCATCTGTGTACTTATGGGGAATGTTTTCTATTACAGCTGGATGAGCTCATGGAGAAGAGAAGCGAGAAGCTAGATTCTGTGATTGAATTCAGCATTGCTGACTCCTTACTCATCCGGAGGATCACTGGACGGTAATAATTCTCCTTCCTCCACAAATAGGGCAAGTCATTTTTCTTATCGTTTTCCCAATGGTTTGGGAGAACGTAGTGAATTTTCAGAGGGGTAGCCGTGTTAGTCTGGATCTGTAAAAAAACGACAGAGTCCTGTGGCACCTTATAGACTAACGGAAGTATTGGAGCATAAGCTTTCGTGGGTGAATACCCACTTCGTCAGACACATGCGTCTGACGAAGTGGGTATTCACCCATGAAAGCTTATGCTCCAATACTTCCGTTAGTCTATAAGGTAGGTGCCACAGGACTCTTTTTCGTAGTGAATTTTGGTTCCTGGGATAGTTTTACCACTGGGTGGAGCCAGCTGTGTCAAAGCACCTCAATCCTGGCCTGCTTCAGCCTTTGCTATTTCAGTCTTTGCTCCACACGTATACACGGTTCTGCTGTCACACCTCAGTACTGACCTGTAGCATGCCCTGCTATTCCCATCCTGGGCCTTCCTTGAACAAAGTCTGTCCGTCTGTGCCACGGATAGTGGTTGATGATATGACTAAGCATCAAGGGAAAATGTAAAATGCTAATGGCTGATGCCTTATGCTGTATCTTCTCTGGTGTTATCACTGCTTCATTGTATTACCCTGCAAGATGAAGTGCAACCAAACATCCTTGTCCTGGATCAGACATGACCATTTGGGTCCAGCAGAAGTTCTCCATTATATCACTTAGCCCTTTAAAATATGGATTTCCAGAAGATTCCTGCCTCACTCCTGGACAAAATACTCCTCCACCCCCTAGCACAGCTTCTTTTCTTCAGCTCCCTGGAGAGCTGCTTGATTGAATTGACTCGAGCAAATTTATTGATAGAGTGACAAACACCTGTGCTGCTGCGGATGTTTCTCATGCTGACTGGTGTTTGGTTGTCATCCTATCATGAGCGCAGAGGTACTTTGCTGACCCTTGTTTTCGGTTTTAGGCTGATCCACCCAGCAAGTGGCCGCTCTTACCACGAGGAGTTCAATCCCCCTAAAGAGCACATGAAGGACGATGTATGTGAGCTACTGATACATTTCTCCTGAGATCTTATTTAAATTACCTTCAATTCAATGTCAGACCAGTAACCAAGCTTTTACTGCCCTGTCTTCACATATTGTCACCTCCATTTGACTAGAGATGAGTTTGATGGAGGGGAGGGCTCTGCTGGGCTGTAACAAGCTGCAGATTTGGCCTGTTCACTGTCTTCTTCCTTTCTCAGGCCACCGGGGAGCCCTTGATCCGCCGTTCTGACGATAACGAAGTGGCTTTGAAAACTCGTCTGAAGTCCTACCACACCCAGACCACCCCGCTGGTAGACTACTACAGCAAACGAGGGATCCATACCGCCATAGATGCCTCCCAGTCCCCCGACGTGGTGTTTGCCAGCATCTTGGCAGCCTTCTCGAAAGCCACATGTAAAGACCTGGTTATGTTTGTTTAGGGCTCTGCTAGTGCAGCACACTCCCTTCTCCTGTGGGGTCAGGGAGAGGAACGGCCCATTAGAGAGCGGAAGGAGGTGGGATGACAGCCAGAGAGAGGGCTGTGCAAAGTGTCCATTAAACAAGCAGTTGCTGGTCTATTTTTCTGGCCTATGTGAACATGCTGGTATGTTTCTGTATACCTGTGTGTGTGAGAGAGAATATAGCCTGTAGGGGGCGCAGTGAGCTAATGTACCAGCTGTTTGCTGCTAATTACATGTTTACATCCAGTCAGGTCAAAAATGAAAGTTTGGTTTCTTCTAAAGAGTCCTAGTTAATGGGAAAACAGCTGCACTTTCCTCTGTTTGGCTGGGACCCAGCATGGGAGTAGCAGGAGTACTGAAGGTCATGGCTGATCTGGGGGGGAGGGAAAAGCTTGCAGTACACAGGTCAGAGGCGTCTTCCATGCCTCACCGTACGGATGTGGAAAATAAAACGCTCGGTCTGCTTGCAGGAAGTGCGCATCGTCTGTGTGGGAGGAGGAATGAATGCAAAATGTGTGAGTGGAGAGTGTGCTGCTTAGTACCATTTCAGAACAGAAGCCTTTACCCTGTGGTACATGTCCTATTTATTTTATACTGTGTGAGCAATACTGTAATCAGCCTAGTTTTCTTGGAGGGGAATCTGGATCCCAGTGGGTTTGACTCAAAAGGGGAAAGGTGAGTGAAGGCCGTAGGAGACTCCCCTTTGGAAAGGGGGTGGGAAGGGAGGCAAATTCCATTGATTCCGCTGTCTCCTCATCCCCTGATCATGGGAGACGATGTGGCGAGCCCTTCGTGTAGTTTTCTCAAGGTTTTTTCAAGGTTTCCAAACAAGTCATTCTTCAGGGAGTGTGCGATAAAAGCTTCGAGTGTCCTTGAGCCCTTCTGACCTGCCTTATATCATGGAAATGCACTTGCTTGAGAAACTCAAGTGCTCGTGCTGAAACCTGTGCTGCCCGATGTTGATTTTAACGTGACAGAGGTCATGCTGCCCTCACAGTAAAAACAAGGCTGGTATGAAAGGAATGAACTCTGTCCTGTGTGGAAATCTCAACAGTTTGTGGAAGCTTCTGGTATAAATGCTTATTGGCCCAGATGAAGCTGAGTGTCCTTTAACCTTCAGTGTATTTTGCTGACTTGGTGTAATAGGCTGTGTAATTTCATTGTGTATAGGAGATGTGGAGTCTGTGGACTGAGCTGCCTGAGGGACTGGCCCATTCAGTTTGGGGGTCAGCCAGGAGGCATTCTTCTCTCCTTTTGTTCATGATTTACTGTTAATCACACTCTGCTCCTGCACATCCTTTCCTGTGAAGTACAGTCGTCCTCTCCCCCTTTCAAAAATCTGTAAATAGCCCCAGAAACTGAAAGCGGTCTTGTCACTGCTGCTCTCTGAAAGCATGTGACTGTGCGGAAAGGGGCGTGGAGGGAAAACAGAAGTTTAGAATCTATTGCTCTATTTGGGTCTTCCCCAACTTCCACTGTCTTGCAGTGGTATTTCCTCTTGCTTCGCCACAACAGAGACTGTGGTGGTGCTGGGTACAGATGCTCTGGTGAAAGCAGATAGGAGCTTCCAGTTAGTTCAGGAATGTAAGAAGACTGGGTATAGACAGCAATGGAAATGAGTGTCTGTTGGAGCCACTACTGCGCAATTGTTTGCCTAGAATTACAGAAACGGTCTCTTGAGAAGGGGAGCCCATGTAGCAATAATCTAATGGAAGATTCCCACTAAATCACCTGGATTTGGGAAACAGCGCATCCCATCCCCATGTGTGATCTGCATCTGTCCTACATGTCAGCCTCATTCTGCTGTTAACCATGACTGTTTGTTTGGTTTTTATTCCTTAAATCTGTTTGTTTTGTTTTTTCTTTTTGTTTCCCATTTATTTCAGCTCAGTGACTCCATAGGCCAGACAAGACCACCACCAAAGGCTGCATGCTCCATCACCTCACTCCATCCCTTCCCCTTGGGAGAAAGGGAGGGTTGGGAGGGATGGGGGGTCATGGCTGATCAGAGGAAAGGTGGGGAAGAAGGAGAAGGCAGAGTGGTTTGTTTCTCATCAGAATCATGTTTAAGAGGAGATTGATCTTCTTTAATAAAAAAAAAAGACAAGTATTTGGGGAGGAAGAACACATTGTATTGTATGAAAATGGATTTCTGTGCCAAAGATCAGACCGCTGAGCCTTTGCTCTGCGATGAGAGTTGGACTTGGTGCAATTTCAAGCTTCCAAATGGGATTCCCGGTACTGCCATTGCTTGGTAGCTCTGCATGGTTTCTTTTTTCCCCTAAGGTCATTGTAGAATTTGTTTTTTTGCTTCCTAAACTTAATTCCCCTATTGTAGGACCAAAATGAATACGTGAAATGACTCCTTAGCTCTGTAATGGAGAAAATAGCTGACTAAATTGTACTTCCCTCATTTCCTGGATATTTTGGCTTTCCTAAAACAAGGCAAAGGTGGTCTTGAGGGGCTTTCTGCTCCTGGGTGATGCCAACAGGGACCTGAGCTCAAGCCCAAGCCTTCCATCTTTCTGATCTTGATAAAGCTGAACTTCCTAAAATGCTGAAGAAATACGTAGGATTTTACCCCTCTCCCACTTGACTGGAAGCAACAGTGAATTGGATTTTTTTTGCCTCTTTTTACAAACCAAATGCTGCCTTGTCTAGTCTCTGAATCAATAAAACATACTTTACATTTTGTATCTGTAGCTGCGTTCTTCTCTTTTTGACCTGCACACAACACAGGCTGGCAGAGGTGATATGTACTGTAAACTACATCTACCAGAATTGAGAGGGTAGAGGATGACCCGAAAGTCCAGCCAGAGAACTCCAGTCTGTGCAACTAACAAACATACCCTGTCATTTTCTTTCTTAAATACATTTCAAACTCCCTATTATGAAAGTGATTGTTCCAAGTGCTGTCCCTGTTCTGTCTCTTCTACTCTTGTGTATGAAGAAATTAAAGGTAAATTCCTTTGAGCTTTGACCCTGTCTTGGCTGGAGCTCGTCTTCTGTGTGTTTTCAGAGCTGACATCTCTGAGAGTTTTAATAGCTCTCTATTTCCATCAGTGGTGTGTGCCTTTAATGTGGTCCTATATTCTTTCCCCACTCCCACCAAGACTACAAGTCTAGTTTTACTGCATTCGAGTGTAGCAGTTTCTTCTGCACTGTAGCCCGTGATCATCACCTTTACTTACTACCCTGCACACTCCCCTTCCAGCAATGTGGATCTTCTGCAACAGAGAACATAACATTTATCTCCCTTTATCCCAACCTGTTCAGGGCTGAGACCTTGTGGATTATTCTCTGAGGTGATACCTGAAAGAACATTTTTCTTGATGTGCAGGAAAACTATGTGTGGCCTCCCCTTGTTGCTATTTGCAGTACATGAGCACCCCAATCCATTTTGGGGGTCCTCTGCTAGGCACTGTACAAACAGAGTATGCTGCAGTGCACCCATAGTCCTCTTACTTTTGGAAATAATAGGATTGGTGAGCAGGATGTATCAGTATTTTTCTTCACCCCCACTTTGTGCTTCCCTAATGTTTCTCTTAGGGCTTTGATGGGTATTTTATTCACCTTTTGAAGGCAAACTCACAAGTCTGAGTTTTGTGGCATCATTGCTGTACTCCCTTTGATAATTAGGTTCTTCCTAGTCCTTATTGATTACCTCTTTCCTTACCCTTCACCTGCCTTTGCTAAAGGCACCCTGTTTGCTTTGACAAGGTTTTTAGAATTTAGTGACCGAAATCATTGGACAACCCTGGGGTGGGTCTCTTTTTTTTGAAACCCAAAGCAGTCAGAATACAGAGCCCAGTTGTGCCTCCCAATAGCTGGCCAGGTTTCCCTTGAGAATGGCTGTCGCAGGATGCAGACTGGGGAGTAGAAGGGTTCATCTGAGCTGAACCTCCATTCTGTAATCCTCATCCCTGCAGCGCCTCCTGCTGGTTGTCCTCGGGAATTAGCGCTGCCAGCCTTGGAGCACCCTCTGCAGACCAGTGATCTGCCTTGCCACTGGCCCCATGTCCCTCCCAGGACCCCGCTGCCCCTTTCTCTGGGTGCTGCCCCCTGGCAGTACCCCCACAGTTCTGGGTCTCCCCCTCCCAGGGGAACCCCCACCCACTATCCCCACTTCGCCTCAGTCTTGGCTACTGCCCAGCCTCCATCTAGCCCCCATTCACTGGGGCAGATTGCAGTATCAGCCACTCATCACAGGCAAAGGGGTTTAGACCTGCTGCCTCTGCAACCCCCCAGTACCTGTTGGGCTTCTGCTAGGCCACAGCCTGGGGCTCTCCAGGCTGGAGCCTCCCCAGCTCCTCTGCCTTTCCCCAGCCCTGCTCCGCTCAGGTCCCTCCCTCTCAGAAGCTAGAGGGAATTTGTCTGGGCTCCTGGCTCACAGCCTCTTTATACAGGCCAGCTGTGGCCTGATGGGGTGTGGCCCAGCTGCAGCCGCTTCCCCAATCAGCCCAGCTTTTCCCCTGCCACTACACCACCCCATCGCCCGGAACCCAATATGTACACCACCCCATTGACCTTGCGTGCTCTCTGGGCAGGAGATGCTTTGCAGGTCTAGTAAATTGTTCCTGTTAAATGACTTCACTCCTGCAAGCTGCTTATTCTGTGATCTTTTGAAAGTTGTGTTTCTATTTCATGCAGATAATTTATTCAGCAGCAGGGGAAGAGAATATGCCCTATGTATAGCACTGCATTTTCCCTTTCATTCAGTGGGGTGTGAGTTGTTCTCCAATGCAGCAGTCTCTCTTGCTAAGGAAAAGCAGCTCCAGGGTATGGGCTGCAGAAAGCATCAAGCTGCTTTTCCTTCTGAAGTGTGCTGCGGGCTTCAATGGTGGCATACCTCCCCCCCCCCACCCCACCCCCATAGCACCTGTGAAAGAGAATGCAGCAAACCTCTTCCCCTGCACGGTGTTCCAGGCTGCTGAGAATGCAGTGTCCTCTGGCTTGTAGCATCTAGGCGTGGGGCTGGGGAATGTCGCATCCGTTGTATTCCCTGCAAAAGAGCATCTGGCTTGGAATGCAAAATGAATCCCTGCTCTGCACCAAGCACATGGAGTGAGGAACAAAGCATCTAGATACCAGAGTGCGTGCTGGGGGGCTGGCTATGTGTAGAGACCACCTGGCCCCTCTGCACACTGCAGAGCATCTGGGTGGGAGACCCGTACTGGCGAATGGTGCCTATTAAGGAGGGAGATCAGAGTCCCTACAGTTCCCACCCTGCCTCTCCCCAAAGCCCCCCCCCCCAGCTGCTTGTGTTGCAATGGAATTTAAAGCCATCCCCTTATTTTACTCCTAACATCGCTGCCTTTCTGCCCTGCACACCCCCAGCCCTGCTCCTTTTGGTTGCTGCCAGACATTGCTTAATAAGGGCTGTGGGCAATACCAAGTGAGTTGGCGGGAGGGAGAGGGGAGAGGTCCAGGGGATGGAGTTCCCCTTCCGTTGCTATGGCAACTGTTTCCAAGTGGAAACCCCAAACGCTGCAGGAACAGCACCGTGAAGGGGAGGCTGCCATTGGCTGGGCGGGCAGGGCTGCTGGGTGACATCATGGAAAGTGGGGACAGAACAAGGGAAGCTGCTGAGTGAAGCGGAGCCTAGAACAGGAGGGGGAATCCACAGTAGGTAAGAAAGAGATTTCCCCCCCCCCCCCCCCCCCCCCCAGCTCCAAAGCTCATGGGACTCTCCCATCCCCCTTTAAGGGTTCGGGGAGGGCTGTCCCAATGGGAAGATATCAAGGGTCCAGTGATGCCCTCTCCCTATCCAGGTTTTTATAAGGTTGCCCATCACCCTGGTAACTGAATCCTCTCTCCATCCCCCTGCCTAGGGTTCCCCACCCGTTCTTGGCACCTGTACTGATTTCACCTGGCTCTGGGGCTGCCAGCCACAGTACCGGGCACTGTATCCTATGGCGTGCAATGCCCTGGTAGCTGCTGTGGCATGTGGGTTACTCCGAAGCTCTGCATTGCTGTTATTGGGAGCAGCCCCTGAGCTCTGCGCTAGATCAGAGCCTGAACCGCTGGATAAGGGGTGGGGGGTGTGGTGGGGCAGGTGGAGTGGTTGTCTGAGCACCACTTGGTTGTGAGAGGGCATGCCACTGAATGGAAAGCAGAGAAGGGGGTGGACCAGGAGGGGCTTAGGGTACCCTGAGTTTCAGGATGGTGCCGTAGAACAGGAGCTTTTGAGCTTAGCTGATGTACCTGGCGGTGGGAAGCAGAGCTCTCTTGTGAGGTTAGAACGGGTGCCGTTGAACAAGTGAATCTGAGATCTGAAATGACCCAATCTCCAGGACACACCCCCAGTTAAATAAGCGGGTGGTGAACAATGCAGGTGCAGTGGGGCCCAATTCAAAAATGCATATAGGAGAGCCTAGATTATTGGTCGCCGAAGTCTATGGTGCTATTATGGCTGAGGCCAGGAAGCACTGGTGGGGAACCACTGCTTGAGAGAGGGTGGCCTGTCATCCTGCTATTTCTGGGAGTTTTCCAGTTTTGTCCGGATGCTAATCCTGCAGGCCAGGAAGGCAGGATAGTGACAGGTCTCAAAATAATATTTGACGTCACGTTGCTTTGCCACAGAACAATTGCATCTGTTCACCTAGTATAAAAAATTAAGGGTGAAATTCACCCTCTAAGCCCCATTGGACTTAAGTGGTACTAAGACCTAATGCTGGCCTGCTGCACAGGGGTGAATTTAATCGGTGTTGATACCTATGGGCTAGATTTACCTTTCCACCCTAACCCTTGAAAAAACCCTGTTGGTTTTACAGTTACATTTCCATGGCACGGTATAGTGTCGTTTTTGTACATTCAAGTAGGCTAGACATAGAAGCCAGGGGGATGTCATCAGCAAAGGAAGCGAGTTAGTTGTGATAAAATGTAGCTAGCTCTGGCTGTTTCTGCCAGACCTTCACTATATCAACACCTACAGCATGTATGTGATTGGGAAAAGGGTAGCTGGGGGTAGGAACAGTGACTGAAGCAGGCTGTCAGCCAAGTGGGGGTGGTGATTAAATCTCCCCCGTAACTTAGAAAATAAAAACTAGGGATTGGAAACGCTGGAAAACATAAACCTCAGTGGGAAAGTAGATACACCACTTAAAACACCGGAACGGAGGCGTGCCAGTAAAATTATGGGCATCGGCTTATGCTTGTCTCATTAAAGCTGTTTAAAAATCTTTCCCACGTATGTGGGAGCACAATACTCCCAATTGAAAGGCTGCAGAACTGAACGCAACAAAGGTGCTGTATAACAGGTACCGTGGAGAGACAAACCTTAGAAACACCTGAGAGAGAGAGAGAGAGAGTGGGTGGATTCTTAACGAGGAGGATAACGATGCTTTTTGCTAGGCTGTAAAGTTACCCCTAGCTCTGTAAACCATTTCCACAAGGGACACTGGTTCTATGCAGAGCTATCAGGGGATGGCTCAGGGTTAGCTACTCCGCAGATTATTTTGAGGTAATTGCATAAACAGCTAACGTTGCTGCCCATGACTTCATCGGATAGTGTTGGGTCCAAGCTTTAAAGGCCTTGCTGGGATTTTAGGAGCCAGCTTATTGCATCACCCAGGTGGCTTAGATCGTCAGCTGGGTTTTATTTTTCTGATGTGGGAGGAAGGCACTCTGTCTGTGCTGGCTTTTGAAACTGTGCTTAAGTACAGGTGAGGTCTGGGTGATAGGTAGCCAAATGGGGATCTACCATTGCTGGGCTGTCCAGTGCAGACAGGCCCAAACCATGCCAGAAATACCATGCTCCTCTAAATAAAAACCTAGCCTCTCAGGTAGTTTTTGAATCCTGTTCGCCTGCAGTTCAGTCCCCCTATGTGCTAAATGGTCATTACAGACACGTGGCTAGGACGATTTCTGAATCACGCGTCAACTTGATTTCCAAACACAGTTCGAAAGTCAGTGGAGATGGGGCCTTAAACAGGCAGAAAGGAGGCTAACGCCCCCTTCTCTCTGACTCTGAATTGTTCAGAGGCCTTTCCTTTGACTTCTCTACACTAGAAAACGGATGGTAACGTGAATATACTACAGTTTGGTTCTTTGCGACCAAGTCATTTGGGGTGCTGTCATGTGGTAACATGTTCCTCAGCTACATTACATTTCCTAGCATAGATGGACCCCAACGAAGGCAACCCCAAATTGTCTTCTGTGGCACGAATGGTTAGGCCTGGGATTTGTGGTGGATCTTTGCCTTGCAAGATAGGAGATAGGGAAGCAAGAAGCCCTGGCTGGCTGAGACATAGAGAACCAATGCTTTGGCAAAGTAACACACTCTTATCACAGGGTGTGATCATGCACAGAGCCACCCCTCTACAACCTGTTCCACAACCCTGTCTGCAGAGCGAGCGAGAGCAAAGGCAACTCCTTCTCTATTAACAGGGTGACTCATCCTTCAGAGAGTGTCTGCCTACTGCAGCTAGAAGAGCTTAATAATGTGTGCCAGGGCTGAGCCCCGGGATCTCTAGCCTGGGCAGTTCATAGCCCCAGTACCTCCGGGCTTTGCTGCGTCAGTTATGAAAGTAAAAAAATTGTTTGAGCTCCGGCACCTAATTGCTTGAGTCCCGGCACCTCTTTCATTACAAATTAAGCACTGCTGGTCAGGCACTCTTAATCCTTCCCACTCTGCGGGCTCTGGCATGTCATGGTTGCTGTGATTTTTATTCATTAATTTCTTCCTGTTCCTTTCTATCAGTTCATTTGACAGTGACACAAGCAGGCGCTATCACAGGCGTGTGTCACGCTTATTTGTTTTCCCTCTTTACCTAGCAACTAACGTCAGGCAAGAGCCGTGCCAGAGGGAGGCGGATGAAAGGAAAGCCAGCAAAGAGGGAGTCAACTCTGGCTCCCAGTGCTGCTAGAATGAGCACACAATCCCTTACAACACACAACCTGGGGGGGTTCTTTCTTGGCTGAGAGCCATGCATCCAGATGCCAATGGGCATGCGAGCAGGCGGCCATTGGCTCTCTGCATTGTAACAAGAAAGCTGGTTAAAATAATCTCCCACTGTTTTTGTTATAAATTTGGCCCCGTGCCCTCTCAGCTTCCTAGGGAACCCTGGAAACTCTGGAAAGCCCTGTTCCCCTTCTTTCTTTCTTCTGCTATTGACTTATTTCATCTGGGCTGAGCAAGAGGGGCTAGAAGGTTGTGAATGGACAGCAAAGGCTACTTTGCCCAACCCTTTTATCCTAGCTCCCTTCCTCCTGGCTTTGCCTCCATACCCCTTGACTCTTCATAAACAGGGCCACATTCACTGCGCGCATGAGTGGGTCCAAATCCATTGACTGCAGTGGAGTTTGAGTCAGCTAATACCAGCAGCAAACAAATGCTACCTTCAAGGGCAGGGCCTTTGCTCCAAGTCTACAGCAGAGCTCAAGGCTGGAAGACAAGAGGACATTCCCTGGTTACAAATAAACGTTCATTCTGAACAATAAATGGCAATGACTCCCTGGCACACACCTTCTGCTAGCTCCAAGCACCAAACATCGTAAGCCCGGGCCTTGGCACCGGTGTGCAAAGCTTTGGTGGCAGGAGGCCAGCGGGACTGTTCTTTTTTGACAGGCGACTGAAATTAAAAATCTCCTTTTCTTTGCAGCATTAGTGTCTCTAGGCACTTTGGTGTCTTGCTCGGTTCCACAACAGAGAGGGTTGCAGAGGGCCATGGTAAACCTGCTTCCCTTCCTCCTGAGCGCCTCTCTCATTCATACATGCTCTCCCGACTGCCCCTTGCACACCAGATGTAGGAACAAATACTGAGGTTTGGCAGGGCTTATGAATTTTGTCATGCTAGATGTTAAAGACGCACTCTCTGTTCTTGGCTGGGGGATAGGATTCTGCTCTGTGTCCAATGCCAGGTTTCCCAGCTGCTGCCATGTCCTGTTTCTGGTCATGGTCCCATGTGAAGAGTCCCCTTCCTAGATGGATCTGGAGGCACCACTGTTTCCTCAGGAATGAGAGTTGTGTAAATCCCAGTGTGACTCTGGAGCCGGTCCAGAGGGAGCGACGTCTGCTGGAAGCATTGGAGTAATAGGAGTAAGGGCTGTTTAAATCCCAGTGTAACTCTGGAATCAACCCAGAGCCACACATTTCAGCAGGAATTGCAGCAGTCACAGAGGCTGCTGTTAGATTTCTTTCCTAATGTGCATGACTGGAGCCTATCAAGCAGGGAAGCTCCATGCGCGAAAGAGGCCATTTAAAGTGCAGTGGTCAGTTTTTTACAAAAGTCAGCATCTGCTATCAGTTACCCCTGAGCATCATCTAAGATGCTGCCGCAGTACTTACAACGGAGGATAGGTGCCGTAACTCGGAGACCACTGCACGGTACCCAGCAACTCTTGCTATTTTGTACCAGTCTATAGCACTCTGTGGAGATAGCAACACAGCCCAGAGCAGAGAGACCACATCTCAATAGATCTGATCTAACCACACCTGACTAGTCCATTCGGCTCTGGGAACCTGATTGCCAGAAAGATACTACCAAACAGCAATGAGTTCAGAGAAGAGCAACAAAAATGACTAGTGTGTGGAAGGGACTACTTTATGGGGGAAGATGCAGGGCCTGCTCCCATTGAATGCAATGGTAAATCTCCCACTGACTTCAGTGAATGAAGGTAATTCAGTCCAATCGGAGCTAAAGTTGCCTAGTTTGATTAAGCAGTGACTGTGGGAAACACATACCAGTGTATGAGGTAAACAGCAAGGTAGGAAAGAGGGGTTTGAGGCCTGGTCTACACTAGAAAATGAGGTCAGTTTAACTCGGTTAGGGGTGTGAAAACGCCATGTCCCTTAGCAATGTAGTTAAGCCAACCTAACTCCCAGTGTAGACAACGCTAGGTGGACAGAAGAATTCTTTTGTTAGCTACTGTAGGTGGATTACACTTCCCAATGGGAAGACCCTCCTATGGGCGTAGGTAGTGTCTACACTGAAGTGACACAGTGGCACAGCTCTGCCACTGTAGCGTTTTAAGTGTAGACAAGCCCCTAAGAGTGCCACAAGCTGGTATAACCAGGAGTCTTGGCGTGAGTAAAGGGAAGATGTTGGATGTCTATCAGGGTGCGGAGAGTATCTCTGAGGCTGTGCAATAGTCTCTTAAGGGAACTTAGGGAGGATGGTCTTGTGGTTACCACGCTCGTGTGGGAGCTCTGGGGTCAATTCCTGGCCCGGCCACTGATGCCCTGTGTGACCGTGGACAAGTCACTGAATCTCTCTGTGCCTCAATTCCCCATTTGTAAAATAGCCATGTGCAGGAGTGGCAGAGGCTGCTGCAAGATGATAGGAATGACTTGCCCAGCTGATGGATTTGGGCCCTTCCCAAAATATCCCATCCCAAAGAGACATCGAGGCACATGGCACCTTCAGGCAGAGCTTTCCATTTAAAACACTCTCTCCTCCAAGAAGTACAATCACCCAACAGGGCATGGCTCCACCCTTTAGCCTTTTTCGGTGCTGCACCTGATCTCTCACAGCTCCCACTTGGCTGCGAATGGAAGCTGTGCTTCCTTTGAAGTCCAGGCTCTGTTCTCTGAGGCAAACGATCAGGGTTGCTGGTGCAGCAGAGCAGACCCTATTCATCTTCCCCTGCCAGCTCAGGAGCTACGGATGGTGCTAAACACTCTGCTTCCCCCGCCCATAACCTACTAAGTGTTGCAGCGGGTTGCCAGCATAGGATAGTTTGCAGTGTTGTTGTAGTTGTGTTGGTCCCAGGATACGAGAGAAGGTGGGCGAGGTCTGAAGAGCTCTGTGCAGCTGGAAAGCCTGTCTCTTTCACCAACAAAAGTTGATCTGATAAAAGATATTACCTCACCCACCTTGTCTCTCTCAGTAGAGGATAGGGCAGCTGGCTACCTATAGGGACAGCTGACAAGGGATAGACTCCATGTAGTGGGGAGCCCAAGTGTGGTTGCTTCATGACAATGTGATGGGGTGAGATTACGTTAAACAGGAGGACCCTGATCAAAACAAGTTTCAAAGGGGAAAAGCTCCATGCATTTTCCACCTGGCTCACACTGGCTCATACCCCTGGAAAATTAAATATATTTTTCTTATTTGGGGGCCAAGAAATATGTGGTGGAAACCCCGTCCCAGCCTCCTAATCTCTCTGCCTGTCCAATTGGAGGTGTGGCTCTGCAGTTCCAGGAACGCTGTTCTTTCCCCTTGTCACAGCTGTTGCTGGTTACGAAAATGGGAACCCTCCCCCAGCAGATTCTCAGCAAAAGCTGCCCTTTCATTTCCAGAACTGGCCACATCGGCCACTTCTTCCTCTCCCCTTACCGTCATAGCTCCAAGCACGCTCCTGCCTTCAGGGACATCGTTTGCCCTTGCTGAGTTTCATTTCTTTCCTGTTTCGTTACTCACAAGATATGGCTAATGAGAGAGGCCTGCGGAAAATCTGGTCTGCAAGGAGGATGTTTATTCCTTGGCTCTGGACCAGTAACATTCTTGGGCCAACTTGCTTCCCAAAGCAAAGAGAAATAAACTCATAAATACTGGAAGTGGCCTGCTGGCCAGCCCTGCAGCAGGGTTTTGGGCCCCAAGCCCGAGGGCTGTAATCAGGCCCTGCTTCTACCCATATTGAGGGCCTTTGCTGTCCGGTACAGCTCTTCATTCCCAAAGTGTGTGAGGACACATCCACCCTAACAGAAGGAATGTGGGCACCAACATTGTGGCATATGTTGGGAAGCTTATTACTTGTTGTAGCTAATGCTAGATGGACAGAGCAGGAGTAAGTACATGCACTACATACCATGAAACACTAGAGGGAGCGTAGGGAAGAAGGCAGGAGGAGGTCTGGTAATTACTCTGTGGAACTCATTGCCACAGGAAGTCACTGATGCCAATAATTTAGCAAGATTCAAAAAGTGATCAGACATTTATATGAATAACAAGAATATCCAGAGTTATCATAAGGGATATTAAACCTAATGCTTCAGGGCTTAAGGGAATCTCTAATAGTTAGAGATCACTTTGAGACCCAATGTGGGGGGCAGATCACCCCACCTCTGCCGCTGTGGGATTCTTACACCTTCTTCTGAGGCATCTGGTGCTGGCCACTGCCAAAGATGGGATACTGGACTAGATGGACTTTAGAATTTGCCAGACTGGATCAGAACCATATTCCAATGGAAAGACCAAATGGTGGAGTTGTTATATTTTCGAAGAGTTTGCTTGACTGAGAAATCCAGTTTAATGACTACTTGAGCCAAAGTAAACAACTCCCTACCCCAAAACAGCTGGAAAAGTTAGGGTTAGGGGAGGTGGCCCTTGAAATCCAGTGTTGGTCGTAAGAAAAGTAAAACTAAATCCCATCTGGTGGTAGTATTATTGCTGGCTTGCTGATGGTGGCAGTGAGTGGGTTTGGGTGGCGGATAAGCCAGTTAAGAGAGTGTTGCCTGACCAGTAAAAAGCATCAATCCAAATGTAATACTGGATACCCCCGTCCACTCTCTATTCTGCTTTCAGGATGAGAATCGTTATGGTGTTAGTAATGCAGGAAGTTGAAAAATCCCAGCTTGATTTTCAGACACTAGGCTGAATTCTCAGCAGTAACTCTTGTTTTGACCTGTAACTAGAGTATTCTAGGTACCAGAGCCCTCAGTGGGTACTGTGTTGTCAGTATGTCATTTTTACCATGGTCCTTTTCTGACCATAACCGCACTTGGGGGGGTGGGGGGAATCTATCCCCACCCTTTGTGTCAGGGCTCTGGGAAAATTTCAGCCAGCATAGTTTAATTAAATGACTGGCAGGTACATTCAGGAGGAAATGCTATTTCACACAGGGAGGCGTTAACCTTTGGAATGTGCTGCAGCAGCTTGTTGAGGCAAATACCATGGGTGAATTTGAAAAAAGTCCTAATGGTTTTATGACCTTTAATAACATCTTTAGTGACATGCTAAAGGACATGAGCTGATTCCTTAGAGATCAGGAAGGAATTCTCCAATGCCTTTCACCCATCCTCCACCATGGACAGCACTGCACAATGGCCTGGCTTTATTTTGAAGGGTGGGGAGATCAGTTTCCTCTGAAGCGTCAGGTCTAGATTATTGTCTGAAGTAAAGTAGAGGATGAGATTGATCAGTATGGCAAATACTCTCTTTCCTAGTGATTAGTTGTATCAGCACTTCCCAGCTCACTCCATCCCTATGGATACCAGAATGCTCTGTTTGTTATGAAACTCCTGTGAATGTTCTGTTTCTTCAGGCTGTTGCTGAGTTTTGAAAACCATTCGTCTCAGAGGCAGAGCAGCACAGGTGTGTGAGCTAGGGAGAAAGAGACCAATTTCCCCTCTCCCTCCAGAGCATAGGAAACTTTGCAGGGCTGTGTTTCCCAGGGTGCTATTCCTGGGAAGCCAATCATGGAGCTGTGATGGTTTCCTCACCACAGATGGCTTTGAAGAGACACTATCAGGTTCAAATCCCCTGTCTATGTAAGGACACTCCCTCACTGCAGGTGATAAAGAGTGAGAATGACTCTGCTTTTGTTTCTAGGCAGCTTCACTTTTGCTCTCCATAGTGTGAGGCAGTGATGTTTGGGTGCAGACTCCAGAGGATGTCTTAATCTTTTCCACCGTGGGAAGGTATCACCTTGGGGCAAACCCTCAAAGTTGCTTTCCTATGGCTATTTGCAATGAGGATGCTTGCGGGGAGAGGCACTTTGGGTTGGGTATCTTGTTCTTTCCTCCCTGCTTCCTGTTTCTTGCAAGCCTCTATTTGTAATGCCTTCTCTTTCTTGATGTGAACGGCTGCTTTGTGGAGCTGAGTCTGATGCACAGGAGACTCAAAGCTCTTTCTGCAGCCAGGTGGCTCTGGAGAAGGGGCCATGCTGGGGATTTTCCCATGTAAGGTTCCTGTTAGTCAGCTCCCTGAGGCCTCCTTCCATCAGCCTGCCCTATTATAATAATATATGGAGATATACCTATCTCATAGAGCTGGAAGGGACCACGAAGGGTCATCGAGTCCAGCCCCCTGCCTTCACTAGCAGGACCAATTTTTGCCCCAGATCCCTAAGTGGCCCCCTCAAGGATTGAACTCACAACCCTGGGTTTAGCAGGCCAATGCTCAAACCACTGAGCTATCCCTCCCCCTGGCTCTTTGACAGGCAAGGGGATGGATTGTGCAGCGCCAGCCACAGCGCTGCAATACAGAGACCCACAGCTGCAGCGCCTGCTTCACTAAACAGCAAAATAGGTCGTGCATCAGCAAATGAAAAAGGACAGATGGTGCCTGCTAATACAGCTTAGTTTAGAGGCCTGCAGGATTAACCCTTTTACTGCCACATCTCCAGAAGAGAGCGAATGGAAAGGAAGGTGTTGGATTAGGGCAGAGATGGATGGCTACTCCTGGCCCTGCCTGTGTCTTGTAGCATTCATTAATCTGAAAGGCTGTAAAAGATGCCCTGATCTGTAGTCAGGGTGCTCTGAACACTAAGCTTGGAGAAGTGAGGGGCTGACCGGGATTCTCTTTGGGTCTTGGTTGGAGCTAACCTGTCCCCAGTGAGTTCTGATCCACCCGCGGGGGCAATGCAGCCAGTCACTCAGCTGTCCCTGCACCCCCAGAAGAAGCACAGAGAACTCTGTTCTATGCATATTGATAATCTGCCTGCTGAACCCACAGTTTCCTGTGCCACATCGGGCACTGTGACAGTCTCTCATTTAGCCTTTTGAACTCTCAAGCGCTCACATGTCTCTGTGAGCGGGACAGAGAGCTGAGGCAGAAGCCTTCAGTCTTTGTAACTGATTCTCCCTGACACACTGCTCTCCTTTCCTGGAAATCAGGCCATTGCCTTGCTGGGTTCTCATCAGTGAAGGCAATCCTTGTGTTTCTGCTGGAGCCTGTCGCCACCTGCTCATTGTGAGCATAGCAAGCCCTTGAAGGCTATAGGGCTGTTGATTCTTTGTTGGCCTCCCCTAGTCATGTGGGGCCTGATCTTGCGAGGTGCTGAGTGCTCTCAACTCCTGGTGATATCAGTGAGAGCTGAGGGTTCCCAGTATTGTACAGGTGGTGCTGCTGTTCTGTCTCTGGGTCTCATTTGTGATCACCTGTGGCACGCGTTTCCCCCTTTCATTCCACTGTTGCATTACAGCACATTGTGCAACCCAGCATGACATCAGCCAGGAGGCCTCTGGCTTCCTTGGTCAGGTATCTTGGTATCTTCAGGCATTGGCCCCAGACGGTTTGCCCTGCAGCATTTCTTCTGATGTCAGGTGGTTTGGAGCACTAGTCACTAGAAGACCTGAATGGTTCAGCTCCTCCCTCCCTCCTCTGAGCCCAGCTCTGATTGCCTCCTCCTCTCTGGCTTAGCCCCTCACCTTGAAGTACAGGGCTAAGAAGATGTTCGTCATCACCACCTCCGTCTAGCCCAAACCAGCTGCAACAAGCATTTGGGGTTTTCTCAAGTCGGTCATTTGCATGTGTTTATGCTCTCACCAAATCCATAATTGTGTCTGTCGAATGATTCAGGTCAGAGGGTTGTCTTGCTGCTCCCTTTGTATTATACGTATCAGACTAGTATGTTTCCAAGGGTAGATCCAGGGCCGGCGCAACCCATTAGGCGACCTAGGCGGTCACCTAGGGCACAAACATTTGAGGGGTGCCGGCGCCCCGGCCGGCCGTGGAAATTTGGGGGCGGGACCTTCCGCCGCCGCTGTTGGGGGCGGCATTTCGGGGGCGGGAC
Organism: Platysternon megacephalum; assembly: GCA_003942145.1. Taxonomy (NCBI): domain Eukaryota; kingdom Metazoa; phylum Chordata; order Testudines; family Platysternidae; genus Platysternon; species Platysternon megacephalum. Next base: position 7,263,916 of record QXTE01000016.1, on the reverse strand, counting down.
CTTCCGCCGCCTAGGGCGCCGGAAATGCTGGCGCCGCTACTGGCTATAATCCCTTGTTACTGGGAATGATCAGTCACAAGGTAATGGAGAATCAAGAGGCAGGGCTATTATTATTTCTAGCCCTCATAGTTGTGGGGTAACGACACATTCCGTCAGGTATATACTCGGGAATCAGAACAGCCTGTGCTCTTACTACCGAAGGAAACCCTTTTTTATAGGCAGGAAAAAAATATCAAATAGCTATTATAAACTGCCACTTACTGCTCCTTCTCTGTACACGTCAGACAGAAGAGACTATCACTGTCTCTGAATCTATGTTCCAGTTCCCCTTTCAGCATATCTACACTGATCGTCTGGACACCCATCCAGGCAGGCTTGCCTGGCTAGCTCAAACCTCGGGGAAGTAACCCAGGGGGAAATGAGCAATGACTCCCACCTCTTATCCATGGTCTTCTCACGCAGAATCCTTCCACCTCCCACTTCTTGGATCAGCTGCTGACAGCATTCAGAATGCGCCCTCATTCTGCGGAGGGGGCTCCTGAGATGATTCTCCCTTGCAAACACCTTGCAGCACTTCAGGGGAGACACAGTCCTACTCTTCTCTGGGATGATTTAGTTGGGGGATTGGTCCTGCTTTGAGCAGGGGGTTGGACTAGATGACCTCCTGAGGTCCCTTCCAACCCTGATATTCTATGATTCTCTCATCCATCTAACCCTAAGGAAAGGTCTGTTCATTCCAGGTCGGCCATGAGGGCTCACTGCATGTCCCTTGGCACGACCACTAATTCTGGGATCAGCAAAAATTAGGGAGTGTTTGGTGTTATGTCTGCAGGCCTGATCTGTAAATGCTGCAGGTGCTTTCCCAGTGCTCCATGTGGCGTGTCTGTCTCCCAGGAGATTACACGACGACAGCATCCTCTTCAGAAAGTTATTGTGGGGAGTGAAGAGATTGCTGTGCTGTGTGTGCGTGTGATACAGGAGAGGGTGTGTAATTGCAAGGTAATGCAAAATAATGCTATTTTGAGGAGCCTTGAATGGCTGATCCCCGGGCTCCCGTATCCTGCCTTTTGTTCCTCATTTAAAAGAATGTAAATCCTGCTTAAGTTCAGCAGATAGGAGGATAAAGCAGATTCATCTGCTCACATGGAAATATCTCCTGGGACCATGGGAGGGAAATGGGACATGAAACAACTAGCACAGACAGTATATTTGTATAGAAATGGTGCACAGAGATCTCTCCCCATCCTTGTCCAGGAAAAGAAAATGGCCTCATGGGGACAGCCTGCTCTGTGAAATGATCAATATGCCTGTCATCAATATGCAGTGTTTCTTCCCCAGGGACTTACAAGGTTGTGACCCCATCATGCGTCAACTCTTATAAATACTACTGGTACTTTGTACCTACAAAGAACCTTTCTTCCAAGGATCGCCAAGCCCTTTACAAACAATGATGTTTCCTAAAACCCCTATGGGTAGGTCAGTATTATCATTCCTGTTTCACAGAAAGGAGAAGTGACTTGTTCAAGATAACAGAGCTAGGATGTGTTCTTAGCTCTTTAGGGCAGGAACCTTGGGGGAGATTCTGTGCTATGTTCCTAAGAGGTTTTAAGCCACCTTTGTGCCCTCCTGATGCTGAGCTACTCTGTGGGATGGAGCAGCCCTTAGCATAATTTTGACAGCCCTGGGGGCTTCACAGCAGCCTCCTGGGCCTGCACTATGGGCTGCTGCACTGCCTGGAATCTCTGCAGCACTGCGTGCCCTGTCTCTGCGCCTGGCATGCCCCCTAATGCCAAGGGGTCCTCATAGGGTGACCAGATGTCCCGATAAAATCGGGACTGTCCCGATTTTTAGGCGTTTGTCCCGCGTCCCGACCGATGTTTGGTCGGGACGCGAATTGTCCCGATATTTCACACTCCTGTTTGTTTGTTTGTTTTGTTTTGTTTTGTTTTGTTTTGTTCCACCAGTGGGACTCTGCTTTTTTGTTTGTTTGTTTTTCCTCCCCCTCTGCCGGCAGGACTCCGGGACTCCGCTTTTTGCTCCTCGGGCGGGGGACACCCCCCCTCCCCCCTGCATGTGTCCCGATATTTTCTTCATCCCATCTGGTCACCGTAGGTCCTCAGATGCATTCTTGCACTGGGGAATCCTTTTAGAGCCCTTTTACATTGCTCTGGCTGTCTTACACAATGTAAAGGGGCTGAAGATCTTGGCCCCTGTCTTCAGACCTGTCTGTAAAATGCCTAGCGCGCTGTTGACGCTATACAGATAATAAGCTCTCCCCCGGCGATAAAGTGTGTCTACACTGCCCACGTCTCATGTTACCGCGGCCGCGCTGTGCAGTGTAGACATACCCTAAAAGTCTTAACTCCTGACTGCCAGCCAGGTCCCTGCTCTAATCCCACCCATTCGATTTTCCCTCATCCAGTCCCTTCCCCCTGCTTTAACTTTCTCTGTGGTCCCTTCATGAATAAGCAAGGATTTTCCCCTAAACTTCTTCCACACCAGGACATAGACCAGGAGTAGGCAACCTATGGCACGTGTGCTGAAGGCGGCACGCGAGCTGATTTTCAGTGGCACTCACACTGCCCAGGTCCTGGCCACCAGTCCGGGGGGCTCTGCATTTTAATTTAATTTTAAATGAAGCTTCTTAAACATTGTAAAAACCTTATTTACTTTACATACAACAATAGTTTAGTTCTATATTATAGACTTATAGGAAGAGACCTTCTCAAAACGTTAAAATGTGTGACTGGCACGTGACGTGACTGGCACGTGAAACCTTAAATTAGAGTGAATACATGAAGACTCAGCCCCCCACTCCTGAAAGGCTGCCGACCCCTGACATAGGTGTGACATATTGGTAGCTATCCCAGCCCCGTGTGTGAGGGGAACCCCTAGGGCACACACTATCCTAAATAAAAGTGCTGCTTATGAGAGAGGGTTTTAAGCTTCACTGGTAGGAGTCAGCCCTAATGACTCCTTGTCCACCCTGCAGCTCTTTTTATTCAAAAAGACTCCTACAGGCCTGAGAGGGAGAGGAGCAGGCAATCATTTACCACATCTCTGGGTAACCAAGAAGGGGGGGAGGCGGGGGACAGGGTACGTGGCAGGAGCTGGAGTTTCTATTTTATATGACACAAACCCAAACTGGCTGGGCTGTTTGACGAGGCGTCACCACAGAATATTCCGGGCTGGTGTGAGTGTGTCCTTGGCACTCCCTGCTCCCTCAGCGCAAACGGTCCCACCATGAGAGGGGAGTTTCGCAACCCTCAGTGCAGACTAACCAGGCAAGCTTCACATTTCCTGGTAGACTGACTCTGCTTTCACTCTCCATCTCACAAAGGGTTTTTTTCAGTAGGTAGCCAGAGGCCTTTCCTCCCTCCCTGCAGCCTTGTGACTCTGATAGATCGCTCTGTGTGTGTGTGTGTATGTTTGTGTGTATTCAGCAACACTGTGGGTGGAAGAAGGGAAGTTTCAGAGCTACCGTGTCTCACCCACTTCTCTTACTGAATGCTGATTGTGTGTGGTGCTGTACAAAGAGAAAGACACACAAGCCATGCAGCTCAGTTGAGGATGATACTTTAGCAAAGGGTTCAGTACCATAGCAGTGCAGGGTGTTGTTGATTTGTTGCCGGAAGGCTTCATGGGAGATGTCTCATTTTAAGGCAGCTTTAAAAGTATCTGTGTCCAATCCTGCTCTCATTTAAACAGAGAAGAGCCGGAAGATCTGAAGTCAGTAGTCACTCCAGATTTATGCCAGTTTAGGTGAGAGCAGGATTTGACCTTCTCATGTGGAGTTTGCTCTCTGTTTCCCCGAGGCTTTTAAAATCTCCCTCTTTTTTTGTTTCATATCTCTCTAAGACAAACAGTCAGAACTGGAGACCACCCCAAAGCCATGTGATTTCCTTGTAATTCCTAGGTATGAATAAGCTGATCTGCAGGTTCGGGAGAATTTCCCATTGGCTCCTGTCCTCCCTCCCTTAACAGCAAACTTCCTTGTTTACTCTCCTTCTCAACAAGGATTTTCTTCAGTTTGAATAAAAACAAACCGTTGGGTCTGAACTGCTCTTTGGTCAGGAACATGTGGAGCGGAGCCAATGAACTCCTGGCAAAGGCTGAGGAAACTCTCCACAAAGAAACACCTCTATTGATCAGACTTTGTTTTCAGAGAGATGGTATGTCTGGACCATGGCAGGCTCAGAGGTGTCGAAAGCCACTTGTATTGGTCAGAATTGGGAGATAGCTGAATCCCTTCCAGACTGTAAAAGGCAGGCAAAGGTTCTGAGGGATTTTAGGGGTGGAAGGGGAGAGAGGAAGATGGCCATCCAACTAAATATACATGAAAGGATCCTCTTGAGAATCCGCTCAAATAGACCTTGGCCTCTCCCTGCCCTGTTTGTGTCCTGACTCCTGGTATAGGGGGAAAAAGAGCCATTTCTGCAAAGTCAGTGGGTGGCAAGCTGATGTGTTTCACAGGGACTCCAAATGGTTTTACTTTCTGTCTCTCCATTTGTGCCTGTGTTAGCAGGGATATCAGGCGTGTCTCATATTCATTTTCAGTAACAGGGATGAAATTGTCCATGTTCAAGGTACAGTATATAGCTCGTACCGAGGAAGGGAATTGTAGCAGAGAGTGGGAGCTCTGTATCCTATTAGGAACTTAGCCCTGGTCTATATCAATTCTTATACTGGTTTAACTATTTCAGTTGGAGTGTGATTTTTTTATCTACTAAAGTAGGTTAAATCAGACACAGTTGTACTATCTTAAAAGTGCCTTATACCAGTATAACTTATCCCCATTCCCAAATGGGAATAGCTATATCGGTATAAGGCACCTTTATAGCAACATAACTGCATCTACACTAGGGATTGTACTGCTTTAACTATACTGCTATAATTAAAGAGGTACAATTTGATATGTATTCAAGACCGTAGTCATTGCCATAATTGATCAGACCAGGGGTCCATTTTGTCCAGTATCCTGCCTCCCACAGCAGCCTGTACCAGGTGCTGCAGAGAAAGGTGTACGAAAGCTTGAAAGGAGCAATTATGCAATGACCTACACTTAGGGGAAGGTTCTTCCTGGCCTCTTTCAGCTACAGGTTGTTTTATGCTCCAAAGCGAGAAGATTTCTATCCCTTCTGTTTATGGATTCTCTCCCCTCTGTTTTCTCCCAGGCTTTGCTACTAACTCAGCGTGACCTTGGGCAAGTAACTTCATTTCTCTGTACCTCAATCCCCCCATCTATAAAATGGGGATAATATTCTCTAACTCTCACAGGGGTGTAAGGATGTCAGGTGCTTTGGGATCCTCAGATTAAAGGTGCTACAGAAATGCTGTTTTATTCCATATTAAATATTATGATGATGATTATGATTGATGATGCAGAAGCCTGGTAATAAGCAGGGTGCATGACTCTCACCCTGTCTCCGTTATTTTACCAGATATCATTCACCCCCCTCTTCCTTCTTGTAGAAGTGATGTGTTTGATTTGCTAGATTGCCATCTTAATAAAAGGATTTTTGTTCCCAGACAGTAATTTAACACTCTGAGGCCACTTCTACATTTAATACAAACTGTGTGAATTGGTCAAAGTCACGTGGATGGTCGTTATGGCAGAAATGCCAGAGTGAAGCTAATTCTGAGTATTGGCCATGTGACTGGGGAGCAATGTCCTCTGTGCAGCAGGCAAGAGGGATGACAGATGACTAAGGTTCTCAAGGCAGGATATCAAGCTGTTAAGGAAAAAAAGTGCAGAGGGAGGTATTCAAGGCAAAGCCAGGATTTGAACTCAGGTGCTCTTGGTTCCAGCCCCAGGTTTATGTCACAGAGCCTTGCTGCTTGTCTAGGGGGGAGTGAATGAGGCCTATGCAGAGAAACAAATGTCTAAATGTGCTTTGCTATTAGAAATTATCTTAGGGTGTAATTGTGGCTAGAAGATATTGACGAAGCTTTACTCTTCTTGTCAAGTGGATAATTGTGGTCTGTCCAGTTATAATCTGAAAATCAACGGGGAACAACAAACCTTTCCATACTGCTTTAATATGCACTTCAAAGACATGTCAGATTTTTCTGCTCCAATTCCACAGTACAACAAGAGGCAATGTCTTTCCTGCTGGGCCACCTGCCTTTTAACAGGAGACAGAGTTGGCAGAGCCCCAGGGGTACAACACACACCCCCATACTTAAAAGTAAATGGTAGCTCTGCACCTTCTACATTAATGCGGTAAGAATATGGGTTGCAATGGTAGGTCCTCTTTTAGCCATCAACCGGTTTTGTACTGGAGTGATAGAGACTGCAGGCTACATTTTGCCTCCGAGAAGAGTTACAGGGTGAATAAATCCCTTCATTATTCTTTCTAAGAACTATGTAGAAAAGGGGTAGCCAAACAGTGGTCCAAGGAGTTTTCCAGTGCATCTCACAGTCACCCTTATGTCTAATAAAGAGGTGCATCCTTCAGAGCTAAAGGGCTCAGCATACAATATCTCACCTTGATCCCAGCAAATGTTAAAAACATTTTGTGATATACTTAATGTTATGCAAACTGTGATATACTTAATGTTATGCAAACTTGGTGTGGCCCTCAAGTTCCTGTTAGGGAGGGTCTTTGTCATTTTGGGGATCATCCTGCTTGTAAATGCTTTTTTTTTTTTTTTGGCGTGGGATTATGTGCTGGTCCTGTCATCATTTTCAAGAGCCCTCAAGGTTTGATTAGATGGTGCCAAAACATCCTGGAGTGTTGGTCTACAATTTTGTGATATGTGGTGGCAACTGAGTATCGGCTGTTATCGTTTTGTGGTACCAAGGTATCATCAAGACTTATGTTGATCTGATATGGTGCAGAGACATCATCAGGCGGTGTGTGGCACTGATACATAGATATGGTGTGGCGCTGAGGTTTCGTTGCACATTGTGTCGTGCTGACATGTGAACGTGACATGGCACAGAGGCGCCACCGGGCATTGTGTGTTGATGGCACGTTGGCATATCATGGCACTCCGTGGTGAGACCTGCTGCCATGACATGGAACCACAGTGTCAAAGGGGAGTGTGTGCCGCTGGCATGTTGTCATCAGTGTCATGGGCCCATGTGTGTCAATGGCATGTTGAGATGTCATGATATTGTGACGTCATAGCTGTAAACAAACTGCGGTGGCTGAGTCTGTCAGCAAAGGAAGGGACCAGCCTTGAGACTGGGCAAAGCTTGGGCTGCGATAGGGTGACCAGATGTCCCAATTTTATAGGGACAGTCCTGATTTTTGGGTCTTTTTCTTATATAGGTTCCTATTACCCCCCAGCCTCTGTCCCGATTTTTCACATTTGCTGTCTGGTCACCCTAGCTGCGCATCCCTGCTTCCAGGCCCCTCCAGAGAAAGGTGGGGCCCACCCCCTGCCATTTCACCCCAGTTACAGACGTTTAGGGGCCCCCCCCGGAGCTCGGTGCACATGTTCCTGCTCTTTCCCCTCCTCCTCCCATCAGCCCTGCCCACTTCACTGGACATGTGCCCATATCCAAAATGGCCGCCTTGGCGGCCGAGCGCCATCACGTGACGAGCCTTGCCGTTGGAGCGGGGCGGGTCTCCCCGCCCCGTTGCGCCTGCGCAGTGAACGCGGGGTGTGTGCGTTAGTCACTGCTGAGAGGAGCCCGCAGAGAGGCGCCTCGTTCCTCCATTGAGGGGACCCGTTTGTCTCCGCAGGCAGCCGCGCGCCGCGCCCGTCCCGCCATGGGCTCCGAGAAGGACTCCGAGTCCCCCCGCTCCTCCTCCATCCACGCGGCCGCCCCCAAGTGCCCCAAGCCCGGCCGCCGCCGTCGCCGCCTCTCCTTCCAGAGCGTCTTCTCGGCCGCCGCCGCCTCGGCCTCCGTCGGGGTGAGGGGCCGCCGCCGGGCCAAGGCCGAGCCGCCGCCGCCGCCTCCTCCCGCCCCGGCGGCCCTAGGAGCCGCCCCGCCGGCCGAGGAGGCCCCGGTGGCGGCCGAGGCCGAGGCGGCGGAGGGCGGCGCGGAGGAGCTGGAGTGCCCGCTGTGCCTGGTGCGGCAGCCGGCGGAGAACGCGCCGCGCCTGCTCTCCTGCCCGCACCGCTCGTGCCGCGCCTGCCTCCGCCAGTACCTGCGCATCGAGATCACCGAGTCCCGCGTCAACATCTGCTGCCCCGAGTGCAGCGAGCGCCTCAACCCCGCCGACATCCGCCTGCTGCTCAGCGACACGCCGCACCTCGTCGCCAAGTACGAGGAGTTCATGCTGCGCCGCTGCCTGGCCGCCGACCCCGACTGCCGCTGGTGCCCGGCCCCCGACTGCGGGTGAGTCCCGGGACGGAGGGGTCTGGCCTTCTCCGGGGCTGGCGTGGGGGAGCCCGGGGGACAGTGGGGCTGGCACCCCCTTTTGGGGGGGGGGGGGTTGGCCTGGCCTGGGAGAGCCCGGGGGACTGGGTCTGGCACCTTCTTTGGGGGGCAGGGCTGGGAGAGCCTGGGGAACAGTGGGTCTGGTGCCCCCTTTTTGGGACGGGGGGTGGGTCTGACCTTGGTAGAACCCTGGGGATAGTGAGTCTGACTCTGGGGAGGAACAAGGGGTCTGTTCCCAGGGCAGGGGGATGAACTGTAGGAGAAGTTCAAAGTTGTCCCTAACTTGAGAGGGATGGGATCCTGCCTTCCCTTTCTCCTGGGATCCTGACCCTACTACAGGCAATGGAGGTTGCCTTCACTCTGCTGGGAGGTGGGCTCCCCTACTGTCCAGGAGTTGCTGAAGGGAGTCACTGCCCCTTTTGAATGGGTGGGGATATAAGATCTGTCTTGAGTTTGCTGTGGCTCTGCCAGTCTGCTGTCTTGGGAAGGTGGGAAGGGACCCTGGGCTTTTAACTGGGACTTCTGCAGGAGAAATTGTGAAGCTGATCCAGAAAAATACCTATTTTTTTCTAATAATGCTGTTAGTAAAGGTAGTGGTGTGGCAGCACATTTCCATTTCCTTCAGGGCCATTCATTATAAGTTGCTTGGGAAGGAAGGGGGCATACAGCTTTGCTTATGTGTAGGGTTGTTTTTTTAAAGGACACAGTAAGAAACAGCCAAGGTGTAAGACCACAGCACAGGAGATGTGCCAGTCATTGTAGACTAAAGGTGCCTAACTGAGCTCTCTTTGTAAATAATTGGGAGTATGGGGGTCAGACTATAAAATGGTCATGTTATGACTTAGGGCAAGTGACTCGCCCTAGCTCATTCTTTGCCTCAGGGTCTGTCTTTAAAATAAGGATAGTACTGTTTACCTACCCATCGTAAGTCTTTAGATGAAAAGCCCCATATACGTTTTTTTAATATTGAGTATTGCAGTGACACATAGGACTGTTTCTTCTGTTATAAGCCTATTCATCCCCCTAGAAGCACACCTCTGTAAAGAAAGGAGCATGGTCTAGTGCAGGGATGGCCAGCCTGAGAAGGAGCCAGAATTTACCAATGTACATTGCCAAAGAGCCACAGTAATATGTCAGCAGCCCCCCATCCGCTCCCCCCCACACACACTCCCAGAGCCTCCCACCCACTGGTAGCCCCGCCAATCAGCACATCCCCCCCTCCCTCCCCACACCTCCCAATCACCTGTTTCGTGGGGTGCAGGAGGCTCTGGGGGGAAGGGGGAGGAGCGAGGGCACGGCAAGCTCAGGGGAGGGGGCAGGAAGGGGTGGAGTGGGGGCAGGGCTTGTGGCAGTGCCAGGGGTTGAGCAGTGAGCACCCCCCTGCACATTGGAAAGTTGGCACCTGTAGCTCCAGCCCCGGAGTCAGTGCCTATACCAGGAGCTGCATATTAACTTCTGGAGAGCCACATGTGGCTCCGGAGCCACAGGTTGGCCACCTCTGGTCTAGTGGCTTAAATGAATTTTTCTGTCTCCACCAATGACTCAGTCTGTGATCTAGGGCACGTCACTTAACCTCTCTTTAGCTAGCTGTGAACTAGACCTATGTATACTTGACCCGGGGAGGGGTTTGGGTCTTAATAAATGTTAAAAAAAGTTACTTTAAGATTTTTACTAAGTATTAAGTTAAATCAGAGCCCCCATCATGCCAGAATCCTCTTCCTGCCCATACTTTTCCATGTCTTGCAGATACCTAGACATTTTCTTATAGATAGCCTCCTACACAAACTAAAGCCTAACAACTAACTGGTTATTAGACAGTGCTCCCTCACTATAAAGCTGATGTTACAAACCAAGGGATTTGAGACCATGGGTTGTGGGAGCATGGAAAAGTTAGATATGAAGTGCCACCTTTCCAGAGAATGTTTCAGAACGAATTCCTAGGGGTTTTCAGTTCTGATCACATCCTTGTTTCTCTAATTTAAAAGCAAGCTTTGTTCTGAAATAATGGGAAGTATGGGGTTTCCCCAACTATGTGTGCTGCTGAGAGCTAAAATAGAGTTGGTGAGCTATAGAAATTCTTTCCACACCTGCAGGAGGAACTGTAAATTCTGGTTTTCCTCAGTGAGGGAAATCTTTACCAAGCTGGCACCAGGGTATTGAAGCACAATGGTGGAGAAATAATGTTGAATCATATTGACTCATTCACTAGTTGCTTACGTGAGGAACTGTCTAACACTGGCCAAAACTCAGTCCATCCAAACATGGTGACTTTCTAGATTAGCATATTGTTGCTTTGGTTTTCTCTTCTCTTTTTCTTTAAACTAGGCTTATCTAGGTTTCTGATATAGCATAAGCACAGGCTTGTTGGTAGAGGGGATTCTGTATTTTATCTACAAGCAGGAGTCTTAAAATACAATCCCAGCTAGTGGGGATGTTATGGGAAGTTTTGTCCTAGTGTTCAGAGCAAAGGTGGCAAGATTCCTAAGATCTAATCGCAGCTTTGTTACAAACTCTGACTGTGGGCAAATTGCTTAACCTCTGTGTCTCAGGTTACCTGTTACATGGGTGCTTGTTACATGGTTGCTGTATAAGGATTTATTTACTATTAAAGCTTGTTCCTTGGGGGCTCAAGGTTAAGTTAGCTTAAAACAATCAAGGTTTTTGATATTGCTGTTTAGGGTGACTCGTAGGCATTGGGGACCAGATCAGGGAGATTGATCAGATCATACTCCTGACATAGTAATGCCCTTGGAATCTGCCTTGCTACTCAGCTAGAGAAAATGTAGTTACCACTTGCTGAGTTTTCTGTTTTACTGATGTGATGTTTATCAGAGTATTTGGTTTAAAATGTAAACACACCAAAGCCAATTGAGACTGCCTGGCCATGAGAAGATGTCCCCCGCATGGCCACTAAGGATATTACTTTTTCACTAGTAGTCTATAGTGTATACCTAATAAAGTTGCTGCTGTGGCAGGCTTCTGAAGGCTAGTGTAACATTGATCTTCGTTGTGCAAACAGTTGATGCCATCTGGCTGTCCTTGCCCAGTGAGCCAACAGTTTGTACATAGGCAGCTTACAAAAGGTTTCAAAATAAACTATACAGTTGATATCCCCTCCCCTTCCTCTTAGAAACCAACAAGCTGGGATGGGTCACTTTGTGAAACTCTGCCAGTAGACAGGGCATCCCTGCTATCTTCATTGTTAGTGACACTTTAACAAAGGCTGTCAGAATCAGTCCCGAGGTGGGAAGAGAGGTTATTTACCCTAAACTCATTCTTCTTGGCAGACTTGTCTAGTTGTCCTTGTGTAAAGCCAGGAATACCAGTTATTTTCAGCGCCTGGCTAGATGGTTCACTTTCCTGTGGTACTGGTGGCTGAGCTTGAATGGCTAGTATGAAGGACTGGTGAGCAAACTTGTTCTCAGAAGTTCTGATGAATGTCACGCCCTCTCCTTACCACATCACACCCGATTCAGGAGTGTGGAGCGTTTGACTCTTGTTCCTCTCCAGCCATGCATGCAGTTTTGAGAATAATTGTGCCAAGAGTCTACTGGACAGATGTGTTCCAAAACACAAGCCATGTGGCGTGCAGCATCCTGACTGGCACGCCTCTGCATCCCACCCAGGCCAAACAACTTCATAAGTGAGCAAGCTTAGCTATGCTGTCTAGAGAGGTAAAATATAGACGTGACATTAGAATCTGTTTCCATGGCAATGCTGGTCTTTTGGAGCACCATCAGCTCTTCAGACAAATACAGATTTTTGTCCGCCCATTGCAATCAGCTGGTGCTGCTGTCTGGTATATGTCTCACTATATCTCTACTAAAGGCTTAGGGAAACAACTGAACTGTGTAGGCTGAACTAAGTGAAGGAGGCTGAACTTGATTGTGGTGAGGCAAGCGCTCCCTCAGAGCAAATGGAGGAGGCAGGCAGGCATCTCGGTGGCTGTGAGAGAGTAGGCTAGGAGCAGCACTCTACAGTAATATTGGGGTTTAAGGTAGAGGCTTGCAGCCACACCTGGGATGTGGAAAGTGATACTCCTTGTCACTCCAACAGCTGTGGCTATACCTGGAAGTGACTAATTGTTGAACTGCAGGGATGTGTCAAAGGCCAGGTGAAGAAGGATGCACACATGTTAACCATTCAGACCCTGCAATGCTCGGTGTAGCTGGATGCCGTCCATGTTCTGGGTAGAGCATTTGATCAGCCTCTTTAGCTGGACTTAAAAAAAAAAAAAAAAAGAAGAAGAAAATCAGGCTGTGAATTCTTAAGAGGCTAAAAGCATGTAGTTCACTCCACACCAGTGAGCTTGTTGCTGTTGGTTGCTATTTTAACGTTGGGACTAAAAATTCAGTGTTTAGTAACTGTTCGGGGCGGGGGGGTTGGTTTGTTTTGTGTTTTTAAAGAAAACAGTACTGTCTGAGATGGCCAGAAAAGCTTCAGAATTCTCTAATGTGGGGTCAGTTCAGTACATGGCAAAGCTTCTTCATGTAGCATGTTGAGGTCTCCTGGCCTTCCTGGTAATATAGTTGTCAGGCCCCAAAATGGCTATAACAGCTGGCATCAAAGTGTTTTCTTTAGAAGCTGTTAATGTCCTACCCTTGAATGTGTCTCCCTGCTAAGGAGTTCACTGTAGCCTACTGGTAGGAGGTGAGGATGTGTGGGTAAGATCCCTCTGACAAAATGTTCAGTAATCAAATGCAGCTTGAGTTAATATCTTTCCTAGATTGCCTGCATCCTCTCTCGTCTAGCATTGGTCTTGAATGCCAGAAATACAGTAGCTGTTTGCACATGGAGGCCCTACAGTCGTGTCTTTCAGTTCCTGATCCTCAGCAGGGAGGCATTGTTTGTCTTTAACAGTTATGCTGCACCCAGGCAGGGTCAAGTTGCTCAAACTCCCACGGGATATGAATCATTGTGGTATGACACATTCAGCAATTCTCACACTGCTGCTTCAGAAGCTACAATGCAACTTGAATTCCACAAGCTCTAAAAATAAACCAACGGTGAGAGAGAATACCTCCACTTATAACACAAATGCTGCAGAAAACAGAATAAGTCACCCTGACTTCAGTCAGTGTTACAAGTCAGCTTCCCTAGAGCAGTGCTCTGTGTAGTGCATTTGGAGCTCATCCATGTGAGCTTCCTCGTAAATGTGCCAGCTAAATCTCCACATTACCATCTCAAACACATGGTGATCTCCCCCCATGCTCCCCTCTTCTCAGTCTTCTAGTTCTTTCTGTTACTGGTTAATTTAAGACTGACCTATGAGAGAAGCTGCAGAAAGCCAAGGCACTCTTTCAGTTGTAGTTCCTGCTAAATTGAGAGGATATAAGTGGAGGACTGTTTTGCATAAACACTTCTTCCTCTAGCGATCACCCAGAGCTCCCTTCCTGAAGTAGCTGCAGCTCTAAACTCCTTTTGTGCCAATCAATGTTTTTGTAACATGATAAAACAAAGATACAATTTAGTTTCATTAGGTCCTTCTGGAGCTTGTCACACTTTCTGGGCTTGACTAAATGAAGCAATTAGTACAACTAGCAAATGAATGTCAGTATAAACAAATGGAAGGTAATGTGCAATGGAAGGAGCAAGCTGAGTTAGTCATAGGTAGCAGGGTCTGAATTGGCTGTATCCACTGAAGCAACGGAACTTGTAGACTTGGAGGGCAGGTCAAGAAGTTGAAGCTGGACAAACTTAGAATAGAAATAAGGAGTAAACTTTTAACAATTAGGTTAATTAACCATTGGCACAATTTACCAAAGGTCATGGTGGATTCTCCATCACTGGCAATTTTTAAATAAGGACTGGATATCTTTCTAAAGAACACCCTAGGACTTTTTCTGGGAAGTTGTATGGCCTTTGGTTATACAGGAGGTCAGACTGGAAGATCACAATGGTCCCTTCTGGCATTGGAATCTATAAAGAGAAATATATTCAGTATGTAATGGTGGTCAAGAGAAGGCTGTCAACAGGTACAGAGAGGAACATTAGATATACCATTGTATAAATGGCATCCTTGCCTCATGTAGCTTAATGTTGGTCACCTAACCTCAAAACCCATAATAGAAAAGATCCTCGAAATTGGAGAAACCAAGAATTTAAAGAGAGCTTGTACAGAAAGAGCAAGCTTCCATATTGGGAGAAATAGTAAAGCTTAATTTGGAAAGGAGACAAGCAAGAGGACTTGATAGTTAGTGAACCCCAGTCAAGCATAATGATTTACCTGTCCCATAGTTAGGGCCCTACCAAATTCACAGTTCATTTTGGTCAATTTCACAGTCATAGGATTTTAAAAATAGTAAATTTCATGATTTCAGCTATTTAAATCTGAAATTTCAGAGTGTTGTAATTGTAGGGGTCCTGACCCAAAAAGGAGTTGTAGGGGGAGGGTGTCACAAGCTTATTGTATTGCCAGGAGCCCAGCAGCAGAGCAGAAGTAAGGATGGTATGGTATGGTATTGCCACCTTTACTCCTGCGCTGCTGCGTGCAAAGCTGGTCCCTCAGCAGCTGCCACTCTTCGGCCGCCCAGCTCTGAAGGCAGCGCAGACGTAAGGGTGGCAATACCACAAACCCCCCTAAAATAACCTTGCGACCCCCCCCCCAACTCCCTTTTGGGTCAGGACCCCCAATTTGAGAAACCCTGGTCTCCCCCCGTGAAATCTGTATAGTATAGGGTAAAAGCGCACACAAGACCAGATTTCACGGTGGGAGACCAGATTTCACTGTCTGTGACATGTTTTTCCTGGCCGTGAATTTGGTAGGGCGCTACCCATAGTACAAAATTGCATTAATATCCACTGTATAAAAGTAACCATCTATTACTGCTGCAGGCTACTGAAACATCTGTTTTAAATATTAAAGGGAAGAAACAGCTATGAAAGAATAGCATCTCTAATTGGACCCTAGCTAGGTTAAAAATGACATGGATAACTGATCTTAGGCTTCAGAGCATAAAGCTGCATCAGCTAAGATCAAGGAGAACTTATTCTTCCTTTTGCATATCTCCATCCCTATGCATATCCATGGTAGAATTGCTCAACTGGTCAGTTGAATTAGGGTGGTGTCTCAGACATCCACTTTAGCTATACTATATCACTATCTAATCAGGTAGATAATGATACCTTCCTCTAAGTCCTTTACAACTAAGTCTGCAGCACCCTCATCAGGTTGATAAAGGATTTGTTGTTAAAGTAGGTGTATGTAGGCTGTAAATATGTATTGTGCCAAACAAATAACATGCTTCTGTCCTGAAAAGGCTGTATTCTGAATGCATAGGAGGGAACTAGCTAGGGATCCATCTAAAATTCAACTGCCTCTGAGGTTGGGTGGCTGTGGCTATTCAGCAGCAAATCTCAGTGTTACCCAACAGATGGGCCACTGAAGTGTTCCGATATATCGATTCCTATGTTCCTAAGATAACTTTCTAGCTTTACTAATTCTGGTTTCTGTCTTCCTCAGTTACGCTGTTATTGCCTATGGCTGTGCCAGCTGCCCCAAGCTGACTTGTGAGAGAGAAGGCTGCCAGACTGAGTTCTGCTATCACTGCAAACAGATATGGCATCCAAACCAGACCTGCGATATGGCCCGTCAGCAAAGGGCTCAGACGCTGCGGGTACGGACGAAGCATGCCTCAGGCCTCAGTTATGGACAGGAATCTGGACCGGGTATGAATTAACAAGCTTCTCATTAGCCAGTATCAATTACGTCTGTGAAGCCAGGAAAGAGATCCACCTGTTTTGCAGCACTTCCTGCAATCAAAGTGGGGGTATTAACACCTGGCAGGGAGCACAACCACTTGGCACAGATGAAGGACACCAGCAACATTGGATCTGGTCAGCTCTGATGCTCAACACAGCTTCCCTACCTTGCCAGTAATGGAGTAAAAATATCTGGCCTGACAGGCTAGTTACACAAACTACTAATGGAATTAAAATTTGAGGTTCCACAATTGCAGGGCCTAATTGCATAGGGTCACCTTGTTCTGCATGCAGTACCTCCTGACCCATTACACACAGTAAGCAGCTACCTTTTGGTCTGCTTTGATCTTTTAGATGTTCTTAAAGCTCATGCTGATCTCAATCTCAAACAGGAAAAAAAGGGAAATTTTACTCTCTCAAAATGTGGGCTCCGTTTTGTCTGCTGCTGTGAGCTTTAGCAACACTAATACCTAACCCAGAATAGGGAATTTAGCTCTCTCTGATAAGTATTAGTAATACCATTATTTATAGGAGAGAGATGCCAAACCACATTTGGCTGGTACAGAGCTGCACTCTAGATCAGCAGATATTCTGATTAAATAGTGCTTTTAAAAAGGTATCAGTGATTCAGAAAGTGAACCATAAGATGAGTTAATAGATTCCTTCTCCCCCAAACAAAACATGTATCTTCACCTGGCATGTTACTCATTATAAACACATTGTTCCATTTGCACAATAGCTGGCTTCTATGTAAGGCTGTAAATGTTTTAAAGGTGGCTCAGCTGTTATTCCAGACTAAAATATACCTGAAATGTACAGAGCCCTGATAATGGACACCATAAACATTGCAACCACTGCAAGACAAAATTCCCAACACAAACCAACAAGCAGAAATCAACCTCTGATCACTACTTGCTGCCAAAGGGGATTTGTGGAAGCGAGGCCCTTAACAGAACTTAGCCATCAGCCCTGGGGAGATCAACTCCAGAGAGAGAGGTTCCCTCTGTCTAGTATAAGTTGGTCTCAGAGCAGCTGAGTCCCAGACTGTTCAGGGCTTTAAAGATTGCTACCAGCACAATGAACTGTACAGGGAACCATTGCATAACTTGGATCGCGGATGACATTTTAGAATGACTTATTTTGTAAATGGCTATAAAGGGGCATCTGTCCATCTCCTTGTTGTGCAGGAACTGGTGGATGCCAATCCCTTTAAATAACTAAGTACCCAACTGCGAGCACAGATTAGATACTTACTCACCAATACACTAAGATTTTCATCTGTAATCACAGACACAATTTACACCCACAAAGAGGAGTATGCCTTTCAAAAATGTGGGTCACAATTTCGGTGCTGTCTTGTCCTCCAGATAGAAGAATATAGAGAACACTCTTGGCCCTTAAATCGTGTTAGTGGTGCAGTTTAAAAATGGCTGATGCTCTTGGCTGGCTAGCTTGGGGCAGGCACAACTCTTTCATAACAGCCTCCTTTTATGATGTAGAAAACACTCTTTAAAATGCTGTTCTACCTGGTGTATGCTGGCCAGACAAACAGTGCTAACTTGTTCTAGTGGAATTAAGTGCCAGTGTAGAGGTAGCGCCCCACCTTTATCCTGTAGCACTGAAGGATGTAATCAGAACCAGACACCTTTGCTTTATCTCTTTGATTAAGGAGAATAATAATCTGTAAGCCTAGATGGACAGAATTTGACATGCATTGTCGTCTTGAGCCCACCCTCCCCAAACAAAAGAACCCCAGTAAATTCCTGAAGATGGCTAAGGTGTACAGAATCTGACTTGATCCCTTCCCTTCCTTCCTCCCCAAAGCCGATGACATCAAGCCGTGTCCACGTTGCAGTGCTTACATTATCAAGATGAATGATGGGAGCTGTAATCACATGACTTGCGCAGTGTGTGGCTGTGAATTCTGCTGGCTGTGTATGAAGGAGATCTCAGATTTGCATTACCTCAGGTGAGATGGGGAGCAGAATCCTCTGGGCCTCCTGTTGATAGAGTATGATGTTTGTTTGTTTTTTGTATTTAATGTATTTTAATTTCTCTAGCTCCTTACAAATGCACCCCCCACAAACACATTCCTGATCACCTGAAATAAGGTGAAGCTCTGAGTTTCCTCACAACAGCAGTGCACTGACTGTGGTTGGCCCCCACTGATGGAACAGTGTGGGGAAGCTCTTAATGGGATGAATGTTCAGTGTAGTCCCCTTCACACTGTGGGGTCATACATTCTTGAGGGTCAACTGGATCTGGGGAGAAGGAGCCTTTCTTGCACAGTATCCACTCAGTTCCCACAAGTCATATTTTTATGTGGATATTGAAAAGACAACTTATTTCCCCTACAGTCCCTCTGGCTGCACGTTCTGGGGCAAGAAGCCATGGAGTCGCAAGAAGAAAATTCTCTGGCAGCTGGGCACATTGATTGGTGCCCCTGTAGGCATTTCCCTCATTGCTGGCATTGCCATTCCTGCCATGGTCATTGGCATCCCAGTGTACGTTGGGAGAAAGGTAAGCATGGTGGGCTGGAGATCAGAACTAATGGAATGAGCAGATTGAAACATTCTCTCTTGGGAATCCTAGGTGTTTGTCAAGGACTTTAGGCTAATGGTAAGTGTGGAGTCTTTCCATACAGCTGCCGGAAACCCAGCTGGCTTAGGCCAACTGGAGATCACTATTTCTTGGGTTTTATACCTAGTGAGTGTGGAAAGTATGATGGCTTGACAGCCCTGGAGACTGAAGTTCTCAGTCAAACGAGCATGTGCCTCGGCACTGACAGTGCAAGGTTCACATTGCTCTGCCAGTATGCCTCCACTTGAACCCAGCGCATCCCCATAGAGAGGGGGAACTGTGTATCTAATTCTTGGCCTCTGTGGTGGCTCTTGTGCCTTGGGCTTGTCCAATAATAACTGAACCCTGATCCCTCATCTCACTTCACACAAGTTATCAACCAGTTCTGATAGTAATGATTGTCTACCAGTCTGTCCTGGATTTGTACCAGTGACTAGAGGTCAGAGGTTTCATGTTCCCTGAGTCATCCAGTCCCTTTGCCTGCCTCTATTGGTGGACAGACATTAGGTGAAGAGGGAAACGGTTCCATTGCAGCATTGTATCTCCAGCTTGTCCTTACCCTTGAACAGACGCACTGGCTACATCTGATTGAGGAGTTCTGTGGGTGGGATGGAGGTACATAAGAACGGCTTTACTGGGTGAAACCAATGGCCCATCTAGTCCAGTATCCTGTCTTCATCAGTAGCCAATGCCAGATGCTTCAAAGGGAATGAACAGAACAGCAATTTTTTTAGTGAACCATCCCGTTGTCCAGTCCCAGCATCTGGAAGTCAGGGGCTTAGGAAAACCCAGAGCATGGGGTTGCACAACTGACCATCTTGGTTAATGGCCATTGATGGACCTATCCTCCATCAGTGGCTATTATGGGTGATTTTAAGGGTCATGTGACTGGCATGTATGGCAAAGTTGTACGGTCATGAGCATATTAGTTTCTCATGCTAGTGGATGCTTAGTGGCCAGGCTGTCCATTTTCTCACCTGGTGTTTCCTGCTCTCCCCAGATCCACAGCCGTTATGAGGGAAAGAAAACCTCTAAGCACAGGAGGAACTTGGCCATCACCGGTGGGGTCACCTTGTCTGTCATTGCATCCCCAGTTATTGCTGCTGTCAGTGTTGGTAAGTAGACGAGGCCAATTTTCCTCGTGGTCAGTAATTATTCATAGCTCTGTTCCTCATTTGTCGCTCCTCTACTATTCTGACAGATACTGGGCAGGAGTGACCAAAGGGTAGCCCACAAACTCCTACAATATACCTGTTGGTGGCTTCCCCACTTATCTAACATGCTGTGTGCAGAGGCTGCAGGTCCTGGTATCTGTGGCTCAAGACTGAGCACTGTGTAGAATGCTCCCTGTAGTGTTAGTACCCACAGTTCTGCCAAAGAAACTGGTTTTTATGCAAGTTTGATATGCTGGCAAGCTGCCGCTGCAACCCTCATGGAGTCAACTTGTTCTTTGGCCCTGTCCCAAGACTGGTATTGTTCCGCTGCAGGTTTCCTAGGAGTTATAATGTAACTCTGTGCTGGAAGTGAGTTCCCTTGTCCTGTAGTGTGATGGTCACAGCCGTTATTTGTATGAGGGTAACACCTAGGAACCCTGTCGTGGACCATGACCTCATTGTGCTAGGCACTGCAAACACCGGGGTCCCTGCCCCCAGAGAGTTCATGCTGCCTATCCGGCATGCCTCAGTCCCATTGTCCTCTGTTGCAGGTATTGGAGTCCCCATCATGCTGGCCTATGTCTATGGTGTTGTGCCAATTTCTCTCTGCCGAGGAGGTGGCTGTGGAGTCAGCACAGCCAATGGGAAGGGAGTGAAAATAGAGTTTGACGAAGATGATGGACCCATTACAGGTGATGAATAACTTTTCACTATCTGTCTGTGTAGTCTGAAGGGCTGGGAGGAAACAAGGCCTCACTGTGGGACTGTCCCTTGGGATTAATTGGGATGGATAATCAGCCCTTTTCAGTATGTCAAGATTTCTAGCTTCAGTGTACACCCTGCACTCTTAACACAAAGCTTGTGTGGGAAGCACCATAGTGCCTTTTCCTGGGAGATCCCCAGCCCTTTTCCCTGCTGGAGAATGAATCTGAAATCGGTATTGGAAGTGTTGCTGTCTGACGTATAACCTAAACCCAGGGCCACATCTGGGAATAGAAATTGTATGGCGGGCCATGAACGCTCAAAAAATTGGGGTTGGGGTGTGTGTGTGTGGGAGGGGGGGTTCTGATTGGGGGGTGCAGGCTCTAGTGTGGGGCCAGAAATGAGGAGTTCAGGATGTGGGAGGGGGTGAGGGCTTTAGCTGGGAGTGCAGGCTCTGGGGTGGGGATGAGGGGTTTGGGGTGCAGGAGGGTGCTCCAGGCTGGGATAGAGGGGTTTGGAGGGGGATCAGGGCTGGAGCAGGGGGTTGTGGCGCATGGGGAGGCTCAGGGGTGCAGGCTCCGGGCAGCGCTTACCTCAAGCAGCTCCCAGAAGCAGCGGCATGTCCCCTCTCCGGCTCCTATGTGGAGGCGCAGCCAGGCGGCTCTGCATGCTGCCCTGTCCGCAGGCACCGCCCCTGGAGCTCCCATTGGCTGTGGTTCCCGGCCAATGGGAGCTGCGGGGGTGGCGCTTGGGGTGGGAGCAGAGTGCAGAGCGGAGCCCCCTGGCTGCCCCTATGTGTAGGAGCTGGAGGGGGGCTATGCTGCTGCTTCTGGGAGCCACATGGAGCGGCCCCTGACTCTGCGCCCCAGCTGGAGTGGGGCAAGCCCCAGACCTCGCTCCCCAGAGGGAGCTCGAGGGCTGGCTTAAAACGGCTGGCGTGCCGGATCCGGCCCACGGGTCATAGTTTGCCCATCCCTGCCTTAACCCCTAACAGGATGCCAGTGGCAGTTCCTTTACACTGTTTAATGTTCAATGTATCTTCTTTGCCTGTCTCAGTGGCAGATGCTTGGCGAGCTCTGAAGAACCCCAGTATTGGTGAGAGCAGCATTGAGGGACTAACTAGTGTGTTGAGCACCAGTGGCAGCCCCACGGATGGGCTCAGTGTCATGCAAGGCAACTACAGTGAGACGGCCAGCTTTGCTGCCCTTTCCGGTGGTACCCTGAGCGGTGGAGTCCTCTCTGGTGGAAAGGGAAAGTACAGCAGGTAACTGAACTGACTCAGATCATGGCAGAAAAGGGGCTGAGGGGGTCACAAGGTCTAGTCTGTTGTGAGGAATGATGAGGCTTGTTAGCTCGCCAGGGATCTGTTTGGGTTAGTGGGTGGCACCACTGATAATTGGGATCTAATCTCAGTATCACTTTTTAAACCTCTTGACCTATGGTAGAATCAGGTCCAATAAACTATGCTTCAGCTGTTCCCCAACCTTGTCCATGTTGCAAGAACACCAAGTAAATAGCAGCCACAGCACAATCTGGTTTGGTTATCTTTCTCCCCCAGCCTTTCTAGCTCCTTGATGGCAGGAGATAGGGTTTGGGGTTGATTTGAGGAGCAGCAGGGATGGAAGCGTATCAGAGGTATACTAGTTTGCCATATAAGGTTCTTGCAAACATCTTGCTGACCTAGCCTAGTGCTTCAAATGTCTGTTATTCCCTAATAGCACTTAGTGATCGGGACTCGGGTTATAAGGTTACGCCACAGTTTTCCTCTGAACCTGCCTCTGAGTCATTCCGGCCATGTAAGTGGAGACATGCATCAAAATTCTAGTCCAGAATATAATCATAGCTGTGTGCTGGATCTGGAAATCCGCCTTGCATGGGAACTGCGTGAGTCATGGGTATAAACACAATCCAACTTGGATACGGAAAACAGACCGAGGAAAGGGCGGAGCCACAAATGAGGCTAATTTAAAAGGTTCATCTGATTTTAAACTTCTTGGTGCAGACCTGGATTAGCCCAGAAGGCCACCTGTGCCCCCGCTCCCACGTGCTAAACGACTATTGTTCCTGTAGTTTTAAGAAATGAGCTAGGCTGTTCTGTGGCCCTTGGCTGTGTTGATGACTCTGGATGTTTCCCACCTCTTCCCAGGCTGGAAGTGCAAGCAGATGTACAGAAGGAGATTTTCCCCAAGGACTCTGTCAGTCTCGGAGCAGTTAGTGACAACGCCAGCACTCGGGCTATGGCTGGTTCCATCATCAGTTCATACAACCCACAGGACAGGTACCTAAACTGCCAATGCACAAGCGTGTGGGTAATATGGGGTGTGGTGTGGTGGGGTTTGAGGGCTGTGGAGAATGTGCACGTTGGAACTTTGATCTTAATGACTGAAGGTATATTCAGACTCCCGCAAGCTTTCTTTTCCTTGGTTAGCTCAAGAAGCGTTCTCCCTTCACCTTCCTTTCCAGCTACGTTTGTAGTTCAGTATCCGTCACCACCACTAGCAGAGCCTGTGTTGAGGTCCCTGGGACAGCTCACTCACTTTAGTTCTTCTGTCCTGCAAACTCAGCAAAGAATCCCCTTTTCTAGCAAAGCCCCACCTGTGATTGTCTGTACTTGTCTCTGTTGGAACTCTGTAGGTGGGATGATTGTACCATACGCATGGTGTTCATAACTGCACCACCTCTCCAGGTAGTGTCAGTGGTTCCTTCCACTATAGGGCATGATGAAGGGTTGGTAATCGGAAACAATGGGACCCATACATGCTTGCTAAGCAGTCCTCTCGTGTCTGGAGTTGTTGGTGTGTCAACTCTGTACTGAAGTTACAACATATTTCCTCTAGCAAGGTCTCACTAGCTAGAAGGGAACATTTCCTTAGCTTAGTCTTGCACAGAGTGAAGGCTCAGGACCGTTGGAAGCAAACTGTGTTTCGTAGAGGTTAGTGATAGGAATTTGGATCCAGGGTTGTTCCTGCCTGTGCCACAGAATCTGCTTCGATTTCCCTAATTACAAAAGGAGAATAATCTTATGAGTGTAAATTATTGTAGTATTGCCTGTTGTGTCGGCATGGTGTGGTGAATGGCACTCCCATACTTGCCTCAGTCATGAAAAAGCACTCAAGGTAACGTGGTAAAATTAATAACCTGAGACTTCTGCTGTAGCTGGCAACTAACCAAAGTGGTGCTTGTTTTTGCAGAGAGTGCAATAACATGGAGATTCAAGTGGACATAGAGGCCAAACCTAGTCACTACCAACTAGTTAGTGGCAGCAGCACAGAGGACTCGCTCCACGTCCACACCCAGATGGCAGAAAACGAGGAGGAGGAGCAGACATGCAAACACCAAAGCTGTGAGCAGAAGGACTTCATTGCCAGCAAAACCTGGGATATCACCCTGGCCCAGCCTGAGAGCATACGGAGTGACCTGGAGAGCTCCGACAGCCAGTCAGATGACGTGCCAGACATTACCTCAGACGAGTGTGATTCCCCCCACCCTCAGACTGTAGCCTGCCCACAGACCCCAAAAGCCGCAGGTGCTGAGAGCCCAAGTGCCCATCTGAGCCCGTGTGCCCAAGAAGAAGGGCACAGGCCAGAGGAAATAGTCTCTAAACTGGAGTGCATTGAAGCCAGAGTGTGAAGTTGCCTCCTCCAGAGAAGCACGCTTACAGTTACTGCATCCTTTGTGGGGGGTTGTGTCCTTTGTTGGCTTCTGTTTGATTCTCTGGCCAGCTTCCCTGGTCTGACCCTGAGGGGAAAGATGCCATTTCTTACATGATTTAAAAAAAAAATAAAAAAATCCCCCGCCCTCATTTTTAATTTATTGGTTCAAGCGCTCTGAGAGGTGTCTGAGTGTACATATGTATGTGTGCGCGTATACTGTGTCTCTGCAAAAATACTACTAAAGGATTGTTTTAATAAAGATTTCTGTTGTAATTCAACTTGCATCCATTTCTTCCTTGTCGGATTTAAAGAAGTAAAATCCTTGTGCTCAGTGACTCTCCACTTTTCTCTGCTCCTCTGTTGGAGCTGCTGGTGGAACTGCCACAGTAGCTGCAGGCTTCTATACAAACAGGTGGGAGGGATAGCTCAGTGGTTTGAGCATTGGCCTGCTAAACCCAGGGTTGTGAGTTCAATCCTTGAGGGGGCCATTTTGGGATCTGGGGCAAAAAAATTGGTCCTGCTAGTGAAGGCAGGGGACTGGACTTGATGACCTTTCAAGGTCCCTTCCAGTTCTATGAGATAAGTATATCTCCATTTATTATTATTATAGGTGTGACTACAGTTACAAATGTTCCTGGTTTGAAACTGGGTTGTGGCAGGGAGGCATTATTCTCTCTCCATGGGTCACTTCATCTAATGTCACTGAGGAATCTAGGTAGCGTGGGGTTTGGGGGGAAGGTTGGTGTGTATT
This sequence comes from Platysternon megacephalum, assembly GCA_003942145.1. Taxonomy (NCBI): domain Eukaryota; kingdom Metazoa; phylum Chordata; order Testudines; family Platysternidae; genus Platysternon; species Platysternon megacephalum. Next base: position 7,239,040 of record QXTE01000016.1, on the reverse strand, counting down.
GTCTGCCCTCAAGAGGCCACTGTCTGACTTCTGGAATTGCTACTTTGGCCTAATTCTAGATGAGATTTCTGAGCAAGCACACGCTTCCCCGTACCCTAATGAACTCTACTCTTTCCATGGAGGTTACTCCTGAGCTACGCTTTCTGGAGTGAAAGAATAGGGCTGTACTGCACAGGAGGAGCCATTTGGAGGTGAACGTCTCCAGTGTGCTGCGGAGGAATCGAAATCCGATACAGAACAATTGCATGCTGTATGACAAAGCAGTGACGACTCGGCAACTTCCTGTCCTGCTTTGTGGTGCTTCCCTGCTAGCAGTGCAGAGTTCTAACGCAACTATACACGCAGTCCCTTTAAACTTCATCTTCTCCCCCTCCTCAGCCAGCCAGGCAGCTGCTGTTCACGGCATTTTGTAAATACCAGAGGCTACTTAGCGAACGGAGGTTGGAGTGGGACTAGCCGAATGCTTTCTTGGCTGAGCTTTGCTGTGAGCCAAAGGTGGCTTACTAGTGTCACTGAGAATGGACCTGCTTTCCCCTCCCAGTGAGTGGAGCGAGCTGCAGAGCAAGGACTGATGGACATGAACTTCTCCTGGAAGGTTCAGCTAAGATTTTGGTGGTGTTACTTTGGATGGGGCAATATGGAGACTGCAGCATCCACCCACCATGTCACTGTCTGCTACAAAATCCAGCTAGTGCTAAAACAGGCCCATTAGTCAATGCGATATAAATTAACAGGAACCTTTCCTGACTTTCCCACCCCTAGGTTGAGCAGCTGCCCATCAAGAAAAAGGGCCTGACCCAGGGACCAGGATTTTAATAAGGAATGAAATTGCAGCTCTGGGGCTGACTCATGTACCAGTGACAACTTGCAGGAGAAATGGGGTGAGGTGAAGCAAGTACTGTACATAATACTCCAGTGCCCCCTACCAGGGTGTTCTGGGAATTGCAGTAGTGACTGCCAACTGCAATAGTTGAAAGGGAATAATAGCCCACACCATAAAGCAGGAGTGGGGGCTACAAAACCCTGACACAAGCAATATAGAAAACAGATGATGGGATGTGCAGATCCTGTGCTCAGCTGAGGAAACTTTTCATATCCTCATTTAGTCACAACTAGTTCAGCTGTTCTGTTGTCATCACAGACGTTCTAAACAGTATCTTGTTTTCATGATCTTTGTAGAACGTAGAGTCGCTCCTAGTGAGGAGGATGGTTGAATGTGGCTTGGCGCCCACAACTGGAGAGAGACAGAGGCGGTGGCAAACACCGTGATGGAGAGCAGGTAGCGGGATTAGAGGGACCTATGCTTAGAAACAGGGCAAGGTGGGGGGTGGGGGAGTCCCTGGATTATCCAGTAAAGCGCAGATCTTGAATCGGATTAAGGCTATGGGGGGTGACATGGCCCTGCTTCCCAGGCTGTGTGAACAGTCTGCAGCATTTCACACACCCCTGAAGTTGATATCGAGATGGGGGAAGCCCTGTGAGACCTGCAGATACAGAGCTAGGAATTGGGTGCAGCAGCAGCAGGCATGGTACGAAGAGTAGCTGCACAGCAGTAGCATAGAGTTGAGACCACAAGTGATGGTGGTGAAATGTTTGGCGGCACGGATTGCATTAGAACTTGTAGCCTTGGCTGCATGCCTTTGGCAATTGCTAGTGAAGAAAAGACATGGGAGAGGAGCCCTTCAATCACGAGTCTTTCACTCCTGCTCTCCTTTTGTCAGCGGGTTAGGTGGAGCTTGGGTGTCTTTCGCACAGAAGCGATCTTTGTTGGTAAGTGTTCTGCTCCTGTCCCCATAGAGGTGCAGTGTCCTTCACCTCAATGCGCATCTCCTTCACTGTATCCAGTTCTGTCACCACAGGAGACCATACTGTGCAGGATGGCTGCCTAGCAAGGAGGTCTTTGTAAGGCAACTCAAGTGTCCGTAGTAAGGAGAAACTGAAGAAAGCCTTACGCGGCACAATGCACGGCAAGAAGTAAGACATCCCAGATGGAGGAAAGAGTGCACAGCAGGCACTGGGCATCCGCTGCACTGGAGTAGAAGAGAGGCTGTAGTAACAAAATGATGGAGCAATTTCTAATGACTGAGTGTCACGGAGAGTGGGGGAGTCCGGGCTCTGCACCCCTCTTCCTGGGATTCACCGTGACACTCAGCCAGCCAGTAACACGGAAGGTTTATTAGATGACAGGAACACAGCCCCAAGCGGAACGTGTAGGTACCACCAGATCCCCTCAATCCAGTCCTTCTGGGGGGTTTAGGGAACTTAGCCCCCAGCTTGAGGTTCCCTGCGTTTCACCACCCAGCCCAAAACTCAAAACTAAATCAAAACTACTCCAGCAGGTCTACCCCTCCCCCTGCTCCTCCTCTCCTTTGTTCAGTCTCCCGGCCGAAGGTGTCACTTCTCCCACCCCCCTCCTGGCTCAGGTTACAGCTCAGGTAGCTTCCTTCCCCTCCCCAATGTAACTCCCCTGCAACATTCCCAGGTCAAATCCGCCCTGCTCCGTCACACTGAGTAGGACAAGAGACGGGCATGGAGCTCAGAATGAGAGGTGAATTATTAACAACGTCTGTCTGGCTCCATGGTGGCACCTGCCTAATGCTGTAGCTGTGGAAGGATTTTGAAAATACCTTCTTAAATAGATTATACCACTTCCGTAAGAATTCAGCTACCTCCCGAGTTCTTTCATTCACAGCCTGGCTGTGTTTCTAAGGTATGGCGATTGCACGGGATAAAATCCTGGTCCCATTAAGTCCATGGGAATTTTGTCAACTTAGGACCAAGATTTCACCCATACTCTACATTTGGAGACTTGATTTCTGGTTTCTTCTCCCCGTGGGCTCTGATTGGGACCGCTTTCCACACAGCTCTTCAGTGCTGGATCTCTCTGGTGCACCCACCACTGTCATGTCTAGGCACCGAGAGGCTGCAGAAACTAAACCTTTTTGAGTAGGAAGGTTCTGCTGTGAAATGAGTGTGTGCAGGCTCTCCTGAGAGCTGAAATCGTTGGGGGGTTGTGCTAACCATCTGCAAGGGTGGAAGGAGAAATCCAGAGAACGTTAGCAGCAAAACTGCTTAAAATTGAGTGAGCGAGTGACCTAAAATGCCTGGACACATCAAAACTGCCTTGTGGTTTGGGGATGTGACAATGGAACATACAATCCAGCTGAGCTTGTCACCCAGCTGAGAGAGGCCCTGCCAGCTTTCCTCCAAGAGAGGCCCTGCCTGCATCATGGTGTGAGATGTGCTGTGAATACCCAGCACTGAATCCCCGCAGCAGCCCTGTGTGATGGACAAGTGTGATCGTGGTTTGATTTATGGTGGGACTGAGCCTGGTTATTGCTTGTGCAGTTCTAGCAGGTTTTCTGTGATCAGAGTGCAAAAGGATGGCTTGAGAGCGGCAGTTGTAGGTCCCCAGGGAGGAGTGAGATGAATCCTTGCTCATAAAAGTCAAGGAAATCATGGAAGAGCCCTCCTAGCAACGCTGTTGCTAGCATGACTTCAGCTGTAAGATGCATGGGGGCGCCTTAAAGCCAGCTCTTCCTGAAGAATGTTTAGTGATTCCATCTTCAGCATGCGGCTGTTTGGGGAAAGCCAACATGCAGGTCAGTGGAGGGGTAGGGCACAGGGTTGCTGGGGCAGGCATGACATGGTGCCCCATGGTATAGAAATGTCGATAGAATCACCGCCCTGGGATAGGGTTTGAAGTGCGCAGTGTTACCGTCTCCAAGACGGGGAGGTCAGCAGGGTGGGTGGACACCCCCAAGCAAGAAGACTGGGGAGTCTTGGAGATAGGCAGCCTGCAGTGCAGTGGGACTATGGAGCGAGGGGAGCTGGTCCCCCGACATGAGTAAAGTTTTAACAGAAATCCGAAGATAGGGGTTTTATACCATGCAGGCAACCCACTCCTTACGCAGGGCGTTTGCCACCCATCTACATGCAGCTGCCAATCTCCAAGACTCCCTAGTCGTCTTGCTGCTAGGGAGCCAAGGAACCTGGAGCCACAGGATCACAAGGGAAGCATGCGGTGTCTGGCCCATCTGCAGGGAGAGACCTACCTACCTAGATCACTGCAGCCAGGAGATGGGAGCTGCAGTGGGCGGGGTTTGAGCTCTGAATCACCTTTCCTGGGGCAGGGGAAGGTGGAGTTGAGCCCTTTGTTCTGGCCTGGGGAGCTAGTCAAACAGGAAGAGCAGATTTAAAACAGTTCTGGGAGGGTAACTGCAGCTGCGGCAGGGACTCGGTGCATGGCAGAGTGCGCGCAGGGCAGGGCCAGGGAGTGCCAGGAACTCAGCCTGCCTCTGCCTGCTCCCGGGGGATGAAAGCAGAGACTCCTTAACACGGACCCTCTTCGAAGCAACAATGGCCTGATCTGAGAGCTGCCAAGATGTGTCGACTGGGTGAGTGGCTTCCACTTTCCCCAAAGTGACACGGAGGGGTAGGAATTTTGCACCCTGGTCCGGCCGGATGGGCTCGGGGGTCAGACTGGAAGGGCAGTGGTGGATTGGAGACTGGTGGGGCCTCGTCTGCATCATCCTGTGGTGGGCTTTTGCTTTCGTTCTCAAAGGCCTTCCTGTAAGAGCTTGGAAATGAGGAGCCCCAGCTAAAGCTGGAGAGTGGGAAATAATCAGTGGGGTTGCAAAGGCGAGAAATGTGGCCGGGGGATCAAAGCCCAGATCTCGTCCTGACCACAGGGAGGGGGGTGACCACAGGATTCCGGGGGCAATCCAGGGAGCTGGTCACCACAGGCCACAATGTAGCACTTCTTGCTTCTTCAGCACCTTCAAGCGTGAGGTTGGGCAGCATCCTTCTCCGTCTACAGCTGGGGCAGCTGCGGCACAGAATGGGCAAAGTGACTTGCCCAAGGCCACCCAGTGCCTGACCGAGCTGGGAATAGAAGCAAAGTCCACCCCCGTCCCCCATCTGTGAGCTCTGGTCCTGGGGGCAGGGGGGAGGTTGATAACATCACCTCCAGAAAGCAGAGTTCCTGTCTGCACAGGAGCATCAGGCTGTCCTATCTCGAAAGGCTTTGCAGGGTAGGTCTGGAATAGGAGTAAGAAAGCCCTGCCCCAAAGAGCAGTTCCTGTGATCATGGTGGGTTGCTAGGATCACATGAGTTGTGAGTTCTGTTTCATAGAGTTGTAAGCCCTAGTGTGGAGAGGGCCTGGGCACCCTCCCGCTCACACCCCTGTTGGGTGGGGAGGAGATGATCTCTTGGCAGTTTTGATGTTTAACGTGTGGTTAATCTTTAAAGAAATCTGTTTGTTTTGTAGGAAGCTTCTGATTACAGAACTTCCTTGTCCCTTTCTTAGTCTCTGTGCTCCAGGGTCTTAGATCCACCTGCTGGAGCTCTCCGGGCAGGGAGCTATGGGAGGGTCCTCTCTGGCCCACGCTGCTCCCCGCTATTCATTCCATTCCTCCCATAAGGACAGAGTGGAGCAGGAGTAACTGACCTCTCCCCAGCAGCCAGGGCCCCTGAGGCTGGGACTGGAATATGGGCCTAGGGAGCCAGTGCTCTGCAGCCCGTCCTGCGGGGAGAGGCTGGGAATGGCGTCTCCAAGGGGCCACCTACTTGGTGGCTCCTGCGCCCTCCTAGCTAAGAAACCCTGAGGTGGAGTCCCCTGAGTACAGCTCCACTCAGCTCTCCCGCCCTATCCACTGCCTTAGTGCTTCTCTGGGCCCCTCTGGAAGCCTTTGTAGATAGCACCACTGCTCTGTGCCTTGGGGCTGGACTGCCCTGAGCCCCCCACAGCCTTGCTCTCCCCTTCCGATCCTTCCTCTCTTCAGTCAGTGCCGCCCCGTGGCACCGCTTCCCTCCGCTCCACTTCTGTTCCCGTGCCCTGTCCGAACCACTCACCTGTATGAGAACGCTGCCGCGCTCGCCCAGGCGCTAGTCGGGCATGTGTAACCACCGTGCGCTCACGTCCCAGCCCTGAGACTCGACTGGTGGGTGTGGGACTGGGACCGATCCTGTCTGTGCTGCTCAGCTACCCCAGCCGGGCCCTGCCACCCACGGGGCAAATTCTCTGGGACAGGCTCTTTGGCTGCTCCAGAGTCCTGGTCAGGAGTTCGGAGGGGATTTTATTAGGGCATTACAACCGCATCAGTGCTTCTCATGGCTTCCTCCATGCCTGCTCTGCCCCTCACGGCAGTGTCAGCGGGGCTGTAAGGTCCTCGGGGCAGGGATCTGTGTGTCTGTGCTTGTTCTGTGCCTGCCCATCGTGGTGCTGCCTGGACCCGAACTAGAGCTGCAGCGAGCTGAGCCCCTCCCTTCTCTCCTGTACAGACACCCTCGATCCCGGCAGCTTCCAGAAGCTCCTGATGAAGACGGGGCTCATCCTGATTGTGATTGGCCACCTCAGTTTCATCTCCGGAGCCCTCGTGCATGGGACTGTGCTGCGCTACGTGGCAAACCCCCAGGATGCCATCTCCCTGCAGTACGCCATCTCCAACATCATCTCCGTGACCTCTGCCATCCTGGTACTGCTCTCCTGGCATGCTGGCTCTGCTCGGGGGTGGGGAGGCTACGGAGAACGGGGGGAGCGGATGCTTGTTAGGAGGCAGGAGAGTGGATGTGGTTTAGGGTCTGGGAGGGGATGCCCTAGGGGTGGGGGGGGGAATGCCCGTCTCTCTCCAGGCTGCAGGTGTTAGGTGGGAAGCCCTCTGCTGAAGTAAAGGCCGACGGAGGGGAGATCCTGCTGGGGACCAGTGGAGCGTGGGTGCGAAGACCGCGCTTCCCTTTACCCACACACAGCCGTGCTCTGCTGCCTCCCAGGGCTGACCAAGTTACTTACTAGGGCTGTCAGGGGAAAGCACTTGGCTTTAAATGCCTGACACTGCTGGGCCTGGGAGCTGTGGCCAGAGATTCCCCCTCCCCACCCCCACCTGCAGTTTCTTGCTGCGGTTTAAGAAAACAAAATCTGGCATCAAAGTTTCTTTAATCAGGAAAACAATCTTCCCCCTCACCCCCCGAGTCCGGGCCTGAGAGCTGCGGTCTCTTCCCTTCCTGCAGCCCACATAGGCGCGCCGTACCTCTTCATTCTTACAGCTCCTGTAGCTGGGACAGCCCTGGCTGCAGCTTTGCCCACAAACCCCACCCCCCCCCCAAGCCTGATGGGCCCGATTCAGCACTGGTGTGAGCAGGAGCAATCTGGTCCCCAGTCTGACACCAAAAGGTACCTAGGCTACGTGGCAGCTCTTTGGGGCAGGGACTGGCCGGGGCCATAATACGTCACAGTACGTGGAGCCGTCCCTGTTAGTCTCGCCGGCCAATGAAAAGGGAGAAGGTACTCCAGTGAGTGGGGCGCTACCCTTGGATTTGGGAGACCCAGGTTCAATTCCTTGCTGGGCCACAGACCCGGGCAAATCACTTAGTCTCTTTGTGCCTCAGTTTCCCATCTGTCCAATGAGGATAATAGCACTGCCCACCTCCCAGGGGTGTTGGGAGGAGAGAGACATGAAGGACTCCGTGGTGCTCAGATACTGCAGCCATGGGGGCCAGTTAAGTACCTGGATGCCAGATGGAGCCATTCTGGGCAGATTCCCATGTGAATGTTGCAGCCCCTGCAGGAGGCTCAGCCCCGGGGACAGAGACCATCCCAGGTCCTGTTAGAAACCCGGTGCCGCCAAGCTGTGTTTCAGGAAAGCTCTAGAACCAGTGAGCGCCGATTCGGTAACGACTGGGGAAAGCTCCTGTTGCGGGCCCCGGTACAGAGCACTCGACACTTGCAAACATTAAGCACTTGACAAAAATAAAAGCCAATCCTAGAAAATCACCTACCCTTAAAAGGTCTCTGATTGCCGGGGGTTTCTAAGGCCACCTGAGTTCTCTCCCCCTCAAGCTGGCCTCGGAAGCTGTCAAGCCGGCACCAGTCAGTTTAATTGTTAACCCTAATTATTATTATTATTTCAGGCACTTGCAGAACATTCAGTGACGTGCCTCACTCCACAATGAGGGGTGGGTGAGACTCTCCCCTGGGCTGAGCTGCTGCAGTTTGCACGTCAGCTCAGCCTGGTTCCGGAAGGCGAGCTGCAGCCCCGATTACGAGCCAGCCCTTCGGAAGAGGTCACTGAGTCCTGTCAATCTCTGGCACCTGCTGGATCAGCCTCCTCCCTGCTGTACCTCCTCCGAAGCGAGCGGTGGGACAGCAGGGCGGAGCGGTGCCTCCTTTTGGTTTTAATATCCTCAGCATTTAAATAGCCCCAGCTGGCCCTGAACGTTGGCAATGCGATTGTTTTCCTGGAGGCAGGCTCCTAAGGGTGGCTGTGCATGGATTTCTATAGGGGCGGCTATACAGCTGCATCTATAGTAGAGGGCTGGAAGTTTCGATTTTTTTGAGGGGGGGGAACCAACTTAAGTAAACAGCAAATAATGTGGGAGTAAGACAGCCCCCAAGTCTCTGGGGCTTTCAGTACCAGTTCTTTCTAACCTGAGGGGCTTGGCAGAGCATCTCCTCCCATTGCTGTCTGTGTTTCCTTTGCAGACCATCTCCTGTGGCATAGCTGCGATTGTGCTGTCCAGATACCTTTCCCTAACAGCCCTGGTAAGGACGGCTCCCGAATTCCCCCAAAGTCCTGTCGTGCTGCAGGAGCCTGCCCCCACCAAAGGCAGCGCTCTGCTGGGGAAAAGGCCCGTTTCTCTTGTCTTTCACTCTGGAAGGGTCTGTCTGGGTTCTCTGATCCTCTCGGCTGTTTGCAAGTTTCCCCTCTGGCACTTTAGAAGGAAAAGATTTGTTTGAACTTGAGCCTGGGAATGCATTCTGGGAACTTGCCTGGTGAGGCTGCAGCTCTGTGCCCCACCCAGGGAGAGAGAGCTGCGCTGCACGAGTTAGACACACAGTTTAGTGGCTCCATGTGAGCTTCAAACCCCAAGACAGGCTGTAAGGCTCGGGAGAAAGTAGCACGCATGTCTAAGGGCAATGGAGATGGAGGGTGAGCTCCCTTCCCACCCCAGGAGAGGGTTGGGGATGGAGGACGGGGAGGAAGCCGAAGTACTTGCAAACTTTTAATCTCATGATTCTCCTTTTGGGGAAACTGAGGCAGAGGCTGAGTCTGTGTCTAAGGGTGCAGTGCAGGGTGACTCACCCACCCTTCAAGGAAAGAAAGGGCAGCTGCATGAAACATACCAGACACAGCTTATCTGTAGCTCTCTGGGGGAAGGCTGTGGTGGGATACCAGGGGATGTCTCGTAGAATATGGTTGGTCCGTACCCCCTGTGACTCAGTGGCAGGGCGCTCCCAGGCCTGTGCTCAGACCACATGCACCCGTGGTGACTGAATTCCCTGGCAGCTGTGTGAAGGGCCAGCAGTGGGAGGGATGCAGACAGCCTGCCCCGTGGGCCTGTGCCCCCCAGCCCTCGCTGTAACTAGCTGTGTTTCTGACTCGCCGCAGAAGTGGGTGGTCTTCTCCCTCAGCATAAGCAGCACCCTGTTCTCGCTCTTCTGTTCCGTGGGGCTGGCGGTCTCCATTATCCTCACCTTCGCCAACAAAGGGAACGCCCTGCTGGCCACCTGCACCTTCGCCAATGTGGAGCTGATCCAGATCTCCCACGAGTGCTCCTTCGATCCCACCCGCGTCTATGTAAGTGCTTGGGAGGGTCTGAAATCCCTGTGAGAGGGGGACACTCCCGCTCTGGCGTAGCAGTGTCTAGTAATACCCCTGGCGCCCACTCAGCAAGGGCAGAAGCTGCTGCAGTGAGACCCTGTTGCAGCTGGGACCTTGGGGTGGAATACAGGGTGTTTATGGGGTTTCAGGGATTATTTTTGCCTTCCTCTGCAGCGCGGGGGCATGGTTCACGCGCTGGGATCCCCTAGCAGGGGCCTTGAGCATAGGGTGCACCGGGGACTCTCCCTGCAGTGTGCAGTTCAGGCTCCTGGAATGTGAGTCTGTCGGCTTAATATAGGGGCCTCTGGGTGAAAATGAACGGCCAGGTCCGCCTAGATGATCTAATGGTTCCTTCCGGCCTTAAAGGCTCTGATCATGTCGCTGCTTCTAATACCACCACCACTGTGCCCTTCTCGCACCTTCTGTCTGGGGACCTCAGAGGGCTGTAGACACTCGGGCGTTAAACGTCCCGGCAGCCCTGGGCTAGAGGAAGTATCATCCTTGCTTTAAAGAGGGGGAGACTGAGGCACGGGGAGGAGGGGAAATGACCTGCCTGAGGTCGCACAGTGAGTCAGCAGCAGGGCTGGGCGTTGAACCTACTGTTAACCCCAACGTGGCTGTCTTTGGATCGGGCCTTTGGGAAGGTGGAGCTCAATGGAACAGCTCCCATTGGCTTTGGTGGGTTTGGCTCAGGCCCCAAGAGATCTCCTGACCCACTCCTCTCTGCAGAGCTCCACGCTGTCCCTCTGGACCATGTCCCTGATACTCGATGCGGTGGAGATCGTCTTCAGCATCCGGTGCTTCCTGCTCACCCTCACGCTCCTCAACCTGAAACTGTGTCGGAGAACCCGCAAGAAAAAGGTAACCCTGGCGCGCCTGGTCTCCCCACCCCGGCGCTGGAGCCCCTGGTCTCCCCCCTTCTAAGGGCTGTGGGACTGGATTCACAATGTCCTAGTGGTAGCTGCTCCCTTTGGCTGAATCCCCGGGTTTGTTTCTGCTCCGTGGGATTTGCACGGGGGGAGACGATGGGTTCCCAGCGCTGTCGATGGGGCTGCTGTAATAGCTCAGGATCTGGCCCCAAGTGGCTGGCTCCATCCCACCCATGGGCCAGTGTGGTAAGTCAGAGCAGCTGGGCCAGGCGTCCCTCTGTGATACCAGTGACCCCGTCCTTCAGCTCCCAGTGCTGGGAGATGCCGGTTGGCTATTGATTCAGGCCCCTCCAGCTCTGCCGTGGGCCAAGCTCCCTCCTTGTCAGAGCTGCTGCCCATGATTCCAAAGCGCCTCCCACCGTGGCACTTAGGGACTTGGCCCTCAGAGGGGATCGTTCTGTGCAGCTGTTCCCAGGGCTTTCAGCCACTCTGCTTGAGCACTGCAGTGCTGATACAGAGGGTTTCCTCAATCCGGCCGCTGTGTTTGAGCAGCTCTGCCTGGGTGCCAAATCCCTGCTTGCCCCCAAATGGAAACTGGGGACCCCACCTCCAGTAGAGACCAGGATCGAAGGGCCGAGGCTAGAGCCTGGCTCTGTCTGATGTAACTAGGGACGCCCTGTGCAAGAGACACAGGCTGGGTCTCAGAGGGGCTACGCATGGAGTGTTGCCTGATCAGTCGAGCTCTGAGGCCTGTCTTAGCACTGCGGCCCGGTGCCTTGCTTTAAGGGGTGCTCTAGTGCCCGGCGACTCCATTTTCACACTCGCTTCCCATGTCGTTTCAAGGTCACGTTGCAGCTTGTCCCAGTGGAGAATCGAGAAGCCAGTGAGGGCCGTGTCCTCCTGAGGCAGGGCAGAGTGGAGACGGTGTGGCTCTGAACAGGCCAGAGGAGCCCGCTGGCACCGCGGTTCCAAGCCTCCGCTCGTGCATCAACCTCATGGACCTGCCCCCAACCAGGCTCTGCTGTCCCAGCAACCTCCGTGGCTTGCCCCATTGTTCTCCCATCTGCTGCACTGGCCCTATGGCTCATGCTCTCCCAGACTCTGCCAACCCAGCCTCCTCCCCAGGGCGGTGCTGTTGCTCAGACCCATTGCTGTACTGAGGGGAGGGGATCCTCCCCCGGCCAGGGATAGACGAAATCTCGCTCTCAGCATGCCTAAGTCTGACATCATCCCACAAGCAGCTGCACGGAGACAAAACTTTATTCTGAAGATATTAAAAGAACAAAAGCAACCCCCCCACCCCATGCACTCCCCTCGTTACTGGAAGGGACGAGCGAGCGTCTGCTTTGAAGGGTGCGTGAGCACACCGGGACACGTTGATCTCCACAGCCTGGGCTGAGAGCGTTGGCGGGATCGGGGGGGTTGTGCTGACAGAGCCCTGCCTGTGACGTGGGGCTTCTGCCTCTGTGTTAAGTGGGGGGGCCCTGCTGAACCCCCCCTCCCCTTGCCAAGGGGATCTGTGTGCAGCCAGACCAAAATACTGATGAACAAAATCATGTGCCAGACAGCAGTGGCCTTTAATGTGTGCGCTGGGGTCCTCAGGGCTGCCCCCCGTCTGTGCTAAGTGGGGGAGGCTACAATCAGCTGGGAGGTGGGGGGGCAGCCCAAGGGCTGAGGCTGCTACCACTGACTCTCTCCTTCCCCTTTGGGACTTACTCAGCCCCTGCCCTCCAGCTGGGGCAGGCTGTAGAGGTGGGTGCATCCCCTTCCACCCAGGACACTGCCAGGGGAGGCGGTGTCCTCTACGCAGCCAGCTGCGATGAGGGGAGAGGGCAGGAAGTCCAACTTCTGGCTCAGTAAGAGAGGATTTGCCATGGCCCCATTCTGCCAGCACCCCCAGCTGTGTTGGGAATTCATTTTGCTTAACTCCTTCAGACACCAGCTGTGAGGGCAAGTCCCCCATGCAGGCTGATTACTCCCCCCAGCAGCCCCTGAATGAGCAGCTCTGGGGCTGTGGCCAGAGCCCCTCCCGTTGCTGACTGACCTTTCCCCCTCAAGCTTCTTCCACGAGCCCCTAACTTTAGCCTCTGTGTGGCCCCATGGCTGAAGAAAGGCCCCGGCCCCTGCTGTGCACCCAGGGTTGGCAGAAGCTGGGGGCTTGGCTTGCTCTGGCGCTCGCTGCTAAGCTTTTGGGGCTGACTCCATGGAAAATCCTGGCAGAAGCTCGAAGCGAGGGAAGTGTTCAGCCGGGAGGGCCTCTCCCGAGGTGCATGGGGAAAATACCCAGCTCTGTTCGTGCTTCTACAGACCTAGCCGAAGTCTCCCACCCCTCAATCTCCACTAGTGGCAGAGACACCAGCCTATTCCCTCTAGCTTGGCCTATGGTGACCATCTCGAGAAGGGAGGGCCAGGCCCTCTCTGCTCCCCTATGAGTGTGCCCCGGGGTTGTGCCCCCCAGGCACCAGTCAGTCCTCAGGGGAAACACGAATAGGCAGCCTGAGCACAGCCTGACCCAGCCAGCAAAGTGGCTCTTCACTACGGCTACAGGCCGGCCCTGCAGCGGCTTCATCCCTCCCATTTTGCAGGGCTGGCATTTGCGGGACCGGGAAGGGGTAAGAGCACCTGCCTGTATTCCTGCTGGGGGGAGGGGAGACAGAGCTTAGACCCCCCCCCCCCCTTCAGGGTACCACAGGCTGCTCGTGCAGCTGATGGGTTGTGGGCTGAGATGAGCAGCGACTTCTTCCCCCTGTGGAGGAGCAGAGCTTGAAGGAGGGGCAGCTATTTCTCCCTGCTGCCACGTCCCATGCAGCCTGCAGCAACCCAGCCAGGGGAGTGAACGATGCAAGGCCCCGGCTGCTTTGGCCAACCTCACAAGGCAGAGACCCTGGGTAAGGCGACCAAGGCCCGCCCCACCTCCCAGGGACCCCCGGAGGACAACGCTGAACCGGGCCCTGTGATCCAGCCAGCAGGCTGGCTCCTGTTCTGTCCGCCTCCCGCCCGCCCCGAGAGCCCCAGAACATGCTGAAGGTTCCCAAGGACGTGGCTACGGACTCAGCATGAGGGAAGCAGAGTGGATGAGTTGAGAAAACAGTGGCCGTGCTGTCGTTTCACGGGAGCATGTCCGTTCACCCAGAGGATTATGGGAAGCTGGCCTCCATGGCGGAGCCGGTGATTTTGTGAGGTCAGGTGTCTTGGCAGTGCTCTCTGGAGAGGATGGGTCCCATCCCCCACTCCCCTCGGGAGGGCTCAGAACTGCGAGGCGCTGCTGGGGTCGCACTGCAACAGCCGCACGATTGAGGGGTCGCTCTTGGCACCTTTGATGAACTCTTCCAGAGAGAGTTTGCCTGGGGAAAGGAGAGAAGAAAGGGCCTGGTGTGTCCACCGCTGAGTCAGCTCAAAGGCTGCCTGCATCTGAAATCGGCCAGGACCAGCCCCCTCCACAACCTAGCAATACAGGGCTGTGGGTTGCAACCCCTGAGTCCAGAATGCATGAGAGAGTAATTGCCCTCTCGCTACCGCAGCTCGATAGCTATGGGCACCTACGGGGAGGGGAGGCTGTCCGGGAAAGGGCTTCTCAGGTCCCTACCGCGTGAAATAATTCTCCTGTCAGCTGGGAACGGGACCTGTGCCCCCAGAGCAGTGAGGATGGTGAGGGTGGAGCTGCTGTTCCTACAACAGTGCCTTGCCTGGGACAGAGTTTCCTGGACTGACCGTAATTCAGGGGACACCAGCCCCAGACTGTGGAGACCAGATATCTTCCCATGCCCTGTTCTCTCCCGCCCCGACCTGGGCTGGCTTGGCAGGGGAAAGTTGGACAGACTGAGCCCAGTGCCCAGGAGCGGGCTGCTGAATTTCTCCTTATGGTCTTTGTCCTCACGGCCCTCCATGAGGCAGGGCATGGCTATTATCCCCAATGGGCAACTGAGGCACAGAGAGATTAAGGGACTTTCCCTGGGTGATGGAAGCGGTGGCGGAGCAGGGCATTGCACCCAGATCTCCCCAGCTGCACCCTGGTGCCCTAACCACTGGGCCACCTGTCCAAATAGCCTCGCTCTTAACTGCAGGGCCCAGGAAGTAAGTGTGTGTGTGTGTGTGTGTGTGTGTGATGCCACTTTTGGTTTTGCTTTAAACACAATCGAGCCTGCTGGCCTTGGGCTCAGCCCCTCCAAGGAGCCAGGAGCCTAGGCCCACAGAAGCCATTGCTATATCATGGCACGGCCACAGGAGAGCAGCCCTGTCAGTCTCTTTCCCCCCCCCCCCCACACGCTAAACGAAAACGATGCATTTAATCAGTTTGCGTGTCTCTGATCCTAAGACCCCTGGATTTAGCAATGAGACCTTTACTTAATCTCCCTCCGTCTCCTCTCATTTACCGTCATTATTAGTATCCATCTGTCGAAAGATTTTTTCCGTTCTCTTCTCTGGAGTCGATTCATCCTCAGGCATCTTCATCACCGAGGAAACCATTTTGTAGATGGCCTAGGGGAGGGAGAACAGGACAGAGGGGGCGTCATGACCTCTGCCGACTCAACCCTGCAATTGCCGTTCCTAGGGGTGGGTGCTGGGGGTCAGTGGAGGGGTGAGACCCAGGGGGAGTAGCTGCAAAAGCCACGGAGCTAAGGCAGAGAGGGCTCGCGCGCCTGCCTCTGCAAACAGGTTTTGGTTTGACATTGGAGAATGAGCGTCATTTAAAAAAAACACCCAGTGGAATAAGCCTGTTAGCGGCATCAACTCCCGGCACATCAGCAGGGAAATACAATGGAACAGACTTGATTAAACAAGATCAGTGTAATAGCTACTGGGTCATTTCCTCAGGCGGGGCCCGGCTGCTGCAGGGAGGCATCTGTAACTAAGCTTCAGAGTGCCGGGGCTGTGGGGTTAATTCCAAAGCTAGCCCCAGCCCTAGGGCAATGGTGGAGATGTGCTGGCGAGTGCGTCCTCCTGCTTCCTACGCCCCCCAGGCCAACTCAGCCCGTCTCGCCCTCTCCCCCAGGGCCATCCCTGGCTGCCCGTTGGACACCTGGTAATGGCCTGCTCTGCGGAGGGCAGGTGTTACAGCCCTGGCTTGGCTGTTCAGGGGAATTGCTCTTTTCTCCAGTTTACAATAGAGGTGGTCGCTTGTACCCCCAGCCAATCAGGACGTCCACATCAGAAGCAGCCCCTCGTACAAGGTGAATGGGGCCCAACTGCCGCTCCCTCTGCTCAGGTGACGCTGCCCGATCTGTTCCCTAGCGGCGCACCTGGCTGCAGTTCGCACCTGGCTGCACTTGTGAAGAGTGGAGGGGGCTGGCCCCAGCCCAGCAGCTCGAGTTACAGTGAAAACACCAGGCGCTAACACACTGTCACCCGCAGAGGGCAGAGAGGAGCTAGGGAGGACTCCTGCTCGTTCCCCTGCGAGACCTTGGCTCACGTGAGGGGCAGCATCCCCAGGTACCAGCTAATGGCTCCTGCTCTTGGAAAGAGCAGACCCCCGCCAGGGCTGGTCCGAGGATGACGGGAAGCAGACAGGGCCCCTGTGAACAGATCTGTGTCCAGCTGACATGGGGACAAGACCAACGACTCGACTCCCTGCAGGGGTTCGTGCACAGGGTACCCCGTCGAAGGGGCGGACGACGTGCCCCTCATGTCAGGTCTCCTATGCTCAGACAGTGGAGTACAGCTGGGTCTCCTCTCTCCACTAGAGACAGCCACCGGGGCTCCCAAATGCCATAGCCAAGAAGCCCATTTCCCTCCCTGCTCCCCCGTTCCAGTTACTCCTTGTCTTGGGCCCGTCAAGGATTTGATTTGCAGAGGAGAGACTCAGTATAAAGGGCTCTGGCTTTCCGATGCTTCACTGCTCCCCCCCCGAAGCAATGAGTGTCCTGGGCTCCTGCGTCCTGCTGTGCTCCCACCTGGCTCATGGCAGCGAGTTCCTGCCAGGACCAGCTTGATCCTTCCTGCATCTCAGTGGGAAAACGGAGTCAGCCATTAGCTTCGACCCTGGATTCAAAGCCACGGTTCCCCCACAGGCACGGGAGCTTTCACTGCCAACGTACCAACTCCTCGGCTACTAGGGCAGATTTTAAATCCCTTCGCCCAGGACCTAAAGCAGCAGAGACCAGTTTGGATGAGAGGCCGGGCTCTTGCTTGGAGAGCAACACTCTGTGTGTCTGCGAAAAGCGGGCACCACTGACGGGCAGCATCCTGGCCTTTCATCAGAGAAGGGAGATTTTGAGCAGCCTCGGCCTGCAGAGGGCAAGGCTTGGGGGTCTGGACAGCGTGACCTTCTCCCAGCCCTTCAGAGCCAGGCAAGAGACCCGTGATGGACAGTCACCTCACCCTCTGCCCTCTGCTAATCTGTCCGGCTCACCCTCCCCCCATTAAATTCAACTCTTCAGTCTGCTCTTGCCCCGCTCAGCATCACCGCTCAGCGGAGAGAGGGAGGGAGGCTGGGCCACAGGCTGAGGAGGAGGCCAGGAGACGCAAGCTTTTTTATGACGTGCCTTGTGGAGCCCAACCCTGCCCTTGTTAAAGCACGTACGTACGCACCCCACCATTCCCTGGCCAGACAAGCCTGCTCCTCCTTATAAAGTCCAGCCCCCACCCCTCCAGCCCCCCAAGTGTCATTATCCTCCAGCCACTGAATCCCACCTGGTCCCTGCATCCCCTGGGCTGACAGACACATGTGGCCTGCCTGCATTAGCCCCCTAAGCCGTGCTAGTCCCTGGGGCAAACAGAACAAACCTATCCGATCCAATTCCCAGCTGGACTGCGCCCTGACTGGTTGCTGACACCAGGGCAGGGTGGAGGAGATACACTCGCCCTTCTGAGCTGGGGCGAATGACTAGTCAGGGTGCATGGCTCTGGAGAACTGGCCCCGTTCAAGCTAGTCCCAACTCCCTGGGCAGAATGCAGGATTAGTCCCTATGGGGCATTTCCTAGTGGAAGGGGCCTACATGGACCCCTGGATCTCAGCTATCCGAGTCCCTGATCCAAAGCCCATTGACACCAAGGGGAATCTTTCCCTTGACTGCAATGGACTTTGTCTCAGGGCCATATGGCAAACTCATCCAGCTGGAGTCCCAGGCACAAGGAAGCCACACGGCCAAGGGGAGAGGGAATTGGGGAAGGGGGTCGTGTTACCTGCACAATCTCCAGCATCTCCTCCCGGCTGATATAGCCGTTACCATCCAGGTCATACATACTGAAGGCCCACATGAGCTTCTGCTCCAGTTTGCCCCGGGAGGTGACGCTCAGGGCGATGATGAACTCTCGGAAGTCGATCGTGCCGTCCCCGTTGGTGTCGAAGGTGCGGAAGACGTGCTCGGCAAACTTGGAGGCGTCGCCGTAGGGAAAGAAGTTGGCATAGATCTTCTTGAACTCCTCCACGTTCAGGATGCCGGTGGGACAGTCCTTGAGGAAGCCCTTGTACCACTCCTGCAGCTCCAGATCCGAGAACTCTGTGTTCTCCCGCAGGTCCTGGAGCATCTCTGGACGCAGTTTGCTATTCTGCTTCCCCATGGTCACTTCACAGCCTTAATCTGGGCCCCAGGAGCCAAAGAGAGGAGAGGCAGATCTGGTCAGTCCCTCTCCCAACGACCAGCACCCTTCCCGGGTGGGTCTCTCAGCTCCTTCCTCGGCTACGAGCACCCATCGTGGACTCAATACTGGACAGACTGGGTGAAATGCTCTGGCCTATTCTACAGGAGGTCAGTCTAGAGGATAGAATGGTCTCTTCTGGCCTTAAACTCTACAACTCCCGCCTCTAAACCAGCCTCGCACAGGACTCGGCACAACTGCCCCACCCAGGAGCTGGTTAGCGTCCTGCGCAGCGTTCTGGTTTTGTACAGCACCGAGCACCGTGGGGCTCTAAGGTGTTTTGGGGATATAAATAGTAGGTCAGGATTCACTCAAACAGTACCGTACCTAAAGGAATATTGCCTACCTGAGTCAGAACCACCCCCCAAACACAGCCATGGCAGGAAACTGGACCCCGCTGAGCCAATTTAGAACTCACTGCCCCATGGAGTCAGAAAGCTCCCATCCCCCTGGAGACATTGTCCTTCTCCTTCCCAGCACCTGCAGTAGCCAGCGCACTGAGCAGTCATCCCACAATGACCTACCACAGGCCCGTTGATGCTGCCAGGTTCCCTCATCGACTCCACTGCAGAAAAGAGAAAGCATTTGCTCAGCTCGAGCAGCTGCTGCTGGGGGAGGTTTCTGCACGGAGGTGGGAGGAGCCATGAATCATCCGTGATTTATTACTAGGCACCGGGCTGGAGGCACTTTAGGAAGCAGGTGAAGGGTCTATGTGGCCGCCTTTCACACCAGGCGTTCCCAGCGCTGGGCAGAGAGACTGGGGCAGGGGGACGACGACTCGAATTATAAGCAACTCTCAAAGTTACTGCGCTGCAAGTAGCTACGGCAGAGACTTTGCTGGGATGGTCTAAACGCCGGGAGGGCAGGGGGAAGATTGGAGAAGCGTTGGTGCGCAGGGGAGGGGGAATGATCCTTTCCATACCTCTCAGCCCAGACCACCGAGGGCATCTCCTGCCTTCCACCCAAATGGCTGGCCCCACGGGAGGCATCGCTGCCCCTGGATCCGCAGGGAGCAGAGCCGGCCCATGGCACCTCGCCTAAAGGCGGCCAGAAGAGTGAGATTCTGTCTCTTCAGTGCAGCCCTCACCAACAGGCCCTCGCGCTCTCTAGACTCCCCTTCCCTGCCACGCACCCTCCAGATGGCTGCCCGCAAAGCTCACCCCGAAGTTGGACCTGGTGCACGATGCAGCTGCCAAGGGAGAGGAGCAGCTGTCAGTGCCCAATGTCGAAGCTCCAATCTCTGCCCTGGCTTCTGGGTCCAGTTTGGAGGGGTGATATCATTTAGCGCTCTGAATAACCTAGTGGGGACAGTGTCTCCTCCAAAACCCTGCATCGGGGGGGTGTCTGGCTGTAGGACTCTCAGGTCCCGTCTACACTAAGGAAGAGACCGTGCGAATATTAGCCACTGGCGCTGCAGCGGAGGTACACGTCTCAGCCCCATCTCCACTAGAAAACCAATACAGTCCTCAGCACTGTGTCCCCACTGTTTGGCTGCGTACGCGGGACAAGGCCGCGCTCAGCCACCCCACTGGAACAGGACCGACCTGGCTGGAGCACCGTGTGTCCTGCTCGCGCCAGTGGAGCTGCAGACACGAGCACGTGAAACAAAAGCTATTCCCAGTGTGGACAGGCAGGTCTGCACACTGAGCTCACCAGCTCAGCCAGCCACTCCCATTCCTTCCCCCGAGACCCTGCCTGGCGCTGGTCAGCTTCCCTTAGCTCCGCTGGGCTCCCTGGAACGGGTGCTGCGGAGTCCCAGACTGCATTGGAGCCAACCACAGCCGTGAGGTGATGCCCCAACCCGGTTCGCTCATAGCCTGGCTGGGCAGACACATGGGGCTGGTGTTTACTGCAGCCATTCACTCAGTCACACCACTCGGCCCAGCTCGGCCAGCCCCCGAGCGGCACAGGGCTGGCAGCTGAGTTGTGCTAAGGGGAGTTTGTAGCCTGTAGCCGGGTCCCCACTACATTGGGGAGGGATAGCTCAGTGGTTTGAGCATTGGCCTGCTAAACCCAGGGTTGTGAGTTCAATCCTTGAGGGAGCCATTTGGGGCAAAAATCTATCTGGGGATTGGTCGTGCTTTGAGCAGGGGGTTGGACTAGATACCTCCTGAGGTCCCTTCCAACCCTGATATTCTAGGATCACTCACCGAAGCCGGACAGGCCGGCTGGCTTGAGCTTAAACCACCACTTAACCGGAGCTAGAGATTTCTGGGGGTGGGTGGGGGTCAGGTTTGGGGCAACACGCAAGTCATGCCTTGAGCTAACCCTGCCATGGCGACAAGCCCTTAGCCATCATGCCTAAGCCGAGACAGCCTGCTACTGCCTATCCCTGCAGGGGCTTTCGCCCCTCGCTCGCTCCATGGTCCCCACCCTGGGAATTCACTCCCCTGAGCAATCCCAAGTCTGCCTCACAAGCATCCTTGTAGCCGCTCCGGCTCCGGGCGCCACGTGGCAATACGAATAAGCCCAGTTCTGTGGGCGCCAGGAGCAGAGGAGCACTGGGTAAGGATGGTCATTAGAGGCCAAGCACGGGCGTAACATAGTTCCAGAGCAAACTGGCGGCAGCAACCCATGGATGATTCCACCCCCTCGTCTGAATATTAATTGGCAGCCTATTAACAATCAAATCTGTGCAGCCAAGCCCAAGAAGCAGGGTTCTGTTGGCACCAGGGAGTCAAAGAGACACAAGATCACAGGGCAGAAGACAACCAAGGCCGTTGAATTAATGCCCCTTCCCCTCCTCGTTAAACGCTTGCCTTTAGGCCTGCGTCTGGTGAGCCAGCAGGGACGCTCATGCGCCATTTGACATCCCCCTGCCCGCCGGGCAAGAGGGAGGGGAGAGGGGCTGGGCAGCGCAGGGATTTCAAAGTAATTAATCATGGCCACTGTAACACTCCAAAGCCCCGTGAACAGATCAGCCCTGCTTAGGAGGTACACGCTCTGCTCGGAGAAGGCTGCCAACCCCAGAGAGCGGGAGTCCAGACCCCGCCGCTGAGAGCTCCCGGAGAGCAGGGGCTGTGGAGCAAGGGAACAGTCCCATAAAGAAAGAGGCTCAGGACCCTGATCTCTGCTAGGGACCCACATGCTCCCACCTCCTTGGCATTCAGCCTAAATGTCATAGAGGATAAGGATGAAAACAGCCTGGAGCCACCCAAAATGATTCCCTCACCCGCCCCCCGGTCATGCTAGCCCGCTTCGGCTCCTTGAATTCTATCCCCACTAGCCAGCCCCTCAATCGTTTTTGTTGCTCTTCTCCAAATTTGCCCCCCCCCCCCCGCCCTTTCCGGCTAAACTAGGAGCTTCTAAGAACAGAGCGCAACATAGCGAGACCGACTGCAGAGAACAGACCAACGCTTCTAGGGAGCAGAGATTGGAGCTGGCGCGAGGAAGCGGGGATATTAGCGCCGCCAGGACTGGGACGTACCAAGGATCAAAGGAAGCAGGTGCCATTTGCTGTGTAGCGAGCGATTCCTTGGTTAGTGCGACAGAAACGCTTGGATTCGTTACCTCCCACTGGACCTTTTCTGTCCATTCTCTGCAGCCAGAGCCTTTTATTCTCCTCACTGGAAACTTAAGCAGCCTCTTGTAATTACCCTTAAATTCAGCCCTTTTCCCAGCCAGTGCCAGGGGTGCAATCAGCCATCCCGAGCCCCTGATAGCTGGGCACAAGCAACAGGACCAGTCACAGCACTTAGGTAGCTCTGGGAATACAGAGTCTTTTCGACGAGAGGGATGGGGTGGGCACCCAGCTGACACTCAGGGACGCTGGGTTCTCTTCCCAGGCCTGCCGCCAACTTACCGTAAGTGGTCGGGCAAGTCATTTATTCAAAGCCTCTGGAAAATGATGGTGATACTGACCGAGCTGGGAGGCTGGCCCCCCTGGCTGTTCAGTGTGTTGAGATCGCCCCGTGGAAGGCGCTGGGGAAACGCAGAGTGTTGGCATGTATAACCCAGACTGGCAGTGAAAGGGGAGATCAGGTCGGTGCATTTCCCTCTGGCTGCACCTCTCCTCCTCCTCATGGAGGATCTCCACTCCA
This sequence comes from Platysternon megacephalum, assembly GCA_003942145.1. NCBI lineage: Eukaryota > Metazoa > Chordata > Testudines > Platysternidae > Platysternon > Platysternon megacephalum. The sequence goes on along the minus strand of QXTE01000016.1, from coordinate 7,216,953 downwards.
TTGGGTCAGGTGTTACAGAAACAATCCAAGAAAACAGAGCCCCACCCCCCATCTCCCAGCAAGGAATTTCAGTTCTACCAGCTCTCTTGGCTCCCCTCACACTCCCCAGGTGCTGGCAGGGAGAGCACTCCCCACGCCCCCCGCGAGAGCCACTGGGGCCGTCTGCCTCATGGGCAAGCCGTGGGCTAAGTGCTTCGGGAAGCCCGTGCTGCTGGAGCCAGAATAGCCTGGGACCAGGGAGCTCAGCGGATCCTGAGAGGTGGCTTGGAGAGGGAGAGTTATTGCAGGGCAGCGCATTGACGCCCCTTGGAGGTGAAGAGAGAGAGGTAATTACGTGTTCCAAGGCACCAAGCCAGGCAGCCGCACCTGGCAAGCAAAGTGCCCACTCCAGGGGAGCTACTGGCCACAGGAGCAAACAGCACAGCTGGGGAGTAGCTCGTCCAGGTTAATGCTGCAGGAATTGCAGAGCTAGGCATTCCAAGGTAGTTACATGGCAAATGGGAGAGACAGCTGAAGAGGAACCAAAGAGCAGAGAGCCTCCTCTCGAGAGGAGACGACCATGCGTCCTTTCCACGGGGGAGCCTTAAAGGAAGCAACGAGCCAACAAGGTACATATTATAGTCTAACAACAGTGAGCTGTGACGGCTGTTAGACACAGAACCAGAGGCTAAGTGCTACTCGCTGTCAAGACAGCATTGTTAGGCCATAAAAGACATCCTGGTGTGGCTTATTAAAATCAGACTCTCCAGAGCAGAGCCAGGCAGGGAGAAGACAGATTTCTAAGCAACACTAATTGGGTGCAAGGTTAGATTGGAGGAAAACAGGCCCAGAGTTTTAAACACAACAAAACCATTAACCTTGAAGGGAAGCAAATGCATGAGTCAGTGTTTTGATTTGCCTAGTAGCAACACCAACGGGCGTCATTCAAGGATCAGGGATTGGAAAGTTGAACTCAAAGTTGTTAAAAGGGGGATGTTGGGTCCCATTTATCGCCTCTCCACCCTGCGACTGACAGACGCCAGGGAGGCAGTCCTAAGTGAAAGAAGCCTAGTGCCAGAAGCCCGAGTCTGCATTTCTTGGGTGCTCATGACTCCCAGGGGGTCCAGGTGGACAAGGCACATGAGATCAGACTCACTTTGAGCCAAAGATGTCCCATTCTGTGGGTGAGCCCACTTCAGGGTCTCAGCTGTTTGGAAGAACAGGCAATTGCAGATGTCACCACGGGGAATGTGGCGACTATCAAATCCAGCACAGCATGACTCCTTATGGGTCACCTCCTTCCTCACAAGGGGAAGGTGAGCAGAGGTTTTTTTAAATGCCAAATCAGCGACTTAGTTAAAAGTCTTAATATTAGCCCGACATGGATGAGCTTTTCCTTCCCGATTTCAGATTATTGCAACTGCTCAGTTAAATATTGATGGTTACAGTCACGTTTTGCCAATTTGGTTACGTTGGACTGCCCCCCCCCCCCTGTCCCCGTCCCCCCAAGAGCCCGGGCGGAATACAATCAGAGCCCAGCAGCAGCTCCGTGCAAGAGGTTGCCGATGTTCTCCAGGTGGCCTAGCAGATAAGGTGCTGGTGTGGCAGTCGGGAGACCTCACTTCTGTTCCTGGCTCTGCTGCATGACCTGGGTTAATCACTGCGCTTGTTTCCCAGCCTACCCTTGTCTAGTTACACCGTAACTAGTACAATGTAAGGGACTGTCTCACTAGGTGTTTGTATAGAACCTAGCACTATAGCTCAGTGGTTTGAGCATTGGCCTGCTAAACCCAGGGTTGTGAGTTCAATCCTTGAGGGGGGCCATTTAGGGACCTGAGGCAAAAGTCTGCCAGGGATGGTACTTGGGCCTGCTGTGAAGGCAGGGGACTGGACTCGATGACCTTTCAAGGTCCCTTCCAGTTCTATGAGATATATACACCTATCTCCATATATAATAATAAAAAAACAATATTAATACTGGTGGGTGTCAGTCTGACAAATTCTACCTGAAAAGAGCATAGAATGCATGGGCAGTGTTCCTCCCACCCCAGTTGGATTCAAGGCTTTAAAATCAGAATCTGTCAGAGGAAAAAAAACCAAAACACAGTCTTTTCCTTTTGGGGGAGGGGGGGCAGGGAGGAAATAGCTTTTCTGAGTATATTCATTTCCCCTCGCCGCCTGTTTCTAGCAGCGATGGCTGCACAATGTTCCGTTCAAGCACAGCTGCACAAGGAAAATGATACCAAGGATGCAGTTAGACTGGCTCTGTCCTGCAGACCTCAACTGTGTCTGGTTGGGCGGCTTTCCCGCAAAAAGGGGTATGCCCAGCGCAATGCAAAGGGGGGGCCGAACAGGCTTTTTACATTCGCAATCACCAAAAGGGTCTGTCTTAACAAAACAAAAAAAAAAGGCAGCCCCAGGAGAGAGAGAGCGTCGCTCGGGTTAGGCTCTGCAGAGCTATGCTGTATACATGGGTTGTAAAGGAAGCAGTCGCTGAATTCTGCAGCCACTTCAAGCAGGCGGGCAGCTTTATTCACATACACAGTCCCATGGAACGTCAGGACTAGTCCCGTGAGTGGGGCTGCTCACTGGATTTAGTGCCACAGCGCTGAGAACAATGGGAGTGGAGCTCTGGAAAAATCTGGCCAGAAGTGTTGGCAGGATCAGGGCCCAAGGGCATGGGGAGAATCGTACAAGGAGCTCCATGCAGGCAGCCCTCTGCCTCCCTGCAGAAGCTCCAGTGGTGGATGAGAAGGAGGCAGGGGGTAGGGGTGGGAGATTGGGGCCTATTAGTTGGCTAGAGAAAAAAAGAGTAATTTTTCCTTGTTAGTTTTCTGTACATTTAATTTAACGTGATCTGAACAGTCGCCAGCATGGGAGCCAGTGGACCAGCCAGCCACGTCAGCTCCTGCCTGCTTGGCTTCTCTAGCCTTGCTCCCTCCACTCAGAGTGCCCAGGTCGTCTCTCCACGGCGCCATGCCTGTTCAGCTCAACGAGCCACTTGTTCAATTAGGAAGTAATGAAGGAGGATGCTGGAGCCGTTTGCCAGAGACACAGAGCAAGCAGGAGACACAAAGATCCATGCACTCAGCAGACTGGAAAGCCCCAGAGATGCACCTGCAGGGTGTGGGCTGATTCACCCAGACGACTGAGCTGGGATGCCGTGGTAGAGGAGAGGCACGTACATAAGCTGGTGGAAACAAGCCCAGCCAGACCTACTGGGACAGGGAAGGAAGAAAGACCATGTCCTGCAGAGCAGGGCTCGGATGGTCTTTCTCATTGTTTGCCCCTTAGTTTAAGAGGGACTGGTTCCTGCAAAGCAAAAATAATCCAGGATGGCGCCCAAGATAAGAGACTCCAGGACAGAGATTCTTTATGGACCCAGAGCAGGGGATGCTCCCTGCAGCATGAATTCAGGCCAGGAACATGGGTGCATCTCATTCAGAATCCATGCAGTGACCTCTTACCACAGGAATTCCTCCTTTCAGAACCTAGCACCACGGCTCTCCTTTGCCCACTTCATTATCACAATTTAGAGACGCTTTCAGCATCACCAGAGCCAGCCCCTCACATTTCCCCCCTTCCCTTCCTTGCACCCCATCCCATGCATCAGGGTGGGACAATCTTTGGGTTTCTGCAAGCCAACCCAGGGCAGGGATCTCCGTCCCGTGATCCAGCGAGATGCAGTTTCGGGGAGTGGGGTGCGGGACCAGTCCTCACACTGCAGGAATCCAGGGTCGCAATGCGCTTTGCCGAATTTGAGGGGAATGCTCACAACTCACTGGATATTTGGGAGATCTTCAGCCAAGAACATACAGGGAGAAAGGGAATTTAAAGAGTTTTCAGACACACCCGTCACTGGTTCAGTGTCATCGTGAAGTGACATGGGCTGGGGTCTCAATGGGAGCTTGCCACTTGACTCAAACTTCAGCTTGGATCACCTACCAGAAATAAATCAGCCAGCGCTGGAAGAGGCAATCTAGTCCTTCCTCCCCGCACTGAGGCAGGACTAAGAATACGTAGGAAATGCAGCTGCCATGGGAATGAGTTGGGGGAGGGGGAGGAATTCAGAGAACTGCCAAGTTGTTGTGAATTTAAAAAGAAATAAGACTTCATCTCTCAACAACCTTCCAATTCTCCACTTCCCCATTCATTTCAGCAGGGAGATAAGATTTATGCCTTGACCCACATTGGCTGTCCAGGTGGCAGCTTCCCAACAGTTAAAGCCATGTTTACTATCGTTATGACGCTTTCGGTTCATTTCTTTTTAAGCAGCTCTCGACAGTGCCGTTTCCCGAATAGTGCAGCACTAACCAGGTGTCACTCATGGCTAAAGAGGGGGAGAAAGCAGCTGACCTCACCTTGAAGCTCTCAAGGCCCCTCGGGTGGGGTGACCAAAGCGAGGGGCTACCGCAGGACAAGGACAGAGACCCCGGCCCCAGTTCGGAACAAAGAACTCCGACTCTGCGCACGGAAAGGGACCACTCCAGTAGGAAGTGCCATCGTTCCAGTTCCTGAAGGACAAGTGAGAAACAGCTCTTGCCTTCCTTGTACCGGCCTGGGTGTGTGACACCACAATCGCCATCCACTACTTGTGCTAGTGTCGGCGCGGCTCACACGTGCTCGTGGATGCACGCACCTCCTCTCCAGAGTGCGTCACAGAGTCAGCTCGCTAACCCTCAGGCAGCCTTGTGAGGCAGGGACTGCCCTCCTTTGATAGATGGGAAACGGATGCATCAAGAGGTTAAGGAACTTCCCCAAGGTTGCAAAACAAATTGGTGGCACAGCTAGGAACAGAACCAAGCCTTCAACTCCCAGTCCAGCCCCTTAGCCGCAGGATCATCTCCTTTGCCAGAGGCTTACCTCAGCATTCACAGCCTGTTCCATATTGGCTGAAAGCTACAAAGGGAATCAATATCAGAGGCAGGGAAAACTCCTGGTCCCTGGTCCTGTGCTCAGGCCTCTCTCCGTTAATACTCTCCCCCACCGGAGGAGCTGCCCCTTGAGCTCTTTCTGAATATTTCTGAGCCAAAGGCCCATCATTCAGATTCCAGTGCTGGAGGCATGTGGTTAACTGATGGCCCTGCTGTTCATAACCAGATGTCAGTTAGGGGTTGGATTGTGCCAAGAAGCATGAGGATTTATGGCCCATTTAAAGTAACTGATTCTCTCATTATCCCGTGTTCTTTTCTATCCTATTGCTTATGCAGCTGACCATTGTTTGCCTTTTTCACTGGCACTACACAACAGAGAGCGGAGGTTCTCATTATGCCAGGCACAGCGATGCGCAGGGTCTGTGTCGGTTAATTTAGAACACAGCACGACGTGCGTTCATACTATTCTTTCCAGCACGCGCGGTTGCATTTGCCAACAGTGAATTTCATTTTCCATGGGGGGTCCATTCCCCTCGCTTGGTTAGGTCCCTCTGGAGTTTTCTTGAGGATCATCTTCTCTAGGTTCAACTATCCTAAATAACTGTCATCTGCAAACATGCCTCACGTTTTGCCACGCCTTGCTGCGTTTCCTCTCCACCCTCCACTATTAATGAGGCGATTTGCCCATCAACTGCAGAGCATGGCATACTGGGGCCTTCTCCTTTCCTTTTTTATAGGATCAGATGAACAGTTGTCTTTAAAGTTCACTCAGCCTTTGTGTCTTACGGATGTTGCAGGCATCTGGCTTTTTTGCCGAACACAAAACATGCTCCCACCAGAACCTACCCAATGGAAATCCTGTGCTTTGGGGATCAGAACGACAACGTGGAAAATCCCAGCAGGTTTAGGAACACTGATGCCATTAGTCCATTCACACTGCTGCAGTCCTCACCAGCACTGCCGGAGAACGCTCCCAAAGCTGGAGCCTCCACCTACAAGGCTTGGGAACCACTGGGTGAAACCTCATTCTGCCACAGTGAGAAGAGGCGCTAAATACCCCATTGGCCTAGGGAGACCTGGCCCGCGTGGACAGAGCTCTGCTTGGGATGGGAGCTCTCCGTGCTGAAGCTTTAACAGAACTGGGTCAGCTCCCTTTCGAGAGGAGGTTTATTTTCAGCTCTGCGCACTGACAAAGTGAAGGACGGGAATGCAGAGCCTGGCAGAGACGCAGGAAGAGCGGCTTTGCCTGCCTTCTCATTAATATTTAAACGATGCTTTACAGCCTCCGCCTGGCGCTGGAGTCCCAGGAATCTAACCCCACAGATTGAGGCAGGCAGGCGTTAAACCGGGGAAGGGGATTGCTGCTTCAGGTTCTGCAGACTGGGTCAGCCACCTTTCCCCATCCACCCAAGGGAGGTCAGGCTGGAAGATGCCCCGAGGATTCATAGGGGAGGCGGGAGGGCTGAAGACAGATTCCTGTTTGTGGAGGGGAGGGGAAACACAAGCAGTGGCTGTGCTGTAGCGGTAGGAAGGGGAATAGCAAGATAACAGATGTCAAGCGCTTCACTATCCATGGAGGGCAAAGGGGAACCTGTTCCAAGGCAGGCAGGTTTGTATCCCAGCAAGGCCAGCTCCTGTTTGCCTGCAGATCGTGCTATGCCATCCCGTAGTCTCCTCCAACGTCAGATTGATGCTCCACACTCCCCTCCGGCCCCACCTCCACTTCCACATCCCGCAGCCTCATTGCCTCTCGTGGTAGTGCCACATCCCAGAGCACACCTCCGGCCCCACCTCCACTTCCACGTCCCGCAGCCTCATTGCCTCTCGTGGTAGTGCCACATCCCAGAGCACACACAGAGAGACGGGCTGCGGGTCTCTGCTAACAGCTCCTGAGAGGGGGCCGGTAAGGACACACGTTCGTCCAAGATGTCAGCCTCAGCCGCCTCCCAGGAGATGAGGCAGTGTTACCTCCCCTGTTTTCTAGAGGAGGGAAGAGACACACCCAGAGGTTGGCTGAACAGCAGAGCTCAGCACAAGAGCACCGCGCCTCCCGGCGCTCTGGGAGGAGCAGGAATCCCAGTGGGTCCTCAGCGCACGACTCCCCTCTCCCTGCCCTGCGCCAAGCAAATGCTAAAGAGCAGATTTGACTAACTGCACAGACACCAAAATGTCAGGATTTCCCATCAGCTCTGCCACCCTCCCACAGCTGCAGTGGGCTGAGCAAAGCGAGAACTCAAAAGGTTCAAATGCTCAGCAGCCTCCAGCCCAGAGGCTCAGCGTGCCCATGCACCAGCATGAGGCTGCTCTGTTCCCAGCTTCTGTTTGGAGGGAGAGAGAAGAGACGGGCCTGGTAGATTTTCACAGAACCTTTTCCGGTTCTGGTGCTTTGCTTGGGGACTTCAGCGCCTTCCTGGGCTCCTCCCTCCCTCCTCCTGTGAGCTTTTTGCACCTAACCCCAGTGCGGCTCAGACAACGGAGCCCGCTCCAGCTGGAATTTTCCAAGGCACCTAGGAATCAGACTTCCACCAAACTGCAAAGGCATCTGGGTGCCTAATTCCCTGAGACTCCTTGCCAAATCCTAGCCCATTTATACTCCGGCCAACCACCAGATCCTCCCCGTGGCTCTGCTGCACTCCAACTTCTCTGACAGAGTCCCTCCTGTCCAGTCCCCCAGCCCGTCTGCTCCGAGCAGGCATCAGCTCACGCTCTTTACATTAGACAGCCCCGTCGCTGGTCAGCAGACGTACGCCCAGCACCATCGCCTCCATCCAAGAACAAACTCCCATTCAGAACAGACCCCTAGCTGAGTTGTGCTGCCTGGCCAAGTCTGCCCAAGGCAGAGCCTACCCGCGAACGAGGCCTTCAAGGCAGTCAGTTAATAAGCACCTCCGGGTTAGGTATATAAGAAGCCTGCTCACTGCACTAGCAGTGGGAAGCAGTGATCTAGCACTGGAATGTGCAGCACCCCGGGAGACGCCCAGGGCTTGCAGAAATCAGCCCTGGGAGGATGATTTAGACTCTGCTAGAAGCAGTTTTCTTGCCAAAACCCCCGTCCTCACTTAAACATCTTGAATGCACGCGTGCACACACACCCCTCACGCGCACACCCCTACCTCCCCACACCCCCTCCCTGAGCGACCCACCCCCACCACAGACAAGACACAAAATGCTTGGAGTCAATCCTCTACTCACCCACAGAAGAGCAGAGATGGGACAGGAGATCCAGGCGCTGGAAATAAGAATGTAAAGGGACGGTCAGTAATCCATTGGCCACACAGACACCAGATTCCTGAATCCAAGTTAGCCAGCCCCACGGGCCCCAGAGTTACACAGACAGCATGCTCAGAGCCGGCGCTAGGCATAAGCAGACTAGGAAATTGCTTAGGGCCCCGAGCAGCTCAAGGGGGGCCCCCCCGATTCGCTTTTTATTCTAAGAACTTGGCCTGTTTTAGTATTGGGGGGCAAAAATATTCCTGCTTAGGGCCCCCAATGGGTTAGCGCCGGCTCGGAGCATGCTTCACTCCCAGCCCGCCAGGCAAAATGCTCTGCTGAGCAGCTGGGCTTCGGGTTGTGGTGACAAAGCCAGCATCCAACAGGGTGTCAGATTCTAGAGGGGCCTTGACTGAGAGCTCCCTGCCCCAAACTCACGAGCCCGGGGCCAGTGATTAGAGCACATCTCAGCCATTGCAACAGCACACAGGAAAAAGGGGCCCCATTCTCCAAGCCGTCCCAGGCCTTACAGGCAGACAGCAGCACCTCGATTGGCAAAGCAGGGAGATTGTGCAGTCAGCCGCCCCAGCGTGACATACTGCTCATGGCCGGCACCCTCAGCCAGGTGTGCCGTGGCATTCCACCCCCCGGGGTCTTCAAGGGCATCCCCGTGTTACAATAACTCAACCTACACGTCCATCAGGTCTCAGCATGAGAGTGCGTCTGTCTCCCACGGAAGGGGAGCACGAAGTGAGGGTTAATCCCTGAAAAGCCGCCCCCCCCCCCCC
>QXTE01000016.1:7114772-7208097 GCA_003942145.1 Platysternon megacephalum | reverse complement strand
TTTTTCCCCCCCCCCCCCCCCCCCCCCCCCCAGACACTCGGCTTCATGCTCCTCTCAAACCGGATTTGCACATGCTGGCAATTTCCTCCCTCATTAAGCAATGAAGCCTTGGTTCACATGACCCAGGGAACAGTGGTGTCTGGAGCAAGGGGCACACAGCCCAGCTGCCCTGCCGGCTCCCAGGAACATGGCCCAGCATGGGCTGGGCTGGCCCGGCGGGGAAGGGCATGGCACGCAGCAGGAAAGGGGCACTGCCCTGCCCAGCGTGGTACCCTGCTCCTGCCCCCACAGAAAGGGGGCTGGGGGGTCACAGCAGCCAGGGAGCCCGGGCACTATCCCTGAATGGCAGGGCAGGGGGGACCCCCAGCAGGTTCCCCCTAGCTCAGAGCAGCCCCTGGGCTAGCCAGAGCGCTCAGGTCCTGCTGCGCCCGGGGAGCCTCGGACTCCCCCACCCCGGGCCTGGAGCGCCGCAGGGTGCTGCGGGAGCTCCCGGCTTCCCTGCGGCTCCCGGGAGCAGAGCGCACAGCCGCCAGGGGAGGCGGGCCTGAGCTCGGCGAGCCGCCGGAGGAGACACGGGGAACCCCGCCGCCAGCATGCGGGCAAGATGCGCTTCAGAGCCGGAGATCCTGCCCCGGGCATTGCTGCAGCGCGGAGGGGGGGGGGGGGTTCAGTGGAGATCTGCCGGGGAGGGGCACAGGAGCCGTCCGAGGAGGGCGGGGGCAGGACGGGGGGTTCGCCCCCGGGAACAGCCGAGTCCCACTGCAGCAATGCAGGCGGCTCGCCCCCAGCCCTGACCCCCTCCGCCACCCCCATCGCACGCACTTCCAGCAGGACCGCTGGCTGCAGCCCCGGGGGAGGGCAGCTGCATGCGGCTCCCCGGCTCCGCAGCGGGGGAGAGGACAGCCGGGGGGGAGGGGCTGCCTGCAGGGGGCGAGGGTCAGAGAGGTGGGCGGGGGGAATCCACCCCCTGCGCCATGGGGCAGGGACGAGCCAGGGGGGCAGGGACCCCCCCCCCTCCTCTGCAGAGCCACGGGCCGCTGCAGCTACGGCCGAAGCGTCTGATTTCTTGTGAAGGGACCCTGGTGCCCCCGCCTGCCCTGTCTCCAGACCCCCAGCACGGCAGGAGCTGGCGACCCCCTCGGGGAAAGGGGGCGAGACCCACCACCAGGGCACCCGGCTCCCTGCCTCTGCAGCCCCGCGGCTGCAACAACTTTCCCCCTGCAACGATCAAAATGGCAAAGCCAAGCGCGGGCTGCTTCCTACCTGCCCAGCGAGAAGGAGAAGCGGCGGCGGCTGCTTTTCCCCCCGTTGTGCTCCAGCCTAGTGCCCGCCCGAGAGCTGCATCCCAGCTGCTGCTACTGCTGCTCCATCCAGGGCGACAATGCTCGAGCTTAGCAACTTCAGGGCGGGGGGGGCTGGACGGCNGGGGGGGGGGGGGGGGGGGGGGGGGGGGGGGGGGGGGGGCTCCTGCAAACCTGGCCCGGGGAAGATGCAGCGGGAGGGGGTGGGTGGAATGTCCCACCCGGAGCAAATCCCCGGGGCCGCTGCCCTGACTCCGGAGCAGAGGGGCTCTGCCTTGTGCCCTGCCTGAGTCCCGCCCGCCCAGCGCCTGGGCTGGCCCGGCTGGCTGCCGGTGCCGCCTGCCCCCCACCCCCGTTTCCCTGGGTCAGGTTGGTGCAGTCCGGCTCAGAGCCCTACACAATCACCGCCAAGGACTGAATGGGAGCTGGAGCGATGATTGACAGCTGCTCCCCCCCCCGCAGGACTCCTGCTCCTGGGGGCCAGGGGGGAGATGCTGGGACGCCAACCAGGCGGCTTGAGTCAAAGTTTGCTTTAAAAACAGGCCCGAGCCGGGAATGGGCCTTAAAACCAGCCCCCCCCCCCGCCTCGTTAGGGGAGGCTCCCTGATTAGACGCCCCTGGTCTTGGTGCAGAGCCGCAGCCGAGCCCAGGCGCTGCGGTGCGGCCAGATGTGAAAGGGCCCCCGATGGGGCTGCAGGGGATCTGGCCAGCGGCGCCTACGGTTTGCAGCCAGGCCCTTGGAGGCGGTGGGGCAGGCCGGAAATTGTGGGGTGCATCTAAACGTGTGTGTGTGGGGGGGTGGGGTTGTTTTAGTGGAGTCAATCGGGAAATGAATCAGGCCAGCAGCCCCCTGTGATGTGAAGGTCAGTCTGCTGCCCCTGTCCCTCCAGTTCACACCAAGGCCTGTTTGCACCTTAGAAGCTGCCTGGGGGAGGCTGGGGTGGGTGAGGGGCAGTTGGGGGGCAGCAATTGTGGGGTGTGCTCACTAGCCGGGTGTGTTTGCTGCAATGATCCGCAGTGAAATCCTTAGCAATGTTGCCATTGAAACAGTTTTCTCCGACAGTCCCATTTAACCCCTTGGTGTGGGGAATGGGGCAGTTCACATCTCAGAGCCCTTGTTTCGGGCTGTCTGCAGACTCAGCCAGACAGCTCCGCCTTTGAGCCAATCGGGGCACGTTTTCAAGGTTTGCTTTGCAACCGTCGGGATCAGGAACCTGATTAAAAAAAGAAAGAAAGCTGAGACGTTGGTGCAGAACCGTGCAGCCAGGGGTGGATTCTTGCGGCTGTGGAATTGCAGAGTACGGGGCCCTGCTATATTGTTAGTGGGTGAGAACGCTCTATGGGTAAGGTGTGCACCTGCATTCTGTATGCTACAGCGCGTGTGGGCATGCAGAGTGCCTACCGTGCAGACACAACATTGCAATGCACACATGCCGTTGCACTCTACTACTGGATGGACCCAGAACTGCTCCCCTCTATGTCAGAGCCTCTCCAAAGCTAACAGAGATTCTCCTTTAGCCCAAGTGGCAATAGGACTCCTGAGTTCTATCCGGGCTGTGATGCACACTGGATTGACAACAGTGTAGTCCCTACGCAGCTATGGAATTGTTACAGGGCGGGTGTTAGAAATTCTCACACATTTTCATAGTGTGGACTGTAGAGAGGATCTTCCCACCCATTCACCATTGCTGTGGCCACCTCCCCTCCCATGGACAAATGGTGCTCCCTCCCCAGAGATGACCCTGGACTGGACTGGAAACGCAGAGGAGCTGCTATTGGGAAAGGTGGAACCAGGGCAAACTGGCACCTTCTCCAACTGTCTTGATGAGCATAAAGGGAGACAGACAGAGGCAAAGAGAAACACAGAGTCAGGGATTCGGTGAGGTGGAGGGGGTTGGGACTGAGAGTTACCTACGCCCCTTAGGGCAGTGGTTTTCAAACTGTGGTCCGCAGACCCCTGGGGGTCCACTGACTATGTCTCAGATTTCCAAAGGGGTCCGCACCTCCCTTTGAAATGTGTTAAGGGTCCGCAAATGAAAAAAGGCTGAAAACCACTGCCTTAGGAAATGAGCCACCGGCCAGGGCCAGCTGTAAAGGGAATGTACATAGCCACAACCATACTGCCGCTAATTTAATTTGTCTCTTTTATGGCCAGTAAGTCACAAATCGCTGCGATCTGGACTCAGCTAGGGCCGAACCCTGTCTGGGGACTTGACCCCCAAAGCCTCAAATTGAGGCTTCTCAATTTTGCAGCTAATTCCAGATGACCCCCGGGGGGATTTGGTTTCTATCTCACAATCAGGTGTGTTTCTATTGATATTAAATCTCTCCAGCCCCGCGGGCTGCTTTTCCTAGAGCAGGCAGCTTTTCCTTTTCGCTGTCATGTGCTTTCAGAAAGAGCAATTACTAAGGGGGCAAGACAGAGGATCATTTTAATCAATGCTTGCAGCCAGTGAAATGTCTTCACACTGTAAAATGGAGAGCAGCCCAGTGAAATGCAAGCCAGGCTCAGAGATGGGAGCTGGTCCTTCCCTGCATGAAACCAGCTCAACTTCATTCATTCCAGGCAGTTTCACTGGGTTCCCCCCCCCCCATGTCTCCCTCTCCCCCACCTTACTGTGCCCCAGGAGATGAATGGCACCTTAGCAAAGGAAACACACAAGGCCAACAGCTGCTTTAAGGATGCTGAGCATTGGCATAACAACAGTCTGAGGGCAGATCTCAGTGGATGCAAGGGTACGTGGCCTGAGAAGGGGTGTGTGTTTGCATACGTGTGAGTGTCTGTGTATTTGCTAAGATACATACATGTGTGTGTGTGTGTACATGTGTGAGGACCCATGTTTATATGGGCATATGTGTTTACCTAGATTGTAAGTTCTTTGGGGCAGAGCCTGTCTTTTTGTTCTGTGTTTGTACAGCGCCTAGCACTGTGGGGGCCAGGGCCATGACTGGGGCTTTTAGGTGCTACCGCAATCCACAGAATGCATACTCATAATAATAATGTGTTTGTGCATGTGCCACTGGGAATTCTTATGTACACGTCAGGTGCAGTAGTGTGCATATGTTTAGGGTCCGTGTGCGTGCATACATGTGTGGGGACACGTGTTTAGCTGTGCATGTACATGCAGGGGTTAAAGTAAGAAAGTGTGAGAGGAGAGGGCAGCTCTGTCTCCATCCCCAAGTCCACTAAAACAGGAGCTCCGGCTCCCCTCCAGCTCCCCTCCCTCTCTGCTGGTGCAGAGAGAACTGCCCCTTCTGTTTCAATCTACTTTAGCCACTGCATACACAGTCACTCAAACTTCTCTGTCCAGGCGTGTCACAGCCCCCCGCTGAATCCAGCACACCCAGCTGGGGCTCCAAGGGGGCAAAAGAATGGCAGAACCGAGATGGCTCCAGCTGTGCCAGCCAAGTGGGTTTCTCTGCCCCCTGCTTCCCTGGCTCCACTCTGCAGTCCGGGCACACCAGGCGTTCAGTTTGCAGCTGCTGCAGGGAGCTGACGTGGTGGTTCTCATTCCCGCAGCAGGGACGGGGGCAAGCGTTCCTGGGTGGTGTCCAAGAACTGCCAAAAGGGGCTTGGAAAGTGTTTGTTTAACGCACGGCACAGGAGGAAAAAGCCACCCTTGCTCTTTCCTTTCATGTCGCCACCTGGCAGCTCTCCCCTCCCCGCTCCTCCCTTCCCAAGGATGAGCGATGAATGCGCTGCTCACAAGGGCACCCACGCTGCCATCTGGGATTACGGAGCCCAAACCAACCTGACCACAATGCAGCCAATTGCCAGTGCACAATGGGCTGTGACACACAAAACGCTCCCTTGCTGCTGCCCCGGCAGCCAAACCGGCCCCCACCCAGCAGCCCCCACTCTGTCTTTGTCCCAGCGTGTCTCTCCTCCACCCCCTTTTAGACCCACTGTCACTCACCCACCAGCTCCCACACTTGCTCCCACAGCCCTAGAGTTGGGGGGTTGGGTGGGAGTTGGGGGGTTGCCCCTGTCCTGTGGATAGTGAGCTGCTCGCTCTGACTGGGGCTGTCCAGCTGGCTCCTTTCAGCTGCACCGTTTTCACTGTCAGAGCCACAGCTCAAGGGCATAGAGGTGACGTGCTGTTGTCACAACGAGGGGCCAAATCAACCCTGGTGTAACTCCAGGGACGGTAAGAGAGCTGTCCTGGGGTTGGCATAGGCCAGGGGGTCAGCTGGCCAAGGGGAAAGGCCAGATCCTCAAAGGTATTTCGGCTCCTGACTTCTATGGAATTCAGTAGAAGTTAGGAGCTTAAATATCGTTGAGGATCTGGGCCAAGGTGCTTTCCGGGCTGGCCCTAGTACATCTGAAAGGAAACTGAGGCTCTTTAGGCATCCCTGGACTCCGTGGGCTCTGCTAACAGGCCTCTGCTTCATTGAACCTTATTGGGGTTTCCTTGTGCAATGCGCCTGTCACTCACCAAGAGGAAGGGCCAACTCCAAGAGCACTATGGGAACAAGTGACAGCAAAGGATTTTCGGGGGGGCCAGAAGCTGGACTTGCAAGGAGACAGCATGGTCTAGTGGTTACAGTAGGAGTAAGGAAACCTGGATTCTCTTCCCATTTCCACTCCGACCCCCTGCATGAGCTTGGGTGAGTCACTTCCTTGCCCCGTGCCTCAGTTTCCCGACCTGTCCAGTGGGGAGAGTGACATGGCGCTGCCTTTACTGGACATTCGGAGACATTCAGGTGAAAGCTGCTGTCGCAGTGGGGTTCAGACGCACAAAGCATGGGAGGAGATGAGCAGGAGCGTGCATAAGAGATTCCTGCCTTCTACCAACCCGCCGCCCAAATTACGTCACTAGTTACCGAGTGCCCCCTCCCCCTAACTCTGTGGCTGCTGGTTCTCTCTGCCCTTCTCCCCCCACGACTCGCTGTTCGGGGACGTTCTGTGTGGGCGTACCCGTCATGTTCATTAGCAGTCAGACAAGGCAAATGGGCGGCCAGGGATTCTGCGCCGGGGATGGATGGACAGGCTCTCCCCATGGGCTGCAATCCCCAGCATCAGCACTTTGGATGGACATCATGGCCCAGACCCTCAAAGGGATTTAGGTGCCTAACTCCTACTGAAATCAATGGGAGTTAGGAGCCTAAATACCTTTGAGGATCTGGGCCCAAGGCCCTGCTCTCAGCCTCAAAGCTCTTCACAACCCTGCTTCCCCTACATCAACTCTGCTCATCTCACCTTAGTCCCTGCCTTCTTGCTCATTACATTCCTCTCTAGCCTCTCCTCTAAATGCTCCTCCCTCCCCTTCTGCCATGCTGTCACCTAGGCCGCCCACTTCCTATCTCATTCCTGGCATTGTACAAAGCTGGTCCGGTTATCAGGAGCACTGAGCACCTGCCGTTTCTATGGGTGGCAATGGGGCTTGTAGAGGCCCGGCCTGTCTGAAAATCAGGGCAATAATAAATAATCAGTCCCTCCAGAAAACCCACTTCTTCGGAGAAGTCTTCCTGTGCAGACACCCTGCCTGGCAGTGTGTCTTCCCGCCACCACGTCTTCCTACGCTGGACTAGGTGTTTGAATTGGACTGTAAGCTCTTCATGCCGGCAATTGGGGCCCACGGGAAAAGCTCTGTGGGCTGAATAGGAAATAATTGCAATACTTAATCAATAATATAATTTGCATTTAAAGCACCTTTCACATGAGGCTCCCTGTGCACTTTACAAAGCAACCTGGTCACTCACCAGTAAGAATAACAACAATACCCAGAAAGCGAATGGGACCCTGTTGGGCCAGGTGTGTACTCAAAGCCCCCACTCCTGCAATCAGGTCCCCACAAGCAGACCCAGATACCTGTGCAGAGTCTCACTGAGAGAGGAAGGATGGAAGAGTGGTTTGGACACTTGCCTAGGAGACTGGGATTCAACTCCCTTCTCCGCTACAGGCTTCCCGTGTGACCTTGGCAAGTCGCATGGGGTGTTCGGAGCTCTGGTTAAAGCAGCAGCGAAGAGTCGGGTTAGCAGCAGCGTGAGAGCCTAAAGGGCAGTCCCAGGTGGACCTGGAGCTGCTAAGATGAGTTGCTGTGTTTTCACTTCTAGTTTAACCTGGGTTAGCTAACCTGAGTTCAGATACTAGGGGGCCATATAAGGACCTAAGACAGATAGACCAAGTCACTGAATCTGCCCATGCAGATCTGATTACAGGATCAGGACTAGAATTAGGGTTTTGGAGGGTTTGTTTTGTTTTGTTTGCAAAAGAAGCTTTTAGAAAACCTAAAATCAACCGAAATGTCTCCAGGATGATAATTATTTAATTCCAGTGGTAACTGCTTGAGTACTGCCTAATTCTTGTGATGTCAAAGAATGTCAAAGAACCTAAAACATATTATTTAAAAAACCCTCATGGTTTTTTTAATGTTTGGGATTGGCAATGCTGTAGGTTTGAGCCAAATAACCAATTCCCTGCAGTGTCTGGTGCCCAAACGTTATAGCCCTGCTCTGGTGACCCTGAAAATTGACTAATGGATTAATCCGTTTCTATTGCCCAATCTGAGAGAAATGCAAAATAAAAGAAGCAAATAAGCCGCATCCAGAATGAAAAGAGAATGAGCATGTGGCAATTCTTTCTATTGCAACAAGCTCCATGAGGGTGTTATTTGTAACTACAGCGGGGCAAATAATGGCTTTTTTGGTTCACTGGCAATTGTGAAAATTCAAAAATAATATTGTTTTGGTTTTAACCAAGACAATTTTTTTTTTAATTTTCAGTGAATTGACAAGTCGAAAAAAATTCATTTTAGGTTGAATGAAATGCTTCATTTTGACAAAAATTAAAATATTTTGTTTTGATTTCAACCATTTTTTAAAACATTTTGATTAAAAAAAAATAAATGTAAAGGAAAAATTGAAACAAAAAGTCATTTCAAACCAACCAAATCAAAATGTTTCAGTTAAAAACCATCAAAACCAAATGTTTCAATTTTTTTCAGTAGGTTTTTTTCCCCCCAACCGAACCAATTCAGCCAAATCAACTTGAATTTTCAAAATATTTCAGTCACTGAATTTGCATTTTTCACCAAAAAGTTGTGGTTGAAAAGTTTTGCCCAGCAATGTGTGTAACCTAGAGAGGGACATTTTTACATCTGGTGGTGAATGGCCAGAACAATCAAGCTCCCCAGATGGTCAGCACTCTGGACAGCCAGCAGTTCAGAGGTCAATGCTCCATATAGTCATTGATCATTATAAGGCAGCTTTCACCATCCACCGTATATCACAGACCCGGAAAAGGCGCCTGTCCAGACAGATGCTTCTTATAACAAGGTGATATCCACAGCAGGTTTCCCTATATTTCTGCACCAACTCAATCACTTTACAAAGTCCAGGATTGCTTAGAAATAATGAAGGGAGCAGATGGCCCAGACAGATGGGAGGAAGAGGCATTCTCGCTCTAAATTACACAAACAAACATTTATAAAGTGATTAAAATCACAGCCCCATTTTTTAATTCTTGGTAAACCAATGAAGGGGTGCGGGCAAGTACATTCACCATTGGCACTCTTGTCAAGGAACGCCAGGAACCAGGGAAAGCTAATTCACCATTGGAGTCTGGCAGGCGCTGAGTGCCCTCAACTATCCCGGAACTCATGGGGAGCGGCAGGTGCTCGGCACCTGGGAAAGCCAGCCCTGAGGGCCCAGATCCTCAAAGGTCTTTAGGAGCTGAACTCCCACTGAAATCAAGTTCGGCACCCACAAGCTGAGACACCCAAAATCAGTGGACTCTTTTGAAAATATTGACCACAGTGACTTGCTTAAGGACACACACTGCATCAGGACCAGAGCTAGAGCTGGGACCCAGGAGTCCTGCCTCCCAGTCCCCTGAACTGACCCACATACAGATGACAGACCACCTGGCCTTCCTAGTGATCTGACAACACCCGTACGCCTAGCATCTCTTTGGGTTTGTTTTATATTGACCATAGTTGAAGGAGGCAAGAGAGGTTCTGTAGCAAAGTGACATGGCCAATATGAAGAGCAATGTCCATGCCGAATGCAAACAGAACGTTTCGCTCTTTCCCCCTCCGGCGCTAACCGAGCCAGCAACTGCTTTGAACTGAAGCGTCTCTGCCCTACAGCTAAGAGCCCTGGCTTACATCTTCAAAAGTGATTTTGGGTGTCCAACATGGGACACCTTAAAGGGCCTGGATTTTGGAGAGTGCTGAGCCCCAGCCCTCTGAAAAATCAGGCCCCTTTGCCATGTCTCTCAGTTGGACACCCAAACACCAAGGCATTCACAAATCGCTCGTCACTTGTGACAACGCAGGCCCTTGCCAACAAGCTGCAGGCGTGCAGACACCAGAGGAGCAGGTGGGAATATGTCTTTTGACCATAACTTATTCATCCCACGGTGCATTTGTGTATCTGTCATACATGAAGGGGCCTGTTTTTCTGGTAACTGCTTGAGGATGATTTAATCAGGGGATGGTACAAAGGTGGGGCAGGGAACATCAATACAGCCTTAAAGGTGCCCTACAAAGAGAACAAATGACTTGTGCCCTCTTTAACTAGCATACAGAGAAAGCCTCTAAGGGCTTGTCTACATGGGGAAATTGACCAGCATAGCTATAGCAGAATACTTAATAATTCTAATTGTTATAATTAATTATTATTCCGCTATAGCTATGCCAGTCAATTTTCCTGTGTAGACAAGTCCTAAGGTTGGAATTTATTAAGTGTTTTTTTCTCCCAATTGTTTTAAATCCCCCTAGAAATGCGAATATCTTGTCCTCCCTGTTTTTCACTGGAGAACTCCTTGGATGCCCAGAGATCTAGAGTGGGAGCTTTCTTGGCCCTCAGTTGAAAGGTTTTAATCTTTTACATAGTGAACTTTTCTCCCAAGAGTTTGTTAGGTGTTTGACTTAAATATTATCACCTTTACTGCAGTAGTGCCTAGGAGCCCCAGTCATGGAGCAGGGCCCCAATTGTGCCAGGCACTGTGCAGACACAGAACAAAGAGATGGCCTCTGCCCTGAAGAGCTTACAATCTAAGTATAATACTAAATGCTTAATAAAAACAAGCCAGGAAAAAAAAAATCAAAAGCACCTAAGGGATTTAGGCACCTAGTTATCATGGAAATTAGGCATCTAAATCCAAGTGGCAGGTTTGGAAATATCAGCCTAAAAGCTTTAAATTGTCTGTTTCAGGAGCCAAGCTCTCCTGAAGTCAGAATCGCTCTAGTTCTCCAAGGAGCAATGCTGCAAAACAGGGAAATCGGGCCCTGGGACTGGTAACATAAAGAGCAAGCAAAAATCTGTCAGGCCTTTTTTCAAGACCATAAAGCAGCTCAAAGAGACCCAGAGCCATTTCCCCCTCCCCCCCCCCCTTTCGCAGACCACCTTTAGAAAGGAAAATACTTTTGAGGGGTTAAAACCCAACCTAGACTGAGGGTCGGGCGCACTCGATGTGGGTAAAGAGGGCAAGGACTGCCGAGGATTTTAAAATAGATTGGGAGAGATTAGTATCATCTCATCTGTGACTAAAAGCAACCTGAAGGGCTGGAGTTGCTAATGACAGTGCTGGGGAGTCTCATGCCATGTGGATTAGGGTTGCACTTGAAAATTGGTCTAAGAATCTGCCAGCCCTCTGAAAGGAGCGTCTGCCGCTCGGCCGGAGGCGAGGAATAAGACCTGCATGGACAGAAAGTGCGGCTCCCCAAGAAGGTGATACCCCCCCCCCTCCACTCTGTAATAATCTTCATATCTGTTTTAATCCACAGTTGCATGAGTGACAGAGCCACGGCTGACGCAGAATGATTTGAAAGCAACCCATTTCCGATTCAAAACCCTTCCCTAAAACCATGCTAATCCCCTGCGCTGGAATGGATTTCAGGAGGGAGATGGAGCTTTCTGCCAGGAGGATAATACGGGATGCGGGACACAAAGACTCAGAGACGCAGGACTTTATTGTTCCATAAAACGCTAAGTGATTTACACAGCCCCCTGGGCACTGAAGCCGAGACGCTCGGACACAGAATCTCCCCTCCTCCCCCGTGTCCCCTTTCTGCTCTGCCTCTCTTTACTGTAAGGCTGTCTGGGAAAAATCAGGCCTCAGCACTGCTCTCCGTTTCCTCAGAGTACAATTCCATCATTGCCAGCTGGGCTGCATCGGTGTGAGCTTCCTCCCAGCAGTGCCCTGTCAATGCTGGCCGGGCCCCATTGGTGTGAGCTTCCTCCCAGCAGTGCCCTGTCGGTGCCGGCCGGGCCCATCGGTGTGCGCTTCCTCCCAGCACTGGCCTGTCGGTGCCGGCCGGGCCCCCGTGGTGTGAGCTTCCTCCCAGCACTGCCCTGTCGGTGCCGGCCGGGCCCCATTGGTGTGAGCTTCCTCCCAGCAGTGCCCTGTTGGTGCTGGCCGGACCCCATCGGTGTGAGCTTCCTCCCAGCAGTGCCCTGTCGGTGCCGGCCGGGCCCCATTGGTGTGAGCTTCCTCCCAGCAGTGCCCTGTCGGTGCCGGCCGGGCCCATCGGTGTGAGCTTCCTCCCAGCAGTGCCCTGTTGGTGCTGGCCGGGCCCCATCGGTGTGAGCTTCCTCCCAGCAATGCCCTGTCGGTGCCGGCCGGGCCCCATCGGTGTGAGCTTCCTCCCAGCAGTGCCCTGTCAAGGTGCAGCCGCTTGCTCAGAGAGCAGCTGACACCTGCTGACCCTGGCAGGCTGCTGGGGAGCCCAGCGAAGCTCGGAATCGGGTCTCTCAGTTTTCAGCAGGTGCTGGCCAATTGTGGCCCGAGTCAATGTCAGGCAGGGAGCTCGGGCTTGGGGCTTCTCTGGGGGGAGGGGACGTTAGCAGTGACACCATGAGGGAGGCCTAGGGATGGCTGCAGCCTCCATGTTCTGCTCAGGCTCAGCCCAGTCCAGATGCCTGATCCTGTCACTTCTGCTTTTTCCTGCCTCTCCGTCTCCTGGGAGAATCTCTCCTTCGGGCTTGTTTTGCCCTGGTGACTGCAGGAGGGAGGCGAGGCGCCTGGCAGGGCCCTGGGGGATGCTGAGGCGTCTCCCTCTCCCCCTCACCAGGGAAATCTGCAGGTATTTCCTCAGTTGCCATGGCAGCAGCGAAGCATTTGAGGCAGGGAGCCGCTTTGCTCCAGATTCTCACCAGCAGGGAGAATTTCTGAAGGGGGCAGGTCTCCGGTGGCTTTTGTCAATGCAAAGGCATCTGCGGGCTGCACAGAGCACAGCAATGAACCTGGGGGAGCCAGGAGGCCGAGGCATGAACCTGAACACAGGGAGCAGAATAGTGCACACACACAAAAAGTCCATGTGTAGGTGTGCGTTTGCAATGGCGGATTAGCCAATGAGCCCACGGGGCCCTTGCCCCGGCCAATTGGGGGGCTCTGGAAAAATGGGCGCCCCACCCCCAGTAGACATGCGCTGGGGCAGGGCAGGGCAACCCCCCACTCCCCGACCCCTCTCCGCTCCCCAGCAGCAGCACCGGGCGGGCGGGGGAAAGCCCCAGAGCCCAGACCCCAGCTGCGGCCCCGGGACTGGATGAGCTCTGGCTCCCTGCCATGGCCTCAGGGCTGGGGGAGCTCTCACTCCTTGCTGAGGCCCTGGGGCCCTGGTGGGGGGAACAGAGCTTTTCTGGTCTTGGGGCTGCGGTTGGGGGGCAGAAAGGAGCAAATGGGGGTCACAGTGGGGGGGAGTGGAATGGGGTGGGACTGTGGGTGGAACAGAGTTGGGGCCGCAGGGGGAAGGAGCAGAATGGGGTGAGGCCATGGGCAGGGCCGCAGGCGGAAGGGGCGGAACGGGGGCGGGACCACAGGTGGAAGATGTGGGGAGGGGGCCCCCCACTTGTTCTGCCCCAGGGCCCCATGAAACCTTAATCCGCCTCTGCACGTGTGTGTGCACGGATCCATGTGCAGGGGTGCGTGTGTGTGCGGTCACTGCGTGTCTCTATGTTTGTGAGAAAGGCTGCGTGGCCTAAAGAACTGAGCATGGGGCTGGGAGCCAGGAATTCCTGACTTGAAGCTGAGATCCAGGTCTACCAGCTACGAGACACCGACTCCCCGTAAAGGTATTGGGAACAGCAGGAGCTCAATACGTGTGCAAATCAGACCAGTAGTGGCTAGGCCTGTGTGTGCCTGCAATGTCCGGTGCAGGTGAACAGAGCTCCAGGCACATCATGTTTGCCGGATGTGTTCTTAACAGGAGCTGTTTTACAGGAGGGTGATCTTGTGAGCATCACGTGCCCTGGCAGTTGGGTGTGTGTAGCGGATACTAGTGAATAGGTGTGTTGGGCAGGTACTAGTGAATAGGAGTGNGAACAGAGCTCCAGGCACATCATGTTTGCCGGATGTGTTCTTAACAGGAGCTGTTTTACAGGAGGGTGATCTTGTGAGCATCACGTGCCCTGGCAGTTGGGTGTGTGTAGCGAATACTAGTGAATAGGTGTGTTTGGCAGGTACTAGTGAATAGGCCTGTGCTTGTATTTCACTCTATGTGGTTTGAAAAACCCTGCAAGAACCAATCTTAGTAAGAGATCCACCAATCCCCTGTGACTCCTCTGGCTGCTCCCAGGGGAGACTCAGACTAGCCTTTTGTCTTTGAAACAGAAGATAGGAAAATTGTGCGGAATCCCTGGGGGTGATCTCACTGGTCAGGCCTGAGAGACCCATATTCTCCCACCCCAGCACCCCTCCACCCCCAGCCCCTCCCCCAAATCCCCCCTTTTTTCTTCATGTGCTTTTGCTCCGCTGCACACGGCCCCACGAAGCCCAGGGACTACGTCAAGGTAAACAGGACTCCAATGCCATGTCGTGGAGAATGCAGCCTGCCCTGGAGGGAGATGGGGGACGACAGGGAGAGGGGCTAGTGGAAGAGCGAGGGATTAAACGCAAATGCCCAGATAATGAGGATCTCTGGGAAAAAGCCCATTTGTATAATTTAAATCTCTAATGAGGCTTCCTGGAATACAAAGCCCTTTGTGATGTCCCTGTTCTCATCGGTAATGGAAGCTGTACTCCCACTAAATCTAGATTTAGCACTGGAGGGAAGGGAGGGCCATTTAATAATGAACAATTTCACCCCCCCCACCCCCGACACACTTTGGAGCATTAAACGTGCTTACAGCTCACCTTGCGGGGAAGGCCGAGGTCAGACAGAGACGGGATGCTGGGCGTGGAGATGGGGATCCTTCCAACTGCCGCAGGAAAACCCCCTTGCTCCCCAGCTTGGAAAGCCCCAGTATAAAGGGAGGACTGAGCCGTTAATACATCTAGGGAGGAAATCAGAGAGCCCAGTTCTAAAAGGGTGCAAGAGCCTGAGTGTATGTGTCTACAGATGTGTGTACGCATGTTTACACACGTGGGCATGTACTCCTGTGGGTATTTATATGTACATGCCTGCTGGCGCCTGTGCATGTGCATTCATGCATACAACAGCACATGCCACACCCCCGCACACACATGCCTTGCTTTTAGAGTTTGAAGGAACTTTGCATTGACTTTGATTGTATCCTGGATTCCTGTCCCACTCGCAAACACCTAAAACTCACCAGGGGGAATCCTGGCCTTGCAGAAGTCCCTGGGAATGTTGGCGATGGGGCCACGGTGTGGAACCCGAAAGCCAATCAATGGAAGTTGCCACAACCCCCTCTCACTCACTCACTGAAAGCCCAAGGTGCGTAGGTGAGCAGGTGGGCAAGCACGCGTGTGCAGGTGTACTGCGTGAGTGTGCAAGAGAAGCACGTCTGTGTGTCTGTCTGTCAAGGTATGGTGCACTGCAGGAGTCTGTGCATTTCCCATGCATCACATCAAGCTCTAGCCAGAGCTCCAGGAAGGCCCTTAGAAATGTCTCTCAGCTAAAGGGATAAAGAAGCTGGACACAAACAAGTACATTATGGGTGAGGGGGGAATGAACCCATTTTGGCTCAGATCTGTGGGGAGTTAGGTGCCTAAATACCTTTGAAGATCTGGGCCTTTGTGCCTAGCAGACCAAGCTGTTTCCTAAAGCAGCCTCGTGCCACAATGCAGCCTCCGCTCTGCAACGCACCAGCTAACGGTGCTGCTTGAATCTGCATTCTGCTGGGCAGACGTGAGCGGCTCCACTTCACAGGGCCTGGTGCCAAAGGGCGTTAGGGTCCCGTTCCCCCCACTGTCATATGGGCATAGCTCTGGATAAGGACTCTAGCAACAGAAAAACACGGTGAGCTAACAACACAAGGCAAGTGGGCTCAGAGGAAGGAAGGCGTGGGATGCTGGCTTGGAAGCATGCCTCGCCTGCATCTGTTGTGCCGACATAGGGAGCCTGCTGGAGGCTGCCCCGGACACAGGGCCGGCTCCAGGCACCAGCTGACCAAGCAGGTGCTTGGGGCGGCCCCTCGGGAGAGGGGCGGCACGTCCAGCGATTCGGCGGCAATTCGGCGGAGGGTCCCTCACTCCCGCTCGGAGCGAAGGACCTCCCGCCGAATTGCCGCCGCAGATCGCGATCGCGGCTTTTTTTTTTTTTTTTTTTTTTTTTTTTTTTTGCTGCCTGGGGCAGCAAAAACCCTGGAGCCGGCGCTGCCCGGACACGCCGGATTCTGAGGCCCTGTCATTCATGGACGGTGATTCGGGGGTTCAGCCGTCCTCACCAATCTTGTCGCAGTGCCTGGGCAGGGCTGGCCAGGGAGGATGTGGTATGATCCTTTCATGCTGCCTACTGCAATAGCCCAGTGAATCTGCCCTGCCCCATAACAGGGTGGCCTAGAGGGCGTGTGGGCAGATATCATGATCGTCTGGGTCACAGCAGGGATGTGGAACAGGTGAAGAGGAGACCAGCTCACCCCAGAGAACCCATCCAAGTCCAGTACATGCTCAGACGAGTCTCGGGAGTCTAGGACGTGCTCTGTGGGTGCACTGAAGCTCTGCTCAATAAAGCTCAGGCAGGGAGCTCACTAGCTAGACTCAGGGTCACAGTCTGAGCCCCATGGCGGCCACTTTAGTAGCTTTCGGGGTGTAAAGGCACCAAAGCAGCCCTCCGAGGAATTCCCCCAAGGAAACGGGGTGGTGTAGGGGCAGCGTAGGCAGCCCGATCCCACCATCCTGCGCAGCTACTGGTGTAGAACACGGAGGGGGCGGGAGGGGGGTGTGCTGAGAGCAGGAGGAGGCAAGGCTGGAGGCTATTCTGAGCTGCAGAGACACAGCACAGAATCTGGCCCTCAGTGCCTGGGTTGAAGGAGCTCCTTGTAGTTATTTTCATAGCAGCTGCCTCTGTTCCCCTCTCCCAAGCTTCTCAGTGCAGGAACCAGGGATATGAGGAGACAATAGGGAAGGTGCCACTGGAACACGCAGGGCTGGGAGCGGGACAGAATGGGAAAAGGACCATTTTTTGGTTGGAAATTAGAAGCTGATCATCTAAAGCCGAGACACTCATCGCCTCTAGCCGATCGATCCTGCTTATGTCGATAGTGCAAAGTTCAACTGAGTTCAGAGGCTGAGAAACCTGCGCTGGCAGCTGCCCAGATGCTGGCTTGGCTGCAGTGGCACAATGTGGGCCGTGGTCCCAGGAGATTTCAGGGGCTGTGCTCCCCTCCCAAGGAGGGCTGAACGGGGCCGGCGCGGGCAGGGGAGTTCTTACCCCAAATGTGAATGCCGCCCATCCCCTTTAAACCAGGGGGGGGCAAGTGGGGCAATTTGCCCCAGGCCCCGGGCCCCACAGGGGCCCCCATGAGAATATAATATTCTATAGTATTGCAACTTTTTTTTTATGGAAGGGGCCCCCGAAATTGCTTTGCCCCAGGCCCCCTGAATCCTCTGGGCGGCCCCGCTTTAAACACACACAGCCCAGGTCGGGACGGAAGCGAGCCCGCAACGCGTTACAGCAGGACGAGTGTGACATGCAGATTCTGCACGACAAAGCTCTGCAGGGAGACATGGGCACAGACAGCCCTCCAGAGTCCAGACTGAGCCCCGAGCCGGGCGTCGGGCGCCCCCCCATCCCAGCGTTGGGGCTAGCCCATTGTGCTTTGTAATTTTTTTAACTTATTTTTTGGAAAGAAGAACCTAATAAATAGAAGCAGAAGAAAATATACAGCCAGGGCCTGACACATGGCTGTGAGCTCCGGAGTCACTCCTGATTACAGCGGTGTTAACTCCGGAGACGTAACTCCCAATAGACACTGCTGTAGCACATCTGCTTTGCACTTACCCCAGGAGGGGAACCAGGTCCCAATACTTCCTGGTGCTCACACAGCAGGGGGGGCAGGTGCTGGCCAAATACCTTGGAGAGGTAGTTTAGTGGATCCTGGTGACCCCAGGCAGAGACCCTGTCCTCTCCTGATGTGGGGCTGTATAGGCTCCAATATTCATCCTCTCCTGCCCCCCGCCCCCTAGGGAACGGATCCTCTGCAAGCTCAGTGAACTGTGCCTGCAGCACCTGCCATTGGCTTAAGGAAAGCTGGTTCTCAGCATCCCGCCTCCTGCCCTGGGAGCAGCTGCATGTTCCCAGGAGCTGGCACGGAAATCAAGTAACCCGGACAAGGCCCCCCAGCCCCCTTACACTCTCAGAAGAAAGCAGGGAGGGTTAAATGCAGCCACTCCCTCAGTAGCTGTGAGCTCAGGGCTCCTCCTTCTGGCAGCTCAGGGAACATCAAGGGTTTGGGGCTTGTGTTTACAAAAAGATGGAGTCCCTTCTTGTCTCCTTTCCGCTCTGGGTGCTGGGGTGGGGCGGAGGGCACAGAACTCGCTGTGTTGCAAAAGGAGCGTGCTGTGGTTGTTATCAAGCTGGGCTGCAGGGCAGAGGAGCTCAGCCCCCTACTGCCCTGATTGCCAAAGAGCTGGGCCCCTTCAGTGGGATTTGGGAGTGGCCGGCCTCTTTGAAAACAAGCCCACTGCTCAAGGACAGTACTTGGGAAGGGTCCTGGGTTGGGGGCACTGTTAGCTTACTCTGAGGTGCATGATTGAGCCCCTAGAAAGCCTTTCTCCCTTTATTCTCGCCTTGCTCATACCGACTGAAGACATGATTGTTCCTCCCCCTTCCCTGTGTAAGTGCTGATGGGGCCTGCAGAGCAAAGGTGGGATCAGTGCCCCTGTGGTGGCTCCGGCTGGCAGAGCTGGGATTGGCGGGCTGTGGTACATTTTACAGTTGCTCAACCTCTGTGCAGCTGCGGCCCGAGCAGCCAGCCTGCAGGGGCATGGCTGGCGCAAACTGTGTTCACAGGGCTTCCTGCTCATGTGCAGGAAAACCATTAGTTACTCATTAGTGAGTATCAGGGGGGAGCCGTGTTAGTCTGTAACCACAAAAACGACAAGGAGTCCGGTGGCACCTTAAAGACTAACAGATTTATTTGGGCATAAGCTTTCCTGAAGAAGTGAGGTTTTTTTTACCCACAAAAGCTTATGCCCAAACAAATCTGTTAGTCTTTAAGGCAGGGGTCCCCAACGCGGTGCCCACGGGCGCCATTGCGCCCGCCGGGGCGTCTAAGTGCGCCCGCGTAGCGGTTGTCTTTTTTTTCTTTCTTTTGCTCCGCCGGCAGCGCTCGGGGGCTTTGGTTTTGTTTTTGGCGCCCGCCAGATGAAAAAGGTTGGGAACCACTGATCTAAAGCAAGCTTGGCATGAGAGCTGCAATTACACAACAGTGACAGCAGATGGCAGCACATTCCTACCACTCATTCCCGCTAGGCAGGGCTGTGGAACAAAGGCAGGTGCTGCAGCCACAGGTGTTTTAATCACACGGTGCCCCCTGCTCACTCCTGGGGCTGGGGGAGGGAGTCGAGGCCCCATCTCGACCATGGCAGGTGCCACGCAGAGGCCCATTGCCCAGGTAGGACGGACAGGAGTCAGCCAGGACAAGGCACCTCCATCCCTCCCATGAGCAGCACTTGCTGGGGGATGGGGAAGGCCTCACGTCAGCAGCCATCACACGATCACGGTGTTAGCCCAGGGGAGGGCGCACGGCTTGGGGCATTAGTGGGCATCAGGACTCCTGGGTTCTAGTCCCAGCTCTGCTGCGTGACCTTACCCCAGCCCTTCCCACTCTCTAAAATGGGGATAATGATCCTGAGCTGCCTACGTGAGGGGTTCTGAGGCTGGGTTCAGCCATGTCTGTGGAGGGGGTTGAAGAGACGGGTATTGGCATCGCTTTGGACAGTCTCTGCTGGGCTGCATGTGTGCACACAGCACAGCCAGGGGAAGTGACCAGCGTGCCAAGCTCTGACGCACTCGCCCAGGGCGCCATCCACATTGCAGTCACTGCCGCCATGCTGCAAACGCACATGCTGAACGGAGCAGGAGGCAGCACACGGGGCTGTGGAGGGAGGCGCGAATGAACCTTGGAAGGTTTTGGCAGCCAGGGAGAGGATCAGGCTGCCAACCCCTCCACACATTGTAGTGGGGCTCGCTGTGGAACCTTGGGGACCCTTTACCGGGGAAGACTGTGAGGTTTCGTGGTGCAAACAAATTATCCACCTCACTATGCTTTATCCAGCTGGAAGGTGGACACACTGTACCCCAGCTAGCAAAGACCACTGGCTTCTGTTCTGATGCAGCCCCAGCCAAGCACTGTCTGTGCAGAAGAGGGAAAGCTTTTTTCCCCGCCCAAGTCCGTGTCAGATCTGTGTGAATGATGAAGCCACTCTTGGACTGCCCGGGTCTCCTTGGCCGTCTCCCCTCTGGCCCTGTCTCCCTCTGGCTGGGGCAGCTGCTGGCACTCTTTGGTACTGGGTCCCAGGAGTACAGGCATGTGTCTGTCCACACTGCAGTTCAGCTCAAGGCACCCAACCCAGGGCTGACGTACTGACCATCCTGTTACCTCAGGTCTGTCTTGCTTAGGTCAATGCACTTCACACCCTCCCAGAATCTTGCCCGGCTGCTGCGTCCCTGGTGCCCTCCACCTCTCAGAAATACCAACGTTCCCGATCCAAAGGGTAATGAACAGCCAGAGGCGGCAGCAGCTGCAAGGACCGAAGCACTGAAAGGCCCCTGGAGCAGAGTCTCTGGCAAATGACAAAGCGGTCGATGCATTATCGACTGACCTTTGCAATTGTTAAAACAATAAAAGCAGAGGCTTTAAAGCCACTGAGTGAAACAGCTCTCTCCAGATGGCAGGAGTCTGGCTATGTGAGTGGATGTGTGTCCGCATCAGTCCATCAAACCCAAAAGGCCCCAACAGAGCCCAGCTCCCTCCTCAGCTGGCCTTATTCCACCCGCGTCCTGTCACGCAGTCACAGCCATCTCTGGCCCCAGCACTCAGCTCAGACCCGCTGTTGCCAGGCCCACCTGCTTCCCTTGAGCTGCTTCAGTGTCTGCCCTGCTTTCCACCTGCCGGAGGTTGTAGCACAGATACCAAGTCATAGCCTGGGACATTCTGTAGCCAGTATCGTTTACTGGGGTTTGTGTGACTGGCCCAGAGCAGGGTTTGAACCAGAGACCTTCAGCGCTAAAACCATGAGCCTCTCCTGCTAGAGGGTGAAGGCCCAGAGCCTGAGGTGTTTAGGCACCTAACTCCTATTGGAAGAAATGGAAGCTCTATATCGATCCTGACAGCAGCTACTCCCCTCCAGCAGGGTGAAGATTGCCAAGCCCGTTTTTCTTTAACCTCTTGCCTTCTGGTGCTCTCCAACGTCCTGCAACCCTGGATAAAGAGCTCCTCCCTTGGCTCCTCACCTCTGCTGGCCCAATCACCCAGCCTATCCTAAACCCCTTTGCGTCTGACTGTGGGTTTCCTCGTTTGCTCTGACCCCAAACCCTTGTACAAATCACAATGTTGGGTAGAGCTTTTAGCACAGACCCCTGTGCTACTTCACCCCACCTCCTTCCCGGCGGAGTTGTCCACCTGGGGCTCCCTTTCATCTGCTTCTGTTAGAACCAGCTTCCCTTGAGACTGAGCATGCCCAGACACCTGGGCCAGGAGTTTGTCTCACACTGAGTCTTGGGGCTTGCAGTCTGGGGATGCCCTATTGGATGTCTTTGCTGGGTTCCCCAGATAGGCCTGAACTGCCCTGGAGGTTTGCCAGGAGCTCAGTGGTTCCCTTGCTAACCTCTTGTAGGGCTGGTTGGAGACGTGTTGTCCAGCCCTCCTGCTTTGTCTGTCCTAGGAGTCTGATTCTTTTTTTTAGAGCTCCCTTGTTACCCCAACAGTCCTCCTCTCTCAGGCCCGGGAAAGCTGATCCCCGCCTGATCCTACAGAGAGACGGTGTGGGGTGGAGGGAGCTCAGGGACTGGTGAAGGAAAGGACAGCTGAGCAGCCTGCAAGGGATTGTCTCATCCAGGAGGCCCCAAGGGAAGTGTCTGCTGCATTCCAAGGGAAGTGTCTGCTGTCACTTTCCTTTCTGGGCAGTGGCAGCTGGGCTTTGCAGGGGGCGGGGAGGAATGTCAGCAAGGGTGGAGTCGTGCCCCCCACAGTGCCGCTTGCCCCGGATGAGAGGAAATGCAGCTCAGGATACAGACCAGCAGCTCTGGGTGCGACAGGGGGACCCTGCCAGCGAAAGAGGGAGGCAGAGGCCGCCGAGCTTCCCTTCTCCACCTGGAAGGCAGAAGAGCCACCAGCACAATCTAGGCTCAGCAGTGTTGAAAGCAGGTGTGTGAAGAGGCAGGGAGGTGAGTCTGGGCTGGGAGCTCTGGGGCCTCCTTTCTCTCTGCCCTTTGCCTGCATATGCTTCCCACAACCGGGGGAAGGAGATGAACGGAGGAGCCCCAGGAGCCAGGGGGACCTCTCCTGTAATGTCCCATCTCTTCTTCTCTCATGCCGATGAGGTGTGTGGGGCTAAAGGAGAAAACACTGGGCCACGTTCAGGGCTGGGGTGACTCTTCTGAAGTCTTTAGAGTCTAACAGGCCAGAGCTGGAACTGGCCCAGCCTCTCTGCCACAGGAGCTCTGTCCGCGTTAGACTCATCCCCATCCCCAAAGCCGGTGCCATAAACATAAAGGGAAATCCCCCGGCAGCTGAAATATCAGCGGAATAAAGCCACCCCATGGGCCACCTCTTCCCAGCATTCCACCTCCACTCCCAATACCCCCTTGTAGAAGGGGGGAAGGACCTCCGAGGGCAGTTCTTCCCCAAGGGCTTTGGAAGGGCAGAGATGTCTCCAGCAGCTGGTAGATCAGGGAGCAGCTGTCATGCAGAGCCACTCCACCTGTGGCAGGGACTCCTGGCCAGGCAGCCTGGGCTCTCTGAGTCCTCTAGCTGGAATGAATGAATGGGGACAGCTCTCTCTTGTCAGGGCTCTGTGGAAGCTCATTCTCTTCCAGAGCTAGGTCCTGGTAAGTGTTGCTCAAAGTCATGTACATGTGGATCCACAGGGTGCACATGTGGTGTGTATTGCACAGGGTATGTGCATGTAGGGGGTGTGTGTGTGTGTATACACCAGATGTGCCTGGGAGGGTGTTTATACAGGGTGTGCAAATGTAGGATTGTGGGGGAGGTGTATGTACATAGGATATATGTAGTGTGGTGGGGGCAGGGTGTGCCTGGTGGGAGCACATGCGGAATAGAAGTGTGTGGGGGGGGGGCAGAGTGTGCACGGTGTGTAGTGTGCTGGTTGGGTGTCTGGGCAGAGTGCACCTGGTGGCTGTGTATTACCTGTGTGTGTGTGTTTGTGTATGTGTGTGTAAAGGGTATGCGTGGTGTGTCTGTGTGTGCAGGGTGGGTGTGGCATGCAGAGTGTGTGTGTGTAGGCTGTGGCTGTGCAGACAGTGGGGAGGATGGCTGAAGAGAGGTTCTTTCTTTCTTTGGGCTGTTTGAGTTGGACGTTCTACTGAGTCTTTAGGATTAAGTATGACTGAAGGGGAAAAGGCCCAAGTATTTAATTTTCCCTGTGTCAGGCGCCTGTTAATTACTTCTGTTTCTCCTTCCAATTATCATAAAACTGCCAGGAGACGAGTGGGAACTGCCAGTTGTGTGTATCAGTCCTGTTCACTCCACTCCATGGTAGAGGCAGCCTTCAAGTCTCGATTAATTGTGCCTCACTGCATTGTGAGACAGAGCTATCAGTCCTGGGGCTGCAGGCTCCTTCCTCAGTGGTTAGGGAAGGGAGACAGGAGGAGGTGGGGGCAGCTGGGCCTGTTGCTGTGTGTTCAGAGCATCTTCTTTCTCTGCAATCTCCCGAGAACAATCGGTCGTGAATTCTCATAAGCCCCCTCAGGCTGAACTCAGCCTTCACGCAGACAGGGAGGGAGCATGTGTGTCTCTGGAGCTGCTCTAGGAAATCATGTTTGTGTCAGCATCCTCCCTGTGTCTGCGCCAGCCAATTGCATGGTTAAGAAACGAAGCTAAACCCGCTTCCTTTCGCCAACGTCCCTCCAGGTTTGGTATTTTTCTCATTCGATTGCTGGAGCTGGATTTAGCGCTCACCAAAGTGAAGGGCTACCAGACCTGCGCTGGTTCTAGCCAGGGAGCGCGCAGCTATTGTGCAAGACTCCTCCAAGTGCTCTGCTAACACAGCTCAGGCCTGACCTGCACTTCCTCCTGCTCTTCTAGTCTTGAACCTCCTACATGTGGCTTGGACAATGCCCCTAAGTCCCAGCCAGCAGCACCCTGTGATATTCCAACCCCGGGCTCACACCCACAGCTCTGCCAATGCCCATGCATCCCAACCTGCAGCAGCATCTGCTGTCCCTGTCACTTTGTTTTATGATGTTGATGAATACCCAGGATGGTTTAGGATGAGGCATTCACACCCTTTGGGTTAATCAGGATTTGAACGTAGGTTCCCAGAGACGAGCAGAGAGAACAGTAACTGTGCCATCTACATGCACTTCATCCATTTCTTTAATGCTCTGCGTGTGAGGCAGCCTGGGCCAAAAAGGGAAGGATCCTAATTGTCTTAGACCATAAAAATGATTTACTCTCGCTTTTTAATGTCATAATGAAGTGATCTTGGCACTCAAGTTCTGCCTGTGCTGCTCCCAGCAGATACAGTGCAGCCCAGCCCCCTTGGAGGAGCTGGAGGGAGCAGATCTAGGCTCACCAGCTGCCCTGGGACCAGATGGAGCCATGCTCTAGGGGCAGGTCTGGGATGGCCCTGGTTTACAGCGGTGCTAAGCTCTTACAGCTCCCCACTGGAATTGTGGGTAGGCTGCACCTCTGTGAATCGGGTCCAATGACAAATTCCAGGGAGTTAGGTCTCCAATAGCTTCCACCGCCCTTTGGGAGATGTGGTCCCCAAGAATGAGCCTGAGAATCAGAAGATCTGGGATCAGGTCCCAGCTCTGCCATGCTGACTCAGGGCATGCCTTCAGGCAAGTCACTGTGCCTTTCTATGCCTCCGTTTCCCCATTTGTACAAGGGCGAAAATCTAACCCACCTCCAGGGGTGTTCTTGGGGCTGATCCGTGGTGTCTGCAAAGTGCGTTAAGACCTTTGGTTATGGTCTGAGGGAGAAGAACCAAGTAGTATTCTTGGTCTCCTGCCCTGTCCTATACACACTCGCATGATTCCTAACGACACAGCCCAGAGCGGTCTGTGCAGTGATGGAGCTGCGGGTCAGCAGATCTGCTTGTTTCCTCTGGAGAAACCCACTGAGATCAATTACAGAACCAGTCCCACAGGGAGAGGGTTCAGAAGGTTTCCACAAGGAGCTTCCCACACCCACACAAAAAAGGTGACATAGAAGAAGCATAAAGTCCACCACTCATCCCTTGTGATCCCCACACCAGTTGCTGAGAAATTCGTTCCTGCCCGTCAGTAAGTGATCCAGGACTTGGTGGGGTGGGACAGGGGAAGGGGTGGAGAAAGCCCTGGAGTGGATCAAATTAATCCCTGTCTTCAATTAATCACCTTCTGCCCTGAATTTACACCCCTGAGGGTTTCAGTGGAGTTACACCACAGATGAGTTTGACCTATTTGAGCCTCTCTGTTTCTGGATCACTGCGGGAAAGGGTGTTCTGCTCTGCGGATCAGAGGCAACAGACTCCAATTGGGGACCAGCAGGGAAAGAGACATTTGACGGAGCCTGTGAGCAGCCAGGGAACAGCTTCTTGGGAGGTGTCTGCCAGACAGAGGAGGACTCCGTGGTCGGGCCTTAGGGAGAGCAAGAATTCAGGGAAGGATCAATGCTGATCTTCCCACAAATGGGTCATTTTAAACCACGCGACAGCTGAGCTGGTTCTCACCAGAAGCCTTAGCAGCTGCCATCTGGAGTCCTTGTTGCCAGACCCACCCGTCAGCTGCTCTGCCAGCTCCTCATCTCAGCCCCTCTGCAGCTCTCTGTTAACACAACCAGGAAGGGCAGGGCTAGATCCCTCCATCTGCCGGAGAAGGCAGATCTGGGCTGCTACCATGTGCATGTGTCGCTAGTTTCCCGCAAACACATCTTCCCGGAGGATCCCCATCTCTCTGCCTCTCGGAGACTATCCGTGGGAGCCCTGACATGAGCGCTTCTGCTGAGGGCCCCAGCTGTTCCTCCTGGCCGCCTGGCATGGGGCCAGGCTTTGGGCACTGGGCACTCCTCCCTACAGAGCTCAGCTCACATACCCTGAGGCCCCCAAACACCTACTCTTCTGGGCCACGCAGCTGGAAAGGCTGGACTCCGGTCTGCCAATGAGCTGTTCTCATTCAAAACGGCCTATGAGACTCCGCTATACCCTCACCACTGGGGAATCTAGTAAACTCGGCACATAGACTATGTGGCCAGATTCGCCACGCCTCACTCTCACCGATTGGTGCTTAAAGCCCATATTCAGCAAGGCACTTAAGTCTGTGCCTATCTCTTAAGTGCCTGAGCACTCTCATTGACTTCAATGGGATTACCTGGGCACCTAAAGTTAAGCACATGCTTAAATACCTTCCTGAACTGGGGCCGAAGGGAGGGCCCATGCTCTCGGTCCCATCCCTACAATCTTAGTGTGGCTTTACACTATCATCCATGCAAAATGATGTGGCTCCCAAGGCAGAAGGAAGGAGCAGCCTGCGTTTACAAGGTAAGGCCCTTCTTTCGGTGATGCAATTTGGGGTTGTTATTTTTCTCCTCCTGAGCTGCGGCAATAAGTAGCCACGGCCCTTCCAAACCCCGATGCCAGCCTGGCTTGAACCCTCATGAACTCGCCTTTGGGAATAAGTCATCGGCCTTCCTGGTCCTACGCACTTGCGAATCTTCCATGCCTTGGTGTGCCAGATTGAGCCCTGCTCACTCGTCACTAGGTAAACAACAGAGTTATAAGCTTCCATTCGGCTCAGCTGTCATATAAAAGCTTTGTCTGACAATCACAGGAATCCAAAAGATACATCTTGCAATTAATACTGGATTTACAGTTCCACCTAAAGAGAGGCAGTGGGCGGGCCACTGAAGTGCTGCTGTCAGAAATATTGGACGTACATTGTGCT
The DNA here is from genome assembly GCA_003942145.1 of Platysternon megacephalum. NCBI lineage: Eukaryota > Metazoa > Chordata > Testudines > Platysternidae > Platysternon > Platysternon megacephalum. Next base: position 7,181,555 of record QXTE01000016.1, on the reverse strand, counting down.
GGGTGACCTAAATTGGTTTTAAGTTTTAATTGTCAGCTCTAGTTGGGGGTGGTTTTAATGATGCTTTCAGTCTTTCCTATGACACAGTGAAATGTGAGGTAGTAAGTGGCTTGGCTTCTGGCTACTTCTGGGATGGATAATGGGGCTGGGAGCATAAAGGGGTGTTCACAAGTAGCACTGGTCTAGGCACTTTTTCTCTAGTCAGGCGGCTGCTGTCCACATGAGCGAGATCTGGGGAGGTGCAAGATTATGAGGCTTACAAAGATCTCGGTAGAATTAGATTTAAATAAACGTGTAGTGTGTGTGTGTGTGTGTGTGTGTGTGTGNTGTGTGTGTGTGTGTGTGTGTGTGTGTGTGTGTGTGTGTGTGTGTGTGTGTGTGTGTGTGTGTGTGTGTGTGTGTGTGTGCGCGCACACCACTAACCACGACTGGATAGAATCCAAACTGTGCAGCTGTGTGTCATAGGCTCTGCATTGCTAACAGAGTGTGGAGGTTCTCCTTTAGCTTGTTTGGCAGGTGCCTGTCCTTTCAGTGCAGGGTGAAGGCATTGAGTACTATTCCTAGCAATCGCCATCAAGTTCCCAGCAGTCGTGGTGCACAGCATCGTGGCAGTTCTGACATTCCTAAGCAGCTATGGATTTGTTGGGACGTATGTTTAATGTACCATCAATGATCATGTCGGGTGCCTTATCTCTAGCAGGGGCAAGGATTGGAGCAGGTGGAATTCAGAGGCCAGTGGTCCTACCAGGGTCACACTGTAATTAATCTATAAGGAGCAGGTAACCTTTGGGAACCACGTTGTAATCAAAAATCTCTCTCTTAGAGACTGATCCTGCCAGGGGCTAAGTGCCCTCAACCCCTATTGACATCAGTAGGGGTTGAAGCCCTCAGAGGCCCTTAAAGAGTAACAATGGACATATAGCACATCCAGACTGAGTGTAGCACCCAGTCAGGAATTGACCCTCAGGCATGTCTTACATTCATTCACTCTCTTCCACCATCCCTTCCTTGCTTTCCTTAACGCCTTCTCTTTGTCTGGAGCGCTGAAAGTTTAATCTGTTATCAGCGAGGAGATGAAAGGCATAATTGCAGCGCAATCAGCTGCAGAGCTTCTGAAAGGAGCCGAGCACCTCTGCACAGCTGTGAATCAGACAGGAGTGTGTGGAGGGAGATACGTTTCCTTGCAGAGATTAAAGGCTCTTCTGGGATATGATCCTTCACAAACCTTCCAAGTGGAGAGAGACTCGCCCATGCAGAACCCAGCTCCCAAAGGAGGAGGGGGTGTGAGCGTTGCTGATTGTCGGGGTACAGTGCTGGTGAATGAATGCAGACTCAAAGCTTGGCGTAGGCATTGGAAATAATCATTTAAAGTTGAGGAAGGATGGCCTGGGATAGGAGATCTGGGTTTGTTCCCTGGCTCTGCCAGAGACTTTGTGCAAATCACTTAATCTCTCTGTGCTTCGGTTTCCCATCTGTAGGAAGGGGATAACTTTTCCTTTTCTCTCTGGAGACTGTAAGGTCTTTGAAGCAGGGACTGTCACTTACTAAGTGCATGTACAGTGTCGAGCATAATGTGCCCAGTCAGGGCATCTAGATGCTATTTCATTACCAATAACAAATACTAATCCAATATGGTGAATTGCAATACAGTGCTATTTGCTGTAGCATCTTTCACAGACATGTAGTCCCTAGTCCAGTTCTCACCTCCATTCTGAAAGGATGCAGCGGGAGGAAAGCAGCAGAGACCATGACGCAGTTGCTTTCTTAGGGCCCAGTTTGCTTGTCACTGGGGAACTCCATTGCACGGGTGTAACTGAGAAGAGCTCCTGGCCCATAACGTGAACTTTATCTAACAGAGAGGTCGAGACTGACAACTTGCCAGGAGCCTGAGAGCCACATTTAATTTGCAACAGTGTCAAGATATTGTAATGACTGGTGCTATATACACCTACCTTAGACAGACAGATAGAAAGCAGCTGATTGCAGCTGTCCAGAGATGTGGTCCACAGAACCTGCAAGTCCCAGCATGCAGTGCAGTCTGGCTACTGCCCAAGATGGAGCATTGCATGGTGGGACCTGTAGTCTCTGCAAGCTGCAACTCTGCATTGAAAATTAGTCTGGCTAGAGGGCTACTTTAGACCATGTGTTGGCCACCCCACTTATAACCACTTGCCCACACAGGCATGACAACATTATGCCAGGGTCTGAAAGCCTGCAGGTCCACATGAATATGAACAGAACGTCTGCTCCTCTTTCTAGGATGCCTGCTGCTACAGGCTCTAAATCTTGTCTTCAGTTGGGCTCAGCATCTGAGGTTAACAGAGTCTGAAGGATTCATTTTTGTCAACCTCCTGAGGTTGCCACAGTACCTGCCATAACTGCCAAGAGCTGGGTCTGCCTATTCAGTGACATATTGCTGACAGGCTCTATACAAGTTTGGAAAATTGCCTCTGCTCCCTTCAACTGATTTACCATAAATCAGAACGCTGCCAGCTTCATTAACCTAAATGAACATTTAATTCTAGTGTCGCATCTAATACTCGTAAGCTCTGAATTTAGAGCCCAGCTAATTGTATTGGCTAAATTAATCCTTGATAATAAAGTGTCACCACCACTGAGCACCAATAGTCACTAGGGGCATCTTAGAGCGAACCATTGGGGGCACAGGAGCGAGCCAGAAAATCCCATTGCAACAACTTGTGCCACAGGAGGCCAAGTGCAATTCTGGTGTAACTCTACTGGCGTCTGTGGAGTTTCACCAGGAATGGATTTGGAATTCATTATTGTTATTTGGGTTAGAGTAGTGCCCACAGGCCTGAATCGAGATTGGGGCCCCATTGTGCTAGGTGATGTACATACACAGAGTAAGAGACATCCCCTGCCCCAAAGGGCTTACTGTCTGAACAGGCAAGAAGACAAAGGGTGGGAGGAGAAACAGAGGCACACAGAGAGGGAGTGACTTGCTCAAGTTCACACAGCAGGTGAATGGCAGAGCTTGAAATAGAAGAACCCTAGCTTGGTGCCTAATCCACAGGACCATGGTACATGAAATAAATGATATGTGAAATGAAGCCCGCTAGAAGGACTGGCACAGTCATGCCAGTGTGTGTGTGGTGGTGGGGAGATGGTATCCATTTGACTTACTCAGCTCAGCTCCATAGCTGATTCTGCACCCAGCCATCTCCCCAGTGCCCTCACAACCGATCCCCCAAAGCACAAGGAGAAGAGTACATCGAGCTTACACGCCAGCTGGGATCTGGCTAAACAATTGTACTTCTTCTGGCCAACAGGGGAGGGAAAGAAAGACCAGCTGGTCCATCTTCACTTGCAGTTCTCAGGTAGATGTTCCACTCCCCTGCTCTGGACCATGGCTTTAGGCATCTGCTGGGGGAAGGTTATGTTTACTTTACAGAGAGTTTGCTGGAGTTATTCTTGATTGTGCTGTGGGATTTTGCTGCTGGGATGGCGAGAATAGTCATCATAAAGTTTTCATAAGCCCAGACATTTCTGGTAGAGTCACAGTTTTCTGGGCTAAATTCAGGTGGAGGGGACTCAGCAATTGATTATTTCCCTCATTACAAATTCAGATTGCACCAACTGTCCTCAGAAAAGGGGAAAAGACCAGGAAATGGTAGAGGTAAATCCATAATAATTCTTACTGCATTCCAAACCATAGGCAGGGGTCACCTTACCCACCTCTTAAATACAACTACCCCTGGGGTGAAACACTGCATCTGCTTAACTATGCACAGCAGTTTAAGATGGGAAACGAATATCCCACCTGAATGACACTGCAGGGGAAAGTTTAAGGAGACAGAAGGTAGTGACCCCAAACTGAATTTGGCCAGGACACCAGGATTAACCCCCCTCTTCTTGGTTAGGACCTTGGTTTTTATATCTCATTAACTGAGGGACCTTGCCAAAGGCTTTCTGAAAGTCCACATACACTGTATTCATTGGTTCACCCTTGTCCACATGCTTGTTGACCCCCTCAAAGAATTCTAATAGATTGGTGAGGCATGATTTCCCTTTACACAAGCCATGTGAACTTCTCCTCAACATATCATGTTCATCTATGTGTCTGGCCATTCTATTCTTTATAGTTTCAACCAATTTGCCTGGTAATGAAGTTAGGCTGCCCTGTCATTGTCAGAATCCTCCGGAGGCTTTTTAAAAAATCCTGTTACATTAGCTACACTCCAGTCCTCTGGTACAGAGGCTGATTTAAGCCATAGGTTACACACCACAGTTAGTAGCAGGAGCCTTCCGGAGAATTTTCCAGACCCTCTGAACACGGACCTTTCTTGGACTGGAGCATCGCGCTAGGCCCCCAGCCCCAGAATTAGGTGCAGCCTGGGGAGGAGGCTGCGAAGCAGCCAGCGCCGCGGGGTTATTCCCCGGGTTGTGCAGGGCTGTGATTACACAAGGCAGCCTCCGGCTCGCTCCCATCGCATCGCCCTGCGGGGGGCCGGGCTGCGAGCCCAGAGGGGAGCCGAGCTGCGAGCCCAGAGGGGGGCCAGGCTGCGAGCCCAGAGGGGACCGAGCTGCGAGCCCAGAGGGGGGCCGGGCTGCGAGCCCAGAGGGGGGCCGGGCTGCGAGCCCACAGAGGGGCCGGGCTGCGAGCCCAGAGGGGGACCGAGCTGCGAGCCCACAGGGGGGCCGGGCTGCGAGCCCAGGGGGAGGGGGGCGGGCTGCGAGCCCACGGGGGCCGGGCTGCGAGCCCAGAGGGGACCGAGCTGCGAGCCCAGAGGGGGACCGAGCTGCGAGCCCAGAGGGGGGCCAGGCTGCGAGCCCAGAGGGGGACCGAGCTGCGAGCCCAGAGGGGGGCCGGTCTGCGAGCCCAGAGGGGGACCGAGCTGCGAGCCCAGGGGGAGGGGGCGGTCTGCGAGCCCAGAGGGGGGCCAGGCTGCGAGCCCACAGAGGGGCCGGGCTGCGAGCCCAGGGGGAGGGGGGCGGGCTGCGAGCCCACAGGAGGGCCAGGCTGCGAGCCCACGGGGGGCGGGCTGCGAGCCCAGAGGGGGACCGAGCTGCGAGCCCAGAGGGGGCCAGGCTGCGAGCCCAGAGGGGGACCGAGCTGCGAGCCCAGGGGGAGGGGGCCGGGCTGCGAGCCCAGAGGGGGGCCAGGCTGCGAGCCCAGAGGGGGACCGAGGTGCGAGCCCAGAGGGGGGCCAGGCTGCGAGCCCAGAGGGGGGCTCTTCATCTTTTGCCCAGGCTGTTTCTGGTTCCTGCCTCCGAGGCTGGGGGGCGGCTGCGGGGCGGGGGCAGCGGGTCCCCCGGAGCTGGCCGCGGGGTCCGAGCAGGGGCTGGGAGGGGCCCGTCTCCCCTGCCCGGGCGGGGCGGGCAGGTTGCTGATGACGCGCTGACGGGTTGGGGGGGAGCCTTTTCCCATGAATGGAGCTGGCGGCCGGGGCACGTCCCCCCGCTGCAGCAGCGGCTCGCGGCGCGTAGCAGCCCCATGGAGCTCAGCCCCTCCGCTCTTCCCTCCCCGCAGCCCGGCCGCCGCCCCGCCGCCCTGCCCCGGGAGCCGGAGGGCAGGAGCCAGCCCTGAGCGGCGGAGCAGCGAGGCAGCCCCCTCCCGCCCCGGGCGGAGCGATGGATCGTGGAGCCGCAGCGCCGGGGAACTGTCCGCGGTCCTGAGATGCCCGCGCCGGGTCCCTGTCTGCGGGAAGAGGCGCTGGGCTCCCGCTGCCTCCCCTGAACCGGTGCGACAGGGTCTGTCCCCCCTGCGCTGCCGCTGCCGCTGGAGCCCGGGGCCTGAGCCGTCGGCACAGGGATGCAGGATGCACCCGCTCTGGAGGATGGATCACTTTTTCATCTACATCAACGCAGCCCTGTTGTTTTATTTCAGCTATGCCAGCCTGTTCCTCGTGGAGGCAGGTAAGGAGCAGACAATACCTGGCGGGGAGCCTGGGTGGTTAGCAGGGCTCATCGGATTCTCCTGCTTTTATCTGTGCATGCTGGAAATGGCAAAGCCCCCCCCCCCCTTTGTAAAGCTCTTCCCCCCAAGCAGGTGTCATTTCACGGCAGAGAAATGCTCATAAACTTCCAGGCGGTGCTGGGTTCTCCAGAGCGTTAACACATTTGAGATCAGTGTCCTGTAATGGGAGTTGGGGAGAGGTCCAGGTCACTGAAGTGTAACTTCACTGCTTTGCACACACAGCGCAGGCAATCTGGCAACTCCTGGCCTTCTCCTGCCAACCTGGACAGAGAAAGAGGGTCCTCCTGGGGGGGGGGGGGGGGGGGGGAGGGAAGGGGAGTGGGGCGGGGGGGGGGGGGGGGGGGGGGATGTGGAAGGAAGAGGATTGGGGCTGGAGAGGAGGGGATGCTGGGTAGACTCACGAAAAAGATGATTGAATAATAACATAGGAGAAAATGAAGCAGTGTCCAGAGTCTGCAGGGTGGGTGTGTATCCTGTGTGAGTGGGCAGGAGGTATGCTGTGTGGTCTACTCTGAGCACTAGAGATCAAGGTCTATATCTGTGTTAATGGGAAACTGTTTTCATTTATCTCTGACTCCTCCCCCACCCCATCCAAGTAAGGGCTAGTGATTTTAGAGGCCCAACTTGTGACACCGTAAAGGAGCCTGGTTCTTAGTCAAGTGCTGAGCACCTGCCTTCTGAAAACCAGGGCCCTTTAAGGCATCTCAAGTTGGGCACCCAAAGTGACTAGTCTCTTGAAAATGTAGGTCAGAGTAATAACCATCTGGCATAAAGCAGTCATGAGAGAAGTGCATAAAGTCTGACCCATTCTTTGGCCACTCACTAGTGAGGACACTGCCACGGCAGAGCGTGTTATCTCCCCTAAGAAAGGTGCCTTCTCCAGTTAACAGCCTGAACCACAACAGAAAAGGTAAAACCAGGCCCACCTCTGTTAACTGTAGCTCCTTCCCCTTTCCCTTTCCCTCTACACCTACCAGCCTATTCAAGGAGCCCTGAAGACACCCCGGCTCCTGGAAGCCGTATGGGCTTTAAGAGAATGAGAAAAGCTGTTTTGGCTACTTGCTGTGGTACATTGTGCCTTGACCACATAATAACTAGACCCCTTTTATCTGAAGTGCTTTTAGTGGCTGTTTTCTTTGGGATGTTGAGGAAGAAGCTTTCTGAACGGAAGAGGTCACCACATAATTAGTTCTAATTTTTTTAAAAGGGCTGATGTGTCCTCAGATATACTCCCCTTCTCTGCAGAGCTTTCTCTGTGTTTTCACCCCATAAACAGGCCTGTAGGTTTCATTTTGCTCTGGACCCTCATATGTACTGTCCACACACACCACAGTTACATTGTAAAAGAATCGTTACAAGTCCAGACACAATCAAAGGACTCTATTTACTCATACAAAGGACTGTCGCACTCACTCATTACATTGCAGGTAATATGGCTTTGGCAAAACAGCTGCCTTGATTTACAAAATGCTGATTGCAAGAAGATCTTGCACTCCAGTATTCTGTACACATTTATTGGTGACGCCCAGTTCTAGGAAGTGAAAATTCCTGTATCCGATCCAGACTGGTTAGTGGCTGTAGTTCTGAGAGTCCTTGTCCTATTTGTGCTGGGACAGAAGTGACCTCAAAAATGTGCCTTTGGTTTTGATACCATTGTCCTTGGCCATTGTTCATGTTGCCAGAAGACACTGAAATCCTGAAGTTACCACTTTGCAAATTAGAGGCTGGGAGACATGGTGGAATTTATTAAAAATATTCCTAAAAGAATTAAACAATGGGGAAAATACAACAGCACAATGAAGGCATTTGCAATTGAAATATCCTTCCCAGTTTCTTGTAAACTGGGACAATCTCCTCTCCTTCTTCTTATCCTTGAGCCACCTGAGTCAGCCAACTGGGAATAAACAAGGGGTTTTGTCCTGTCGTAATTTTTTTTGGCTTGTTTGTTTTAACTGTGTCTGTTGTTGTCATTTTTTACACATGTCATTGTTTTGTGTATTGTAAAGTGCCTAGGAGTCACTGGCAGAGGGGGTAGGTATATGAAGATAGCAGCATGATCTCGTGGTTAAAGCACAGACCCGGAAAGCAGGAGATCTGGGTTCTATTTCCAGCTTTTTGACCTTGAGCAAGTAACTTCACCTCTGTGACTTCTATTGATATGGCCCCTATCCTCACAGTATCTGAGCCCTTCACAGACATTATTGGGTTTGTTCTCACACCATCCTCATTTTGCAGAAAGGGAGCCAAGGCCACAAAGAGATTAAGAGATTTACCCAAGGTCACACAGAGAGTCTGTGACAGCTCGGAATTGAACCTCGGTGTCCCAAGCCGTAACCACAAGATCATCCTTCCTGCCCAGCCTTGGCTTCTCCATCTGTAAAATGGAGATGATGATATTTCCTTGCCTCACAGGAGAGTCCTAAAGATAAACCTATTAGTGTCTGCAAAGTGCTTTGAGATCCTCAGATGAAAGGTGTGAGAGAAAGGTAGAGTGTTTATATATTTATGAATGGGTTAGGAGTTTACTCAGTCAAGTGAGCCTATGGATTCTAACACTCCTCAGAAAATACATCCCCTGTGAAATCCTATGTGTTCTTCAGCAAAGAGAAAGAGGTGGGTGTGCATGCCTGTGTGAAAAAAGGGAGACTTTTATTAAATTACAGGGATTTTGTTTCTCTGAATTAGTATAAATACCTCACTCCCTCACATGGGCAGGAACTGGCTGGCACAATCCTTTGGGAATGGCTTCATGGCAATGCCAATGCCAGGCCCTGCCAATGGATGTAGACACAAAAACAATCTGTCCTTGGGGTCCAGGTTCATGCAGACAATTTAAAAACACTCTTTCTTGGCAAAGGACTGGAGAATAGTATTGCAAACATCCCCTGCTCATTTAGCAATCAAGGGTAGTGTGGCATGGTCTGGAGCAGGGGCCCTGTAACGCACACATAGGTGTGTCCGTGTAGGGGATTCTTTGCATGTCGCATTCTGTAAATCAGGTCTATTTTGTTGCATGATCAGAAAGCTACAGCAAGAGGAGAAATGCAGAGATGACTGGAAAGGAGGAATAGTATTGAAAGGGAAAGGCAGATGTGTAAAATAGTCTCTGAACTGTAATGCTGTTGGACAGCTGTCAGGTTCAGGCCAGCAATTGCATCAGCAAAGCCCTCCAACTAATTTCTATAGCTGTCTGCACAGGGGGATCACTGAGAAAATATTTAAGTCATTTAGTGGGTCTGAAATATGCTTTAGCTTTATAACAGCACTCAGCTTTGAGCCTGAATGGCCTGCTCTGCCTGGCCTGTTAGTCCCTGAGCTGCCATCGGCCCGTTCCTCATCACTCAGAGGTAATGAAAGAGGGAAGTGAGCTGTGCAGAACATGGAGTCACAGGGCTGCCATTATGGACTGCCAGAGCAGCAGGGGGATGCTATGCAAAGATGATAAAAGACTTCAAAATAGGCCAAGGCCATTACAACTTCCCAGTGCAAACAGCTCTATCTGCTATACACAGTGCATTTCAAGTCCGGTTTATCCCTAGGAGGCAGAGGGGAAAGATACAACACTTCCCAGGGGGCTTCACAGAGCTATCCTGCAGTGTAACTAAGGGCCTGCTCCTACTGAAGCCAATAGCAAAACTTTCATTGACTTCAATGGGAGCTGGACAGGGCCCCAAGTCCTGTCAATTCAGGGCGTCAGGCTCTCTTTGCCATCCACTTCCCCTGACAAAGAGCATCTGGCTGGATTCTGGGCACTGTTCTTGCTTCAAGGCAGCTCAGTGTTCTCAACAGCCCCAGACACCTATAGTGCCCTTTAGCTATTCCTAAAAGCTTTTTGTCTGCCCTCAGCTTCTCCCATGCAGCCCCACTGACTACAAGGGGGCAGAAGAGATGCAACTGAGGGCAGGTGTGGATCTTGGTAACTGGCCCCGATCCTGTGAGATGCTGAGCACTCTGAACTCCCGCCGAAGCCAATGGGAGCCGAGGGCACGCAGCACCTTGCAGGGTCAGGCCCATTATCAGAACCTGAAGTGAGCAGTGAAAGGAGGAATGCACTAGAAAGCAGTTGGCAGTCTGACACGTCAGATTACAGATGGCAAAGCGACCCACCTGAGCCTGCCCCCATCTCACTGCTGCCTTGGCGTTTCCTGGCCAACTGATGGACTCCATAAGCACTCTATTGATTTCTACATTTGGCACGAATGAGATTTAATTGAAGTGCAGAGATTTCTAACCTCAGCCTCTAAGCAGGGAACATATTATCCGAAGCAGCCAAGGTTTTCATACATTCCAAGCACCACCTCTTTCTGAGAACATACATGTGACAAATGGGGATTCATTCCACAGCCAGACAGGCTCCGTTCACACCCATATTAACCACACACACACACACACACACACACACACTCTCTCTCTCTCTCTCTGGTGCTGAATTTGACCCAGTACCTTTACTACTGGTTGTCAAGTAAAAACCTCCTATTTCATGAAGTACCCAGAAGCCAAATTAATGCCTGACACAAGAATAATTCAGTTAAAAGAATACATTTACTGAGAACCGAAGCATGCAAATGTTATATGCTTAGTGAAGCCCTGTGTGTCTGATAGAGGAACAAACCTGTTTCAGATCTATATAGAAAAGATCCCTATCGTGCATCAGATACTGACATCAAGTAGCTGCAGAATAACCGTTCATTGTGTAGGTATGAGGGGGGAGGGTCCCAGAGCTTGGGCTCCAGCTCAACCCCGAATGTCTACACTGCAATTTTATAGCCCTGCAGTCCAAGTCCCGTGAGCCCAAGCCAGCCCACATGGACCAGCCGTGGGTGTTTAATTGCAGTATAGACACACCCTGTGTGGTCTTGGGCTAATCATTTAACCTGTGTGTGTCTTTATTTCTCCATCTGTCAAACCACAATCGTAAGTCTTACCTACTTCCCAGGGCTGGTTATTGTTCGTACAAGTGATTGGCAAGCGGACTGTGCCATTTGCATAAGTGCTCAGTGTTGTTGTGATGGAACACTGAATTGTGACATCATGAAAATATGCTGAAAAATGCCAGTTGGCTACTTCTTAGCAAATCAAAGCTGAAAGAATAGAAGTGTAGAAGCTAGAGGCAGAGAAATCCCACCCCAGTCCACAGCTTTGAGGATCAGGGCAGCAATGTTCCCTACAGTGCATCTGTTAATGCCTTGTCCAGTTTAGCTGTAAATGTTAGTTGATTAGGTTCGTTCACTTACCGTGATCTGGGAATTGCTATTATTTATTTATTTATTTGTTTGTTTGTTATTTATTATTTGTATTGCAGTAGAACTTAGGAGCCCCAGTTATGGGCCAGGGCCCCATTGTGCTAGCTGCTGGACAAACTCATCTGCATAAGTACTGCATGTGGTGTCAATTTTAGGGCAATTCTGCATTGCTTGCTCACTCGGAGCTACCACCAAAGTCAAGTTAGGTGTGCAAGGAATGCAGGATGGGTTCTTTATTGGGAATTATGCAGATGCTTTGACAGAATATACCACAAACTGACAACTTGAACTCCGAGGCTGAGATTTTCAAAGCTGCCTAAGGAATCAGGATGCTCATTTCCCATTAAAATGAATGGGACCAGATATCCAAATCCCCTAGGTATCTTTGAACATCTCAGCCTTGTAGTACTTCCATTCTTTGTTATGCAGTAGCAGCACAGAGCGTTTGCTATGCTCGCCAGGTGATTTGTATCTTAAGTGCTAAGATACAAATCTTCTATCACAGGTATATTAAAAAACAAACAAAAAAACCTAACTAGCTCTTATGGGGGCAAAAAAGTATGTGAACGAAGCAACAGTAGTAACATTAGCCAAACACTACATTAGAGCACAAGCTTTCATGTTTGTCATGTAAGTCTTTGCCCTTCTATAGTGGATTTCAAATAATCTTTTGGCACAACCCCCTTGGGAGGCAGGTGTATTATCCCCATTTTACAGCTGGGGAAACAGAAGCACACAGAAGTTCACAGTCAGAATGTTCCACAGGGCTCAGCATCCCCACAACTGGGGACAGATTTTCAGAAGAGCTCAGCATATTGGGTGCTGCTCTCTTTGGAAAAACCTGGCCATAAATGGCACAATGTGGGCTGCTGGGAGCTCTGCACTTCTAAAAATCTGGTCTTTATTCAGGTGCCTAAGGGGGAGCAGATCTCTTCTGAAAATCTGGATGCAAACATGTGAAACTCTAGCCCCACGTGGTTTGCCCAAGGACACCATGCTTCAGAGGCAGAGCTAGAATAGAATCCAGATCCTTTTCCTCATGGACTTGTATTCTATCGGGCAACTATATTTGTACTGTATTAGGCAACACTCCCTGCCTTTCAAATGCTCTTATTTTCAGCTGACAAATCTCCTGGATGCTGAGTTTCCTCTGCAGTGGCAGCTGGTCAGGGAGTTTACACAGGAAGCACAATGGTTTCTCTGGGCAGGGAATAAGAATGGGTGAAGGGTTTTTTTTCCCTGGGTTAGAGAGGAGACCATTCTGATCCCATAAACCACTGCATGTGCTTTGGACTAGCACAGATGTAGACTGTGCAAATTAACCTCTTTTGCCAAATAGCACTGTCCTCCTGGAACTGAGCGTTTGAGTCATTTAATTGGAAGAAAACACCCAATTTGATATGAAAATGGTTAACGTGGCTGGTACAGGTCTTCAGAGCCAATAACCTGCATCCACCCCAAACAGAAGGAAATCATAGAACCGTAGGGTTAGAAGGGACGGGAAGGGTTGGGTCATCTAGTCTAACCCCCTGACAAGATGCAGGATTTGTTGTGTCTAAACCCTCCAAGACAGATGGCTCCAGCCTCCTTTTGAAAACCTCCAGTGAAGGAGCTTCCACCACCTCCTGTGTGACAAAGTGGGACAGTTCTTAATGTTTCCTCTGAATACTGTAAGGGTGCCTCAGTTTCCCCTATGCATTTCTTAAGTCTCTAGGTAATGGGATAAAGGCCAGTGTGCATAAATGGCCGACACGCTGCCTCCTGGCAACTAATGGCCGGGGCCCTTCCCCCCTGCAAGGGGATAGCTAAAGGTGTTCGAGAACAAAGAGATCAGGTGACCTTCTGGCCCAGGAAAGAGACAAAGGCCAGAGAGGAGAGGCTGGAGAGTTTCAGTTTGGAGCTAGCTGGGGACGAGGAGTGAAGTGCAGACGGGGGCGTCTGGCTCGCTGCCCCCCAGGATGGACCCGGCTGAGGGTCCTGTTCTCTGTACCTACAAGCTCTGTTTTAGACCATGTTCCTGTCATCTAATAAACCTCTGTTTTACTGGCTAGCTGAGAGTCACGTCTGACTGCGAAGTGGGGGTGCAGGATCCTCTTGCTTCCCCAGGACCCCGCCTGGGCGGACTCGCTGTGGGAAGCGCACGGAGGGGCAGAGGATGCTGAATGCTCCGAGGTCAGACCCAGGAAGGTGGAAGCCGTGTGAGCGTCTTGCCCTGAAGACAGTCTGCTCACAGAGACTTCACCAGAGTCCTGGCTGGCTTTGTAGGGAGCAGTTCCAGAGCATCGCCCGGGGACTCCGTGACAGTCTGTTCCACTGTCCTATTGTTCTTACAGTTAGGAAGCTTTTCCTGAGATTTAATCTAAATCTGCTATGCCGGGGTGGGCAAACTTTTTGGCCCGAGGGCCACACCTGGGTATGGAAATTGTATAGTGGGCCATGAATGCTCACGAAATTACCGAGGTGGAGGGAGGGGGACTCATGGGGTGTGGCATGAGGGGCGGGGCTCTACAGGGGCAGTACCGGGGACTCCTAGGGGCCCTACCACAGGCGGAGGCACCCTAGCTAGGACGGGTGCGGCCCCAGGCAGTTGAGAGTCTCGAGGGAGGGGGCCGTAGGAGACTGGGAGGGTCCGGGCCACGATGACTGGCTGATGAGGAATGAGGCGAGTCTTTCGGAGGAGCGGTGCCTCAGGAATTGGTCGATGAAGGAGCTTGTGGTTCCAATTAGGGGCTGTATCCTGCGATGCTGCTGGCCTTGCTCATTGGGTGGAGGTTGGCGCAAGGAGGCTGGCGCTTCGGGGATTGGGAGCACTGCTGCATGGGGCGGGGTTCCGATCCCGGAAATAGCGCGGTGAAGTATGGGTAAGCGGTGCCGGTCGCACCTGCACAGTGTGGCTCTGTGTGCGGGAAGATGGTGCTCATCAAGGAATTATGAGTTGGGGGCTGGGGAGTGCTGGGCGGGCGGAGAGGGGCAAGCCCCTGACCCCACTCCTCAGCTGGAGCGCCGGAATGGGGCAAGTCCCCGACCCCGCTCCCTGGCGGGAGTGCTGGGAGGGCGGAGCGGGGCAAGCCTCTGACCCCACTCCCCGGCAGCAGCTTGAGGGCCGGATTAAAAGGTCTGACGGGCCAGACGCAGCTTGCGGGCCGTAGGTTGCCCATCCCTGTGCTATTCTGTAGTTTGAACCCACTGCCTCTTGTCCTGCCCTCTGTTGCAAGAGAGAACAACTTTTCTTCATCTTTTTTATGGCAGCCTTTCAAGTATTTGAAGACTGCTGTCATATCCCCCCTTAATCTCCTCTTTTCCAAACTAAACATACCCAGTTCCTTCAGCCTTTGCTCATATGGCTTGTGTTCCATCCCTCTGATCATCTTTGTCGCTCGCCTCTGGATCCTTTCCAGTTTCTCTGCATCCTTTCTATACATTGGTGACCAAAATTGGACACAGTCCTCCAACTGAGGCCTAACCTAATCAAAGAGGAGTTGCTGCAGGTTGGAGTCTAGTGAATCCGGGGCTGGCATCCAACTGCTAAAATATGTGGGGGAAACTGACCCTGTGCATGTTATTAAAAAAGTGAGATATGGAGTTAATTAGAGACATGCTACTCCTTTCCAACCATGTAAATATTGAAGGGCAGTGGAGTCGCTTGTGTATCAGTAAGGGCTGGTAATTCTACCACTATAATCAGCTTGTTCTGTGTCAGTGTCTTGGCTCTCATGTGATTATTTGTCCCCTGGTCTCTAAATGTAAAAGAGCAAGTAGTTTATTACACTCTCCAGCTTGCTAAGAACATTTCTCTCATGTTACATAGCCGCAGACAGAGAGGGGCCATAAACCAGAACTTTTTACCCAAAACATGTTGAGTATGTGGGCTCTGGATTAAATTGGCCCCCGGATCTGGCCCTCGGATTGCAAAACTAAAACCCAGACCATCCCCATTTCTTCCCGTCTCTAGGATTTAATCAGGTTGGGGGCTTATAAACAAATACTGGAGCATAACGATCTGAAACATTAGGCTAGGGCCCAATCCTTGAGCCATTATCAATGCTCACTTCAAAGAAGGATCTGCTTGATTGCAATTTGCAAGCCAGATGCTGGGGAAGAGTGTTTCCTGCAACTGAGAGCCATTCAGTTCAGGAGATTGGGAGGCATCAGGGACTGGGGGTGGTGTATGTCAGCCCTGCAGTGAGTTAATGCAGCTAAGGAGCTACTCTAATTTATACACCAGCTGAAGATCAGCTCCGCCAGCTCCTCCCACCAGCGCAATTCTCATCTGGCCAGCTATGGCCAGAATCCAGCTCCTTTGTGCTACCTGAATGGCACAAAATGACCTAGTCCAAACTGAGAATCTGGCCCAATGCCTTCACATATACACTCACAGTTTCCCATGGAGTTGGTGAGTGGGGGCTGTGGAGTTTGGACCATGACTGTAGCATTTTGTAATGGGGTGGGTGGTTTGCAGGAAATAACTGACTCCTTTCTAGCACTAAAGAATCACCAGTCGGGCTTTTTGTTCTTTGAAACTGTCTGATTTCATTTCTCTCATGTGACTCAGAGCCTGAATGGCAGTGGTGGACGGGTCCATGCTCCCTCCCACTCCCCTGCAGGCTTCCGTCATTAAAACACTGGAGAAAGCTGAGGACTGCTTCAGCCCTTGCTAAATACCCCATAAAGTTGACAAGCAATTATACCTGCTGAAGAAAATCCCACTGTGAGAGCAAAGAAAGGGCTCTGAGACGGAACTAAAGCAATTCCTTTCACACACATCTCTCTGCTTTGGAGAGAAAGGACCCCCACAGCCCTCGAAGGGAGAGGGGGTGTGCTTCAGTGCCTTGGAGAGAACATTGTTCAGAAGATTTAACAACAGCTCCTTCCCCTGCAGGTCATGTTCTTATGCCACTTGCTTCTGCTGTAAAGGTCATGGCACAGGGAACAAAAAGCCAGGGTGATTTAATCCTGACATTTACCGCTTCCCCTAGGAAAGGACATGCAGCTGGTAGGTCCTGCTTGGGCTCAAGGATGCAATGAAGGGACCAGGTAGTGATGGGAAAGACTGATCCATTTCAGAGCCTTGGTTGTGGCTTAGGTTCCTGGTCCTCTTGCTGGAGGCTGTGAAGAATTTAAGTCTTTCACAGCAGTAAAGGAGCTGTCTGCAGAATAGGAACTAAGCAATTCAGAAATGACCCGTGGTCCCAGTGCAAGCCATGTTAGAGTGGGAAGAGAGTTCACTCTACTCCATCTGCTTTCAAGTACAGTCACAGACCTAGTTGCAGCTTCTGAGGGAGCTGAGATCAAAGCAAACAGATTGCTTGGGAGGTTTCTAACCTTTGCACCCCAAACCAGGGGAGACTAAATTTAGAAATGGGCTCCAATACTGTATCCACCTTCTGAACAGATGCCTCAGCCAGTGGAAGTGACCTCAAAGGATGTGATAGTACCACAGATCCTCACTTCCATTGTTTAATTACTTCTTCCTGCAGCTTGCATGGCAAGGGGACACAAAATTGGCTTGTACTCTCAACTGCACAGTAAAGGCTCACTGCTAAACAGGGGGCATTGCTAACTGAGAGTGGCTTCCAAAGAAAGATCTGCAACAGCCAGAGTTGTGGTTCAAGCAGAGGAGCCAGGAATTCCTGAGCAAAGTGAGCCCCTAACACTGACTCTCTTTGTGTCCTTGGGCACCTCATTTAATGTCTGCCTCAGTTTGTCCCTCTGTGCAATGGGAATGAAATACCTACATACTATCCAAGGGACAGTAAGGGACTGATTAGTTTATTTCTGTTTAACTGTGTTGGGGCCTATTCCCTTCTCCGGGTGGATCCCATAGGAGCCGGTAAACCGTTTGAGCCTGCCTTCCCTTAGAGAGGCTAGTACTGCACAGTGTGTGAACTCTTCTATTCACACATGCACACACCACTTTTGTGACTCTTGTAGGAAGGCTATGAATTCCCAAGAGCAGACATCCCTATTCCAAAAACTCCCATTACAGAAAGCAAGTGTGAGCTTTAAGAAATGAACCCCTGTGTCTTCTGGCTAGACCGCAATTCTTATTTTGTACATTTCTTACTCAGGATCTAAAGAGTCCAACATACCACATCTGATCTTTGGTCAAAAAGTGCCTGGTGTCTCCCTTGCAAGGAAGCTACTGGAGGGAGACATAGGGTCGGATTTTCAAAAGCAGCTTAGGAACGCAGGTACCATTGACTTACAGTGAGACTTGTGCTTCTAAGTCACTTGGGAGCTGTCGGAAACTCCCCTCTAAGACTTTAGCAGCCAGGGCTCAAGGAAAGTTAGCCGGGATTAAGGAGGGGTGACACTGCAGAAAGCTGCTGATGCATCGCAGTGCATGGGTGGAGATGGAATGGAAACTGATCAAAGCTGAAGACAAAGGGATCAGACTCTGAGGGGGAAATCCTTCAGGAACTTGTGCTGAAGTAGGCAAAAGACATCTCCCCTCTTAGGGCAGAGAGAAGACAGAAGAGTGTCTGGGAGACCTGTAGCTGAGGCCAGGCCAGAAGTGGATACCTGATTGGGCTCTCAGCTTACATGGCTGGGCAGCAGGCACAGGGCTTTGGGTGGGTCTGGTACCTTTCTTAAGCAACTATCCAGGGGACCAAGAAAAATCAGTTTGATGGAGCAGAACGACACTCACTGTATCCAAGGCTACTCTAGGCCAGCCTCGAAAGGCAAGATGCTGGCTAACAAGGATGGTCTCTTGTATTGGCTTCACTGTATCATTTATAAATAGGGCATTAGGTACAATTAAAGTATTAGAGATCCATAAGCTATTAAGTACAGATTGTATACTGTACATAGCACTAAATATACATATTGTATAATATATAGAGATGACATTAAATATAGACCAGATATACTAGATAGGAGGTATGAGGTACGCATAGTCAATCAGATACAAGTCAGGTACTATATTAGGTATACTGTACATAGGGTATTGAATATGGATCCGATAGTGATGATATATAGGGTATTAGGTATAGATCAGATATTGGTTAGGCATAGGAGTACCTCTAGGTACAGATCCATAGATAGATAGGCATAGTTTGGGTACCACTCTAGCACTGGGTATGGATTGGCAGGGTACTCTACATACTGTTCATGGTGTAGTTTTTAGTCAATCTCCCCAACTAATAGATGTGCTGGGTGATTATTGGTTGACACCAGCAAGGGCTGTGATATCAACCCCTGTGCAACAGCAACCTAACAGGCAGGTAGGGAGCTTCCCATCCTACAGGCCTCCTGCTCCTGACACCAGGAGCTGCTGGTGGTAAGATGAGAGGCCAGCGACAAATCAGTCCAAAGCCATAAATGTTTTCTCTCTCTCTAAAGAAAAAAAGCTGCTTAATAATCAGCAGAGCATTTAATGAGAGGCAAAAAGGAGTTCTCAGCATTAAGAGCATATTCATGGTAATCTTCACTGCTTGTGCCTCCTTGCTGCGTGGAGAAGGCTATGCCCTGCGTTCTCCAAAAGGGCCCAGAGTATGCAGGTGTGAGGCATGGCTGTGACACACAGCGCCTGGGGTATGCAGGGCTAGGGTCCACCTTGTGAAAGCTCCCTGCTGGAAAGAAACAAAAGAGTGATCATGGTTTGTTTCACAGCAGCCATTGCCCATGAGAAACCGGCATGATTTTATTTTAACTAAACAAATGGGGCCGTGAGTTCCCCTGGCACAAAAAGGAGAACATCTTTTCATGTGCATGCTTGTCACTAACTCAGACTCCGCCAAACAGATGCTCTTTCAGTTTTGAGAGAGGAATTTGCTCCGGTGGGGTTATGGCCTATGAGTTGGAATGAAGTTAAACAGCTAAATCACAAACCCTGGAACATATGGTCTATTATTGACTAAAAGGCTGATGCAGCCGTCCCTAGTGCATCAGGAATTAATGTGCCTGGGGAGGGCTGGGTGACCGTTGCATAGAATGTTTCCCAGATATCCTGCCTGCATGTTGAAATGAGTTCAGATGAACATTACCCCCTCTGCCTCTGGGGTCCCTTTCTGGTAACGGTTTGAGTTTTACTGACATAAGCATTCGCAGAAAGCAAAATTCAGAGCTGCACACACAGTATCAGGGAATTCAACATTTAGATTTGTCCACCTAAGCATTCGTGCTGAAAATGCTCACACAGAGCCAGTCAGAGACCAGAAACTGGATCTCATCTATCTAATCACAACACAACTGGAATTTCAAAGAAAGTGTGATCGACTCAGAGAGTAAGAAAGTTCACGGAATAAATCCAAACAGCAAATAGATTCAAGGAAATCACAATCTCATCCTGGATCTTCCAGGACCTTCGTTGCAAATTATTCACTCAGCTCTGTCCGTGGAGAATTTACTTGCCTCGCTTCACATTTCTGCAAATGCTGGGTCTAATTCTCCTCTCACATCACTTTTATACTGGATTAACTCCATTGATTTCAATGGCGTGCTTCCTGATTTATAGTGGGGCAAAGGGAGAGCAGACTCGGGCCCATTGCGTTTGATTTTAGTGCATCTCCCTTTACCATCCATCTCTTGGGGTTTCTATTTGTGCAGATGGAGGTAGTGAAGTATCCTTAATCCCCCTCCCCACCTGCTCTCTCTCCTGGTCTGTATTGTGACTCCTGCTTTATAGGTTCCCGTCTCTGTGGAAACGTTTGGGCTGCAACCTTGCAGTGCACTTCACTATCACGTGTCAGCCTCGCAGCCTTATTTAACCTACTCATGTTGAAGGTGTTTGCTCTCCTTCTCTGTATCTGCTGGCTCTTCCCACCTCCCCCACATTTTATGTCATCAGAAAATTTAGGCATTTTTGATATCCTTTCCTCAAGGTCATTAAAATCCCTGCTGGATTCAAATGCCAGTATTGGTGCCACCCACATATTCCGTCTCCCCATCCTGAATGCTCTTTTACCCACACACTCTGTTTCCCGGTAATTCACTTGTTTCAATAACCTTCCCAATCCCAGGCTGTATAAATCACCCCATGCTGTGGTAGCCTCTCTCAACAACATCTGGGAAAGCACAACAGGCAGGGATTTAGCTGCATGGCTGTACTTTAGAAGGGGGTAGACACCTCGCTCAAAGCACCATTACCATGCTGCAATCAGAGCCTGTTTTGTCTGCTGCACCCCCCTCTCCCCCCGGACCTCTCAGCTCAGTCATAGCCTCAATACATTCTAGCACATTCATCAGGCATGACTCACGGACCTTCCCTGTATGAAGCTCTGCAAACTGCCCCTTACTAAAATAAGACCCTACTCTGATTTGCAATTGGGTTTTTAAAGGGGGTTTAAGTAATAGTGGAAAGTGCTGGACTGACAACCCTGGAGACCAAAGTCCTCTCTTGCTGCCTCAGCTGAGTCCAGAAGGGACTGGGCTAGAGAAAGGAGCACTGGCCAGTGGCCCATCCTGTCCTTGGCCTCTCTGATGAGGCTGCCAACCAGGGTCTCATTTACTGACCGTAATGAAAGGGATTTTTTTTTTTTTTTTTGCTGCTGGGATCACAAATGCGTTTCACCTGGGCCACGGAACAGATGGCAACAATTTCTGATTGATGCTGACCTGATCGAATAAAGGATCTTCCCTCTACAAACTCTTTGAGCCACTGATCATTAGTTACTGCTCCATTTCAAGCCACTGCCCAGCCTTTTGTGAGAGTCCAACAATCTGGCCCAGGGACTTTCGTATTGCCCTTTTTGCTTCCTGAAGGACTGTGGGCTGGAACCCATCCGGGCCCGATGCCTTGTCTAGACCCTCCCATTCCTAATTGCCTCGTTACTGATTCCTGGAGCTTTTGAAGCATGATCACACCTGCTGCCAATGGAAGCTCCCAGGTCTTGACCGAGAGTGTTGTTTGGAAGGGGGCACAGGGTCATTGCTTTCCTGTTAGTTCGAAGCCAGGAGGGTTGGTTGGAAGTTCAGCCAGTCCCTCGTTTTGAAGAGCTCTGATCAGTCAGCCTGTCAGCAGTCAGCTCATCAGCCTCACAAATGTGGTCATTTAAAATAAATAAATCAAAGGAGACTTAACTTCTGCCCACCCTGGCCTTGTGGCACCACCAGGGGGCTTGTAAAGCATCAGCATTTCAAAGCAGCAGGGAAATAAAAATAAAAGAAACACCCCCCCTCTTCACTGCATGTGGGTTTCAAATCCCCAAGGGCGTTAACTAGGGCACCAGCACTTCCGTACTTCCAACTACAGGCCACCCTTGGCGACATGCTGAGTACCCAGGCAGGGTGCTGCTTGCCTTTCACTCCCACTGCAGTCCGGGCAAGCTCTAACAGAGAAAGCAGGGGTGCGTGTGATAGACTAGCTAGATGAAGAGTATGTGATGGCGTTGTGTGGCGTAAAAGCTTTACCAGCATGAGTTTGGGATGCAGTGTCTAAAGGGTTAAATATTTTACATGCAGGTTTAATGCCACTCTAAATCATCCAAGGGGGCTGGAGAATGTAATGGCCACCAAAAACATGGTGTGTCTATGTCTCAAAGTTCCACACGCCTGGAGCCAGTACATAGGTGAAGGGCATCTGCAGCCCCCAAACTCCCCTAGCTGAGGGGCAGTGGCTGACCTGGGTTAAATCCTGTTTCCTCTTATTGCAGGAAACCATGTCTGATGCCCTACAGGAATCGACTGCTCCTCCTCTCTAGCTCCTTCCCTGTCTCCTGCCTGCATCAGTGACTTTGCCATAGTAAAGCTTGTGTTTTGTCTCCTTGCAGACAGCCCATCCGCTCCAGTCAATGTCACAGTCAAACATCTGAAGGCCAACTCGGCTGTTGTGACCTGGGATGTTCTGGAGGATGAAGTTGTTATTGGATTTGCAATCTCCCAGCAGGTATCCTCACCATATGGCCCCCCTCCTCTCCACATGTGCTGGGTCCCCCTCAGCTCTACCCCACCTGCTTTGGGCCTTAGGAGCAGGGAAGAAAGGGCAAACTCTGGATTTATCATGGTGCAGCCCGCCCCGCCTGCAGCTCTCACAAGGCTCTTGCAGAGCTCTGACACAGAATCAGCCTCTTCCTTCACCTTAA
Source organism: Platysternon megacephalum (assembly GCA_003942145.1). Taxonomy (NCBI): domain Eukaryota; kingdom Metazoa; phylum Chordata; order Testudines; family Platysternidae; genus Platysternon; species Platysternon megacephalum. The sequence goes on along the minus strand of QXTE01000016.1, from coordinate 7,159,350 downwards.
CCCATTTCCATGGGTTTGGATTTAGGACATGCCCCAAATGTATAATCCTGGGGACAGAGAAGAACTGCACACTGACAGGAGAGTAGACAAGTTAGCATCAACCAGGATGATTACCCCCAGTGATAGGGGTGACCGTGCAAAGCAACTCATGGTCTTCACAGCAAAGGGGCTGAGCGGGGGAATTGATCCATCAGTGAAACGCCCCTAGGGGATTCAATGGTTCGGGAGACTGGAGAAGGGCTAGTTTGGAGGATTCCCCTATCCATCTCCACCTCATGCCCCACCCAGCTCTTAGTTACATCTCATGGCAGGGAAAGCAGTTATAGCTATGCACACAAATCTGCTCAGGGCCTGAGGCTGCTCCCAGTCATGTCCCTGGGAGTTTTGCTGCTGACTTCAGTGAGAGCAGGAGCAGGCCAGAACGATTTAATGCCTTCACGCTTCCAGGGCCCAAAGGTGACTAGGCAGAAAATGCAACCTGCCAGAGCTAGCATCAGCCCCAAATCTCAGCAATAGCTCTGCCCAGTGGGTAGGTGCCAACAGGGATAGAACAATGAGAAGCTTCTGCATGGGGAAGATGAGAGCACATCTCTTTAAAGCCAGCATTGGGAGGTTGCCATTTCACTCATAGATGAGATTCACCCATGTAGAGGCCAGCACAAAACATCGACACCACGACATCTCTGAGGAACCGGGGACACTAGAGGCCTTGTGCTGGGCTCTGCACAGGATGAATTTCACCCAGAAGCTCCAGATGCTTTGAGTGGAATTTGTGGCTCCTGCTCTGTTGTGACGTTATACAAGCTGAAGCTAGTGAGCGAGCTCCTGGGAGATGGCGCGTGTTACCAGGTGATACGGGCCTTGCACACCCATGCCCTTAGGGAATGGATAAATACTAGAGAGATCCAGAGTCTGAACCATTCATCCAACTGGCTCTGAACCTCAGGGGAAATGGAACCAGCCCCTCTCCACCAAGCCTTTGTTGTGGAAAATTAACCACTCGTTGTGTTTGAATCAGAAAACGCCTGGGCTCCTTTATTTTATTCGAGCATATATGCAAGGAGAGTCAGCATAGCCCCATGCAAAGTGGCAAGCTGCTCTGCCCCCCTTAAACTTTAATCAGCTTATAAAGGTTAAAACCACAGACAAATTACACATACTTCCGTATTAATTACCTTATTTGGAATACATTGCAAAAATACTGGTCAAAAGCAAAAACAAGCGTCTCCCCCACTAGGCCCCTCCTGTTACTCACTGTCTGTTCTTTTGCGGTCAGCGACCTTTCTAACACAACTGTTGCGGTTATATAGTTCATAAGCCTGGAAAATTACAAATGGTTCTGTTTTGGGGACTTTTCTACTCTTCCTTTCATGCCCTTTATGCACAGAGAGCCATAGTTCCGTTTTGGGAACTTTCCACTGTGACTCCTTCTACCCCTTCACACACAGAAGCAAGCAGGATCTTAGTTTAAGGCCTGCAAGCAAGCTTGACCAAAGTCAGGGCCTTGACTGTTTTACGGCCTGATAAATTTTCCCTCAGACCAGGTCACCTTCTCTACAAGTACTGGCCCTGATTTCCCTCCAGTATCAATCAGGAGTATCTCCACTGCCGTCAGTGGAGTTACACTTGTGTCAGTGATGTCAGTGGGAGGAGGGCTGGGCCCACTGTTTCTGGCAAGTTGGATGAGCGAGTGGCTGTCACCTGCACCCACTTGCATAAAAGCAGCTGTAGCTGTTCTCACTGCTTGAGAAGCCTGTGATCAGATTAGAGCACATGTCTTTCCTCCTACGCACGGGCTAGGGGGACTTTAAATGGCAGCACTAAGGTGCTGTCAGGGGCCCTGGGGAGCAGTGGAAAGCGTCTATGTAGCAAGGCGTCCGTCACCCAGACAGAACCCTCCCTCTGAGCTCCTGTGCTTTCCTGCCTTGGGCTTGCAGAAGAAGGATGTGCGGATGCTGCGCTTCATCCAAGAGGTGAACACCACCACCCGCTCGTGCGCCCTCTGGGACCTGGAGGAGGACACTGAGTACATTGTGCATGTCCAGTCCATCAGCATCCAGGGCCAGAGTCCAGCCAGTGAACCCGTCCTCTTCAAGACCCCCAGGGAAGCCGAGAAGCTGGCCTCAAAGAATAAAGGCAAGTGTGGGCGAGTTCTTACATGGCCCCATGGGCTGCCCCAGAGGCAGGGCAGTGTTGCCCAGCAAAGTGGGAAACAGTGCCTGGTGCATTCAAAAATAAGACCAGCCGAGCTAAATGCAGGCAGGGCTAAATTCGCTTGTTGCAGTCCCATTGTAGTCAGTGGGATCAGACCCGTGTAACTACACACAGGAGTGGGCATGGGGGATGTGCAGATGTAACACATCGGCAAAGTGTGTAGTGTCCTGGGACTCTCTTAGCCTGCATGTTACACACAGGTTCTAGCATTTCTGTTTACATTCACCATGGGTGTTTGTTACTGGCCCATAGAAACGTTTATGAGACCAAGGCTAAGGCTCAGGAGTTGAGAGTTCTCGGATGGTGGAAATACTGTGACAAGACCTGATCTCTGGTAGGTTCAGCTCCCTGAGGCAAAAATAGAACGTCAGTGAAAAACACCAATACAGAGATGAGATCTCGGCCTAATCCTCAGCTGGTGAAAGTTGGTGTGGCTCTGCTGACTTGGAGCTATGCCAGTTTTCACCCGTGGAGGACCTGACCCTCATTGTTTATTCAGGCTCTGCACAAATGCTGGGGAACAAACAAAAAAACCGAACAATTCACGGGTGCCCGTGTTAGTGAAAGTGCCTGAAGATGACATGATGGGGTCAGACACAGGAGTGCTCCTGGCCTCACCTGCCCCCTGAAGTCACTGGCAGCTTCTGCTGATCTCTCACTCTCTCCACATGACTGGGGTGGGGTGTTCTAGAGGAAACTAACAAGGGTCAAATTGGAAACCGGGATGTAGAGGGAAAATCCTCCTTCTTTCATCCCACTGCCCCAGGCCATTCAGTCCCCTATACCTGTAAGGCCAAATTCTGAGGTCAGACTGAGCCTACAGGGAGTGATGGCAATTTTATACCTTCAGATGACTCCCTAAATGTGCACGTTACACCAATTTATGCTCCTTCAGACTCAGCCCCTCCCAGTGGTGTGCAATTCACCCCCCTTTTACATCACCTCTGAGTCAATGCACTGGGTCTAGCTGAGTGTGAATGAGTCTAGGAGAGGCTAAGCTGGTGTAACTCATGTCAGGAAGCCAGAAGTGAGGTGTGCAGCATGGAAAGCAACTGGCAGGGCGGAATAAGGATGTGTAAATTAAAGGAGGCCGTCCCTACTTTCTTATTGCATCTTCCAGCTGCTGGGCAAGCAAGTTCCCTCAGCCTAGACTCCCTTAAACTCACACCAGGAAGTGGGATACGCAGCACTAAGAGAGTTTACATGAGTGTAGAGGAATCTAACGCATACCAGCTACACAGCTCAGACTGCAGTCTGAGATCATACTAGTGTCAAGACTGGGGTACTCCCTAATGGTAAGGACACAAGAATCCTTGCTGGTAATGGGACTTTTGTATATCACATTAACCACAGCAAGACCGGCCTGTTTCAGTAAAACAATGCCTAGAACCTCAGCTGCTAGTGCTGCCAGCACCTGAATCTCCATTGCTCTTTCCTCAGCTTAGAGGCAGAGGGAATGAGGACTGTTCTCAGGACTAGTGTCTGGCAGGAGCATGCCAATCAGCCTAGCAAATGAAGAGTGCCTGGGGAAATTCTTGGTCAGGTTCTGCACGCAGTTTGGGATAGAACTCCTGGGGATCCATGCCAGGGATGCTGCAGCAGCATTAAGATGAGGCTGTGGGAGCCTCACTAAACCTCCCTGCACTTGGATTCTAAGAGACACCAATGGATATCCTGCTTTTTTAAAATCTGAAATGTTTCTGCCAAATCAGTTACTGCCAGTCAGGGAAGTGCTTTTTAATTTGTCCCTTCTGAGCAGACATCCAGCCAAAATCAGATGGTGCCAAGGCAGGTCAAAGCGATGTTCTGCAGCAGCAAGGCACTCGAATGAACAGGGGACGGGGAGCAGCAGGAGTCCAGGTTATAAAGGGTTACTAGATGATTAGGTTAGGCCATATTGTATTGCAGGGTTCTCATCCACGGTTCCTAGGGTGCTGTGAGGGCTTGACTCTTTCTGCTGAAATGATTTGGAGCCTGTCAATACTGAATTGCTGTTCATCTGAAAACACTGAGAAGAGCATTGTCTGCTTCCCAGGAGATCTGAACTGCAATCGGCTTGGTCCTTCGAGGCCAGGGCTGTACATAATGGCTTGTGAAGCGGTACTACTCATTCCTGCATCCCGCAGCTCTGCTGAAAAAGATTATGCCGACCCTGCATACTACAGGACATAAATCCTGAGCTGGGCGGGCAGGAATTCTGCCCAGAATAGTGATGCGATGGCTAGAATACACCGTGCGCAGATACTCCAGTGATGGGTGCTACAGAAAACTCCAACACAGAGAGAGAAAGGAATGGGGATGCTAACAGCTAACTGAGGCGTGATGACTCTGCACAATACATGCTACTTTTGAACCTTGTGCACTCACCGTCCAAGGCTGGGGCGCATAGTTAAACAGGTGTCCAGTGAGAGATTTGAATGTGGTCAGCTGGGGTTTACATTTCCAAATCTTCCAAGGGGTTTTCAGATCTGCAGCCACCCAGCTTTGCTCACTAAATATCTGTGAGTTGGGGGGGAGGGGAAGGAGCATGTGAAAGGAGCAGGCAGAGTCTGACTGAACTCATTGCACAAATGGAACTCATTGTCTCTCTCTCCCCTGTGCAGATGAGGTGACGATGAAGGAGATGGGGAAGAACCAGCAGCTGCGAGCTGGGGAAATTCTCATCATTGTCGTGGTGTTATTCATGTGGGCAGGTTGGTAGCAGTCCCTATGACGAAGGCATGTAATGTCCCAGAGTCATGTGTGTGTTTGTGTGTGTGTGTGTGTGTGAGAATATACACCCATGATGGCCAGGAAGAGATATGCAGAGTAATCCCTACCCCTGCCCCCTGTGTACAGCATTGCACATTTGGATATAAGTGCATTTCACCTTCGTCTGTAGCATCAGGTATTGGCGACTGCTGGAGGCAGGATACTGGACTGGCTGAAGTAGTCTCATTTAGTACAGCAGGAGGAAGTATAATGGATTTAATGAACCAATTGTCTGATCTGCTGTGGCAAATCCTATATTCTCAATCCTTCCAGAAAAAAATGGATAGTAATCCCCTTAACCCCACACCAGAATCCAGCCCCTTCTGTTTCATTAACACAACGCAGCCCAAGTGAAGTGTGACACTGTCACTATATCTGGCCCATTACATGCCTGCAGGTCACACACAAGCCAAAAATTCTTCTGAAGAGGTGCGGCGATATTCTAAAGACAAACATCACGAATCAAGAGTGAGTTACAACCTCCTGTCTCACTCTCAAGCATCCGTCATTCTATATTTACTAAAACCCACGTTTGAGATCTATTACAATGATTGAACTGTTAAAAGAACAAATGATCTGGAGCATCCAAACATAAAATATCAGGTCAGCAATGAAACTGAATCCTCTTAAAATCTGGTATAAGAATAAAAATAATTGTTTACAGAGCAAATTTCCCACACATCTGAGAGCAAAACTGGTCAACTCTGTACTATTATCGATGAGGCTATGAAAAGGATGAAGACTCTGTGAGCAACCAATCTGCAAAGGTCTATGAGTGGTATAGGATGAAACTGTACAAGGAAATGCCCCAGTCTGAAGAATTTGTGTGTGTGTGAGAGAGAGAGAGAGAGAGAGAGAGTCCCACTACAGAGCTCCAGTGACATCAGCCTAAATTAGATGATTTAATGGTCCCTTCTGGCCTTAAAACGTATGAACCTATGGGTGGGACAGGCCAAGGGCAAGGGAGGAAAAGGGTAAATTTGTAGCAACGACAAGCAAGCTAAATGCCAAAAGTAGCTGCTGAGTGCTCAGCACTTTTTAAAGTCCAGCCACGTGTTTTGCCTAAATGTGGACTTAGGAACCTAAACCCATTTTTGAAAATCGTGGCTCGATCTTGCTGACCTCATGCAACCAAAAATCCCATTGATTCAATGGGAGCTTTGCTGCTTCAGGGCTACAGGTTTGAGGCCCATATGATTTAAAAGGCAATACTGTAGGGTCAGACCCACAGCTGTGGCTGAAGAGCGCTTGGTGCTGTGTCAGGATGGAGCAAAGATCCCCTCTGCACTTTTTCAATCCTGGAGCACTTTGCAGTGGGATTGGGCCTAGAAGAGTGCCCACGGGATTTCCTTAGACAATAGTGGCTTGGAAGGGGCCGCTAACAGGTGGGTCAATAAATCATAGAAGATTAGAGTTGGAAGAGACCTCAGGAGGTCATCTAGTCCAACCCCCTGCTCAAAGCAGGACCAACCCCAACTAAATCATCCCAGCCGGGGCTTTGTCAAGCCGGGCCTTAAAAACCTCTAAGGATGGAGATTCCACCACCTCTCTAGGTAACCCATTCCAGTGCTTCACCACCCTCCTACTGAAATAGTTTTTCCTAATATCCAACCTAGACCTCCCCCACTGCAACTTGAGACCACTGATCCTTGTTCTGTCATCTGCCACCACTGAGAACAGCTGAGCTCCATCCTCTTTGGAATCCCCCTTCAGGTAGTTGAAGGCTGCTAGCAAATCCCCCCTCACTCTTCTCTTCTGCAGACTAAATAAGCCCAGTTTCCTCATCCTCTCCTCATAAATCATGTGCCCCAGCCCCCTAATCGTTTTCATTGCCCTCTGCTGGACTGTCTTCAATTTGTCCCCACCCTCTCTGTAGTGGAGGGCCCAAAACTGGACGCAATACTCCAGATGTGGCCTCACCAGTGCTAAATAGAGGGGAATAATCACTTCCCTCGATCTGCTGGCAATGCTCCTACTAATGCAGCCCAATATGCCGTTAGCCTTCTTGGCAACAAGTGCATACTCTTGACTCATATCCAGCTTCTCATCCACTGTAATCCTCAGGTCCTTTTCTGCAGAACTGCTGCTTAGCCAATCGGTCCCCAGCCTGTAGCAATGCATGGGATTCTTCTGTCCTAAGTGCACAACTCCACACTTGTCCTTGTCGAACCTCATCAGATTTCTTTTGGCCCAATCCTCCAATTTGTCTAGGTCACTCTGGACCCTATATCCCTACCCTCCAGCATATCTACCTCTCCCCCCAGCTTAGTGTCATCTGCAAACTCCACCCTGGCATCAAAATCCTTCCATACAATTTAAAAAAAGAAATAAACCACCCAGGGAGCTCAGGAAAGCAAAGAATTCCCCATTATGAGTTTGAGATCAGATCTTCTCCTGGAGTAATCTGGCATAACCCCTCTGAGCTACATCGGTTTATACCAGAGGAGGACCAGGCCCATCTGTTTTAATCTAGCAAATGTATAAGGAGAGTGCACCCTTACTCCTTTGATCAGCCTGGAGCTTTCAGCATTCTCAGCAGCCAGCACTATGGCTTGCCCAGGTTGGGATCAGGGTGCCATGAGTTAATGGAAAAGAAAGTTTGTGCTTGTTTGTTTTCTGTATAGAGCGCCAGCTTCCCCTGGCCTCCATTCAGCAGCTGTCTCTGCTGCTGCTGCAACATAAAACATTCATGAAACAGCACGATGTTTTACTCGTGAGCCGCATAGTCACATTGGTCGGGGGAAGATATTTCAGGTGAAACAAGGGAACTGGCATGCAAGGACATTTACGGTAAAATAGATTATATAACCCATAAAGTACAGTCAGTATTTCCAGTTGGTATTTACTCCCATTGTCCTGATCATAGGAACATTCTACATACATTGTGTGTGCAGAAAAACTGCTACTGTTGGAAAGAAGCCAACCAAAGCTAGAGATGTGTGGTTGAAGGGACAATCCCCAGCTATCTTTCAAGAACATGCCAGGGCGCTCACAGGAGAGGGTAAAATTTTCTCCCTTTTGCTTAGGTGTTAGAGCAATGTGTCATAGTTCTGTCCCTTAACTGTTGGAGGCTGGAGACTTTCCCTATGAAATATGGATTCTGGACAATGGGTTCATTCTTCAGCTGTGCCTGAGCTCCAGTCAGTCAGGGATTGTGAGAGCTGAAGCCCCTTCCCCCTAGCCATGCCATCAACATGCTTCCTATGCCCATAGCTGTAAAAGGGGGTGGCATAGTCTGCTATGTCAGTTCTGTGCCACCCTTGGATTGCCTCATGCTGGGGGAATCCTCGGCTGACTGCTGAAGCTGACTTTACAGCCCCTTTGCACGACTTGAGCAGGATCTGGCTCGTTGCCTGGCTTTTGTAAGACTAACCACCTTAACATTCTTATAATTTTGTGTGCGCGCGTATTTTCTTATTTATTAATAAAGCCCTGAAGATTGATAGGGTTTGAAGGGTTAAATCATGTCCTCAAGAGACAGTGGGCTTAAATCTCTGTGGTGTAAATTGCTGACTTCAGTGCAGCTGTGTCAAATTTACACCAGCAGAGGATCTGGCCCAGGCCCATTTATGCTAAACTCAGCTGAGATGGGATTCCCCTTCTCCGCCCCCAAGATATGAGGAGATGAAATCGGATCACAAATCTGAGATCTGACAACAAATTTTGGTTAATAATAATTTAAATAAAAAGGCAGGGGGCTTAATGGTGTCCTGTCTTGTTCCCCTGGATTCTTTCCAACTGTAAGTGAATCCAGAGGGACTAGCAGCAACCAGATAAGATTCATATATAATTTTTTCCACTGGAAAAATCTTGAGTTTACCATGCATTGATACCTGCTTTCCACAGGGTTAGATTGGGTTCTAGTCACTGTCTCCAATCCCTGATCCTTTGCAATAAAGAAGTTACTGTCTCTGCACATTAAGAGCTAAATCTCCTGCCCTGTAAAAATCATTTGGGGGTAAAATAACTAAATGAGATAGCTAAAAAGGTTTAATCTAGACAAGTAATTAAGCTTCATCTTCCGAAACTCAGCTCATAATGTGAGCACAGAGTTGTCCAACACCCTGAAAGAGGCTTGTAAATTCCCCTTCTAGACAAAACGACTGCCATTTACCAAACGTGGGTGGGTAAAGAAAATCTCCCTGGAGCTGATGAGCTATTTACAAAGTTTCATTCTGACCATGACTTTTCCCAGCCCTGTGGCAGAGCCATCTGAGACTCAAGTGTGGAATTATTGGTGAATGGAAACTACAGTTAATCTGAATGTACAGACATGTTCACGTTATACACTAAGCTTCTCTGATGACCCCGTGGAGTGGGCACGACTTGGTGTCAAGACCCGGGTTCTAGTACTGGCTTTGCCTCACTTTGCCTACATTTCTCATCTGAAAATGAGGATGATACTTTTATGCAACCGTCAGCATGTCTTCCCGTGGCTGACAATTTGCTTGCATGCAAGAAAGAACTTGTGTAACAGCACTACCTGGCGACAACTCCCATAACAACACCTATCGCTGTTAAGTGAGATTGACAGATGGAAAACTCTATATACATGAAAAGGAACAGGAGTACTTGTGGCACCTTAGAGACTAACAAATTTACTCCTGTTCCTTTTTGCGGATACAGACTAACACGGCTATTACTCTGAAATCTATATACATGCAGAGTATTATTGTTATGTGAGTTGGATCCTTTTCCAGTAGGCAAGAAGCAATGGGCTTATCAGTTGCCCTTCCTGTCACCTCTGTTACTTTGCGTTGGAAACCGGCAGGCAGAAAGGTGGTTATTTGGTCAGAACGTAACACAAAAGCCGCTGTGAAAGACATTTTCACTCTCTTCATTTGTCACGGCTGCCCCTGCTTTGTTCTCCACATACCTAAATGTGTGGGAGGACATTTCCGTTGGCAGCTCATCCTGCTGTAGCTGTCATATATTTGCAGGTGTTGTCCTGCTGAGCAGGAGACTCTGGTTTGTTTCATCTGCAGCCAGACACAGGTCATTCATCACATCCTCCAGCTCAACTTTTGCTTCAGAAAAAGAAAGCTTTGAGGGCGCATTCCCAACTAATGGGAATTCCAATATGCCCCTGTGCTTGCAAAGCAAAGGTCACACTAAACCTCCTAACACAGTCAGTGTAAACTGCTATCCAAATGGGAAGCTTAAAACATTTGTCCTGTTTAATGAAAGGGAAGTGGGAGTACAAGTAATCTGACCTTGTCTGACTGGGTTAGAGTAGAATTTGGCACTGTGAAGGAAGCAGCCAGAGCCCGACTAGTCGTATTAGAAAAGGATCTTTGGGACTTGGTGTCAATGCTGCTGAGGTCTCTGCCACAAGGCGCACAGCAGCAGGCTAGTGGGCTCTGATCATTGCAGGTTCCAAAGGCCTGGCTCATTCATGTGACCTCTAACGCTTTTTCCTGCTAGGAGTGATCGCCCTGTTTTGCAGGCAGTATGACATCATCAAAGATAATGAACCAAATAACAACAAGGAGAAAGCCAAGAGTGCGTCTGAGAGCAGCACTCCCGAGCACCAGAGCGGAGGGCTCCTGCGCAGCAAGGTAAGATGCTGTTGGCACACAGTGGGGGATGAGGCAGCCAATCAATTTCCAGCTGGGCTTCTGCTGAATTAACCTGAAAACCAACCTTCTGTTAAGGATCCCAGCTATAACATTCTCTCTATTGGGCCAATGTGTAGAAGTGGGTCCCCCCTATGACAAGGGAAACAGCATGGCTTGAAAGTACAACTGCAAGTCAGGACCCTGGGTTTCATTCCCAACTCTAGCACTCACTAGGCGGCCTTGGCCAAATCACTTAATCTCTGTGCCTCAGTTTCCCCCTCAGTGAAATTAGGGTAATAATATCAACCCACATTTGTAAAACATTTTGAGATCTTTGGATGAAAAGTGCTGTATTTGGGTGATGGACTATAATCTGAAAGGCGGGGAGCCAAAACTGCTATGTTCAGAACCCCACAGCAGTGATTACAGGTCAGAATGCTAGTAGCAGAGGGGATGTTATGGCTGTTCTCAGATAACAGCTTATCAGCTGTTTAAGAGAAGGAGCTGCTATGAGGTTTAAGATATGTTGTGGCAAATGACATCTATAATGTAACTAGAGCTGGGCAAATAATTTGCACCAAATCATTTATTCAATTAATTTAACTTTTTGTCCTGCTTCCAAATTGCTCAGGAGTTGATCCTAATTGTCTTTCATTGATTTATTATTTGAAATTATTCACTAATTCCCCTTCCTGCTCATTTTTGAGCAGTTCATTGTGAGCATTCAGAGTTCGAGCTGTGTCAGGTACTTCTGATTGGGCACATGGGTCACATGAGCCCTATTCCCCCATTGGATGGGTGAAACTCTGTAGACGCAGGTGTGAGGCGTGAATATGGATGGTTACGAATTCAAAACTCTGCACAAATATTCTACAACAGCCATCCCATGAACATTTCTGGCAATAAAGACACTTGCTAGGATGTTGTCAGAAAGTGGATGCAGAAGTGGCTTGAACGCAGCCAACAAGAATTGGAATTTTAAGAGAATTTTAGCACAGCAGAGACTGTCTTCTTGTTGTGTTTGTACAGCGCCTTGCACAGCGGGGTCCTGATCCATAGCTAAGGCTCGTAGGCACTACCGCAATACAAATAATTCAAAATTTTATTTTTCTTTTACTATTCACCCAGCTCTAAGCACAACCCTGATTTCCCATGAGATATAATCAAATCTGAAGGCTTATATTTTTATATTTATTGGCACCACTGTTGAAAACGAGACTTACATTTTACATCACAATATGAAGAGGCCTGTGTCAAAAGGAGCTGTTCCTGCTAATTCTTTGAAACAGGTTATGCAGAACCTCACCAGGATCAATTAAGTATGGCATGGGCAAAGCCTAGAGAGTGAGGATAACTCAACAAGCAACAGGTCAAGGCTCTGATCCCGCCACTGACTGTGCGGGGCTCACACAGAGCAATACTGAAATTAGTGGGGTTCTGTGTGGGCAGAGGAATCCCTCCACAGCCAGTCACTTGCAGGATCAGGGCTTAACAAAACAATAGCAGGGCTCTCTCTGTGAGCTGCCAGTTCAAACATGCCACTTTCTTCCAGATTCAAATGCTTCCCTCCACTTTAATTTCTATAGCCCTGGATATCCAGGATGATTGATGGGGATATCCATGGTTTGGAAAGTGAGCAGCAGCTCCGTGTTTAATTCCAGAGAGATAAGGAAAGGGCTAGGGATGCAACCAAGCTGCCTAACATTTTCTGTCCCCTTGGCTCTATGAATTTTGATGACACTTTATTTCCGGCTCTGGCAGACTGCCCTTCTTGGTGATGAACTGGTACGGTTTAGGAAAAGGTGCTCAATATTTTGTTAACTCTGCCGTTGTTGGCATTACTCCTGTCACAGTTCCTTCACCCTGCCCAGTGCAGGGGCAATTTACGACAGCGTGACAGCCTTAGCTCTATGTTTCCCGATCCTTCTGTATCCACCCGCAATCCCTTGGGATCAAACATTTGCCCCAGCAACATTGAGCAAGAAGTAGACCCAGCTAGCCTGTGTGGATTTTGCAGGTGTGAACCCTTGGCTTTCCCTGGGTGGGTTATGCACCATAACTGGGCAGCAGGCTGCCCAAAGAAATAGGATAAAATTCTGATCTCCATTCGCTGGAGTAACACTGGCGTAAACTTCATTGATAGCCAGGGCCGGCTCCAGGTTTTCTGCCGCCCCAAGCGGCGAGTGGGGAAAAAAAAAAAAAGCCGATCGGTGGCACTTCGGCGGCAGCTCAAAGAGGAAGAGAGGGACTCGCCGCCAAAGACCCGGACGTGCCGCCCCAAGCACCTGCTTCCTTCGCTGGTGCCTGGAGCCGGCCCTGTTGATAGCATCTGAATTTGAGGTTCCATGCAGTTTATGTATTCCAGAAACAATGCTCATGATACTAAGTCACACCATCACCATAACATACCCCTGCATTGCTAGGGGCCAGTTTATCATTGTTCTACCCCTTGTGTAATCATTTACCTTTGTGCAAAGTGGGAGGAAATGCTAATAAAGCAGAATTATAGCATTTTGCACTGATGTAAACAGTTGCACAAGGTGCAGGCTGATAATAAATTGGGCCTCTAAAGTCCAGAGTCAAGTACTCAGACTGTTTCTTTGCCCAGCAGTTGTAGCCAGTGTTAACACCAGCCCCACCCCTGACCCATTTTCATTATGCAGCAGGCGACAGGACCATTTACAAATTCACCACTGCACGGAACAAATCTCTGATGGCTTTTCCTTCGCAATCTCTACATTTCTCCCTCTTTCCCCCCTCTCCCCTTCTTCTAGTTTCCAAAAAACAAGCCTTCAGTGAATATCATCGAAGCATGACAGCCTGCCATCCGATAGATGGACTCCATTTCTCGCTCTCCCTCTCTGCTTCTGAGCCCTGATGACTGGGGAAGTGAAATACTGTTGGAGAGGTTTAGAGAGACCTACTGGTTGTCAAGTTCTGGCATAAATCTCCTTGCCCTTGCTCTGCAAAAGACAACTGGAGAGAAAGAAAAAATCCTGGAAAAAAACCCCACATAAGCCACTGTCTGAGAAGGAAAAGCTTCTGTGAAACTGATGCCTCAGGCAATTCTGTATCGGACTCACAATTCACCCAGGCTGTAACAAATCCCAACAGACTCATCTTCCACCCTCCCGCCTCCTCTCTCTCCTGGAGCGATTTGCCTCTCTTTGGAGATCATAAAATTTCATTGTATTTTGCTTCACTGTTGCTGCGTGTTGACAGCATCAACATGGGCTCAGGCTGCATTTGCCATTTCTCTTCAGAGAAACGAGAAAGAAAGACTAGACAGTGGCAGAGAAAAGGATTGTGGCTGCTGTGTACTCTAATCTCACTCCGTAGCACTCATCTTTGGCGTGTAATACATTTTGCAGGTGGGATTTTTTTGTATGTTTGTTTTTAACAAAGGCACATTACAGTTTCCATCTGGCTGGTCACTACTTTGCTGGCTGCTCTCCAGTTGAGATCTGCAGCACGTGTCTCTATTTTTGCCATCTCTCCTATTCTCCGATGCTGTAATCCACCTTAGGTAAGCAGGGTGGAATTCAAAACACTGGGGGGCACAGACCAACAGAGACAAGAAGCCAACCGTTGTTTTGATTCCAGGAGAACTTGGACCATTTCTTCATGATATTTACGACTGGGCCTGACTGATTCCACCTATAGTGTAACAAATGGTCCTTACAAAACGTAGCCAGTTAGTGGAAAAAAAACAAAAAACAAAGTCATGATGATAATGGTTGCTATGCAAGGATACCAGGTTTCTAGTGCTGACAGCTATCCCATTTACTTCCAAGGGATCTCTGCCCAATGATGGCCAAGGACACTCCTTAACTAGTTACTTCTTTTACTGGGGTTCCAGTGAGTGGATCTGGTTCTCCTTCCACTTCGTGTCTCCACTATTCATCATGACCCTGTATTGCCAGGTGTTTAAGAGTCCCTCCTCACTCCTCCACAAATGTGGGGAGGGAAGGGAGGAGTCTCCTCTAGTTTAATAACTGCTTTATGTTCATAAGTTGACAAGTTCCCTGTGACTTGCAATGTTTTGAGGCTGGTAGGTGAGAGGTCAACAAATGGAAGAGATTTACTATCAGAGCTTTGCCAGCAGGCTTTTATATGTATTTGTTTAATTACTCTACAAGGCCATTCCATACATGCTGGGGGATAACATGGGATCCTAATCATTCCATCAAATATTAAGATGAGTTGGCCCAAATAGGATTTAAATCCTCCCATTGCAAACAAATTTGCATTCAGGCAAGACAATGATTCAAAAGCCACTGCAAAGAAACAGGCTGGCAGTCACTGAGTTCAGACATCTTCCCCCTTTGATATCCATTAGCCTTTCTCAAGTAGTCAATTCAGGAGAAAGGCACTGGGAGGTTTGCATGCAGAGGCATTTTATAAACAAGGGCTTCCCCACTGCCAGTTTCAGGGAGGGGGCCAGCCCCACCCATAGTTTTCTAAATTGGATCCTTAGCCAAAAGCTACTCCCCACCACCAAGAGGGAGAGGTCAATACCTCTGATACAGTTGGAGCAATAACCACTTTTTAATGTACAATAAAAGATTCAAGGCACATCTTTCCTTGTAAATACCTGAGTTTAGCGATGATTCCTCTTGGCCTACACTGGGGCAAAATGCATGAAATAGAAGGTGGGGACCTTCTACCCAGATCTGAGGGATCATGAATTTAGCTGTTTTCTCCCTCTCCCTGGCTGCAGGCAGCAGTAAAGGTTCAATGGGGGGTTAACTTTGATTAGGCTGTGGGCTAAGGTGAGCAAGAAGCTACAACGTAAGTAGAGCCACAGCCTTACTTAGTCAGTAGACGTCTACAGGAATGTCTCAGGCTTAGTACGCATCTTATGAGAAAGAAACGTCATTCAGAATCCATAGCCTACCTATAAAGGAAGACTTAGAACAGATGGTATGGTATGTACAAAATGATAAAAAGAGATGTTCTGTCATAATCTTGGTGCAGACAAGCAAACAAGGCCCTAAACTCTAACCTAGCTGCTGCTGCGGAAATTCAGCCTGGGTAATTTATCAGGGTGATGTTTTTTATACAAAAAATGTTTCTGGGAATGCAGAGAACATTCCCCATTTTTGAAAGTAATTGTTAGTGTTTCCTAGTGACAGGTTTTTAAGCTATTTCTATTCCAACAGTGATGCGCTTGTTGTTCGTTAGAGATGGAGAAATTAAAATGTGAGGCATAGATGCTTGTTCACAGTTAAGTATTCAAGCCATGATATGGCAGCTGGCAAAAGGAGTGTATCATTATGCTCCATAACTGCAGGCTTTAAAGGGAAGGTAATAATGCTATTAGCGAGAAAAACAAATGTAGACTAGGAAGCAAATCCACTCGCACCAGAAAGGAATTCCAAGCTATCAAATGCAGCTGACTCTCTTAATGCAGATGTTTTCAGGAACTATCAACTGAAGGGATTTAATAAGAATATACTTTATCTAAAGAGGTACTACATAAGGAAGGGAGAGAGAGATAGAGACATATAGGCCCTTTTGAAAATTTTATCCATTTTCAAAAGCAACTTAGGTGCTTAGAAGCCCAAGTCTCATTCAATGTAATTTAGGCTCCTAAGCACTTGTCACTGTTGAAAATGGAACGTAGGCATCTAAGTCACTCAGGCACTATTGAAAATTTTACCTTTAATCAGGAAAAAGACATTGCAGTAAGAAACAAACAAGCATTAAAAAAAAAAAAAAAAAAGTGTATGATCTGCAATCACCTTAAAGGATGCCCAGATTTTCCAGTGTGATTTTGCTTGCAAAGTGTAGTTTTTGCGGTATACTAAGGAGCAAGCAGGAGTGCACTAAAGTGAAGGGATTCCAAAGAGCCACGCAATAAGTGATTTTCCACTGAACATACAAAACAAAACAAAGCAAACATCCAAATGGCTCTGCTGATGGTGTGCAGTCGCTGGAGACTAATTCAACTGATTTCCAGGAACCGACTACGCATAGTCGATGTGCACAATAAAGGAATAAGAGAAAACTACCTCCGGGCCAGCGCATGTCTAAAGTTAAGCACCACTTGCTTTATTTCTTAAAAGCACAATAATCCAGTGCTTATAGGCACTAATTTAGTCAATATATTCCTCCCTCACATAAGGGTTTAGTGAAACTGTACCACAGAGGGCGATGTGGAGTAAACATTCAATACAGGGCATCCTTCCAATTCACAATCGTAACTGCCATCAACTTCTCAGTCACTTCCCCCGTATGCTAAGAAACAGCACAAACTCTTTTCCCTCATTCCTTTAAGAAAAATTAGAACATTTATGCATTTTAAACAGACAGTGAATTAGAGAACACACCTACATGCCTGAAAGTGTTTGTAGAATCTCAGCTGGTAACAACTTACTGGAGGAGATGTGAATGGGGAGAAACAGATTGTTAATTCTAGTATTTGCCTAAGTTATTAAAGGTCACGTCATTCAAAACTGTATATCACAGCACCACATGCATTTCAGAGATATAAGATGTGGGCACTCGTATGCATCGTCAGATTTCAGTTCCTAGCAGACAAAGAGGGAATGGGGTTCATTCTGCGTGTTGTACCATCTGGAGGAAATTACATATTTGCAATAAGGCTTAGTATCACAATGTCCTAAACTATCATTGATTTGCCTGTATAGAGACCACTAACGGACAGGCAAACTATCTACACGTGGCAAATCTTCCTTGTTTGTTAAAGCAACATTCTGATCGACAAAATCACTATGTTAAAAAGTCATCTACTTTCTCCATTGATCTCCCCCTGCTGTGAATTCAGTCATATCCGCTGACCATACAGACTAAAATAAGCATTTCCCTACCTTTTAGTCCTCTTAGCCCACCCACCTATGAGAAAGTGAGCTGGATTCCATTCTGGCTCATGCATCACCATCAGTTCTGTTTAACTAAGTTCCAACTGCAGAACCTTTATAATTAGTGACAGAGCCAGGAAAGGCACAGCTTGAATTTCGGATCCCAGATGGAGTCACAGGGCTGGCAGCTAGAACAGCCATCTTTTTCCTTTCAAGCTGAATGAGTCTGATGTGGAGCCACAGAGAGAGACAATACTGACGGAACCTCGTGATGCCATTTTACACTTTTCAGCATATCACTGTCCTTTTAAACTGATAAGGAGAAACTCACTTGACGCAACCAATTGCTAAACAATGTATTTATATCAACAATACCCCTTTCTCAGCTGGTGTAACTGACGTTACAGTACATGCCCTTAAATCAGATCACATTCCCTTGACTTTTAAACTATAGGGAAGTGAGTGGTTAAAGGAGGGAGTTTATCAACTTTTACGTCAGGTTCTAGTGCACATTTTATTTCTGTCCTTTTAAAATTACACTGCAGCAAAAAGATTTGGCAGGAAGATCCGATCAACTGCTGAGAGAGGAGAACAACTAGAACTTGTAGTTCGTTAGCTTTTGGGGTCATTATTGTCTTGCTGTTGCTATTAAGAGTGCAACACAATGGTGAATGCTCTTACTAGAATTGAAGTTGTAAAACATTTAATCACAGGGCTCAGGATCTTCCTTCGGGGGCTGGGGGTGTCTAGCACAATGGACTACTCCAATCCTCATTGAGGCTACTGGGCACTACCACAGTGGAAATAATAGACAGTAATAAGGCCCCTACCTATATTCCAGAAGTGAATATGTAATTTGTCCTGCCATGAGCATTACAGATACAATCTCTCTTTTTCTGCCCTTGCAGCACCTCTGAGGTACAGTATGTACAGTTATGCTGAAGAATGAAATCTCTAGCAATAAGACTGTCTGTGAACCTGGAGTCTGTAGAAAATGCAAAGCTGCTCTGTGGCAGCTCCAGTGCATGTGGGAGAAACATTAAGATCACAAAACACAGATTCAGAAGGAAGTCCCCACATCCGCCTACTCTTCTCCAGACCAGCAGAGCCAGCCCTAGACACAGCACATATTGTACAGACACCACCATCCTCTCAAGTGAAAGACCTTACAATGTGTTTCTTGTTCAGAGCCATTTCATGTTCTCAGCATGGCTAACTGGTAATAGAATAACTGCTTTAAGAAAAGGCTAATATAAACAGTCTCCTGACTGCTGTGTATAGTTTAATAGCTGCTTTACAAGAGAAACATAAAACCTAAGAGGGCTAGCATGAAAAATCTTTTTGGAAATCTTTATGCATAAAGGAGTACAGCATCTAAGCATCCACTGTCTAACAGAACTGCTTGCTTGTGTCCTTCCCACCCCCTGCCCCAGCTCTGAAGTGCCATGGCTGATTGTTAGGGACTATTAATCACTTGTTGAGATGGGGCTGAAGCATCCCAGCTGTGCCAGTCTCAGCCTGACTCCAACAACATCAGCTAACCCAACGCTACTTCTTAGCCTTTTGGGGGAAGTATTATTAGCTGACGTGCCTTTGCAAGGGGAATGGGCTCTGCAATTTAACTCATATTACTATGGACACTACTTCCTCTTGCTTTCTTTTCCAAACACCCTCGAAAAAGATTAATCCGAGAGCCCCTGGCCCCTTCTTTATTATACAAGTAATAGGAACAGGTAGGCTTTAGTGACAAAATCCTCAGCACAGGGATGTCTTTTAGGACGACACACAAATAACTCCCTTTCGAGATGCACAGCCAAATAAATACCTGGGACTCACTGGCTTACAAGACAATGGCCACTGTAAGAATGGTGCTAACAATCTCGCCTCCCCAATCAGTAGCTGCCAAGTGATATTACTTTCCCATTCTATGCAAGGCTCCCAACAAGTAGGATTTAGAGTGCTAAAATCACAAGAGATGCTATTTTGGTTTTGGGATACTTCTGATTGGAGAGGTTTTCTAAAAGATGCGTGTTTCAGCTGTTGACATAGCCTTAAAAATTGGGCACACTCCCACCTCAGCATTTACAGACTAGTGGCAAATTGACACACCCTTATAATAGCCTTCCTGGGACTCCATGGTGGCAGGCAAAATGTTCTCTTTCATTAACAAATGCAGTATATAGAAGTTAGAGCAGGGGGCTAGGAGTCAGGCAAACCTAGGTCCCATTCCTAGCTCCACTGTTGACTCACTGTGTGACTCTGGGCAAGTTACTTAACCTCTCTGTGCCACAGTCACTGCACTTATAAAACGATGATTACTAAGGTGAGTAAACTGTTAAGCCCCTAGAGATCCAAAATTGAAAGGTGCTACACAAGGGTAAAATATAGTACATGAACACAGAGAGAAACACTGAAAAAGAAAACCTGGGCACAGTGCTATTTTTTTTAAATTACATTAGCCAAAGCTGCCACGAGAAAATCTGATAAAAGGGGAGAGACCTTGTGAGATTTGCCAAATGGCTCTGACTTGTTCAATGCTTCACTCTTGTCATTTTTCCTGTCAGCTGCCAGAGAAAATCAGGGCATGAAGTTGACTCCATGTTGCTATTACTCCATGTACTGTACTCAAGAAACATTTTGTCACCCACTGTTGATGGATTGCTTTGTAAATGCTTTACATAGAGCATTTAGGTGAAACAGTTATACAGCCCGTGCTTAATGGTCCTTTAATACAGTAGAAAAGAACTACTGTAACACACAAAGCTACCATGGACTACACTGATACTTTCTCATTTAAAATGTATTCATAAATTCTAGTTTTCATTCAGCACCTTCCATGTAACTAAAAGAAAGAAAACCTGCCTGAAGCAAACACTCATGGCTGGACAAGAATTGGTTAAGGGATGTGGAACAGAAGTGTACTCTTGCGTATTTGAGGTGATCTCTTCCATTAGGAGTTTTTATAAAAGGATGGTCTCCCACCCACTCGCACAACAGTCGAGTTTTTGTTTGGAGGGGTAAGTAAGTAGCAAGAACAAGAAGAGCAAGCAGAGGTGGAGGTTTAAAGGCAGTCTGAATGTGTGTTTGAGGCTATAGAGTCCACTGAGAGAATCTAACATTGCAGTGGTTGAGTTGCTCCTTCTCAGGGAAGTTGATTTTAGCTACAAGGGAACTACTTTTCCTCCTCCTCCTCGTTAAGCTGCCAAAGCTACAGAGAACGATGGGATGTGCCTAGTAACAATGGGATTCCTATGTATGTACTTACTACCACACAACTGACAAATTATGGAATAAGTCCCATTCCTCAATCCACAGCTACTACAAGACAGGTCTTTTGTGGAGGAATGGCGATAAGTGATGCTAGCTAAGCCTGGGCCCCTCTTTAGACCCAGTATACCATACTGAGACAACAAATAAGGCAATATGAAGTCCTACTCCTGAGGCACAGAGAGCTGCTCTGCCAGCTGCTCCACATTTGTTTGTTAAGCTTTTTAAAGTCCCTGAAGTAGTTTGTATGAGATACGTGTCACTTTAAATTTCTATAAATACCTAGATGGAAATAATAAATGTATTCAGTTCAATAAATGATCTTCATTTTTCACTTGTCGATTTTACAATGTGTTGCTGTTCTGCCCCACGGACTAGGTTAGAACTACACAATGCAAAGCAATAAGCAAATCTGCTATTTACACTGAGACAGCTGATGAGCCAAGAGCAGGTAAGGAGGCTGTTGTTAATCATTCACTCCACCTCATCCTACAAGGAAGGGAGGTGCCAGTCCAGCAGCCCTTTGTTCTGGCACTTGCTAGATAGGGTGGTCGTGAAAGCTTCATCTTTCTTCACTGCAGTGACCCAGGCTATCTTGGTTAACTTGCCCTTTAAAAACAATAAAAAGCCTCCTTGAAGAATTTGTTTATCGTAAGGGGACATGAGAACAGAACACATCCACTTAACTGTTGATGGTGCCCAAGAAAGGCGTTGTGCAGAAGAAGAGCCAATATGGACTCACCAGAAAATAGGTAAGTGACTAAGGAAGCATTCACATCAAGGCTGCTATTAAAGATATGGAGGAAGCTACACGTTCTCTCCTTGCTGTTTGTTAATATCTCTCTACTGCCTTCACTTCAGAGCATCAGACCAGCTCTCCAACTAGAGCAAGTTGGCTTCTTTAGTTACAGTTGCTGTTATTCCTAAAACATGGGTAGGAAACTACATTGCAAGAAAGGGCAGAGGACAGGAAAGGGTCTGCTCCCACACACACCCAAGCACACTGGGTAGCATCAAAAACAAGAGACATTTAGAAAGTGCAAATTATTTATAAACACTATCAACAAAGTGCAAATCTACATGTAACATTTTACAAAGAAAAGTTATAACTGAAGATGACAAACAAGGGAGGCAAGTAAATTTGAGGAATGGGGAAAACAGGCTGTTCTCCAATTGCCTCTTAATTTATGCCAACTTGATGTGTCAACCCAGAACACTGCCTTTGTCAACCTTCATAAAAAGAACATCGACCACACAGGTGATTCCAACATTAATGGTGTCCAAAGGGAACCTAGCAGTTGCTCTAAAAAACTTAAAAGCTTTGTTCTGAGCTCAGGCTCTGGCAAAAAGATTTCCATTCTAAATTGCATCATCCAGCTCCCGTAGCTGAAGCATTATTTCCGTTAGATTTCTTGTTAAGTGTGACTTCCTTTTGAACAGTGGGGATACCTTTGCTTGTCAGCTGCTCTCTTGAAAGCTTGCTTTTGTTTCAAAGGAAAATACTGATAAGAAATGCTACAAAGAGTTACCTGTACCGAACAGATCACACATTTAACCTGTATTTAAAAGGAGGTTCTGACGGTCTCCAAAATAAAGACACACAAAATCCTCAAACTGGCCTTATTAAAAAACACAACAATCCATAGATCAAACAATCAAGAGACAAACAGCTAAGCTACAGGACACTTAAAAACTAACTTTAAATGGAGAAAAAACAGAGCACACTCCCTCAGTAACAAGTAGCTCAGACATTGGAGGATGCTGTGACAGAGCTACGCTGGAAGTGGTCAGGAATGTCCTGGAAGCGACGGTGGTGGGCCAAGTTCCGGCTCACCCATTGCTTAAGGCTGCACTTTTGGGTGGGTTTCTTGGAGAATCTTGGGTATTTTCTGCAAGAACAGAAGGGGAATAAAGGTAACAGAATAACTAAGGCAAATATGGTGTGTAGGAGCATGCATACAAGAGCAGCAGGAACAGTGGCTAATTTGCAAATGCCTTCCCTCGTCCCGTGGCACTTGCAGTCTGCAGACACTTTTCTATTGCCAAAATTTTTAAAAGAAAATGATCTTGCCACGCTGCCATGGTAAGTACAGTAGTAGAGTACAAGAAGAGTCCTTCTAGGAGCATTATCTAGTGCTTTCTGTTACCCTCCTTGCTGAGATCTGTGTCTCCATGGCTTGCCAGAGAAGTCTGAAGGTTGCTCAGTTCATGACAGTTAAATGAGAAGTAAATTCCCACAGAAGGAGCTGTTGTCATGCAACTATTGCCATTTCTTGGATCTAGCACATTGAACAAAGCCAGCAACTTTTTCAGAAACAAAAACCCTCAAAAATACTTCCTACAATGGCTTAAAATAAAACAATCAAAAAAATTCCCACAACCCAATTCCATTTTCGTTAACTTGTTTGCAACACAGTTTCAGATGCAGGAAAACAAAGCTTTTCCATATTAGCTGTCAGATGCTGCCTTCCCCCTTCTGCACATAGCAGAGCTGGCTCCTCTTGAGTCTTCATTTGGTCTGGGCAGATATATCAACATGGCTAGGAAATAATATTTATTAACTGCAGAGCCATCTGGGGAACCACGAGGCATTGGGTGGGGTCACGCTTACAAAAAAAATTAACTATCAATATAGTTATTTAGGAGAAGGAGCATCTGTCTGCCTCCGGAAATTCACATCAACAGCTTTTCAGTTCTACAACAGTGGTTCAGCACAAGTTATCGTGATTAAACAGGCCTAAAACAGCAAAGTGGCCTGGCAGTTTCAGTCCTGAAAGACTGGTGTCCATATTACAGGTCACCATCACAACTCACTCCTGTGTTGGGAGCCTCTCTGAAGAGTTGGAGATGGAGGAGGAGAACCTCCTCTAGGGAGGACAAAATTCAAAGTAAGTGTTACACTGGCAAGATAACACAGAAACAGTGTTACCAGACACTCGTGCTGTCACCTTGATTTGGCTTGAAGCTTTGTTTCCAACAGTGTCAGTCAGGCACTTCCGGTGAGCATTACATTCTGAATAGATATTTAGAATCCAGGAGACCTTCCTTCTCAAGTTATAACAATTTCAAACAAAGGTCAGTGTTCAGGCCTTAGCTACTTCATATCTCCCTCCCCTCCTTACAAACATTTGATACCATACCTCATGGTGAGGTCTGATGGATGCTGCCATCTGCGGTCCTGGGTTCGGTACTCCCTGCTGGCAACCTTATTCATCAGAGCGTACAACTCATTTAATGCATCTGCAATTCAGCAAAGTAAGTCGTTAATGGGAGATCAAGCATGCTACATGAGGCTGGAAAAAAAGACAGCAGCAGCATGGGAACTCTGGCCCCAGCTCTTAATGTTGCTTCTGGTCCTCAAGACAAATCTTACACCATGGGACAAAGAGTCTACCAGAAAGACAAGAGGTCTACACATGTCCATTTTCAGGGACACTTATGCAACATTTCCCTGGAAGCAGAGAAGAAGCAGACACCTGCTACTGACATGAGCAGGATATTACTTGCTATGATGCTTTCCAAGTAGCGGACTCAGCTCCTCACTGCAGTGACGGCCCACTGCAAGGATCCATTTGCACATGTCTATAATCAGAGTGTAGCAAGAGACATCCTTGTCCACAATCACTTACATCTGAAAAGGATGTAACATTATTGCTCATACAGCAGTGTTACCTACTGCACAGAACAAGCCCTTTCAGTAGATACAGTAGTTCTCCAAAGGCCTCACACCATGAATCCTTGGCAAGAGAATGCAACGGATGGTTTGGCAAGATACATGAGTCTGTGTGTCCAGGACACAAAATAGCTCAGACCATATCTGCAGTGCTTGTACTCTTGCCCACTCCTCACTTCAGTATCTGGTAATGCAGGCTGAGACTACATACTGCACACTACTTGTGATGCACACTACAGCAGAAGTCCATTGTTATGATGTTGCTACCAACAGAAAACAGTGCCCCTCCTCAACCAACATGAACGCAGGTATTTTTCCATCTTGCTACTGCAGTCATGTTGCTAACGCTAGGAGTGGTTCTACGTGAGACACTTCTTCATTCCACAGGAAGCGACTGCCTGAGTGCATCTGTATAGACTGGCCGCACCTCTCCTTCACCCACCGGAGCATCAGCTTCTGTTTGAAGTGACCAGTTCCGAGTCTGACAAGAGGCCACTCAATTTTACAGCACACTTCCTAAAGATGACTCTTTGAAAGTCCATGGTCTGTGTTCAGCCATTACTGTTTAGGGAGAAACGCAAAGCGCCAAGAGGGCTAACAACATGCAGTTACCCACCATGAACATGTTGCAGAGCTGTTCAGTCCAGACAGCAACTCATCCTTTCAATCCATTTAGATTAGATTAGAAGTCACTGGAAGATCTGTGGTTTCTTCCAGTTTATCTATCAAGTTATTACTCTTTCTACACCAGGGCCCCTGACTGAATTTCAGTCATGCCATCTTTGGGCCATCCACCACCCCCCCCAAACCTTGTGCCAGTAGGGCTGATGTAACTTAGATCTGTTTTCTGTTCTCAGCTGCTGGGGACAGAGCGCAGAGGCACTCTGGCCAGATCTCCTTACCTGTCAAAAGCCCTAGTACATTGGGGCAGTAACAGAAGACTGGTGTAAAGCTGTTAAGTCTTCTGTACACCAGCCACAGATTAGGGGAATGCAATAGTCTGTTCAGCTGGCTTTCCTTCTGCTTTATCCCAGCGTGATGTAAAGCCAGAAGAAAAGGTCAGAATCAGGACTGCAGTTTTATTTATAAGACAGAAATTGGTGATTGATCTTTTCCATAAGGTTCTTCTGTCCATCCCTCACTTCCTCAGGGCCAGTGCAGGGTTTTTCCCTACTGCAGAGCATCTCAAAAGTGTCATAGCGTGGAGTACATTTTAAGATGTACTATGGACATTTCTCCCACCCATTTACAAAAACATAAGCTACTTCCCTTTCCATTGGCAATCACAGCAATTGTTTCCCTAGAAGAGTAACATTAAGCAGCCATTTAAGATTTGTAGCTTCTTTTATAGCAGCTGAAAATGAGAGCCAACACCATGTAACTTGCCAGTTCTCCAGACTACCAATGGTTCTTAGATCACAGTGGAGAACCAATGCTGTACAGTAGAAATAATCCCTTGCACCTCTTTAGCAGCATCTGGTCTCCTTGGAATTTTTGGACTCTTCAAATACTTGGCACTTCTAGCACTATTTAATCCAATGATCTCAGAGTGCTTCCGATAAAGCAATAAAAATGGTTATCACTATCTACAGACGGAGAAAGGGGAAGGGAGGCACAGAGACGAAGTGACTTGCCATGGTCAGGCTGTATGAGAGTCAAGAATAAAACTTGGATCTCAACTCCCAGGTCTGTTCCCTGACCACGGAGTTATTTTCCTTCACCTACAGATATATTCCCATCCCCATCCTCCCAAAATAGCAAAACGGGGAGAAGCGATTTTCCTAAGAGCTGAGCTCTCATTTAGATACCAAGAATCTCCAACTGTTCTCAATGGGAGCTTCTGGATGTTGAGCTCTTTTGAAAGTTTGGTCACTAGTCTTAAACTTCCCTTTAAAAAAAAAATATATCCAGCCCCCTTATTTGTTGCATTTGGCTTCCCACTAGAGAAGCTTCTGCTTTCACGCTGGCGTTGGCTTGGGGGAGGGGAGAGGAGGGATGGAGGTGATGCTACCATTGAACAGCTGACTCCCAGAAGCTCCCACTACCCCAAACACAATCTAAGTCTCATTGTGAGTATGCACTTTTCCCAACCTGCTGTACAAACAGAGCCCATACACTCTAAAGTCCAAACTCATCCCGGTTCCCAGGATTTGAATTTATTATGGGTTTGGGTGGGGTTTTGTTGTTTGTTTGAAAGAACCAGTTCAAGCCTTCTTCCCAGATGTGGTTGTGATTAGGATTCCTCCTTCAGGAAAGCTCAGCCCACACCATAGATCCTCTCCCTAGAAGACCACTCCCCCATACTTTATATCCAAGAGCATCAGTGAAATCAGAAGAACCCACTTAACCTCTGCCCTTAGGTCCCTTGTATTACTTAATCCTCCTTGTCTGCAACACTTTATTTAATAAAGATCATTAACCTTCATAAATTAAAGGTATTAAATAAAATCAGGTCCTAACAGTTCCCTATGGCATTTCACAAGTTGCCTCCTCTCTCTCTGCCCCAGAGGATCCAGCTTCATCACGTCTTTGCCAGGCTGCCAATGGCATGATCGAATTGGGAAGCATTACAATGCAAATTATGCATTTCCAGAGAGGAGATAAACAGGTCACCTCCAAGTGGAGGCAGCCCTGTATATCTAACATGCTGTGTCAATCTGCCCTTGGACAGAACTCCTGGTACAGTTTTACTAGCAGAGGAGCTCTTAAGGAAAGAAGCTATTAGATACCAAATTGGAAGAGCTAGTATTGCTTTCCAGGTACTAAACAGCTCACAAGTCTGAAGAGAGTCCACATGATGCCATGAAAGTTGTCTGAGCAGCAGGTGGTGCAACTATTCAATATGCACAATTATGATGTCAATATCCTGCAACGGCACATTTACTGAACAATGTTGCAAAAAGCAAGAGAAGGATATATAGAGGAAGAGGAAAAAAAACTCACCACTAAATTTGTTCATCTGCCCTTTTTAAAAAAAAAAAAAAAAAAAAAAGGGGTTCTCAGCTATTCTGTATTCTCTCTCTTCTAGACCAAGACGAAGTAACAATACTGGGTGAACATTCAATGCCAAGAGCCACAACAATAGTCACTTCCAGTTATGAAAATAGGGAGCCTCATCACTAGTGACAAAGGATTCTGGACCAAACAGAATCCACAATGAGGCTCTCATCAAGAAGGATTTGATTCTATTTATGGTTGAATGAAGAGCAATATGAAGTTTGAATACTAAGCTAGCGGTCAGCTGGCAAATTTCTTTGTGGTCAATTATGGACAGTTTCAGCCAGTCATTTGGAAACAGATGTTCAAATCACATCACAATTTTACATCCGCTAGAACGCAGCCTCTGCAGCATTTAGATGCATGTGGAAAGCTAGAAACAAATCTATTCCCTCAGAAATATTCTATTCCCTAGTTCTTGGAGGATATGCAGACACCCAAAGCCACAGGTTTATTCTGCACTGGGTCAGTTCACTTTGCCAGAGAGGGAAAAGTTAGCTCAGAAAATGGACTACTCCCAAACTATCCAATATCCATAAAGACAATGGTTGGCAGTTAGTGCAGCTGTTACGTTTAAGTGGTTTAGCCCACAAAAGCCACCACCATGAGCATAGGAAAGTTGTATTTGTAGAACATGGTGCTAGGTGCTATGCAGACAGGTAAAAAGACAAGGTCCCTGCCCCAAACTAGCTTACAATCAAAACAGGCAACATACGAATGCTAGACAAGGGATATGCTACAACACAGAAGTGTGGGGGAGATTATGCAGAAGAGTGTGAACAATGAAGTTAAATGCTATGCTACTAAAGTACAAGTGACAGCCTATAATACAAAAAAAGCCTAACCAAAGTGGTGGCATAACGAGGTATTACTTTCAGTCACCTGTTTTGTTACCCCTTCCCAGCAGGAGGCAGTGGAAAGGCACGGATCTGGTGGGCTTTCTGGCCTAGATTCCTGGAAGAATTACTCACAGCTACAATACGTGTGCTGTGGCTCCTTGACAGGGTTTGAGTATAAATTCTCTCTGGGATAATAGGTGCATGGAGAAAGGCACCACTCAGAATCAAACCCAATCAATTGAGAAGGTTCTTATGTGACCCAACTGGAAAAAACCCTCCTACCTGTCACGCTACATTCCAAGCCTAGAGTTATTTGGAACAATAAACATTTCCACTGAGAAGCAAAAAGATCACACATAACATTCTTCCTCAGTGAAATGGATCTTCCATTTCACCCGCCGGCCTCGTTCATCAGGCTCCTGCCTGATTTGCTACGACTCAGAACATATGCCTTGCATTTTTAATTTGAAAGGAGGAGAAAACGGGTCATAATTAGCTTTCCTCGCATAGTCCTCTCTGCATTACTTATGCTATATTCATAGACTGGAAAGCAGCCCCGTGGCTATGCAGCTGTTTGCACTGCCCAGAGAAGTGGCGGCTCCATGTGAGCAGTGGCACAACTGTCAGTTTCTTGAAACTCTCAAGAAAGGACAGTTACCAAACCCATGAAAAGCCTGACAAATGAACACAGTTTGAGGCCATCTTTGTAAGCCGCTAGGGCCATCTTTAACCTCTGGAGTTTCTCAGTTCCACCCACAATTCCTTCAGGTGTAGCTCTTCATCTAATATTCATGTTTGCTCTTTATGTGGAGATTCTTCTTTAACCTCTGTCAGCAATAGCTTTTGTATGATCGATCTCAGAGGGGCCCAGCCTAAGAGGCCTGGAAGGTATTAACAGGAATGTCAAGTCTTACTACTTGGCACTTAAGTTAAAGGTTTCACAATTTTAAGTTCTATGCTGCCGGCTGGAAAGAATGGCCTCCCATCCTAAGCACCACCAGAGACAAGAGCCCATGTCTACCTCCCATTTTGCATTTTATGGCCAATTTATAAGTGCAATGCCCTCACTGCCCAAAGTGTCCATTTTTGACAGTGTACCTGCATTTACCACACAACTTTGAGCATGTGCATCAAACTCCTTGTCTATCCCAGCTATTACAGGCAGAGAAACTGCTTCTGAGGTAGTCCCAAAGCAGGGGTGGTTACATATTGGACCCTAAGTTCCCTCTAAGCTGCGCGGCTGTGCAGCGGCCTATTAAGCACCGCGCAGGCACTCAGGGGAAGAGATGCCTGTCCCCCAGCCCCAATCCAGCCCTGGATCTGCCACAGCCGGGGGAGAGACACCAGGGCCTGCGGTCCCAGCCTTGGATCTGCCGTGGCGAGGAGAAGCGCCTCTCCCCAAAGCCCAGGTGCTGCTGTGGGGAGAGAGGGCTGGGAGGAGTCCTCTCTTCCCACCGTAGCCCTGGGGCAGCCTGCACCCCAAACCCCTCATCCCCGGCCCCACCCCAGAGCCCACACCCCCAGCTGGAGCCCTCACACACACCCTGCACCCCAACCCTCTGCCCCAGCACTGAGCCCCTCCCATACTCCGAACCCCTCAGCCCCACCCCCGCCACATGAATTTTGTTATGTGCACCAATATGGAGATGATGTGTCACACATCACCTCCATATTAGTGTACATAAAATTCTGCACATCTGTGGGAAAAATTAGAGGGAACACTGATTGGACCCCATAGTCTCCATAAGTGGAGCAGGCGACATTATTCTTATTGCTGCCTAAAAAATGATAATATCTGAAATACTTTGCTGAATGCAAACTAACAAAATTTGGCCCTTTTTGTTTGGTCTGTGCCTTCCCCTCTTCCCAACACCCCATCCCAATCCTTACTGCAGGTTACCTGGTGTAGGATCCATGGAATTCTTTACATGGGCACGCACACATTGGATATAAATACGCTTCTTTTGCTCAAGTTCTGCTTCAGAAATGCATATCCGTTGTTTTGGTCTTTAAAAAAAGAAAAAAAAAGTTAATTTTTCTGAAGCACCTGTCAAGCAAGGCTCCATGTAACAAACAGCACCATGATTCCCTGTGTGGCGAATACAGACAGAAGTTCCTTATAGCACTATTCTTTTGGACACACTAGTTGTAAGGAGGAGATCTGGCAAGCCACTCCTAGGAGCAGGACAGCTGACGAGTCTGCTCTCAGCCTGTGGGAGGAGGGGATGCTTGTCCTCCATTAGCAGTGAAACTACGGAAAGTTGAGGAATGACAAGGGCAGGAATCACCACAAAGTCTGATTGGAGTGAGACTCAGAGCTGAAGCAGGTGGAGGGAAGGGAGTAGCAAATCTAGGAGTAAGAGAAGATCATGTCAGCATCTTTCCCCATCTCACAGACTGCCTGCTTTAAAGATACAAGGTGGGTGAGGTAATATCTTTTTATTGGACCAACTCTGCTAAATAAAAAAATATTATCTCGCCCACCTTGTCTCTAATATCCTGGGACCGACACGGCTACGACAGCACTGCATACTGCCTGCTTGGACAGTTAACATGCTTCCCTATCTTTGGTCAGCTGTATTGTTGCTGCCATCTCCTGGAAACCGAAGGGATAAAGGGGAACAGTGACCACACCAGGTGTTCTCACACATTCATAATATGAACTACATCCTAATAGTGTCTCAGACACGGCCTCTCAGACTGAGGACAGCTTGGATCACCTCCCCTCCCATTCACAAGTAACCCTTGTGACAACTACAGCAATCGCTTACACGGAAAATGTTACCTAACAGGGCATTAAGTAAATTTACTTGCAATTTAGCAAGTGGAAATGAGAAGAGTTATTACCATGTGAGCAGCCAGCTCTCTAGGCCCCCAGCAAGTGCTCCACAGACCAGTGTGAGAACTGCTGAGCTAAAGTATGCATAACATGTTACCTTTCTTCCACCTGTGGCACAGGAATGACTTTGCCTAGCTTCTTCCCACAGATACGGTCTTCCCCACAGTTCTGGTCTAAGACTACAGTGTTTAACTGGACAGAGGAGGAGAGAGAGGATTAGCCTGACAAAAGACACTCCTGTGTCCATTAAAATGCATTATTTTCCTATAGAAAAGTTTACTTATTGTGCAAGGCTGCAAACCCATGTATGCACCCTGATATTGCTACTGACAACTGAACTATAATGTTTAAATAAAAACATGTCTGATCCATCCACCCTACTGCCCATTTGTTCTGCTTCACAAGCTTATGGCTTTGTTGAAAAACAAAAACATTTCACTTTTAAACATTTTAAACAAATTCAAAAACATTTTCTATTAAAAATACTTAGGCAAGGCTGCTTTATAAGAGTAAAAAGACAGAAGTGTGTGTTGTTACTTTAAGATTGTCTGACAATTCTTCAACAGATGTGGATTCCTGGCTCAAATCTTCCTTTTGGGAGCCAAAGGTCCCTGATAATCCATTGTCTGGTCCTTTGGAAGGGTCCTGATTTAAGACGACATTAGAGGTTTTCGGATGCAGTAGCAGTACAGGTGCTGGATTCTCCACTTTGTCCTTACTTTGACCACAGGCAGGGTCAGGAGAGTACGTAGAAGTTTTAATGTGTGCATCATAGAAGGGAGATGAGTCTTTGATTTCTGATAGCAGCTTTTCCACACTATCCAGGCCCCCACTGTGGTGCTCTTTAGAAGCCAGGCACTCAAAGGACTCTTCAACAACCAAACTATTAGAACTGATTTCATCATACTCTATACTTTGTCTGCTTGCATTTTGTAGATGGTCATCTCTTATTACTTGTGAAGCTTTTTCACCGGTTTCCTCCAAGCCATCATCCCCTTTTGGCTGATCTACTGAATCTGCATCAGTTGGGGAAAGACTTAGAGGCTCCTGAAGGTCACAGTCAAGTGTACAAGTGACTTGATTTGATTTCAAGCAGTCCACATTCAAGCATCCTTCACCCTTAGAATTAGCTGTTTCATTCTCAAGAATTTGAAAATATCCAGGATTAACTGAAGAGCCAGTCTGAGATAGAGACTCGTTACTTACTAACTCATCTATGGTCCTGAATGATGTCTCTGTGCCTTCAGGGGGGACTGATGCCAAACTACAGTTGCTACTCACTTCCTTCTCACTTTGTCCCCATACATCTTGATTCACTAAAGCACTCTCTCCAGTGGAGTTCTGGTCATCTCCTAAGCAATCATCTGCCAACATTTCCCTACACTCTTCCTCAGTGTAATTGAAGGGAGAGTTCCCCTGTTCATCATCCGAGGGCTCCAGCAAAGAGTCATCTGGCTCACTATCATCAAAACATTTGGCTGTATTCACAGAAAGGGCTACCACACTGTCTTCTGGAAGACTAACTCTGATGACAATGTTCTCCAGCTCAGTATCATCCAGACAGCCAGAGGAGCCTAGGAAGCAGGCAGAATCTGGGGAGCACAGTGGTAGTTTCTTTGACGGACATGGAGTGCTACAATAATTACTCAAGTGGCGCCGTTTCTTAGCATCTGATTGCAGGGGCTCATCCTCCTCCAGTAAGTCTAAGGGCCTTTTAGCCCTGGGGATTGTATTATTAACAGGCGTCACTTTATGATTATGATATACACCAAGCCCAAAGGAATGTGGAGAGCTGTCTTCCATGATGCCGTTGGTCTCTGTATTGGGTGACCTCACTGCTTCTGCTTGGCTACTAGAAGCAAGGGCAGAACAGGTACCAGTGTTTGCTGAGCCTCTAATCAGCCTATAATGTGCTTCACTCTTCCAGAAAGTCAGTCAGTCACAGGATGGATCCCACTTGCCTGCAAAGAGAAAACAACGTAAGTGAACTAAAGGAGTGTCTCTCACCTGTTCCTATCTCAGCTAATCTTACTTCCTTCTCAGTCCCCTCTGTCCTTCTCTGGAAAAAGAGATGTACACCTCTCCTCCCTGGGCAAGTGAAGTGTTGGATTTTCACTTGGTCCAAGACAGCTTACACTTGTCCTGTGACTGATCCACTTTAGAAATACTAGTCACTTTGAAATCTAGGGCATTCTGCTGCCTAACTTTTAAGGAAAAAAGTGTCGTACATATTTTGCCTCTGTTGTGTCTCTTAAATTTAGTCCTTCCTGACGCAGCAGCAAGGGAAGAGCCTATCAGCATCCACTCTTGGAGCAAGTGGCCCAATGTCTGAAGATACCTGGCCTCCACGGCCTCCACTCCTGGCTATTCTGACTTAAATAAACGTTATTAAAGGTTATAACAGTGAGTTTGCTCAAGCCATTCAAACATCAGCTAGAGAATTAGAGCCAGTAAGCCAGACATGCTAATGAGCAATCCCCCACATAGAGAGGGCTCACAAGTCAGAGGTCTAATTTCAACAGCTATATTAGCCAGCACTAATAGAGTCTAAATCATGAATACAGTGACCACTGCATGCTGTTTTCTTTGAAGCTGTTGACATGAATCAGTATAAGACGCCCCAAAAAAGACTGTATAAAGAAATATTTTATGTTTTCATAGCACCTTTCATCCAAGGATCATAGAGCAGTTTGCATATTAAATGAAGCCTCAAACCTTTCCGCCCTCTCCAGTGAGACAGCATTATACCATTTTTAAATAAGAAAACAGACAAACAAAAAGGTTAAAGAATATAATATTATAATGTTACCTGATCCTTTTAATAGGTAATAATACTTGTTCAGTTGATCAGAAGGTACTAAGGTTCTGGTCCCAGAATCAGGCTACACAGAACTAAAACCAATGAGTTCAATATCTTGTCAGGAATCTCAAGGGGGATAGCCAGGACACTCACACTGAGGTCAAAGCAAAGCAGTGATTTGTACTAGGATCAGTAATAAAGCCAGAAAAGCTCTGAGCCACGTAATGAGACAGGAATAATCCAGCATGGGGGATATCTGCGATATCATTCTTTGTATATGCTCTTAGATTCGCATACTTACACCCTTCCTTAAGACCTGGTGGTGAGAGACAAAGGACCAGCCCTGCCTCTGGCATGCCAAATGAGTCTGATGGTCCAGGTTTCTCAATGCCCAAGATGGATGGTAGACAATGTTGCCTGATTTAAGGACGTTAATATTCTTATTTTAGATAATATGGGTTATAGGCTCACCAATTAATCTGATCAGAAGATAATAAGGTTCTTGTCCCAGAGTCAGGCTACACAGAGTTTGCAAGGACACTTGCGATGTACGACAAGGATGCTCACACTGAGACAAATGTAGCTTTAAAGACTTTTATTGCGATAAATGGAATAGTAATCAAATGGTAAAATAATCAGAGTTACAAAGGCAATGATATTGTTCTAGAGATACATGTGATATTATGCACTATAAAGCTTTTGATTAATATACTCACACCCTTCCTTGATAACCTGGCATGAGACAAAGGACCAGCCTTGCCTCTGGTATGCCAAGAGAGTTCAGGTCCAGGTTCCTCAATTCTTGAGTGCGAGGTGCAGAGCTTAGGAGAAGCTAAAGAGCTAAGAGCTATAGAAGACTAAAGAAGCTAACTTAAGAGTTTTACTTAACTCACTGACTTAAAACTTACAATTAAGAACGAACAGACTAATAAACAAAAGGATAATTAACTAACTAAGAACGAAGAAGCTTCCTTGGCATAGTGGGAACTTGAACACTTGAGCCTTCCTTCTATGTCCAAACTTAGTTTCCTCACCCACAAAATGTCAGGGTCCACTTGCTCCATAGGCTGGTACATTCATACGTGCTGATGACATATACATATAGACCAGGGGTAGGCAACCTATGGCACGTGTGCCAAAGGCGGCACGCAAGCTGATTTTCAGTGGCACTCACACTGCCCGGGTCCTGGCCACCGGTCCGGGGGGCTCTGCATTTTAATTTAATTTTAAATGAAGCTTCTTAAACATTTTAAAAACCTTATTTACTTTACATACAACAATAGTTTAGTTAGATATTATAGACATAGAAAGAGACCTTCTAAAAACGTTAAAATGTATTACTGGCACGCGAAACCTTAAATTAGAGTGAATAAATAAAGACTCGGCACATCACTTCTGAAAGGCTGCCGACCCCGGATATTTATTAATGACATTAGCTCATTCTCACATGTGTTATTTCTGTCCTACCCGGTTATTTCCAAGTTCTCTGTGGTGTACCTGTTAAGTTTAAAGAGGGTATGAACTTAGGTAGCTCCCCTATACCAACCTGCTTCAATGCATCCTTTATCTATGTTAAAGGTCGCAACCATATATGGACCTTATGGTTTAGCTCCTCACCACCTATCTAGGTGAAAGGTCTCAAACATATGTACGGTAACTTTGCCTTAGCTCAGCATACAGGATGTGGCCTGTAGGTCCCTTGCGTTACAGCCAAAAATACTCTAATATAAAATCTATAAACCTAGTATAATAAAACAAATAATCAAACCCATAAGAAAATAAGAAAACCATAAGAAAAGATATATAGGCAGGTACTACAATTATACTCACATTCAAAGATGGAATGGTGTATGAGCTAATCAGTCTACTGACAAAATGAAGTATAGCTTTATAATCAGGTAACCTAACTGTATGCTTTTGGTGTTCATTGGAGCTCCCCCAAGTTAGCAAGACTACTCCTTTTGTAACTTATTAAAAATACTAATTAACATTAAACCTATTACCATATTCACATTCTGCCTCCTCTTTATTGGCTCTTTACATTACAGATTATTTAAATAAACACCTGCACCAATTTCCTTTCCATGCTATCAGTATAGATAGCATTTTAACAAAACATTCCAAATTCTCAAAAACACCCATTAAAAACAGCTGCTAAAACCAGTTATAACTGCAACATAACCCTAGGTCATGTCCTTGCTACTTTCCATTTTCCCATCTTACTATCTCCAACTTATCTCTAACTTTTACTCACACTAACAAGCTCTATTTTTCATACTCCTCCACATTTAGCCTAATTTCTACTTATTTTTTAACCTAGCACATTTTATAGACTACATCTTCTCCCTTTTTAGTTTTCCTTTCACCTGAACAGCACCTACTTCATCATCACTCATTTTTGTTGAGCCTTTCCTCTGACTTCTTCCAATTAAATACCTGGTTTTCCACCTCTCCTTCTGCCAGCTTTATCCTCATTTCTAAAGGCAGCCTCAAGTTATAAATATCACATCCATGTTTATTTTCTGTTTCTAGAGTCCACCCAAGGGAACACGTCTCTCTTACATTACCCAATCCATTTCTTATGCAGAAATTCACAACAAACAAACAAACAAACAAACAAACAAACAAGACACCCACCCCCCACCCACCCCAACCAGTTTCCACTCACTTCCAGTGCTGGGATAACTAGGCAATTGTTGGCTTGTATCTCCTACACTAATATCGGGATGAGGAAATTCCTCTGCTACTCCATTTTGGGGGCTCTCTCATTAGGCAGGGAATTCAGAAGAATGTTCAGCTCTCTACCCCCCTTCCTCTCTAAGTGTATGTGGCAGTTAGTGCCAGAGACTGAACCACACATGATGGATAACACCCCACTGGAGGAGGGCATCAGTGGGCTGATCACTTACCTACTTAGGTGGGCAGTGCTTCCCATCCTCATAGGCAATCTCTGCTGTGACGGGCAACTCCCCACTTACAAGGTAGCGGGAGAGGAGTCTTCCTTCAAGCCAGACCCTAAAGGAATGGGCATTTAGTGCCCATTGCTCACATTCTATTTGGGGGAAATCAGGAAGGGGGGAGGGCGTACCAGGAGGCAGTACCACCCCAGTCAGGGCCCCTTGTAGCCTTATTAATGGATTGGTGGTTAATCAATTTATATTAATCAATCACTTAGACCACAATGGTCAATGAAGGTTTGGTCTCCTGAGGGCTACAGCATCAGGAATATTATCATCAGTATCATTAGAATAAAAGATGCTAGAAGCACATAAGAAACAACTGCAATTTATTACAAGTCCCTTTATTAACAAGTCCACTAAATAGATGGACAATCCCACAAACACTAAAATACAACAGAGAAAAAGTGTGAAGTGTTTAGCCCTATGACTAGCAACTACTACCACCACCACCAGTGGTTGCCATCCTAGCGTCTCTCCACTTCTTTGGCTCATCTTTTATGCTTACACACACACTAAGGATCATACATATTCATAAGGGTTCCAACCCCTTTTTCCTCATCCATACTTCCACATAGGGTGACCAGATGGGATGATGAAAATATCAGGACACCGGGGGGGGGGGGGGGGGGGGGGGGGNAAAAAAAGCATCGGCAGAGCAAGGAGAAAAAAAAGCAAAAAGCGGAGTCCTGCCAGCAGAGCAAGGGAAAAAAAAAAAAAAAAAGCAAAGCGGAGTCCTGCCGGTGGAACAAAACAAAACAAAAACAGGAGTGTGAAATATCGGGACAAATTGCGTCCCGACCAATCATCGGTCGGGACGCGGGACAAACGCCAAAAAATCGGGACAGTCCCGACGTCTGGTCACCCTACTTCCACATCCCACTAATTTAGGGGCACCTCATTTCTCGTTGGCTATCCCTTAGTTCCCCTTACTCTCATTATGCATCTCTGTAAACTAGTTCCCATGGTAACCTGCAGAATTTCTTATGATGTTACAATTGGGTGCCTCGCGGTCTAGACAAGTACACCGTGGTATATTTTCCCTAACATCACCCACTGGCACATTCTTTACAGTAACCTTGTAATTTCACTGGTACAGGGTTATTCCTGGGTCACCTACTTACGCCAACCCTCCTAAGGCCTGAGGACTATTATGGCTAAGTGAAATGTGACAGGCCTCAACTTGTAGGCCCCGTGACCCAACATTAATTAATATTTATATTTCAGTCTATAGCTTAAATATACTTAATATCTATTATTCTTGGCTGCACCCTCCCACCCAAAATTCACCTCAGTAGGGGACAAGGGGTCAGGACTCCCCTCTCCCGCATTACAGCCCATCTGGAGGGGGCAGTTGTGGTCAGGAACCCCCATCACATCCCACCTGGGAGGGGCCAGCTGGGGTCGGGGTCAGCCCCCCCCCCGGTCACAGCCCACTCCTGCGGGAAGCCAGAGGGCCCTGCACCCCAACTCCGAAGTCAGACGTGACTCTCAGTCAGCAGGTAAAACAGAAGGTTTATTAGTCGACAGGAACACAGCGTAGAACAGAACTTGTTAGCACAGAAAACAGTGACATTCAGCCAAGTCCATCTTGGGGGGAGGGGAGCCCAGAGCCAGGGCTCTGGCCCTCCCCCTGTGCCCCAAGCCAGCCAAGAGCAGTGGTTTCCCCAGGAATTGAAATTAAGGGGGGTGTTCGAATTTACCGGGGGAGGGGGTGTCAGGGCCGATGAGGGGTGAGACTGTGAGGGTGAAGGTGGGCTATATGGCACCATAGTAAAAACTGAAAAATGTTTATTGACCATTTTATTAGATTTAACTCATGTTTTAAAATCATCACACAAATTAAAGTTGGCTACTCAAGCCTTCTATGAAGCACGACATCTACATCCTTCTTGGTTTCTTGTTATAATTTTGCACAACTCTGTTAATGAACTTCTTGAATGCAATGCGTTCATCTTCGGTGGCTTCTCATGTGTCCGGTACTTCCATTCCTTCAATTGATATGCTCATTAGTTCATTCACATGATCAGGCAGAAGGCAACTTCTTTCAGAACACAAAATTCTATTCAATGATGAAAAAGAACGCTCAACTGTAGCTGTTGTGACTGGGAGTAGCAAGAGATGAATTCCTACTTCTTGCATCCCAGGAAACAGAACACAAAGATCGAGTCGAGCCACTAGTGATGATAAAAAAGAAGTCGAAGTCAAATCTTCATTCATTCGTCGTATGATATTCCACTCTGTGTTCAAATTCTCTATTCTGTCCTGATCACATGGCAGCCCCATTGCTGGTAGTGCCTCACTCCACTCAACTGTTGGTGTTTTATAGGACAGGCATCTATAAAAGCTACATAGAGGTTGAGTAGAATCTAGAAGTCGCTGTTGTAGATTTTTAAGAATCAAGTCTGTGTACTTTTTCAGTTGTCTTAACAAACACTTCTTGTCTTCTTCACTTAAGAATTCAATATAAATGCCTTCATTAGTCAACTTCTGGACTGAAGTCT
Source organism: Platysternon megacephalum (assembly GCA_003942145.1). Taxonomy (NCBI): domain Eukaryota; kingdom Metazoa; phylum Chordata; order Testudines; family Platysternidae; genus Platysternon; species Platysternon megacephalum. The sequence goes on along the minus strand of QXTE01000016.1, from coordinate 7,120,127 downwards.
TTGCTTCTTCCAGTACTTTTTCAATGGATAGCTATCGGATTGATCCAAATGTAGCTTCTATTGCTGGACAAAGATCTACTACTGTTGTAGCAGATGCCTGGATGGCATTGTTTAATGACCCAAGTAGTTTCAACAGTAGACTTACGAGAGAGAGAATGACAATAGTCTTCTCTGAACGTAGTAGCAAAAGTAATCCACTAGCCTCACTACTTAGATCCATCTCATCTTGGTAGTGTGGAAGAAAGGAACCCCCCCCTTCTGTTCCTAAGTATACCCAGAACTGTCTTGTAGGAACAGGCCCTAAAGCCAGAACCAAACTAGGCTGCGTCCCCAGGAAGAATGGGGGGGGAGGCTCTCTCTTGCCCCAGAGAACAGGAACTATTTGTAATGTGTGTTGGTGTATTGCTACAAGTTTTAAAATACTGTAATGCTATAAGCTTTTGAAATACTGTAATTGCCTAAGTAAGAATAAGGTAACCCGATGTATGTATTTGCGTGGACCCCCCCCACCCCGTTGTGTAAACCTCCTTTGAATTCACTATGTCTCATGATAAACATGGTGTAATGTTACCCCACACCGTGAGTGGTTGCCACACACTGGAAAGTACCAGTGAAGACCCCCCTCTCCTGTTGCGGCAATAGAAGGGTGGTTTACAGCCATTCCGGAAAGTACCAAAAAGACCCTAACCCTTGTCATAAGCTATCTCCAAATAAGGGCAGCATTATCTCAAAGTGTGACGTGTTGGTGGTTTGTGGTTTTTCTCTTTATATACCCGTGTGATGCTTTGTATCAGGGGCGCAGTAACCAGTCTGCTACCCCCAACGCGTTGGTATCTATTTGCGCAATAAACGGGCCTCAGGCTTGAGTCTTTGATCAAATTACTGCCTAGGGTGGTTTTCCCACGACAGTAGATACTTTCCAAAGCCAGTAATAACGGCTGGAGTAATTTTAAGACAACAGCCAAGGATCGCTCATGAGAAAGCCAGCGGGTTTTCCCAGGTTGGACTAATTTGAACTTCAGTCACAATGTCTCTTCTATATTTTCCAAGATATTCAGTCTTTTTGGACTCTTGCTGAAAAAAGAATATAATGTCGACATTAAATTGATAGTTTTTTAAATGTCTTTTGAAGATTCTGCAGCTCGTACTAGTGCTAGTTGGAGTAGATGGCCTCTGCAGTGTTTATAGGAGAGATTAGGGTTACACTTTTCTCTGAGCAAAGCTTGTTCTCCACCATGTCTTCCAGAGAAGTTTGCAGCTCCATCAAATGCACAAGCAGCCATCTGTCTGGGGTCCAACTGACAAGCATTTAACTCTTCTAAGATGTGGGTTGTCACAGATGCAGACGATGTGTCTTCTATAACTTGAACATCTAGAAATGCATCTACTGGCCTACCCCTTACATCAAGATAATGTACACAATGACTTAATACTTGATGCCCATTTGCAGCGGTGCATTCATCAGCCATGTATGCAAATTTTTGAAATATGGTGAGAGAGTTCTTCACTTTTTCAACTGTTGAGTCTTTCACTGTTGCACTGCATGCTTCTAGCCAATCAGTTGAGTTTCTTACAGAAAGATAGTGAGCATTTGCTGGTCTTGTTCAGAACCAGTGTTCCACTTCAGGATGAACAAGTGACAATGCACTTCACATTGGCCTCCAGTTTGTAGTGTGTGGTATCTCTTGCTTAAATAGAAAGTAGGATGCCACAGCCATGTTTGTTCGCATGAACTGTGTTGTCTCCCCAGCATTCTTAACAGCCTCATTAAGTACTTCTAAAATTGGCTTTGAAAGTGGGCTTCTAAGGCTTTCTGCATGTTGATGCACTCCAGAGGCCTGGTGTTTTGCAGCCTTTTCACGCAGCTTGTCAGCATTGGCTTTGCTGATTGGTTTGACAAACCAAGCTCCTCCACTTTTACCAATTATAGCATTGGAAAGCTTTCCTTCTTCGTAAGCTTCTTTGCAAGAGATGCACCAGTAGCCATCTTTTGTAACTTCAATAAATGGGAACATTTTGACTGACAAACATCGGGAACTGCCTTTAGGTTTTGGAGACACTGTTTCTTCAGTAGGTAGCTGTATTTTTGCTTTGGGCTGGTCGGATGTAGATATACCACTTGAACCTTCAGATGACATGTTGATATATCCTTGGTTCTTGATGTGTTCTTCACCTTCTCCAGTTTTTGAGGCCTTTGAGTGGAAAAATTGTTGTATTGTTTTTTGTCTTTTCATTTTCACTTTGACCTGCAACATATAAAAGAGATATGAATAAAATAAATGTTTTGTTACGATAATGCAAATTTAACATAAGGATAATGCAAGTTACACCAAAACACAACAGGTCTAGATTTCTAAAAAAATATAATAAAAAAAAAAAAAAGTATTTAATTTAAATTGACTTTTGAAAAGTAAGCGATCATGGGATAAGAGGGCAGTCCTCTCATGGATCAGTAACTGGTTAAAAGATGGGAAACAAAGGGTAGGAATAAATTATCAGTTTTCAGAATGGAGAGAGATAAATAGTGGTATCCCTGAGGGGTTGGTACTGGGACCATTACTGTTCAATATATTCATAAATGATCTGGAAAAATGGGTAAACAGTGAGGTAGCATAATTTGCAGATGATACAAAACTATTCAAGATAGTTAAGTCCCAGGCAGACTGCGAAGAGTTACAAAGGGATCTCACAAAACTGGGTGACTGGGCAACAAAATGGCAGATGAAATTCAATGTTGATAAATGCAAAGTAATGCACATTGGAAAACAATCTCAACTATACATACAAAATGATGGAGTCTGAATTAGCTGTTAAGACTCAAAAAAGAGATCTTGGAGTCTTTGTGGATAGTTCTCTGAAAACATCCACTCAATGTGCAGCAGCAGTCAAAAAAGCAAACAGAATGTTGGGAATCATTAAGAAAGGGATAGATAATAAGACAGAAAATATCATATTGCCTCTATATAAATCCATGGTACGTGCACATCTTGAATACTGTGTGCAGATCTGGTCACCCCATCCCAAAAAAGATATATTGGAATTGGAAAAAATGATTAGGGGTATGAAACAGGAGGAGAGATTAAAATGGCTGGGAATTTTCGGCTTAGAAAAGAGACGACTAAGGGGGAATATGATAGAGGTTTATACAATCTTGACTGGTGTGAAGAAAGTGAATAATGAAATGTTATTTAATCCTTCACATAACACAAGAACTAGCAGTCACCCTATGAAAATTAATAGGCAGCAGATTTAAAAAAACCAAAAGGAAGTACTTCTTCACACAACATAAAGTCAACCCATGGAACTCTTTGGCAGGGGATGCTGTGAAGACCAAAACTATAACAGGATTAAAAAAAGAACTAGATAAATTCCTGGAGAATAGGTCCATCAGTGGCTATTAGCCAGGATGGGGAGGGATGCAACACCATGCTCTGAGTGTCCCTAGCCTGTTTGCCAGAAGCTGGGAATGGGCAACAGGGGATGGATCACTTGATGATTACCTGTCTGTTCATTCCCTCTGAAGCACCTGGCCTTGACCACTGTCAGAAGACAGGATACTGGGCTATATGGACCATTGGTCTGACCCAGTATGACCATTCTTATGTAAAAAATTAATTATAATAATAAAAATGTTTAGTACAGAAACTCCGCAACATAATGACCTCTCAAGATAGCAACGATGTGAGATAACAACCTTGGCAGATAATGCATTTTAAAAATCTTGGCCTACTAGGAAACATATTTATATAAGTTTCCATTCCCAGTCACAAATCTAGCATTCTGGAGCAAAGTCACTAAAATATAGTCCAACAAACAAATGTTTATTTAACGTGCCCCTCACTTTTCCCTCCACCGCACCCCACTCACCGGTGTTGTCCTTGGTCAGTGGAGACTCAGAGTTCAAAGGTGCTTTCACGTGAGTACACCTCCCAGGTGGGGGNCGTGCCCCTCATTTTTCCCTCCACCGCACCCCACTCACCGGTGTTGTCCTTGGTCAGTGGAGACTCAGAGTTCAGAGGTACTTTCACGTGAGTACACCTCCCAGGTGGGAAGCAAGAAAGCACCTTGCTCGTTCCTCCAGCTGCTCACTGTTCGCTCTGGCCACTGCTGTTCGTTGTGCCACCGTTCACTCCACCATTCTGTTGCCAATGGCCCTGCGCAATCACCTTCTGCTGCCACCTGCCACTGTGACCTCTGCGAGTTGGTCTCTTGAGGTTCCACCCAGCTCTCAGTGATTTCAGCTGAGCTCTCAGTGGGGGAACCTCGCTGCTAGTGCAGTCTGGGCTGTCTCTTACACAAAAACACTGTACCCACAGGAACACTGTCCCCACAGCAGGACTAAGCACTTAGACCTGATTATCAGTGATTTCAGCTGCAGTGGTCTTCTATGGAGCCTAATCAGATTAAAANCTCTTACACAAAAACACTGTACCCACAGGAACACTGTCCCCACAGCAGGACTAAGCACTTAGATCTGATTATCAGTGATTTCAGCTGCAGTGGTCTTCTATGGAGCAACAACATAACAATAACAACAACAACATTTCACACACACACACCCCGCATTCAAGTGATCTGTAACCCAACCCCAGTCAAAATCTATCACTTGGGCAACACAGCTCTGTTTGCTGGCTACCTAGATAGATTAGGTGTGAATGTAAATACAATCTGGTCCTGAAGCCTTTCCCGCCAGCCCCAGCTCATCACTAGCTGTCAGGGAGAGATCAAATAGACTTTTCTTACAAATCATCATTTGAAATTATTAGGTTGGCCAACATCATCAAAATGAATGCACTGACATTGTCATAAAAAACAACAGCTGTATAAGAAAGCTAGTCCATGTTCATACTTTTCAAATCTATTATACTTTTTCAGATATACAGTGTATGATAAAATTCGTGGATGCTTTTAAAGTGTGTATTAATGTTTCAATTTCAATTCAAATTTCCAAACAGTCACTAAATTGGCATGTAACTAGTTCACAAAATGGGGGGGGGGGGGAGTAGGGGAAATTCAGGGGTGTGTGTAGGGAAATCACTGGCCGAGAGGAACTCGCTTCCAGCTGCCTGGCCACTCTCTCTGCACAGCTCTACAATGTCCTTCTTAAAGAAATGGCTATACGCCATCTCCACGCTGTTCCCAAGTGGTCACGGACTCACAGGCCTGTGCTCTCTCAGCTCCCCACGGTCCCTGGGAGGAACCCCTTCAGTGCGGCAGCCCTTCTTGGGGGTCCGCTCTTTCGGGGTTAAGCTCCTCCACCTCCTGGAACCAGTCACAGCTCACCTGGGGGCAGGGGGAGGTAGGCAGTTGGGGTCAGGACCCTGCCCAGTCACAGCCCAACTGGTGGGGGGGGGG
>QXTE01000016.1:6787892-7114752 GCA_003942145.1 Platysternon megacephalum | reverse complement strand
GGGGGGGGGGGGTAGTTGGGGTCAGGCCCCCCCTGTCACAGCCCAACTGGGGGGGGGGGGTAGTAGGGGTCGGGACCCCCCCCGTCACAGCCCAACTGGGGGGGCAGTTGGGATCAGGGCCCTCCCGTCAGAACTCACTCACTCGCTCGCTCTCCCCCCGCTTGGGGGACTCACTCACCCGCCGCCATTCCGGACGCGACCCCGGGGCTCGAGTCGCGACTAACTAAGTAACGCGAGCTCCTTGGGGAGGGCATCACAGGCCCCGCCCACGCCCGCCGCGAGGCCACGCCCCCCATCGATGTGCTCTGGGCTTGACTCCCCCGCCCTGTCCCTGCGGCGGAAGCGGTGTCCGGCCGGGGCGGTTGAGGCGCAGCCGGGCGTCGCGCGAAGCTGATGCAACCCGGAGCCGGCGACTGGAGAAGGGCAGCGGGGGCGCCTCGCTGGCGAGCAGCGCGTCGGGTCACGGTAAGGGCGGGGGGGTTACACCGGGGCTCCCCAAGCGCCCCCCCACCTCCCTAGAGCCCCTGTCGGGGGGGGGGTCTCCCCTTCCCGCCCCCCCCGGCCCACCCCTTCCCGCGCGTAGCGGCCTGGCTAGCCCCCCCGTGGGGCCGGCCCTGCTGCCGTGGGCAGGGAGCTCCTCTCGCCAGGCCCTGCCCCGCTGGCGGGGGGTGAAGGGTCTGGGGGGTTGTGGCGGGAGGGGGCTGGTCGTGGGGATGGGACCAGCCCCCGCGGGGACAGGCTGGCTGGAGCTGTCAGGGGGGTGTTGAGGTAATAGCAGAAGGGGGGGGACTAGGAGGGAAGATCGGCGCACTCCGCACAGCGTTGATATGGTGAGAACAACATTGATCAAGGAGCCACAGGAAGGGAAGAAATAATGCCCCCCCCCCCAATGTTAGGGCCTGGGTAGGGTGACCAGAGGGCAAGTGTGAAAAATCGGGACGGGGGTGGGGGGTAATAGTTGCCTATATAAGAAAAAGCCCCCAAAATCGGGACTGTCCCTATAAAATCGGGACATCTGGTCACCCTAAGCCTGAGTGACAAACACAAGGCATTGGAATTACTCTCATAGGAGCGTAAATTCAACCTAGGTGGTGTTACTGAAAATCTGGAGGGATGATTCATGCTACTGGCATGTTTAGTATCCATGGTAGTAACCTATTTAGGAAGGCTGGAAAGGGAGTGGCACTCCCTGTCAAAAATGGCATCAGCTGTTTCCGAGTCCCTGGTAACTCGGAAGAAAATGATCTTGGATCAGTGTTCGAACAGATAAAGCACGAGGTGGGATATTAGTTGATGTTTGCTACAGACCACCAAGTAGCCCAAGGGAACAGGAGGACAGCCCATATCTATATTGTGTGTGTGTGTGGGGGAAAGCTGTGTGATCATGGGGGATTTCCGTTTGAGTGACATATGGGGAGGTCTTATGCTACCAGTATTAAAGCATCGTTGGAATTTCTAAACACTATATATGACAATTTAATAACTCAAAAAGTGTTGAAGCCAACACAGAGGAATTCTTTATTAGATCTTGCTTTACCAGCTGTAGTAGAAACATACGTCCTTGTATCAGAGGCGTGGTATAAGGCAAGACCTGCTCACAGAATCTGGCAAGAAACAGGGCTGATATTGCAGAAATACACATTCCTAAAAAGTGATAGTCACAGAGTACTCACACAAACACGTTCCGATATCAAGTAGTACCAGAACATCCTGATATCAAGGAGGTACAAAAACATTCCCAAGGATAACAGGAACACACCGACCCCTCCTAAAAGATAAGGTCAGGATGACAGTACGTAACCTGTTTATATCAGGGTATAAAGATGTACCTCAGAAGGAGGGGGCCAGCCGAGGGGGGAATGGAAAGTCCTGCCACTGACTGAGCTGCGTCAGTTGTCACGGGCATACATGTCTTAGTATCCTCGTAGAGTCTGCCAGGTGCTATTACTGTGCTTCGTCAACAATAAACCTGGCCTGGCACCTTTGTAAACATTAACAGATCTTGTGGTCATTGGGCGGTTTGCTCGAGGTCTGCTGTGCCGGCTGTCGGCGCAAAGCTGGGGCAGCACACAGAGAGAACACACACCTAGCCAAACATCTGACCATGCCAGATAAAGCTGTGAACAGATTTAGTTCTGATCACAGAACTAAAAAGTAATGGTGGCTTAAGTACAAGCAATCTTGACTTGATCACATTTATAATGTGCAAGTAGAATAAAGTCCAGACCAGTAATAGATATACTTGGTACTTTAATAGGACCAATATCACAAAGCTGAAAACAATTATGAGCCAAATCGGCTGTAAGGAAGAATTTAATCAGAAAAAAGTGAATGGTAATTGGGAATCATATAAGAACACCTTACTAGATGTCCAAAAATCCATAATCTAGAAAGAAGGCCAGAGTGGGTTAAAAGCAAAAACCTGGTTTAGAGGGGAAGTAAAGACAGGTGTAAAAAAAAAAAATAGAAGAAAGGGGAAGTTGATAGTAATGAATATAATTCAGAATTTGGGAACTGTACAAAATTGATTAGGAAAGTAAAGGGATACAAGGAGAAATCTATGACTAGCCGAGTTAAGGACAATAAGGAGAAGTTTTTAAAATATATTAGGAACAAAAAGAATCCTGACAATGGTATTGGTCCATTACTGGATGGAAATGGTAAAATTATCAATTATAATGCAGAAAAGTGCAAAAATGTTTAATAAATATTCCTGTTTTGTATTGAGGGGGGGAAACAGATGCTTATACTCTCATCATCTGGTGATGCTAACACTCTTTGCATTCCATTAGTTTCTGTGGAGGATAGACACTTTTAAATCTGCATGTCCAGATATCTTGCATCCAAGAGCTTCCGCAGGCTCTCCCTAGACTGTTCATGTTGATTTTTAATAAGTCTTGGGGCATTGGGGAAGTTCCAGAAGACGGGAAGAAATCTAATGTTGTGCCAGATTTTAAAAAGGGTAAATGGGATGACCTGGGTAATTGTAGGCTTGTCAGCCTGACCTTGATCCTGGGCAAGGTAATGGAGTGGCTGACACATTACTCTCCTTTAATTCTTTACTGAGTGAGTCATGTAATTAATGTAAATCAACAATGGATTTATGGAAAATAGAGCCTGTCAAAGTAACTTGATCTCTTTTTTTAATGAGATTACAAGTTTGGTTGACAAAGGTAATAGTATCATGTGCCAGCAATGCCCCTCTGCTATGTACATCGGCCAAACTGGACAGTCCCTACGTAAAAGGATAAATGGACACAAGTCAGATATTAGGAATGGCAATATACAAAAACCTGTAGGAGAACACTTCAACCTCCCTGGCCACACAATAGCAGATTTTAAGGTAGCCATCCTACAGCAAAAAAACTTCAGGACCTCAACTGCTAGAAGAGGGCCTCACCCTCCCTGATTGAACTAACCTCGTTATCTCCAGACTGATTCTTGCCTGCATATTTATACCTGCCTCTGGAAATTTCCATTACATGCGTCTGACAAAGTGGGTATTCACCCACGAAAGCTTATGCTCCAATACATCTGTATTGACAGGGGTCTCAAACTCAAATGACCATGAGGGCCACATGAAGTTCATTGGCCCGAGGGCCGCATCACTGACACCACCACCCTCGCTGCCCCCGGCCCTGCCCCCACTCCACCCCTTCCATGAGGCCCCGCCTCTTCCCACCCCTTCCCTGCCCCCATTCCAACCCCTTCCCTGAAGTCCCCACCCCAACTCCGCCCCCTCCCTGCCCCCAGAGGGTGCATGAGGGGTGTGGCAGGGGCTCAGGGCAGGGAGTTGAGGTGCAGCAGGGGATTGGGGTGCAGGCAGGGGGCTCAGGGTACAGAAGGGATGTGGGATGCAGCAGGGGGCTCAGGGCAGGGGGTTGGGGCTTAGGCAGGAGGCTCAGGGCAGGGAGTTGGGGTGCAGGCAGGGGGCTCAGGGAAGGGCATTGGGGTGCGGAAGGGGGCTCAGGGCAGGGGGTTGAGGTGTGGGGTGCAGCAGGGGGCTCAGGGCAGGGAGTTGGGGTGCAGGCAGGGGGCTCAGGGCAGGGGGTTGGGGTGCAGAAGGGGTGTGGGATGCAGCAGGGGGCTCAGGGCAGGGGGTTGAGGTGCAGGCAGGGGGCAGGGGGTTGGGGTGCAGGCAGGGGGCTCAGGGCAGGGGGTTGGGGTGCAGAAGGGGTGTGGGATGCAGCAGGGGGCTCAGGGCAGAGAGTTGGGGGGCGGGGTGCAGGAGGGCTCTGGGGTGGCCGCAGTTCCCCGTTCCCGGCCAATGGGAGCTGCGGGGGGGGGGAGGGGGACGGTGCCTGCCTGGAAGCCAGAGCAACACACGGACGGAGCCCTCTGCTTCTCTTCCCCCCCTCCCCCTCCGGCCGCAGGGACGTGATGCCAGCCACTTCAGGGAGCGGCGTGGGGCTTGAGGGGGCAATCCTGCGGCTGTAGTTTGCCCACCCCTGGCCTGGAGGTAGGCCGGGGGGGGGGGCGCGCGGGCTGCTTGGCGGGCCGCAGGAAATAGCCCCGCGGGCTGCGTGTTTGAGACCCCTGGTCTATAAGGTGCCACAGGACTCTTTGTTGCTTTTTAAAGGGAATAGTGTTGATGCAGGATACTTAGACTTCTGTAAAGTGTTTGACTTAGCACCCTGCGATATTTTGAATTAAAAAAACTAGAATGATATAAAGTTAGCGTGGCACACATTAAATGGAGTAAAAACTGGCTAACTGATAGGTTTCAAAATGTAATTATAAACGGGGAATCATCATCGAGGGGGTGTTTCCAGTAGGGTCCCTCAGGGATTGGTTCTTGGCCTTATGCTATTTAACATTTTTATCAATGAAATGACACACAAATTGGAGGAGCGGTAAATAATGAAGAGGGCAGGTCACTAATTCAGAGCAATCTGTATTGCTTGGTAAACTGGGCACGAGCAAACAACGTGCGTTTTAATGCAGCTAAATGTAAATGTCTACATCTAGGAACAAAGAATATAGGCCACATTACAGGATGGGAAACTCTATCCCAGGAAGCAGTGACTCTGAAAGAGATTTGAGGGTCATGGTGGATAATCAGCTGGATATGAGCTCCCAGCGTGAAGCTGTGGCCAAAAGAGCTGATGCAATCCTGGGATGCATAAACAGGGGAATCTCAAGTAGGAGTGGAGGGGTTATTTTGCATCTGTATTTGGCACTGGTGCGACTGCTGCTGGAATACTGTGCCCAGGTCTGGTGTCCATGATTCAAGAAGGATGTTGATAAATTGGAGAAGGTTCAGAAAAGAACCACGAGAATGATTAAAGGATTGGAAAACCTGCCTTATAGTGATAGACTCAAGGAGCTCCATCTACTTAGCTTAACAAAGAGCAGGTTATGGGAAGACTTGATCACAGTCTGTAATTATCTACATGGGGAACAAATGTTTAATAATGGGCTCTTCAGTCTAACATGATCCAATGGCTAGAAGTTGAAGCTAGACAAATTCAGACTGGAAATAAGGTGTAAACTGTTAACAGTGAAAGTAATTAACCATTGGAACATTTCACCCAGGGTCGTGATGGATTCTCCATCGCTGACAAATTTTTAAATCAAGATTGGGTGTTTTTCTAAAAGCCCTGCTCTAGGTACGATTTTGGGAAAGTTCTGTGGCCTGTACTCTACAGGGGGTCAGACTAGATGACCTTGGAATCTATGGTTTCAAACCGGTGGCTGGGGAGTGAAAGTCTCTGTGCCCCACTACCCAGCCCTCCCTGCCCCCAGTCTGTGAGTGGGGAGGGGGGAGAGATGCCTCCCTGCCAGGGTCATAGGGTGGTTATAGATATTTAACAGAGTCTGAACCGCCCCAGGGCGGGTGCCTTGCCCATGCCCTCTAGTGAGCTGTGCCAAGAGACCAGCAAGGGGGGTGAGCCCCACACAGCTTCCCCTCCCACTACACAAGGCCAGCAGGGTGTGTGCCTCTCCCTGTGTGCAGGGGCAGTGGGATCTGTGCCCTGGCTAATCTGGAAACCACACCAGGAGTCCTCCCCCAATGACTATCAGGAGGGTTCCCCTCCCTCCCTTTCCTCCTGTGAAATGTCTTCTGTTTAATCACAGTTTGTAACTGCTTGACTGGTCAAAGGCTGACGTGATGGGGGACGAGCTGACCCCGAGGGAGAAATGCCACCTGATCACCCGGAACCTACAGGTACCTCTGGGGTGGGAGCCTTCTCTGCCCAGTTACTGAGACGAGAAATACAAAGGGATACGTGCTTCGCTCTACTTATCTAATTATTATTACTTGTGTTGCGGTAGTGCCCAGGACTCCACTGCACCAGGGGCTGTACAGACCCAGAACATAAAGCCAGTCCCTGCCTCGGAAAGCTCCCGATCTAAGAAGTGTCCTGAGAATTGGGGTGCCCCTTGTGCACCCCTCTCCCCTCCCTAGACGATAGTGGAGTTTCTGTTGTAACCGCGCTTCTGGGCTTGGTTCCTGCCTCTGCCGTACTGTGACCTTGGGAAGCCCCTTAACCTCTTTGTGACTCCATTTCTCCAGCTGCAGTATAGGGAGAATACTGAGCTGCCTTACAGAGGTTTTTCTTTATCTCTTGGCTCTTCCATAATGCTCATCAAGTGCCTCACAGTCACTAATAGATTTATCAACTCAGCAGCTCAGTGAGATCGATAAAGATCATTGTCTCTATTCTGGAGAGGGGAAACTGAGGCACAGAGAAACTAAACAACTCACCCAAGGCTAGAGAGAGCCAGGTATAAAACCTAGATCCCCTGATCCAGAGTTCTAACCGGACGACCATCCTTCCTCTCCTGGAGTTACGAGCCCAGTGTATTGCGTTCCTTCTCCCATGGCTGTCGTGGTCTCGGCTGGGTCAGTAGGCATGCTGAGTCTGTTGTGCTGTGTAACATGCAGCCTCTGGTTTCCACACAGGAGGTTCTCGGGGAGGATAAGCTGATGACCATCCTGAAAGAGCGAGATCTGAAGGTGTACTGGGGGACAGCCACGACAGGCAAGCCTCACGTAGCCTACTTCGTACCGATGTCCAAGATTGCAGATTTCCTGAAGGCTGGATGTGAGGTACCTGCTCTACCCTAGATGCTGAGACCTTGGGGAGGCCAAAGGGAGAGAAGGGGGGCTTCAGACCCAAATTGGTCAGGAGCAGGGGATACCTTCAGCTCCATGCTGGGTGGCAGAAAGGAACCTGTAACGCCTCTTATCTGTGTAACACCCAGTGTGACGTGCCCAACTCCCCCTCCCGTTCTGTGCCAGGTGACGATCCTGTTCGCTGACCTCCACGCGTACCTAGACAACATGAAGGCGCCGTGGGAGCTGCTGGAGCGGCGCACGCAGTACTACGAGGCCGTGATCAAGGCCATGCTGGAGAGCATCAGCGTGCCTCTCGACAAGCTGAAATTCATCCGGGGCACCGACTACCAGCTCAGCAAGTGAGCTTGCGGGAGCCTGCTCCTCTCACAGGGCGTGTTCCCTCCATTGCCTGGGGGTGGGATTTGATGACTACTACGAGGGAGAGGGGATAAGTGGCATGAAGGAGTGAGCCTTAGTTATCTCACGTGCTGACCAGCTCCACAAAGGAATCCCGGAGTGGGGGAGACAAGTGGGATATTGAGCCAGCTGGGGGATCTGTCTGTTCTGAGCCAGTGTCATTCAGGAAAGGAGGGGAGGGGGGCAGAGCGTAAGATAGCCACACGCCTGATTTCTCTCCGCTCCCGCCAGTGTCCCCCTTTGCATGAGGTGGCTATAGAAGAGGAAGGTTTGAAGCCTCCATTTGTCTGGTTTCAGCAGCAGTATCGACCTGTTCTCTCCCCCCAGGGAATACACATTGGACGTCTACAGGCTCTCCTCTCTAGTCACCCAGCACGATGCCAAGAAAGCTGGAGCAGAGGTGGTGAAGCAAGTGGAGCATCCCTTGCTGAGCGGTCTGCTCTACCCAGGACTGCAGGTACCTTCGGGGAGCGTGGCAGCCACCCTGATGGAACACATCCCCTTCCCCTGGAAGGCTGCAATGCATGCACCAGGCTAATCACAGTCCCCCTCCTGCTGATTAGGGCAGACTTTCTTTCATGCTAATCAGCATGAGTATCTGATGTGCAGCCCAAATCTCGAGGACTTCACCTGGTGTCGGTGCAGTGCATGGATATAGTGGAGGTTTGGCTGGTTGTTTTCACTGGTGTTTGTACCCGTTGCACAATATCCCTACGTAGCCGGGATGGGTGTGGGATTCCGCTTTCATGTGGCGCTGGGATTCCCAGCCCGTGGAGCTGGGTGGATTTCTAGGGTGTGAACGCTAAAAGTCTGATATCAGCTGGGGTGTGGGAGTCCTCGTGCTGCAGCGTCACGCTCGTGGGTGTGTTCTCCCCACAGGCCCTGGACGAGGAGTACTTGAAGGTTGATGCTCAGTTTGGAGGAGTGGATCAGAGGAAGATTTTCACCTTTGCAGAAAAGGTTAGAGCTGGGGAGTGTTTTGAACTTCCAGAAATGCAAGAGGCTCCCCCAGGCGGCTGGTTCCAGGTCTCTGTGTTTGAACTCTGCCTGCAGCTGGATGGCCAGCGTTGTCTTATGCAGAGTATCTGAGGTCACCCAGACCTCTCTTCATGTTCCTGCTGCTGCCCATCGGTGCGCTGTAGCTGCTGATGTAGCTGTTCACAGGGATGCGCTGCCAGGTCAATGTTTGCTGCTGGGGCCCTGCCCCATGCAGGGGTGACAGTGACATGGCTTTTCCTTCCCCTCTCAGCACCTGATGGTGGCTGTCGCTCGCTGCCCCCTGCAGTTTGCCCACTGGTGTGTGCTGGGAGTGGGTCTGGGCTGACTGAAGAATGGAGCCTCCTCCAAGCAGCGGGGCTTGGGATTCAGCAACATGTTTTGAGCCCAGCTTTCTGCGTTGGGGGATGTCTTGAGCTCAGATGCGAGGGAGGAAGAATGCACTGGGGAGTGATGGTGAAAGCTGCTCCTCCGATGAGGATGCTTAAAGACTTAACTCCTTTTCCTTCCCTAGTACCTGCCCTCCTTGGGCTATGCCAAGCGCCTCCATTTGATGAACCCAATGGTTCCGGGGCTGACAGGCACCAAGATGAGCTCTTCGGAAGAGGTAGGTTGATGAACCGCATCAGTCTATGCAGGGCGAGGAGTCTAACCCTTTGGGGCTGGTAGGCTAAGTCCTGGAACTCCACTGGCTGAGAAAGGAGCCCCCTCCTCTCTTCTTACTGTTGGTGGTGGCTTGAGAGAGGTGGTACCAGCTCCAGCACCCCCTGCCTCTCCTAGGGCGGAGGTAGGGAAAGATGCTGAGAGCGCAGAACAGAGACAGCTGCCCTCAGTTTCGCTTTAGGTAGCTTGGCTGCGTAGCGCTGAACCCTACAACTGGGCGTCCAGAGTGATACTAAATTAGTGCAGGATCCCGAGTGGCTGCACTGCCTGTTTCTGGTTTCAGCTCACAGGTCTCCTCTTCTCCTCCCACATCCTAGGAATCGAAGATCGACCTTCTGGATCGGAAGGAGGACGTGAAGAAGAAACTGAAGAAGGCATTTTGTGAGCCGGGGAACGTGGAGAACAACGGCATTCTGTCGTTCATCAAGCACGTCCTCTTCCCACTCAAGTCAGGTGACTGTCTCCATGCCCTGGAAAGGTTGGGGGGGGTGTCTTTTGTCAGGAGCCCTTGCTGGGCGACGGCTGCTTAAATGTAGGCAAGAGGCAGGAAAACAAGCATGTGTTTCTCTGCATCCTAATGCAAGGCACCCACTCGTGTGCTCCAGAACCTGGCACTGCCTTCACCTCTCCCAGAGCCAAAAAGGAGACACCATCCGCTCATAGCAATGACATGACCTTTTCTGGTCCCTGCTGCAATACCCCTCATTGATTGTTGGGGGGAGGAGAGGGGCAGTGGTGGTAGTTTGGAGTGGGGGTTATTAGAGTTGCCAGTGGGGACAGTGCTTCAGGGATTTGTCTTCATCTCGGTTAATCTGACCCTCTAAACCCTCCTTGTGTCACAGAGTTTGTGATATTGAGAGAGACAAAATGGGGAGGAAACAAAACCTACACGACTTACGAAGAGCTGGAAAAGGACTTTGCGACTGAGGTAACGCGGGGTGAGGGGGTCGCTATCCACCTCCCTCATGCCCACACTGCTGTGTGCATGGAAAACCCCCTGGAGCATGCAGAGAGGCCCATGCAGTTTCCTCTTCCACAGGCTTTGAGTAGTGGGGCAAATGTTAATCTCTTGCACCACATGTAAATCTGTAGGGTTGCATGGGGCATCAGTAAGGGCAGATTCTGGCCCAGTGTGGTGGTGCGGGTGCCATGATGGTGTGAGTCAGATACGCCCAGGAGCAGCCAGACAATCTGGTGCAGTATCCTCTGGCTGTAGGTCTAGTTGTTAATGATCTTCCATTTCTGGCAGTGCCTTTCATCTCTATGAACCCTACAAATTTAGCAGTACACAGATCACCCACGGGGAAATGCAGCCATCTCTGGGTGGGAAAACGTAGGCTGTTCAACAGCAGAGCAACACTGCCCAACAATTTAGGATAACAAGTGGAGAAGAATCTGTTTCCGGTTTAAGCCTCAGGGAAGTTTGAGGGAGATGGAATGTCATTATCAAAGCTGGAATTTGACCAGGGTGATGGGGTAATGTCCCTGCTCTTTGCTGGCAGGGGAGGGGAAAATGCCATGAGATCTCTAACTACAATGGTGAGGACTTCAGTTTTACATTTCCAGTGCCACAGCGCCTCCTAGCACCACAAAGGAGCATTGGGCACGGCACTGACTCACAGGAGAGCATGGCTGAGTCACCAACCCCATATCCTGCAGCTTCCAGCTATTCCTCCGGGGGGCGGGTCTCCCATCCAGCTAGTGACCCCCAGCCCTGCCCTTTTTAGGATGTGATCCCATTAACTCTCACAGCATAAGTTACTGTGGCTGCCCCACCTTACAGCTTTCAATGACGTATTTGTCTAAATGGGTACAGTCATACAAAACTGCTCCTCCCTTCCAGTCTACTTCTCCCCGTGCCTTAGAGAAAATCTCCTCCACAAACCCTTTTTTTATTCACGTGGCAGGTCGTGCACCCGGGGGACCTGAAGAGCTCGGTGGAAGTGGCTCTGAACAAGCTGCTCGACCCCATCAGAGAGAAGTTCAACACCCCAGAACTGAAGAAATTGACCAGCGCAGCGTATCCTGACCCGTCTAAAGCCAGTAAGCGAATGCCATGAGCTTCCAAGGGAGGGGAATCTTGTTACAAAGGCCTGGGCCAGGGAGACGAGCCCTCCCGGTGGGGCTAAGAGCAAACAAGTAATTCTGGAACTTGAATTCCGCCAGCAATGACCATGGGTGGCTCAGAGTCTGGGTGATACAGGCCTTGGCCTCACTGCCTGATGCAGCTCTTCTTCCTGCCTCTCTTTGGCCAGCATCTGTCACATCTGACTTGGATTGCCCCCAGCAATGAGGGCTGGTGAAAGAATGGCCTATGGGCCATGTGCCTACCCCAGAAACTACAGATCCCAGCATGCAGTGCTCCATTTCTATTGGAGCTGCAGTCAAGCTGGAACAGTGCATGCTGGGATCTGTAGTCCACACAGGCTGTATTAGAGATGAGGGTGGCTGCAATTTGCTTGATTTGTATATGAATTGGTTGCTGCTGGCAAACCAGAGACAGTGACCCTTGTCTGGAGAGAGTTCAGGTTCTCCTAGTCCCTGCACCCCTCCCACAAATGCACCTTCACTTGTGGCTGGGGACGACTCTTCTCAGCACAGGCTGGTTTCACTCACTCTCTATTTCTTTTGCACATGCAGAGGCTTCAGTGAAAAACTCCACCAAGAATTCAAACCCTGAGGACATGGTCCCGTCCCAGCTGGACATCCGTGTTGGCAAAGTGATCAGCGTGGAAAAGGTACCGATGCTTTAGCAAGGATCCTGTGACGGGAGAGCAGGGATGGCAAAGGGGGGGCAGACAGTGGTTTGCAAGGAAAGTCAATCCTTCCAGGCTTGTCAGAAAGGGTTGGGTCTCTCTGCATGCTTAGCTCTAGGTTTGCTCTGCAGGAGCAGCACCTTGCAGCAATTCTTCCCTGAGGTTTCTGAGAGTCCTGTGCCTGGGAAGTCCCCATACAGGAGGGACTGGGCTTGGGAAGCAATGAGATTAGTAACTGGGTCCTGTCCACCAGGAGCCCTGACCCCAAAATGCCATCTCTGGATTGCTTGGTACCAGAATAGGGGGCAGTGGTTTGGTAACATATTAGACGGCAGTTTTTCTCCACAGAGCTATTTAATTATCAAGGCTTAATGAGCTCACCAGGTGCTGGGAAATGGGCCTTACCTTTCGTTAGTGGTGGTCATGCTCTGGAGCTCAGCTGAGCGAGGCGGGTGGGGATCTAGAAATGATCACTGCTGTGTCTGAATTGGAGGAGTGTTTGAGCAGAGATGGTGTTGGGGGTGAGACCTGCCACCAGACGGCACACTTTCCCTTAAACAGCTCTGTACTATTAACACAGCAAGGCTAACCTGTGGAACTCACTTCTGCAAGACTTTGAGGCGAATAACCTAGTTTAAACAAAAAGATCAGATGCTTTAACGAATGAAACATCACTGCAGTCACACAGCACAGGACTAACCAAAGCAAATTACCGGGGCCAGTGATCATGATGCTTCAGTGCCTCGGGTGATCACCTGCTGGGGTCAGGAAGAAATTCTCTGCTCCCCAAAACTCTTCATTCGTGGGATAGTATTGTAGAGAGAGGGACTTCTCCCCAAAGGCAGTCAGCACCAGTCCCTGTTAAGGTCCTGGACTAGATGAGTCAGACAGTTGTTACATTCTCCTGTTAATCTCATTTGATGGTGAGCAGCTATGAAGGAAATTGGCCCAGGGAAAATTCTCCCTCTTGGCACTGTCAGTTGCCTCCTCCTAGCCTGAGATGAGGAGGGAGGAATGGCTCATCCAGAAGTGGAGGCTGCTGTGGGGGGCTTGTTTCCTCATGGAGTGACTCGAGCACTCGCTTGGAGTGCATATGTAAACCGCATGGGCGCCTTCCTGCCCATGTGTGCTCTCAGCCCCCCTTCCCGAGGGATGACCGTTCCCGGCTTCTCAGCTGTACCTGCATCGGTATTTGCATTGGCAGCACCCTGATGCTGACAGCCTGTACCTGGAGAAGATTGATGTGGGCGAGCCCGAGCCCCGGACGGTGATCAGCGGCCTGGTGCAGTTCGTGCCGAAGGAGCAGCTGCAGGACAGGATGGTGGTGCTGCTGTGCAACCTGAAGCCCCAGAAGATGAGGGGAGTGGAGTCCCAGGGCATGCTGCTGTGTGCTTCCAGGTGAGGGCGTGCAGGAGGCAGGGATAGCAGGGGTGATGAGGCTGGATTTCAGCTTGTTTCCCATATGGGGCAGGAGGGAAGAATACAGCCTAGTCCCCCATCACCACTCACAACATCCAGGCTGCCTGTTGACCCCTGGCTCTTTGCTCTCCTACCAGGGGGCGGATTAAAACAGGCCCCTTCTTTGAGGTCCTAGCTGGTCACTCCGTCCCCCTCTTACTGTGTTTCTCCGCAGCGTGGGGGAGCCCCGTCAGGTGGAGCCCCTGGACCCGCCCGCAGGCTCCTGCCCAGGGGAGCGTGTCTATGTGGAAGGCTATGAGAGCGGGCAGCCTGACGACGAGCTCAAACCCAAGAAGAGAGTCTTCGAGAAGTTGCAGGTAAGAGGGGGAAGCTTCTTGCCCACGATGGGACTGGCTGCTGCTGGGGACAGGGCCCATCTCTACAGTCAGAGCCCTGTCTGCTCGGGCAGCTGAGCCCTCTAGTCACCCAGGCAGCCTTCACCAGCCCTGTCACGGCTTCAGGCTCTCAAAGTGCTTTACGGCCCCTGCGTGAGATGGGGATGTCGCCCCTCTTTCCAGGTGGGGAGACTGAGGCACACTGCATGAAAGTGACTCACGTGAGGTCACACAGAGGGCAGGGCAGAGCCTAGAACTGGAGTCTCCAGTCCTGTGCTCTATCCCCCCTGCCTGGGGAGTAATGAACACAGCTGGCACAACACTGTCTAATCCTGGCTAGCCAAGCAGCTGCCAGCAATCAGTTAACTGGCAGTGGCGCTGGGCTGATTGTACTCCCTGGGTAGGCCAAGAAGGCAGCTATTGGCAGAGACCTGTTTAGACCCAGTCCATCTCAGTGGGGTCTTGTTACCTAGCAGCTGGCAGGCTGTCGCCACTTAAGGGCAGTGTCCAGTGGTCAGAGAGGGCGAGTGGGAGTCAGGACTCCTGGGTTCTGTTTTCTGCTCTGCCACTTACTTGCTGCATGGCTTTGGGCAAGTCACATTCCTGCTGTGTACCTCAGTTTCCCCAATGTAAAACGAGGAGCGGGATATCTTGTAGGGAGGTTAGGAGGCTACTCGCATTGCTTGGAAAGCACTCGGGGATCATCTGGTGAAAACAGCGATAGAGCAGTGTTACAGCAGGGTCTGCCTGTGCCCCCACTTTGCTTCACCATTGGTGCCTATAGTGAGGGTTAAGGGGCCCCCTTTGCCCTTAATGTGAGTTACATGGCAGCATTCCCTGCTAGACCTTTAGCTGGCAGGAGCAGTGTGCCTGTGCCCAGGGATCTGGGAGGTGGTGAGGGCTTCTAACAAGGATTCCTAGCCCCAAGGCCATGTGCTGCAGGTGTGATTGGGGTGAACAGGCATTGGCTAGCCAGTCTGACACGTCACCCTACCTGCCTCTCCCCAGGCTGACTTCCGGATCTCTGAGGACTTTGTCGCCCAGTGGAAGCAGAAGAATTTCATGACCAGGCTGGGGAATGTCTCGTGTAAAACACTGAAGGGCGGGAACATCAGTTAACAAGTGCCAGCCCGTCCCCCTTGTCCTCTCCTCACCTGTTGCCATCCACTGTTCCCCCAACCTCCACCACGACCGCCGCAGGGCCACGCTCACCCCACTGCAGCATGCCTCTAAGTGAGGGAGATTCAGGCCAAAGCACCTGGGGCTCGAGGCTGAATGTGCGAAATGTGGGAGATGGTACACACCTTGCAACTGAACTTGGGCAGGTTTGGTGGAGAAGCAGCCTGTTTCCCTTCGAGCTGCCGTTGACCTGTTCCCACCCAGCTGATCTCTGGAGAAGGCCAAGCATGACTCAGGGGAACCATGTAGCCCCTGAGCCCCCAGCAGGAGCTAGGGCTGCAACCTGTTGTCTCTTTCCCCTGTGAGTCCTCCTACGTGCAGCTCTCCTGAAGTGTCCGAAGCCGGGGTGAAGTTGTGATTTGTAAAAGCACAGGCTGTCACCTATTTCCCCTGACTTTCTGTGGGTGGATTCCAGCCGCTTTGACGGTTGCACTAGAGCCGACTGGAAGCTGCCGCCGTTGGAAAGCTCGGCTCATTTTAAATGCAAGTATTTCAGGGAAGAATGGTCGTTCAAACCTGTGTAGTTCGTAACAGGGAAGAGGGACTGCATGACATCCTGTGTAAAGAGAGTCACCCTACATCTGCCTCAGCCCCCCATGCGCTCTGTGCGGGGCTTGAACTGCGAAGATGAGGGGGCTGGGCCTGTGGAGGGCACTCACAGCTGCTCTAACAGGCAGCAGGGCTGCTCGGCAAGCCCAGGGACAGGCTTGCGGAGCTCAGCCCATGGAGCTGCAGGTGGGGTCCTCTTCCTTTAGTGTTGAATCTGAAATCATCCGTCATTGTTAAAAACCCCAATAAAGTGTGAAACTGACTGAGGCGTGTGTGATGGGGGATGGGACTGTCTTGCTGGAGCCAACAGCCGGATCTTAGAACGTGCGGGCAGGATTAACTGCGCTGAGCACCCCTGTCAGCCTCACTCCTGAGTGTAGAGCTGGGTGAAGGTGCCAGGCCAGGAAGGTCTGGCGCAGGCAGGGGCCTGCCTCTAGGAGCAGGAGGGGAGTTCTAGCCACTTCTTTCCCTCTGCTGAGCCATAGCCCAGTTACAGCTGCAGCTGAAAGGCAGATGTTGCCAGCTGGGCTGCTGTCTTAGTGCTGTGGACACCTGTCCTGCAGCACTCACTGACTTTCCCCAGGCTCCCCTCACCTGGTACCACCTTTCAGGCCTAGAGCCTGTTACTGAGCCCTGAGTGGATTTGTTTGCCTGTGGAGATGCTAGAGCCTTTATCAGCAGTAGAGGCTCCTCCTTTTGCATGGTGACAGTTGGATCTTAAGGTCTCTTACCCAGTGCAGAGCAGAAGGGGTAGCCACGTGAATGGCTGCAACACCTCCAGGATGAGCATGGATTGGGCAATTTGTCCATCTGTGAACAGGTTTCAGCAGTGAGGGGGTTAACCCCTTGGACATCTGGGAGGGGCAAGGCAGTTGTCTCCTGCCAGCTGGTTGATCCCTGCTTCAGGTGAGGTTAAACATCCCTCTGCTCTATCTCTGGGTTTTACACTGCCACCCTGCAGGGGGGTATCTGGGCTCCTTCCATGTAAAAGCAATAGCTGAGGCCCTAGTGGACTCCAGCGAGGTTCTGGCACTTCTCCCTCGTTAGGGTGAAAAACTAAACTGCTTGTGTGTCTGGCTGGGTGACTCATCTGTTCCAGGCTTGGGGGGGAGTTGTGGAAATAGGGGGTCTCACTGTTGTCACTCCAGCCATCCTGGAGGAGGGAAACCCCCAGCTGTTAGCCAAGAAGCAAAGGAGACAGCCAGTTTCAATCATCATCTTTAACCAAAGACACACAGAGCTTGTAACGGTTACTCTGCATCTTCTCAAGGCAGATGGTTTTTACAATCAAGGAAATCAAAGCATGACCCCACGTTTAAAGAAATAGAAATCAAGGTGCCTGGCTCTAGGGACCAGGGATGAATGTAAAACTCAGGCTTTTGGTCTCATTTAATGCTGCATCCAGTGTCACTCCCTGCTACAGGGCATCTGAAAAGGTTCTCACCTCTCCTCTCTCCCCCGGGCTGTCTGTGTACACACAGGGCCTGGCTCTGAAATGACAGAGGGTGAGGGGAGTGGAATCTCTCGGGGGAGGTTATGGAGCTTGGAGAGGCCCCTATGGCCTGGCTTCAGAGTCCAGATTCTCCTCCCTGGGATCCAGAAGGCTGGCAATGCGGGGGGAAGCCCTTCCTCCTGTCCCAGACAGGTCCTGGCTGGTTGCAGCTCAAGGGTAAGCACACGCAGTGACTGATTCCTCCCCTGCACTTCCTGCCTAGCACCCCGGACTCACAGGGCAGCAGCTTGGGGCTTGTGCTTTCAAACAGACCAAAGAAAAGGGCTGAACGCTCACCTCAGGGGCCACTTGTGGCTAAGAGCAGCTTTGCTGGGCCCTGAGGCAGGGGCACTGCAGGCTGCCTGCCCAATTAACCGCTTGCTTGGCTGCTAGGTGGCTATAAATCCCTTTCCAGCACCTCAGCCAGTAACACTGTAGCTTGGGCTCAGCAGCATGTAATACGAAGCAGTGTGAGCCTGATTTGTTCAGCACCCTCAGGACTGGCAGAGGGATCCTCCTACGCCCTGCTTCTCCCTGCCCCCAAAAAGAACTTCCCAAGGAGCCCTTGCTGGCCTGCCTCCTCCCCCGTTCTCAGAGCCCAGCACCACCAAGGGACTGCCCTGCCAGTAGAGCCCATCAGGCAGGGCCCCCCCATAACACACTAGGGTCCAAGCACTGCCTTCGGGTAGCTCCCTTGCCCAGCTGCATGGGGGGCGGGGAGAGGCTTGTCTGGCAGGGGGCAGTTCCTTGTGGTGCTTACGCACTACCACAGGCCCCAGGGAATGAGAGCGTCTCCCCTGCCAGAGCAGTAGAGGTGGGGAGCCCCCACTCCTGAGCACAGGCGGCCTGGCTCACGCAGTGCTTCCCCTCTGGCACCCTGGCCTTGCCTGCCCACTGTCCTGTAACAGCCCTAGAGAGCGATGGGGCAGCAGGCAGCCTGACGCAGGAGGGGGCTTGGCCTCGGCTACCTGGCTTGTCTGCTGTAACAGCTCTGAGGTCTTTAGCAGCCTGGGCCCCGTTTCCCCTCCACTCGCAGCCAGGACCGATTCAGCACAGACTCACCCCCCTGCACATTGTCACTGAAGTGGTCCTTGAGCCTGGGGCGGGCACCCAGCAAGACCAAGGCCAAGCTGCTGCCAACCTCCATGTGCCTCAGGCCTGGTGCTGGGCCTTTGCAAAGCCAGTCGGGCATATCTAGTAGTACACCGTGCATGTCCTGGAACACGAGAGAAGATCCCATGCAGCAAAGCCGGCAGAGGAACTCCTTGGCCAGCCAGCCATGCGTCAGCAATCAGGTCCATAGCATTCGGGACGTGCCTTCAGCTTCTTTTTAAGAAGTGCTTTGATTTCGTGCTGTCTCAGGTGCACAGAATAGAGCCGATCCTCCATGCCGTGGAAAAACAAGCCCACAGCCAGGCCTTCTCCCCGCCCATGCTGCCCCCCGTCCCGGCCAAGAGGCCGTGCTTCAGGTGGTGCAGCGTGGTCTCATAAAAACACCCCCCCCCACATTCCTCGCAGCGGCTTCTCTGCAGCCTTCCCTCCTGCACAAACAAAACCGGCAAATCCAACAGGTGAAGGGCGAGGCGCCGGACTCCAGGACAGGGCTTAGGTTTTTTTTAAAAAAATGCAAAATAAAGCTGTATTATTGAAGAAAGTGAAACCAACACCAGTTTTTGCATAAATATCATCAAGGCCATCAGAGGCTAAGGCTGTTTGCTTCCTTTTACTCAGTCAGTCGTGCCAGCTCCATGCTCATCCTTTCACCTGCTCAGGTCCCTGAGAGAGATTTGTATTCCTGTAGGTCGGGGCACAAGCACAGCAGCTTCATCCTTCAGGCTGTCTCTTCCCGTTGGTCTGCAGGAAAAGGAGAGCAATTCCCGTTAGATTATCCTGAGCCCGGCACGGGAATAGCTGACCCACTGGGCAGTGTGCGTTACAGGCTCCCCTCTGTCTGAGCCACGGAACGTATGTGCCTGTTACAGAGCTGGGGGCTCTGGCCCATGCTGTTAGCTCTGGAAGCCCCTGGTTCGATCTTGGTGTCAGCCATCGCCTGACACTCACGGCTGGTTTCTAAAGCTGTAGAGCCTGAACTGATACAGCCTGGGCTTGTGCAAACCCCCCAGCCACGGTTTAATGCCCCAAGAGGCAGCGTTACCTCCCAGCACGTCAGCCTGTTTCCGAGCAGCTTTGAGCCAGGTTGTTTCTGGACTGACTGATGTTTAGACAGAGGGATGGGGTCAAACTGCCAGTGCTAGTGGGGATCCTAACAGGGCTACGTTTGTTCCTCGTCTCCCATTAGGAGACAGGCATTAGGAGACAGGTCAGAGTCACAATTCTCCCCACCATCCCTGCCTAGCACTAAGCTGTTCTCTAGAGGGTTCCGTCTTCATCCTCTGTTTTCTAGCCCTGTTCCCGCCGGTAGAGACAGGTAGAGACAGGGTGAGTGCAGGGCAGCGGAAGAGTTATGCCAGAGGAGAGCTGCAGTGGGGGGGGCGGGGCTGGTCAGGATTGGGGTGCATTGGCAGAGCTGCAAGTGGGGGGGCTGCAGGTCAGGAGTGGGCTGCACTGGCAGGGCTGCAGTAGGGGGGGGTTGGCAGGGCTGCAGGTCAGGAGTGGGCTGCACTGGCAGAGATGAGAAGCTGCCTGGCACCTACAGTACCCTGTTACACCCTGCGTTTTCTATCGGGAACTCCCCCCCCCCCCCAATCCCTCTGTACCTTATGCAGGGGGAGTCTCTGGGCCTGCCAGGTGCCCGGCTCTGCTGCTGTTGGCTCGGGGGGCCGCGTTCACAGACAGTTCGCTCTTAGTCCTGTTCTCTTCTGCCAAGGGAGCCTTTGCTTTACTGCCTGGTAGGGAACAGTTCAGCACTTCCTCCCCCTGCGGCTTTGGGCTCACAGGTGACTGAGGCTGCCCCATGCCAAGCGAAGGCTTCCTGGCTATGGGAGGTGGGATCTTGCTGGACTTCCTCTGTGCTTGTGGCTTGCCAGGGGGCACCTGGCCTTGCTGGGTCATTGCTGGGACTGTGGAGCGCTGCCCGGCAAAATTCATCAGCTCAGCTACCAAGTTCCTCTTCAGGTCGGCCTGGGCCTCCGGGGAAGATGGGGTCTCTATGACCAGCTTCTTGGAGCTCTTGGCGAAGATGAAGCTGGCAGTGGAGGCAGGTGATTTGTGGATGGGGGACACCTGGCCGTCCTTGGCATCCGAGCTAGAGGCTGCGTGGCCTGGGAGAGTCAGCTTGTTGCCGTTGGTCCGGTCCGCCAGTCTGGAGGTCGGGGCGTCTCTGGAGGACAAGGTGGAAGTCTTCAGCCGTACGGCATTTTGCAGCTGGTTCAAAGGCACGGTGTCTTTGGAAGAAGGGGACTGCCGCAGGGACAGGGACTTGCGGATGGGTTTCTGGGGGACAGGCTGAGGCTGCTTCCCTACGCCAGCGGCGCCCTGTCCGTTCTGGCCAGGCGCCTGCTTGCCCGGGCCGGCCGGCGCATGCCCATCCACGTTGACCGAGCGCAGGCGCACCATCTGCAGCAGGGAGGGAGTGACGATGGGGAGGTTAGCGTCCTCCTTTGGCGTGGGGTTGCTCTTACTGCGAGAGACAGGCTCCTTCTTAGGATCCAGCCGCGAGCCATTCGTGGTCTTCTTAAGGCTTGCTTGAGGCTGGAGAGCTGTGGGCGGGGCTGGAGCCGCGGGATTGGCCTGGCTAGGCTGCAAGCCAGGCGTTGCCCCGGCTGATGGGGGCATGGCGGGGGGCACGGGCAACTCCGCGGCGGGAGCTGGCAGTGTTGACCCAGCCAAGGGGCGCTGTTGCTGCTGAGTCCTTGAGGAGACTCTGGCGGAGAATGCGAGCGAGGCTGCCCCTGGACCATCCCCGCTGGCCAGCTGCTCTGAGCCCGCGGGCTCTGGCTGGGCTGCGACGGAGGAAGACACTGCGGTTCCGGTGACTGGGAGCGGCTCCGGCAGGGTGGAGAAGCCGGCCTCGTCTGGAGGAGGGAAGTCCGCCATGGACAGATCCTGTTCGTCCAGCGCTGGGGGGGGAGGTGGGGGCCACGAAGGGTCCTGAGGCGCCTCCCGGGTAGTCTCTGAGTGGGGGGCCTCTGGACTTGTCTCAGCCTTTTTCACTGGTGGTGGAGGAGGATGGTAGGGAGGTGGAGGAGATGGAGGGGGTGACCTGCTGCTGGGCTTCGGAAGCGCCGAGGGCTTCTGGCTGGCCGTGCTTGGGGCAGGGGAGGAGACAGTGGGGCTGGCAGAAGGCGCTGCCTGCCGAGGCTTGGTGGGCGGGGGGGAGATAGGGGCCGAGACCTTGGGGTGAGGAGGAATAATAAACCTGTCCATTCTACTCTGCCAGGAAAGGGCCGGGCCAGCTGGGGGTGCCACGGTCTCTGCAGGGGCTGGGTCGGAGGTGGAGGAGGATAAGGATGTCAGTGAGGAGGAGATGGACAGCGCAGGAGACTGCAGCGAGCAGACCCTCTCCGGTTTCTTTGGCTGGGGCCTCCTCTTTCCTGGAGACGAGGCGTGAGGGCCAAGCCCTTTGGTGGGGAGGGTGGGGGTGCCGCTCTGACTTGAGTAGCCACTGGAGGGCGACATGGTGCGCTTGAATCCCTCGGGGGAGCTCTGCCTGGGGGTGGCCGGCTGCTCCCTGAGAATGACGGCCACCCCCTCCACCTCCCTCCGGAGCTTCAACCCCGGCACCGGGCTGCACCGGGACACGTCGGGGGAGCTGGCGTCGGCCGAGTAGGCCAGGCTGTCGGAGCGGATGCTGCTGGTCTCACTCAGCGAGCAGGGGGAGAAGACCTCGTCCTCGCCCAGGGGGCTCTGGCTCTCCAGGCGCGGTGTCCACGGCTCACGCTGGTGTCTGGGATCTGGCTTAGGGGGCAGGCCCAGCACCTTCTGCCCCCCCTCGCCCGCTGCCTGCTGGTGCTGCTGAGCCTTTTGGTGTAGGGAGTGGGTCCTCCTGGGGGGCGCCGGCGGCTTCTTCATCTTCCTGAGGGATACGCTGCGTGGGGAAGAGCGGTCGCTCCTCACGCTCACGGTGTCCGAGCCGTCCGCCATGCTGCTGGTGCTGTACGCAGGGGAGGCCCTGCCGCTGCTGCCCCCCAGCCCCACCGCCAGCAGGCCGTGGGCCGTGTAGACAGGCCTGGCCTTGGTGCAGCTGGCGGCACTGTAGACACTGAGCTGGTCCGTGTCGGACCGACCTGCCGTATCCGCCTCGCTGGGTGGCCCGGCCTCCCCCTTCCTGCTGTCGGAGCCGCCCTGGGAGGAGATGGTGGAGCTGTCGGACACGATGGTCTCTGTGGACTGGGAGTGGCTCCAGTTGTCGCTGGAGGAGGAGTGCTCCCGGCTGCGGGCGCTGGGCTCCGAGAAGCGGCCGAGGGAGCGGACTGAGGCCGGGCTGGAGGAAACCAGGCTGCAGCGGCTCAGCGTCCGCACGCTGCTCCTGCTCAGCGCGATGACGTCCACCATGGGGGGCAGGACGGCGTTGGGAATGATCTTGGACATGTAGGTGGCCTGGGGGGAAATGGACATAACAGGGCCCAGCAGCTCCGGGGGAGGGCTGGTGTTGGTGGTCATGCCTGGCACAGCCAGTGACTTCGGCCTCAGCAAGGGAGACAGCTTGGCTGCCGTCCTCCTCCCCAGCAGCGTGTCGTCGTAGTAGACACGGTTGATGTGCCTCTGGATGGCTGCGTCTGACTCTGCCTCCTCCAGGGCTTGCAGGGATACACGGGCGCCGCCCTTGGGGGCCGGCGGGGGCTGCAGGTTTCCATTGATGGTGGGGATGTGGATCGTGCCGCCGTCTGCCTCGCCGCCATTCACCATGGGCGGGGATGCCGGGCTGTGGGGGCTCCCAGCCTGCCTGGGGCCATCTCGGGGGGAAACGCTGCCAGGGCGTTTCCTCAGCTCGTGACTGTTTCTCAGACCTGAGGGTGGATAGGAGCAAAATCCGGTATCATTATAACCCGATCCCGGCGGGCAGGCAGCCCTCGCTGATTGCATACAGGGGTTACTATGGGCTGGCAGGGCTCACTTAATCAACGCTGGCCATGGCCAGGGCCTCAGTGCAGCTCAGTCCTGCCTGTTCTCTCCCTGTGACACCCAGTAGTTCAGACTCCTGAGGGCTGTAATACCATGGTCTGAGTCTGGTTGTCAGGGTGTGAAGTGGCTGGATGGGGTGATGGCCTCTGCTACACAGGAGGTCAGACCAGGGGCTGTGGTGGTCCCTTTTCCCTTACGCTCTGACTCCTCCCCGCTGCCCCTTGGACACTCCACTGCTAACGGGGTGGCACAGGGACCTCCAGGAACAAGCCAGCTCCTAGCGCCCAAGTCTGAGCAGGGAGAGAAATCTGGCTCACTCATGCACACGGAGCAGCCGCTGTCCCTGAGCTGTCCCTCCAGCAAGGCCCCATCCGCCCTCCTTACCCAGCTCCTTCTGGACATGCTGGGGGATGCCCAGCACCGTCGTCCTCCTCTCCTTCCTCCTCTTCCCTGCCTTCTCCGAGGATTTGGGGAAGGAGTCGTGAGGCCGGAAGGTGGAACCTGAAATGCAGTTAAGATGAAATAAAGTCCCAGGCTGGCAAGTGGGGACCAGCCGCTGGGACGTCGCCAGCCCGGGGTATGCGCCTCTGTAGGAACACGGGCCCAAATCAGACCTAAGTAAACAATGGTTTTAAATTGAGGTTGGATTTTACCATGAGTGAGAGGCCCCAGGTCTGTGACCAAAAAGACCGAGACCATGAGAAAGGGGAACTGTTTGTGGTAAACGTGTAGCGACCCTGGAAATACCAGTTATCTTATTTAAGGGTTGGGCCAAGCACTAGAAATGAAGCAAACATGGGTAATTGGGCACCAGGTGCAGTGAGTAATTGGTAGAAAACGCTTAGTCCGGTAGCTCGGGGGAAACACGGCAAAGTGAGATAAGGAAACCTTGGAGAAAGCAGAGTGCAGCTCTCAGCGGCTACAGCTGAGTGTAGTGAAGGTCCAATGACCAGCAATGCCGTGGCTCGTTTGTTACAGAGAACAAAATGTCCCGTGTTCTAGGGCTGCTTGTCAGAGCTTTTCCTTACCCCTCTGGAGCCATGCCATGATGGGAAGGCGTCTCCCAGCTCTGAACCGGCTTTTGGCCAATGCTTACAACTGGACTGTAGCGGGGTATGGAATATAAGGCCGTATATGCTTATATTGATACTTTGGATGTAATCAACACCAAGTAGCCGTTGGGGCTAACAAAGGAATGCCTGCGTGGAAACCGAGTCCTGGTAAACCTTGACAAAGCTACCAGGGAAATGATCTCCCACTGTTCCGCTGTCACTCTGCCAGGAGTTCTCCCTGCCACTGCCCTGGAGAACAATCCAGCCCCAGTGCGCGGGAGCCAGGCTCAGGACGACCAGCGGAGCCCTGACAGCTGTGTGAGCGTACACTGAACATCTGCACAATCTAGTGTGAGCGGCTGCTGCCCTGGGCAGAGCTTGGACGAGTTCTACCCCTCCCCGCCAGCGGTCCTGCCCTAAGGGAGATTAGAGAGGCTATCAAAATGAAAAACTCCATAATATTGGGGGATTTCAATTATCCCCATATTGACTGGGAACATGTCACCACAGGACAAAATGCAGAGCGGGCGCCAAAAAAAACAACAAAACCCCGAGCGCTGCCGGCGGGCGCCCTGGGATAGAGAATAAGACTGAGAATATATTATTCCCCTTATATAAATCGATGGTACGCCCACATCTTGAATACTGCGTACAGATGTGGTCTCCTCATCTCAAAAAAGATATATTGGCACTAGGGATTCAGAGAAGAGCAACTAAAATGATTAGGGGTTTGGAAAGGGTCTCATATGAGGAGAGATTAAAGAGGCTAGGACTTTCCATCTTGGAAAAGAGGAGACTAAGGGGGGATATGATAGAGGTATATAAAATTATGAGTGATGTGGAGAAAGTGAATAAGGAAAAGTTATTTACTTATTCCCATAGTACAAGAACTAGGGGTCACCAAGTGAAATTAATAGGCAGCAGGTTTAAAACAAATAAAAGGAAGTTCTTCTTCACACAGCGCACAGTCAACTTGTGGAACTCCTTGCCTGAGGAGGTTGTGAAGGCTAGGACTATAACAGCATTTAAAAGAGAACTGGATAAATTCATGGAGGTTAAGTCCATTAATGGCTATTAGCCAGGATGGGTAAGGAATGGTGTCCCTAGCCTCTGTTTGTCAGAGGGTGGGGATGGATGACAGGAGAGAGATAACTTGATCATTACCTATTAGATTCACTCCCTCTGGGGCACCTGGCATTGGCCACTGGCGGTAGACAGGATACTGGGCTAGATGGACCTTTGGTCTGACCCAGTACGGCCGTTCTTATGTTCTTAACCCCGGAACAGTCCCTCCCCCCCATCTCAGCTGCAAGCTCTGGCCCAAAGGACAGGCTTCATGTCCCTTGTGGAATCACCCAGCAGTCCTCAGGCCACCCAAACCCCAGCTCACGCGGCTCGGCTGGATTCTCACGCCATCCAGATGACTCACCCTCCCCAAAACTCTCATCCCACCCGCAGCTGGTACCTTTCCTCTGGATCATCTCCGAGCGGATGGAGAGGGCGTCCTCGGAGGCATTCTCTGTCGTGCACGACTGGGTCCTGCTTCGGAAGGAAATCTCATCGTCCTCCGCAGAGGTGTGGGAAGACTGCGTGGGGAGGAGAACGGGTTCAAATAAGTCCCGAGCCCTACAGGAACAGATGCCTCCCTCCTTCTGCAAGCCGCTCCCCAGCGTCAGAGTCCCCCAACAGGGTCCCTTCTCAGCCAGAAAGCGACTCAGCAGCTCCGCACTTTGAAGACACAAAACTTCTCGGAGGCCCAGTGTTCTGAGTCAGCCCCATCTGCATGCAGGCAGAACCCCCTCAACTAGGAAACAGGGCCAGAGAGTGCAGGCGGGAAAGCCCCCTGTCCTAAGGTGTGTTCAGCCAGCCCCTGGGCCCCCTTGACAGAGGAGACCCAGCCAGAGGGAATGAATGCCCAGCAGTGACCTGACCTGGCACCAGATGGCGCTGCCTACTTCACGTACCCGTGAAAATGAGCCCTTCGCAGCGAGTGGCCAGCTGCAGTTGTCTGACTGGGGATGCACTGATTGCAGCTGAATTTAACCTGGCTCCCAAGCGAGTGCAGCCAAACCGGCGTAACCCTGGTGTGAACCAGAATGAGAGTTCCACGCAGCCCTCGGCACCGCTGCATGTGTCTACACACGCCCTGAGCTTCCAGGATTTCATCTCCCCAAGGGAGGGGAGTGCCGCTCGAACATGCCCGATGGGAATGAGGGAGCGGCCTGTAGATGATTAGGAAGGGCACTGGGAGGGATGCAAACAATCGCACAGCGGTGGGGGTGCGATTTGCTGCAGCGGGACCCCAGAGCCCCCTCCCTGGGTGAAACACAAAATCCCAGCTGGCAAATGGGCAGCTGCGTTTGCCAGCAAAAACCCTGCAGTTTATTTCTGCTGCCTCTCTCTGAAAACCACCACACTGTCCATGTTCCCCACCTCTCCTCTGTGCCTCCTCCCTCTACACACTCACAGGCATTAAGGCTGCTAGCGCGCAGCCCGGCGCTGCACTGCTCCTTTGCTAGAGCTTTGGCCAGTCTAATTGTCAACTTCGCCAGCTCTGGGGCTCCCCCATATTCCCTCGAGAGACCGTTTCAAAGCCCATCAGACCCTATCAGTGGGGAATACGTCCTGACATCCAACCTACATTTTCCTTGCTTGATATTATGGCAACCGAATCAATGGTCTGCAGCTGGGGTGTCTGCAGCGAACATGAATAGTCTTGTGGTTCAAGCACTGGACTGGGAGTCACGAGATCTGGGCTCCATCCCCAGTGACTCGTTGCGTGGCCTTGGCCAAGTCACTTAGCTGCTTTCTGCCTCAGTTTCCTCATTTTGCAAAGCAGAGATGATAATCCCGGTCTCACAAGGCATAGTGAGCACTACGCTGCTGAAGACAAAGCCTTAGAGTGTATCCTCCGCTTCGCCTCAGCCCAGCTGGATACATTTAGATGAACCACGCCAGCCTATGAATCATGGTTGCTGCTCTTCTCTGAATTCCCTCTAACATTTGATACTGAGGAGTTCAGAACCTGCCCCACAGGCCTCTAGATGAGGTACTGTGTAGGACAGAGGTCTCGGGTTTGCCTTCCCCAGTGGCTCTGTCTGCCCTACTGAGTTACAGAGGCAAAAAACCAGACAGTTGGCTGTTTGAGCAAATACACCCAGTGAGGCTCTAGGGGAGAGAAGGGCGTGGGCGGAGGAGGGGCAGAGGCCCAGAGACTGGCCGAAACCAAGCTTTGGCTAAAGGGGTGGGCATTTCTTGGCTGTTAGAGACTGGGGAGGCTCTGTGGACATGAGCCGAGTGGGTCACAGTTGGGCAGGCCCTCCCCTGCCAAGATAAACCTAAGGGAATAACTGCAGTGAAGGGAATAGCACGCGCCAGGACACCAGCTCCATGCGGATGCTTGTTTGCAGGGCCTGCCTTTCCCCAGCACCATCAGCAGCGCCGGGCTCCGTTCTCCCTGATCCGTTGCAGAACCACCTAAGAACCACATGGCCCTGACTCAGCCCTATCAGCTCATATGTCCTGCTGCTTCTTAGCGTCACAGCATCTGATTGCATCTCTCAGCTCCTCGTGTTCCCCCAGGGTTTCCCTTCCCCGGCCATCGCCCCTGATAAGCTGCTTGCCAGGATGGCTCCTTCACTGCCCGGCTCCTTTAGATCCAGCGTGAGCGGGAAGGTCTCGGGGATGCCCATGATGGGGGTGGGGGAGCAGCCAGGAACATTCACCGCCCAGCGCTGTACCTGCCCCACTGCAGGGGCAATGACTGCCACGTGCGTCAGCAGAGTGCGCTGCATGCCAACCAGCACCCTAGCCAGAGAGCCACGGGCAGGGGCGGGGGGTGGGGGGGTGAGGGCAGTCACCCACCTGGACGCTGTTGCTGTCTCCGTGGTCCCAGCCGCTTCTGGTCTGTTTTTGTTTTTCTGGAAGAGGAAAGATGGAAAAAAATCCCCAAGGAAAATGTAAGAGAGGAGGAGTGTGGGCTGGCAGAACCGCTGTGCTCGGAGGCCATGGTCCGGGGGCGCAGGAACGGAGCTGGGGGACAGCAGGTGATGCTGGCCCTGTGTCCCCTGCAGATCAATACGCCCCCTCCCCGCCACGCCCCCCGCCGCAACCACTCCGCCTTCTCTGCCAGCCCCACAGTGACTGGACCTCTGGTCAGACACAAACAGCCCAGCCACAGCCCCCTGCCTGTCCGACTGACGAGCAGGGGCAGCGTGGGTGGGTGCAGGCTGGTGGAACATACATACTGGGCCTGTGTGAGAGAGTGAGATTCGGGGGGGGGGGGAGGTGTCAGATTTATGTGACCCCCTCCTGCTTTGGCTTTTCCTCCCCTTCAGTGTGTCGGCTACACCAGTGCTGCCTCCTCGGACGCTTGCCTCGCAGCAAGGCACGTGCCCCGTTTGTATCCCCAGGGAGCACCAGGCCTGCCCCACCCCCTGGGAGACCCTCTCCCCTGGATGCATGCTCAGGGGGAAGCAGGAGCAGAGCAGAGTCCCTGGAGTGGACAAGCAGCCCCGTGGGACGGGGCGTACCTTGGTGCTGCAGAGATTTGAGTCCTGCCTGAGCCTGGTTGTGCAGCTCTTCCAGGTGCGGTGGGCGGCTGCTGGGGAAGAAGACATTGTCGGGCCGCTCCTCTCCCGCCTTGTACCGGACATTCAGCCTCTTGTTGTTCTCAGCCTTGGCAGAGCCTGGGAAGGCAAAAGGAATCAGCCTAGCACCCCCACATCCCAGCCCCTGCCGTGGGGGCTCCTGGCGCCCTCCAGTGGGACGGGGAGGAGACAGCAAGAGGCAGCTCCAGGCCTAGGCTCCCTCCCTCCCCCCCCCCACGCCAGTGCTGAGCAGCCCTCACACTCCCAGCTTCCCGGCCAGCGCCGCGAGGGACAAATATTTGCTCCTATCCTCGCTCCCGGTTGACTGACTGACTCAGCGAGATGGAAGCAGAGCAGTGCAGCCACCTGGCCTGCAGGAATCCTGGTGCCCCGGTGGGTGGGGGAGGGGGCACCGGGCCCAGCTGGGGTATGGAGGGGGACTGACGCGTTATCCTTTGGGCTGCATGACGCTCAGGAAGGGTGAAGGGCAGCTCTGGGCGTCTGGCTTCCAGCCCCGCTAAAGGCCGTGGGAAATTCCCCTTGGTTGTGTGCCTCCCATCAACAGCTTGCACAGAGAGCAGGTGTTTGGGGGGGTGGGAGGGGAGAGTGCATCACAGAAAGTGGGGGGGAGCCTGAACAGAAGCAGGTGTGCAAATGGGGGGGCACCGGGGGACTTCTGGGGAAGCAGCACGCGTGAGTTCCCTGGACTCACTGGCGGCCTAGGCTCTCTCGCTCCCACCTGGTCCTGCTCACACATCCCCCCGGCCACACCAGTGGGATGCCAACGACTCCTGCTTCACCCCCAGGGCTCTACCCAGTGCCCGTCGTGCCATGCGAGCCCCTCACAGCCCGGCTGCAGGTAGGGAGGGGCCATCCCATCCCGTACAGACAGGAGCTGAGGCCCAGGGTGGATTCAGTGCATTATACAGCAACTTCTGGCAGAGCCAGGAACTGACTCCAGCTCTCTCAAGTGCCTGCTCGGTGCCCTGGTCACTGGACTGTCCTTCCAAAGCATTAAGAGGACCTCCATCGCCCTTGGGGGGCCGGGCCGGGGTTAACTGGCTCTCCCTGACGAAGCTAGGGGCAAAGCTAGACAGCTGAGGGCCTGGCCCTGCCCAGCTCAGTGCTCAGGGCAGGTCTACACTTAAAAAGCTGCCGCTGCGCCGCTGTTGCATGTTAGTGAAGACACTACTATGGCGCGGTAGCTATGCCGACGGGAGAGGCGGTAGCTATGCCGACGGCGGTAGCTATGCCGACGGGAGAGGCGGTAGCTATGCCGATGGCGGTAGCTATGCCGCCGGGAGAGGCGGTAGCTATGCCGACGGCGGTAGCTATGCCGCCGGGAGAGGCGGTAGCTATGCCGCTGGCGGTAGCTATGCCGCCGGGAGAGGCGGTAGCTATGCCAATGGCGGTAGCTATGCCAACGGGAGAGGTGGTAGCTATGCCGATGGCGGTAGCTATGCCGCCGAGAGAGGCGGTAGCTATGCCGACGGCAGTAGCTATGCCGCCGGGAGAGGCCCTCCCATCGCCCTTGCACTGCCCACACCGGGGGTTAGGTCAGTGTAAGTGCGGTGCTTCGAGGGGTGGATTTTTCACATCCCTGAGCGACCTAGTTATACCGATGTACGTTTATAGTGTAGACCTGGCCGCAGTCTCTGCTCTAGGAACCCTCCCCTTGGCGTCCCCTCTGCTGGAGTCTGTATCCCCACGGCCTGGCATTTCTGACTCTGGGATGCTAGCAGGAATCAACAAGCCAGCTAGGCGAGTCCAGGGCTTTTGCATTTCCTGTCTCCATTGCAGCAGAACCCTTCACAGTCAGCTCCTCTTACAGCCCTGCGCTGGCAGAGGTGACCTAATACCTTCCCCACCAGCCCACGGGAGGCTGCAGGTCTGACTCTGCTCTTTTGGAAGTGGATCCTGTGCCTTTAAAATGAATGCTCTGAATAAGTGAAAGCTCCCCAGGGTGTATCACATGACTGATACCAGAAATATCTGTGCACCTTGCACACAAACCAAATGAGCCAGCAGTTCAGGGCAGCTTAAAGGGACAGGCCACACCAGCCCAGGGGAGAGCCCCAAAGCCTCCAACTTCACCGCAGGGACTAAGGAGCCAATCCTAACCCAGTGGGAGCAGAGGATGCCCAGTGCCTTGCAGGATGGGACCAGGGGGCTGTTTGGCATAATCTCGGAGCGAGAGGGTAATTGCCGGATGATTTACTGCTGCCCTAGTGATCAAAATACCTTGAGAAACAGTCAGGCCCTTAAATACACCCCTAATAATAGTATTGACATGCTATTTATAGCGCAACTTCGAGCCAATAAATGACTAATACGTTGTCCTTATTATACAGCCCCTTTCATCGGAGGATCTCAAAGCACATTACAAACACTAATTAAGCATCATAATTGCCTCTCTTCCCCATGAAGTTGCTATATATTGTAATAAACTAGCTTTTGGGGGCATCATTGTCTTCCACGAGGTGGAATCAGAACAGCTCAACTGAGTCATAGCCCCTATGTGGATAATAACTAAAAGAGAATCTCCTTACATTCAAGTGGCAGGGGCCTGTGGATTTGAAATGAAACAGGAGGACCAATTTTCTATCCCCACGGTCTCTGGGAAGTTCTGAGCAGCTGCAAGGTTTAGCACAGGATTCAAAGTGGTCACTAACTGGCTACAGTGGGATTTATTCCCAGATAATTATCCCCATTTCACAGATGGGGCAACTGAGGCACAAATCACTTGCCCAGAGTCACACAGTGAGTCAGTGGAAGAGCCAGGAACAGAGCCTAGGGGCTTTGAGTCCCAACCCCCTGCTCCAGTCACTGGGCATTACTTGCTTCGCCTGGGCTACACAGATTTTGTACCAGTAGAACTGTCGGGTAGGGGTGTGATTTTCTATCAGTAGTTATACCAGTGCAAGCCCCAGTGTGGAGGCACATGGTAAAAGCACCTTTATACCAGTAGATCTGCATCCACCCTAGAGGGTTGGTCTTGCTGTAACTATTCCACTATGGCTACGGCAGTACGACTTGCGTGCATAGACAAGGCTTTATTTATCCACACCAGAAATTTGCATTCATTTCTTCTGCCCACAGACCAGCAGGAAGGAGGAAGCACTGGCTTCAGAGTATTCTCCCTGGGCTTCTCACAGCCAGCTGAGATGAAGGAGGGAAAGGGTTGATGATCAGGACAATAACTGGGACCTACCAAACTCTGTGGTTGGAGATCAGATCCCACCCCAGCCACACACCTTCCGATCTGGCTCTCTCCTTCCCATTCCCCGAGGCCTTCCTCCCACATTCCCCTTTCTGTCCACGATCTCACACTTTCCACCTCTTCTCTCCAGGCAGGTAGCACTTATACCTTCGAACCATACTTCACCCTCAGACCCATCAGAGGGAGGGGAGGATTATTATCCCAAGCCACAGAGAGGTGAAGGGACTTGTCCCAATGTCATCCTCAGAGCAAAACTCCCTTTTTGGAAGAGATGCTCTGGTCGAACACAGGTTACAGGGCCCAACACAGGGGAACCTGGGGGAAGTTCTCTGGCCTGTGCTCCGCAGGGGGTCAGACAACATGATCTCATGGTCCCTTCTGGCCTTGGAATCAATTCATCTCTGAATGAGGTGTCCCAGCCAATCAGTGGCAGAGCTGGAAAAAGAACCCAGGAGTCCAGGCTGGTTCTTAGCCCAGGCTATTGCCCTACTTCACCCCACTAGTTACCAGTGCACTGAAGCCTTCTACATGCCGACCCCAGGCTGCCCTGGAACACCTCACCCCCACCTGCCTTTTCTCAGCTTAGCAACGAATCGATACAGTGGAGACAGGTTTCCCAAGCGCTGCCCACGCTGGGGAGGTTTCATCCTCACTTGTCTGAGAAGGACAAAGCTGGGGGTGCAGGCCCTGGGCCCATCCGTCTACCAGCATCTTTGTCCAGGGAAAGCGAGTTTGTACATTGGACGCAGGTTTGCCCCCAGCAAAAGAGATAAGTGGCAGGGGAGGGGGTGGGAGTCTGAAGCGAAACAAGTAAATAAAGCAGAAGATTCTCCTCCCACCTCAGCATTTACACCCCTTACAGCACTCCAACCAGGCGTCTCAAAGCCCCTCAAACACAGGAATTAACTGATCCCCACAATCCCCCTGTGAGGCAGGGAAGTATTTACCCAGTTTTTTAAAATGGGGAAACTGAGGCACGGAGGGAGGCGGCGACTGGCACCCGGTCGCCCAGCCAGTCGAGCCGGGAGCAGAACCCAGATCTCCTAACTTCCAGTCCCCTCCTTTATCTATTAGGCCACACTTCCTACCCCATTCCAGTGAAATCATCCCCTTCCCTGTGGTAGTGCGCTAGATTCTCATCTCAAACCAGCCTCCATGCACACAGCTGCTCAGTGGACTGGGGCATCAGCAGCTGGCTTTCACTAGCTGCCCCAGGCTCCAGGATCTAAGTAACCTGCCCTGGATGAGTTCTGTGGGGGGTCACGCTTCCCACTGTCTACCCTGGGAGATAGGCGGGTGCTGAGTCCGCTCGGCAGGCTCTCCCGCTTCAGCCTACGTTTCCTGCCCATTATGGCTCATCTCATTCTAGCTGCCCTGCAGCAGTGGAGAGAAAAACAACTTTGTGCTGAAGAAAGGACGGGAGAGGATGAGTAGCTGACAGAGGCCGTGGAATCACCACAGAGGCACCGACCGTCCCCCTGCACACACTTCCCAGTGTCTTCTTCACCAATCGCCCAGTCAGCAGGCCACACACACACACACACACACACAGGGCCT
Source organism: Platysternon megacephalum (assembly GCA_003942145.1). Classification (NCBI taxonomy): domain Eukaryota; kingdom Metazoa; phylum Chordata; order Testudines; family Platysternidae; genus Platysternon; species Platysternon megacephalum. The sequence continues at coordinate 7,081,402 of QXTE01000016.1, read as the reverse complement.
CTAGCCCGAATAGCTAGAGAACCACCCCTCCTCCACAGCATCTCTGCCACTGCTGCACACACCCCATGTATGCACTCTGATTAAAAGCCAGGCAGATGAAATACCGACTGCTGCAGCAGCTCCAGATCTGCACAATGGGGAAAGGACACAGGACAATAGACAGGATTCCACCCTGCTAAGCCGCACAGAAAAAGAGATTCTCTCCCAGCCAGGCAGCATCTGCAGCCAGCCAGCCGCAGGGTCGGACATGGGCAGAAACAGCAGGGCCAAAGCAGCCAGGATAAGTTGGGACAGAGACTACAAAGCACACGCAACCCAGTTTATGGGACCCAGGAGCTCTCTCCCACACCCCACCAGGGCCAATGCCTTCATCCAGGACCCCGGTCCACCCCCATAGGACTGGGCATACCCCAACCAAGCCCTTTACTGCTGTGATTTCAACACGATCGCTCCCCCAGCCCGGGCACGCTCTGCGAGTCATCTTCAGGCAGGAAGCAGCTCGCTGGTTTATTCCGTTAACTTCCTAACAAGAGCAGCCGCTGCTGGGGTGACCTTTCCCTGCCCGACCCAGAGAGGCAGCCAGCTAGAATGGGATCCTTCTAGCACCACACCGGGGAGCCAGCCCAGCCCCACAACACAAGGGGGGCAGGGAGGCTTCATGCTTGGAGGTCACCAGTGGCCAGGGATGCAGAAGGACAAGGGATCGTCCCACCGAGGCTGCACTCACCTTTCTTCTTAAACAGAGTCAGGAGGGAGGGGAGGTTTCTGCCGAGGAAAACCACCATCCCGGCGGCTGGCAGGCTCTGGCGCCAAGAGACCCTCCGGCGATGGGGCTACGCAGCCAAGAACTCCTGCCACACCGGGGTCCCAGCTGAGGCTGCTGCCTTTATCCAGCTGCCCCCCAGCATTCAGCATCCCCGGCGCTTTCTGCTGCCTCTCTCCTTCACGCTCATCTGTGCCTCGGGATCCGGCAGGAAGATGCACAAAACCAGGCGCACAGAGACGCTGCTGGTGCAGCAGCCTCCATACAGAGCGCGGGGCTGGAGAAGTGTGAACTCAAGGACAGGGAGAGGAGCGGGGCGCAGTGGGGGGAGGGATCTCATCTCCCTGGGTCTCTGCATCTCCTTGGAGGCCAGCAGGGGAGTGAATACCAGCCCCCAGCTGTTCCAACTGCACAGTTCATTCATTGAAAAAGAAAAGCAGCCCCTCCCCTGCACCCCCTCCAGGCCCAGTGTCTGTCCCCGAGCACAGATGCTGCATCCAGAGCGGGAAGAGTTCAGCAAACGCTTCCCACCCGCCCGGCTTCCAGGAAACTAAATCCAGAGCAGCTGCCTGGAGCAATACAGCCCAGCAGGAACAAGCCTGTATGGGCCACAGGGCAAAGGCAAGAGGGAGCCATGGGGGCTGATCCCAGCTCCCACCTAGAGGGGCCTGGGAAATCCTGGGGAGCCGTCGGCCTGTGCCCATGGAAATTCCAGTGAGCCCTTTCGCTGGGCCCTGCGTGAGGGAGCAGACCTGTTGCTCTCTTCCAAACCCGAGTCGGCAGCTGTCAGGAGCTAGCAGAGTTTCAGCTGGAACTTCCGCTCTGGCGTCCGGGGTAGCAGGGGCTTTTCCTGGACTAAGGGCGAGCCTTTGGGACAGACCCGGCGATGAGGAGTAACTATCCCCAGGCTTGGACGGACAGACGCACACACACACACGAGGTCGGCAGGGGGGATGGACTAGGCAGTTTCACCCTGGTTGGTACGATCATCCTCTCCCCCCAGCTCTCTGATACCACTGAGGGAGGGGGACAATACAGAAAAGCGACCCCAAAGCAGATCTAACCGACTAGCTCAGGAGGGATGAGAGTGGTCCAGGCAGCTCCCTCCCCATGTGCCGAGTCAGCAGAGCAGCCTCCCTTTGGATACTGGACCGACTTCTCTTTGACTGGGGAGAGGGGTGCGCAGGAGACCTCATCACCCAGCTGAGCAGGACGTCCCTCCACCCCCACTCCTGCATATGGAGACATTCACCCGGGGCCTGTCCCACCCAAGTGACCGGCATGACCCATGAACGCACTGGCCTGGGAGTCTGGAAGGCTCTGGGGGAGAGGGAGCTGGGGAATTAGCAGCAACCAGCTGGCAGCCCCACGGTCTGATAACCATCCCCCCGCCAAACCCCTGTGGGTCGCAGACCCCGTGGGTACTACAGAAACACCTATGCAGGGGGGAGCCTGTTTAGTGACTAGACTCCTGGATTCTATTCCTGGCTCTGCCACTGACTCCCTGGGACCCTGGGTGAGCCACAGCCCCATGTTGTGCCTCAGTTTCCCCATTTGGAAATTGATGCTGACCTGTCTCCTCTCAGCACTAATGAAGGCTTGCAAAGTGGTAGGGAAGTGCGAAGGGTCACTAACACAGACACACGTGGAGCTAAGGCCAGGGCTACACTAGAAAGCTTTGCTGGCAGGGTTATACTGGTAAGTGCTTCTGCTGGTATAGCTTATACTGGTTCCCTGAGCGACATAATCTGTATCCACCAAAGCACTTTTGTGCCAGTATAACTGCGCCTACACTGGGATCTTGGACAGTTTAGAAATGCCATACAAAAACTTACCACCACCCAGCTGACACGGCTAAATCAGCCAACATTTCTTGTGTGGACCTGGCCTGAGCCTTACAGCCCCCTGAGAGGCAGATCAGGATTATCCTTATTTTCCAGAGGGGGAAACTGAGGCATAGCAAGGGGCTGTAACTTGCCCAGGGGGTGACATGGAGCCTGGCAGAGCCAGGAATAGAACCCAGGGGTCTTGGCAACCAATCCAGACCACACTCCCTCCCTCCCCACACCTCCCCCCTACAATGGTGCATGCCCCAGCATTCATCTCTGCCCCTCTCCAGAACCGGTGGCCCTTCCTCTCAAGTTCTGCTCCCCTCCCATTCCATGGGCATCACTGAGTTCATTCCTGCTGGCTGGCATGGCCCTCCCCCTACCCCTCCTGCTCTTCTGGGGAGCTGAACCTCTGTCTCTCACTGCTGAATATTCATCAGGACTCTGGCGAGAGGATCCCCGGGAAGGGCAGGCCAGCACCATCTGGCATGCAGGGAGGTCCGGGTCTGTTGCACAAGCCAAGGAAAAGTGCAAGAGGCTGGCTGTAGCTGCAGTGCGGAGAGACAGAAGGGGAGTCTGCTAATTCTCCCTTGCAGTGTCCTTCATCCAGGGGGAAACAATGCCTGGCACCAGGCAGCTGGGATCAGAGAATGCTGAGGAGGAGGGGGTCGGAGGGCCCGGCACCAGGGATGGGGGACTAGGAGGTGGGAGAAGAGCCCAGGGCAGGAAGGGAGCAGAGGGCTCTCTGTCCCCCGGGGTACCCTACAGCCCTACCCTGCATAGGCTTCAGCTCCGATCCCACTGGAGATTCATCCTCAGCCCCAGTTCTGAGGCTCATTTTGGAAGTCCTGGTACGTAAGATGTCTCTGCACCCTAGGGTGACCGCTCCCTGCTGCCCACAGCCCTTAGACACAGGGCTCAGAGGGCTTTCCCTGCAGACCTTACAGACATGCTCCTGTAGGATTCCTCGGCACTGCCAGATGGGTCAGGCACATGTCCCAGACCGGGAGCACATGGGGCTGTTTGTACACGAATCACCAATGGCTCCGTCCTGCTCAGTGTTCGGAGGAAGGACAGAGGTTGACTGCATCAGACAAGCTGGATCCTTGCCAGGAGCATGTGTCCTTGAGGTAGCAACATTAACAGCGTGGCTGCTTCACTCTGCCTCGACCCAGCACTATATTCCAGCCAGAGCCTAGTCTGCGTGATGAGTCCGTACGTCCAACTTACAGCTCATGCTCCAGCAGGATCACACCGTAGGGAGTGAAGGACGTGCCCCAAAGTTGTCAGGAGCTGGGGACGGAGCTGAAACTTCACCCAGAAGGCACTGGGCCAAGGTAGGAAGGGATACCTGTTACCCAGGTGGTGGGGATTCCCATTGCCTTGGGGCTAGCTCACATAGCAGGGGTAACGAGAGAGGCAGCATTAACTAGTGGTTTGAGAATGGGGCAGGGAATCAGGGTCAGGTTCCTGAGTCCTACCCCTGGCTCTGCTGCCAACCTGCAGCACGACCTTGGGCAAGTCACCTAAGCACTCTGTGCCTTGGCTTCCCATGTGTAAAATGGGAGGTGATGACAGTAATCAGTGACCCCCAGGGCAGTGGGATTGACTGATGTTCACACAATGTAAAGTGCCAAGTATCAGCAAATTCACGTTCCCTAGGAACGTGTTATCAATATGCTACACACCATGGCGACTGGGAACCTCATGCCAACGGAAACCAGGCCCCTACAATGAGCTAAAGAATCTCCATCAGCTGTTCACAGTACAGGCCTATGGCACACAGCAGAGCAGTTTGGATTACACCCACTACTAGAAGACAATGGCATGCACAAATAAGCCAGTGCATCACACTACTATTACTATAAGGGCTTCACTCCTGTTTACTGGTTTAATTCCCTGTCCTTCCAAGTGAATCTGAATATAAAGCACCTCTGAGGCCTAGTGGGACAGGCAATGTACCCTAATGGATAGAGCTGGGACCCAAGAGACCTGGGTTCTATTCTTGGCTCTGCCACTGGTCTGCTGGCTGACCCTGGGCATGTCACTTCCCCTCTCTGTGCCTTGGTTTCCCCATCAGGAAAGTGGGGATAATGACACTGCCCTCCTTTGAAAAGCACTTTGAGATCTGCTGATGAACAGCGCTATAAGAGCTGTGCATTATTGTTATTAACGGCGCGTCCCCAGAAAATGGAACTCCCTGCGAGTCGATAGTTTTAACTGAAAGGTCCATGCCAACACACATGCCAGTTGTCGTCCCTCCCACACACACACTCTAGTAAAGCTCGGTTATTTTCAAACATGCAAAAACGCTATTCTGTCTTGGGGACAGCACCTTCTGCTACACAGCCCTTGCCAGCTGCAGGTGGCGGGCAGACAGTGCCAGGGGAGGGGAACGGGATGATTACAGAGCTCAAGAAAGGGCTAATCCCTTGCAAAGCGTGTGGAATTCTTTTGATTTCCACCCTAGCTGTAATGGGATTGCGGACGGCCAATGAGAACAGAGCACTGGCATCTCCTCCGGAGCATCAGGAACAGCAGGATGCACTCAGCTCACTGCACTGGGGGCGGCTGGGTTCTCCCTTGGCAGTGTTCAAAGTGGTGTAGGAGGGATAGATTTCCCTGCCTTTGCTGGGGCTCACCCCTGGCCTCTTTGGATCTTCCTAAATCACCCCAGCCAGGAGGCGTCTGATCTCTGGTTCATGATGATGCTTTGCACCAAGCGGCAGGGAGTTTCCAAATATTTTTTTCTGCAGGAGGAGATTCCCCAAACTCTCGCTTCGCTTCCCCTCCAGGGAGAAGACCCTCCAACACCTCCCATTGCCCCACCCCTGCCAGTTCCTGAGTCCAAACACGCTTTCTGGCATGTGCCATTTAATTGCCCTGGTGAGACACAGCTGCAGACTGAAAGGAGTTACCCAAAGCAGATGCAGAGCTTTGCACCGGAATCCATGTGTAGGTAGACAGTGTGAACAGGCAGCTCTCCCTGACAGCCATTAGCTTTGCCGCTCTGCAGGGCAGGGACTGTGTTTCCCTCCCATATGGACAGCACCTTGCACATTGTGCATGCCACCAGCAAACACACAGCCGGAGCTACCCCCAGCCAAGCAGCATCTTGCATAGAAAAACTTCCCTAACTTCCCTCTAGGCAGAACCCCTGCTGGTGCTGGTACATTGCATGGCCGGGGCAGTCATTGCATTGCGCTCTCCAACGAGTTTCCCTCTCTCTGAGCTCGCTATGCCCCCCGTCCCGCTCCAGTCAAAGCCAAAAGCCGGACACTCTCGAACGTCAGCGCGGGCAGGATCGGGCCCTGCTAAATGAACACTTGCACAGAGGGGCGGCGTTAGCTGCGGGTTGATGAAGCCCAGTTGTTTTCACAGCCCAAGTGGAACGCACTCTAATTAAAAGGGCTGATAATGCACAAAGTGAGGAGCTTATGCTGCTGTTGCAACACATCATGAGCCATGACGTCAGCCATGGCAAACAGCGGGCATTGCTGCCAAAGCAGATGCTGCCCCCGGTACCATCCAGCGCTGCAGGGAAGCAAAAGGGCGCCCCTGCTTGGGAAAAGGGCCTCCCGTCCCACTGAGCCACAGCGGAAGAGTTCAGCTCGCCCTGCACTGACTGAACGGGAGAACCAAGCTCACCGGCTGGCTCACCGGGGAGCAACTTTGACCACCACAGCCCACTGTGTCAGCGGCACGGAGAAGACGTTCCACTTTAGGGTCCAACCTACTCTCCCTTGCTGCGGCAGGAAGGAGCTGCTTGATTCACAAACCCATCCCCGTGTTTACCACCTCTCGCTCTCCCAAATAGGCCCCCAGTCCAGCAAGGCACTTAAGCACATGCTCACCCGAGCAGGTCCCTCTGATTCAGGGGAATGCCCGGAAGTGCTGTGTTGAATCGGGTCTGTAGCTCCTAGACCAGGGGTAGGCAACCTATGGCACGCGTGCTGAAGGCGGCAAGTGAGCTGATTTTCAGCGGCACTCACACTGCCCGGGTCCTGGCCACTGGTCCGTGGGGCTCTGCATTTTAATTTAATTTTAAATGAAGCTTCTTAAACATTTTAAAAACCTTATTTACTTTACATACAACAAGAGTTTAGTTATATATTATAGACTTATAGAAAGAGACCTTCTAAAAACATTAAAATGTATGACTGGCACGCGAAACCTTAAATCAGAGTGAATAAATGAAGACTCAGCACATCACTTCTGAAAGGTTGCCGACCCCTGTCCTAGAAGGATATTCCTCCATGCACATACACAGACCATGGACATTGATCTTAAGTTTAGGCAGCCCCATTCGTGCACAGGGATCCATAGCGCTTTGCAAACGTTACTCAACACACGTCGTAGGAATCCCATCCCTGATCACGGGAACGCAGCCAGCTCTAGAGTGGAGCATGGCCGCTGCAGGCGCAGCGACACAAGTGACCGGCAGCAGCTTAGGGCAGGAAGTGAAGGAGAGGTCTGTATCCACTTGAAATTGCGCAGGCAGGATATAATTATCCAAACTGTAATGTGGCCAGGACACCGGCGCCAACGCCCCTTCCCTCATACACAGAGCCATGAGATCGTGAATAACTACAAAAGGTCAGGCCCTTGGGTTTACATCTTATTGGACAGGGGATGCTCAAAGCATGGGTTTCTGGTTCTCTCTCGGTACCTTACGTGGCTGCTAGAATCTAATGTGGCCATGGCTGCCCTTTCTACAATACCCAGTGCTCCATTCCCAGAAAAACAAGGGTTGTAGGTATGGCCCTACCAGCGCCCTGTATTTACGTACAGCACAGCTAGAAATACTGCAGGGTAGAACCCCAGCTCCACAATACCCACACAGGCTCAGGCTCACCTAGGAAATGGACTAGCAAGACGTAGAAGCAGCAGCAGAAACTCAGCTGAAAGGGAAGAGACAGACAGACAGACCGAAGTCTGAGCCTTTAATGGAAGCTGCTGATTTTCACGGCTGAGGAATTTAATCCAGCTGCAGCCTGTGCTGGTAGCAACATGTCCAGATGTAACTGGCATCTCACTCTCCATATGTCCTTGGTGAATTGCCCTGGATTTGCTCATCCCAGCCAGTACACACCGGCTGGATACACTAAGTAAGCTCCAGTTCGGAGAACTATGTGTCTGGTTCGCATGAGCTCCCAGACTGGAGGCGAAGGAGCAGAAAGAGAAATCCTTCTGGATGAGGAAACCTTGGCCTCCCCATGCTGGGAGGTATCTCGGGCACAGCCTCCTTGGAGTGGATCCAGAGGCCATTAGCTCAGGCAAACAACTACAAACTGCAGCGAGAGCTTGGCTTGAGAAGGACTTTGGGATCTGGCCCCACCCCAAAGTAAAGAGATAGAAGCACTCCTCTGGGGAAAACCACCATGGGGAGGGTGTGAAGAGAGCACCAATAAGCTGGTTTTAAAAACCAACTTTGCAACAACTCTGATAGACCCAGCCACAAACCCTAATATTCCCTCCTAGCCTGGGACTTTGGCTCTCGCTTCTGAACCAACGGAAGTGCCGGCCCAAACTTAAAGATTCAAGAGATTCCAACATCTTGGATCTCGGCTGCCCATACAGGCCCCAAACATCGCCATTCACCCATCCGCAGGCCACAGAGCCCACCGTGCCCATGCACCCACCCGAGCTGCACCTTTACATCTCTAAGGCCTCTACTCTCTCGTGTGGCAGGCAGCCATTTTGTGTTCAGTCCAGTGCAGATTGTCACAAAGGCGCACACACACATTGGGCTCTCTCCTGGAGGCTTTGCTTTTGTTCTTTCTTGTTCGTGGTTATGCTTCATCTAAAACAAAAGATATTCAGGCTGAAAGTCTGGGTTTGGTCTTTGTGTTTGGAAAACATAACACTCAGGTTAATACATTCTCAACCCTACCTTTGTGTTAACTAAGACTTTGCCCAGGAATACAGCATCAGAAAAACTGGGGAAATCGTAAGTATTGCTTTTAAAAAGAGGTTATTTAATAAAATAACCCAAAATATTAAAGGAGGGAAATTTTGCCTAAATCCCCTCAACAGGTGGGAAGAGATCACACAGAAATGATTGGTTTGGACCACTGACGGGAGAAGGAGAAGAGTCTTCCATTCCTCTAGCTCTCAGACAGAAGGCACTTAACTGACTGTACCAACAACCACCAACAGGAATAATTCCACCCACCCCTGAAATGCAGCTGCTTCTGGGGTGGAGCATGGCAGCCGGTCCACAGCTCACAGTAACACAACAATACAGTTTAGGGCCTGAAGTAAAGAAGAATCCTGTATCAAGTTGAAATGGTAGGGGGAATTTGATTTTCATAGCTACACAGAATGCACAACGACAGCAGCAGGACAGTACCATGTGCATGTGCCACTCATAGGCATCCAAATGCCTGCCAGGAGCCCTGCACTGACTCTAACCCTAAGCAACTCCTGAACGCAAATTTCACTGAAGAATAGAGAGGAAATTCTGCTTCCCAGCCAGTTCTCCCTTGTGGCACAGGCTCAGATGGAGGCAAAGGCCTAGGCTGCAATGCAGGGCTAAGAAAGTGCAGAGCAGAGGCTGCAGGTTGGTTTGAGAGGCGTCCAGATGGCCCCACTGACGGGGGTGCCCAACACTAGTCAGTGCCATGTTGTCACAATGAGACAGAGCCGGATCTGCAGCTGTGGACCGGCTGCCATGCTCCACCAATCAATTGGTGCGGACACAGAGCCGACAGCCGACAGCACCGTGGGGCCCTGACCCAAACACATCAACCTCAGCCTCTGCTCTGTTCACGCCGACTGGGGCAGAGGCAGCTGCATTCCAGCTCCCTACCCGCCCGTACCACACAGTACAGAGCAGCTACCTACCAGGCATGGAGTAAAGCAAAAGGGTGCCATGGATTCTAGCCACTGCAGCCCCAGGCTGACAGCAGCGGGGTATAGGGGGTGCACCCCATCCAGCAGGATGAAGAGACCTCTCCAGGTCTCCGCTGATCACCCCTGGGGATGGAGCATCCCAGCCTTTCACTTCCAGGAGCCTAAACTCATGAGAGAGAGAGTTGGGGCTTGGCAGGGTCTGCTCCAGAGAGACCCAGAGCCAGGACAGACAAGGGGCTGCAGGTCAGAACTGAAGCGCCCTGGCAGGGCGCTGTGAGGAGCGGGGCTGGAACAGGAGAAGGTGCTGATCAAAACTGAGGGCCATTGGCAGAGCTGCGGCTGCAGGAGGGATCCAAGACTGAAGTAGGTGCAGGTTAAGATTGAGGAGGCTCTGCAGAACTGTGAGGGGCCAGGTCTGGAACAGCAGAGGGTGCTGAGTCAGGAGCAGGCACTGCTCGGGGAGGGGCTCGCTCCACCCAGTCCCACAGCTCCATGGTGGAAGCCCAGAGTTTGCCTATCTTGGGGCAGTGCTACTAGCTCAGGACTAACTAAACACAAGGGCTCGCTCGGTGTTTCTCTAGAGGGAGGGGCCCTTCAGCAAGGCAGCCCCACACGCTGCGTTTCAGGCCAGAGCTAGGCCGGAGCTCTCTGTGCTCTGCAGCTTTCAGCGGACTCAGCTTTTGGAGGAGCCTGCAAACATCCATTTCAATCATCTCCACGGCACTGCCTCAACTTGCCTGCTCCCTCTGCAAAGGATCCTGCAGCAGGAGGCAGGGAAACACCCAGTTCAGTCAGCCCCCTTCCACCACCACTGACTCACAGGAGAAAAATGAGAAGCAGGGGTTGTGGGGGAGGCTAGTCAAAGGGGGTGGAGATGGGGAGCAGCAAGGAGCAGAGAGATTAAAGGAGAGGAAAAGCCAGCTTATCTTTCTCTGCAATGCTCAGTCCTAGGAGCCTTGGGGCTCGCCACACACAACCAGGTCTCTCCCTTCAATCTCAGCACCATCACCCCCAGTCCAGGACGCGAGATGCTGCATGCAACCTGCAGGGTCTCCAGATAGGCTGTTGCTCACACACAAGCTCTCATGGGCTTGTTTCTGCAGCATGCATCAGGATACTGACCAAGGGCATGCAGATGTGCTCACATGTACAACCAGCCAGGGTGTGTGCATTTGTCTGTCTGTCTGTCTTCCTCCCGCAGCCTCCTTGCTGCAACTGAATTGGTGATCCCCTTTGGATCCTGCAGAAAACCCAGCTGTAAATCTGAATAAAGCTAAAGAAATGGAAATCCTCTAGAGAAATGTGCTGTCTAACTGGCCCAGGGGCTACACTGGAGGTGTTTGCTACAAGAGGTAAGGAATAGCTCCAATAAAGAGTGTCTTAGCGGGAATGACGCTGATTCTTTCAGGCAACACACATGCTGAGTCTGCTCACCTCTCACCTGTCCACATTATCTCCTCTAGGGGTGATCCATTCACCCACGATTCATACTCTGGGATAGCACAGGCCAGCCGCCCCCGAGAGCGCCCCCACTTCCTCACCCGTCACACCTTCACTTCTCTACCTGCCCCTGCTCACAGCCTGACCCGAACACACCGTCTCCTCTACAGCACACACCGGTCACTCCAAGGCAACTTTCAGAAGGACATCACTTACTTGAAAAGATTTTCATATCCTTATCTAGCAAGGTGGTCTAATGGCTGGAGCACAGGACAGGCCTGAGAGCCAGGACTCCTGGGTTCTATTACCTGCCGCCTCACTTCACTTAGGCCTAAAGGTTCAAAAACAACTGCTAATTTTGAGTGTCCACCGGAGACATCTAGGGCCTAATATGCAGAGGCGCTGACTGCTCTCAGATCCCATTGGCTGCAATGGGCAGTGAAGGAGGCTATTTTACAATGATCTGTGGCCAGGGTGGTTAAAAATCAATGATTTTTTTTTTTTTAAATATAAAAAAATGGTGTGTTTTTTTTAATTTAAATTGGATTTTGTGGATAGGTTTTTTTCCTCAAAACAAATTTTATCTAAAGATAGTTTTAATTAAGATACATTATAGCTCAAAGATATCTCATCATGGAATAGGGATTATAAAGTCTAATTCTATAGTATGAGACAATATATTCATGTAATGTTTAAGAAAAGTTTTGTAAATGAGTTCCAATAATTCATGGATTAGGTACCCAATCTTATGGGGTTCCACAGGCTTCTGTATAGATTATTTAGGTTAATCTTTCTATCTACCCAATTTGACTCAGTGCTCAGTCTAGAAGATACCATCAGAGATGCTTAGTTTTGCAGTCCTCAAACTGTGGATTTGTGTCTCCAGAGATATAATGCTTGTTAACAGCAAAAACGTTTTTAAATAAATAAATATATAGAGGTGAGAAATAACAGACGTCAACCCTATTGTCCCTCTGCAAATTTGTGTACACAGTGTCAATCCCTTACCTCTTTCTAAAAGTGCAGAGTTTCAAAAAGTTCAGTGAATAGAAGATTGTTGGGGACAGAATAGATCTGGACAAGGAGAAGTCTGGAGAAAAATGTGAGAAGGGAGGGACAGGCAGTAGAAACAAAAGTGAAACTGTTGGAGCAGCATATTCAAGAAGTCTCGAGGTCTTTCTGAGTGTAGCCTTCATTGATTTGAGATCTACCATACCATCCTCTCACTAGAAGGGAAAACCTATATTGGCAGCAGGCGTAAAAGAGACCCAGTTTGGGAATAAGAACCATTCAATAAATATATGTTTACTGATGATGTTTTAAAGAAAGTCACACCAGTGAACTGGTGGAAGTCACTTAAGCACTTGGATTCAGAGACTGTTGAAGTGATAATCTCACTTTTAACAGCAGTAGCTTCTTCTGTCGGTGTAGAAAGAATATTTTCTTCCTTTGGACTAATTCATTCCAAATTGAGAAATCGTTTGGGACCTGAAAAAGCAGGAACGCTTGTTTTTCTTTTCCAGATTATGAACAAACATGGAAGTGAAGGTGAAGATGACTGAGTTAGCTGCAGAAGCCAATATTTTAAGTTTCTCATGTTGACCTGACTGTCGATTTAATTTTCGTGGTTTTTTTTTTAAATATTTCATTTAACTATTTTAATTAAAACAATTTTAACAAAAACAAACCTGATATTAAAAAAATTGAATGTTTAACTAAATTCAAAAATTCATATGCTTGTTTTGTTAAAATATTATATGTTTGCTGTTGAAGAAAAAAATCCAGAATACATAACGTTGTTGTTTTAGTTAAATAAAACAATTTTAATGTCTGTCTGGTGATGTTCTCCTCCTAATACAGCATGGCAAGAAAATCCTCCAATTAATGATTAACCTGTTGAATTGGAGATAGTTCACCTCCCAGTAAGTTCATAAATATCTGCTTCAATTACCTTTGGTAAATGAAATAACCAAACAATCATTCATTTTCTGATATAGCTGTAAAACTAATCTGAAAAGTTTTCAAAATAAATCACTTTAAAAATGTATAGTGTGTACCTTTTAAAAATGAAACCTACATCTATCTCTGAATTGTGAGGAATATGTATTAAGGTTATAACAACCAACAAGAATGCACTTTTATGTAGAAGTCCATGATTAAATCGAGTCTTCCTGACTAGTGATTTAAATCAAATCCACCCTGCCTGTGGCCCAGTCCTGCCATGCTTAGCCAGTTTTTACTCATCCTACTTAGGCTTCAGTAAAAACCAAGTAAGGAGCCCAGGTTCCTAGTTTAGGAGCACAAGGCTTAGCCCAATATCAGAACTAAGGGGATGAATGACAAACACATTTCCCCCCCTTTTTAAACATTCTCTTCTATTTGCTAAAGGAAGTTGTCTGGAATCCAAGCCCTTGTTGTTCTGTGAGTCTTGTATCCGGATTTGCATCCCTCTGGCACACAGCAGCAACAGGCTCTTTCAAGGCCAGAGGAAAAGTGCAACCATATTTCTGATGGCATAGCAGCAGCACCCCTTGCAGTTACAGAGACTACTGGCAGTCCCTTTCCAAACCCATTATTTTTCCAGGGGTTGCAACCTGTCTTAAACGCCTCGCCAGGCTGAGAGGTTCAGAGCCCCACCCCTCAGCCCAGGAAATCTCCTAACAAGGAATAAATAATCCAGGTTCCCATTTCTAACCCCAATTAGGATTCAACATGCAGAGGGAAATATAAAGCTATTGCAACACATACACCCGCTCTGGATATGGCCCTAAGTGGAAAAACAACCTGGGTATTTTGTTTTCTCCAAGCAGTTCCTCCTGCACACATGGAAAGCTACAGCCTTGGCCCACTAGATTGTAACCAGGCAAAGATCCACAAAGGAATAAGCCTTGATGCAATACACTATAGGAATTACTATATTGGAAAAGACTGGTGGACCATCCAGTCTAGCAACCTGCCTCCAGCAATGGCTTGTACCAGCTGCTTTAAAAGAAGGGAACACACCTTTTTGTGCAATACTGGCTCATCAGAGAAAATTCCTTCCTGACCCCAGTTAGTGAGCAAAATGTGCCCTGAAGCCTGAGGATTGGTGGCCTCTTGGAATTTCATCCAACTGCAGATGTCATTCTTATCACAATATTTAGCAATTCTCTGCCAGCTCCCCTGGAAGACTCTAAAAGCACTTTACTAATATTTAGGGATAAATCTTCACAACATATCTGAGAAGTATGTAGTCACATTATTATACCCAATTTACCGAACAAGATGGAGACAAGAACGGAGATGCTAAGTCACTTGCTCAAAGTCACACAAACATCAGAACCCTGGTTTCCTGAAGTCCAGTTGCATGCTCTGGCCACTAGACAATGCTGCCCTCCCTGTGAGTATTTCCACATTGTACTGCGAACTTCCACAAGTTAATTACATGCTGAATAAAACAAGTCCATGACCACAGCAGAAATAAGCAGTAATGGCTTCTGCCAGCTCTACGGTCTCCACATAAGGCCTGGCATCAACACACATTAAAAGCAGGAAATGTTGAGGCACAGAANAGAAATAAGCAGTAATGGCTTCTGCCAGCTCTACGGTCTCCACATAAGGCCTGGCATCAACGCACATTAAAAGCAGGAAATGTTGAGGCACAGAAGCCTGAGGAGGTTGTGAAGGTTAGGACTATAACAGGGTTTAAAAGAGAACTAGATAAATTCATGGAGGTTAAAAGTCCATGAATGGCTATTAGCCAGGATGGGTAAGGAATGGTGTCCCTAGCCTCTGTTTGTCAGAGGGTGGAGATGGATGGCAGGAGAGAGATCAGTTGATCATTGCCGGTTAGGTTCACTCCCTCTGGCGCACCTGGCATTGGCCACTGTCGGTAGAGAGGATACTGGGCTAGATGGACCTTTGGTCTGACCCGGTACGGCCGTTCTTATGTTCTAAGTGTAACTCCAGGGCCTGATCCTACAGTCCTTACTGAGGCAAAGCTCCAGTGGGTGTCAGGATCAGGCCCCAAGGGAAGACGGAGCACCTGCAGTAACTCAATGACTCTGCCTTTCAGATTTAGGGGCACACAGTCTACATCACTCCAGCACTGGGGTTAGAACAGCTGTAATATCTTTGTCTCTGCTCCCCTTAATATAGCTGTTCCATTCCATCAATAACCTCAGCCTCATTCCTCCTCCTAACAATCCCCACCCCTCTGCTCTGGGCCTCTGCCTGCCCTCCTGAGAAAAGCCACCTAACAGGTTTTAAGGTAAATACAGATTTCCTCTGGAGCCAGAACCAAGCAGGAGGAGCCCAGGCCCTGGAGAGCAGAGCGGTGCAGACAATAAGGAGACTGAAGAGGTGGCAATCAGCAAGCAGACCACTTCCGACTGGGATCTTGTCAAGAGCTGTACAGGGTCGGCTCAGGTCAGAGCACAGATGGGGCTGAGACGGCCAAGGAAAACCCAGGGTGTTGCACAAAGTGCTGCCAGTGACTGAGCGTGTGGAGTCAGGATTGAACCAAGGCACCAGCATGGTGCCAGAGGATGCTGTGTTGCTGGAGGTGCTGACGAGGTCATGAGCCCCGGAGATAGGAGAGATTCCATAATACCTTTTTCTACGGGTGTAGGTACATGTGGCCAACACACCAAGGCTAATGCCCACTGCCTACCTATATACCTGTTTCATTTTCAATTGGATGCATTGTTCCTCTTCACTTCCTGTCCTAAACTTCTGAAGTGTTGCAGAGCACTGCTGTGCGCCACCCACAGCTGGCTGCATTTCAGCTCCAGGTGAGACAAGGCATATATTGCATTTGGAGGAATTAAAGCTGCTCTGTAAATATCAAATACTAATGTGAAACCTCAGTGATTTGATTTCCTGATCCTGATTCACACAGGGAGGGAGGGAGGCAGATTACTGACATGAGCACATGACCGAGCACATCCTTCCGTGTGCAGGTACTTTACCATGCAGCCAGCAGCAACCACACGTGCTCCCTATGCATTGAGCCAACATGCAATCAGGACTCCATCACTCACCTCCTTGCACACCCTGCTGCCCTTCACACGTGCGCCCGTGCCCACATGCTTATCACATATGTCCTGCCACACAGACAGGCCCTGCAATAGGCACATCAACCCCATCCCACATGTTCTCACACTGGGTCGGATATTGCAGAGTTGGGGGGCGAGGGGGGGGGACGACGACTGTTATTTGAGGCGGTGGCTCCTGCTCTCTCTTACCCAAGAGGAAGACGACCTACGATGCCAGCTTTACAGCCCTCCTCGGCAGCTTCACCCAGGCTCTAGCCTTCTCCCAGTGGAGAACAAGAGCCTTCACCATTGCAGCTGCTTGCTGCTGTCCCTGCCAGCAAGAGAGAGATAGGACAGAGACGGTGGAGAAGTGCAAGAACAGGCCTGTCTCTACTAGAGTTGCCAATTTTGGTTGGACGTATTCCTGGAGGTTTCATCACACGACATAAGCTTTAATTAAAGATTAATCTTTAATTCCTGGAGACTCCAGGACAATCCTGGAGGGTTGGCATCCCTAGTCTCAACCCATTTCTCCTTATGGAACCAGCTGGTGGTAGGACAGGAAGTGGAAGCAAAGCAGAGGGAGGAAGTGAGGGAGGTTAGCAGTGGGGAGCTGCCAGGCACAGCACAGAGGGGCTGCTTCCACCACAGACTTCCCACAGGAGAAGCTTTGTGAAGCTGTTAAATGGGGAGTCCCCTCCCACCCCTCTCCGGAAAGAAGGAGGAGGTGCCCCCTGGGCAGGACCCAGCCTGTCAGAGCTAAATCCTGGAGATGGCTCTACTGCGAGAGGAGCCCCATTCATCCTCACCACCTCTGCAGATCTATCCCAACAGCATGAGTTGGCATGGGGGACGAGAAGTGGTTTTAACCAGTGTCAGGCAAGTTCCTGGCCAGCCAGCGCGGCAGGCCAGGTGTCTCCCCACGGCGAGCCCCAGGATTCTAGTGCCCAGAGGGAGCGCCTGTACTTATCATGACAAACACATTCCCCGGCGGCTGAGGGTTGGGCCCCCTCTTATCGAGCTGCGGTTTATCCACAGACCCAGCCCAGATTCTGCGATTGTCTCTCACTGGCTTAGTGCACCTGGCTGTGTTAACACAGCTGGCTAGGCTAGAAAGAATCACCACATCTGGGCTGGCTTCCTCAATAAACCGTAAGCATCTGGCCTTCTAGACCCAGACCATACGACGGTCCCCTCACAAACATCCGACCCAGGAAGCACCGTGCCCTCCTTCTCCAAGGCTGGGAAAGGATCTGACCATAAGCATCACACAGCTCCTCCTTAGTGTGAGCTACCAAAGGGCAACACTGAACAGCCCCCTGGATAACGGAGAAGCTGCTGGCATGGGCTACTGGGGTCATGGTGGGAGGAATCCACCTTATTTCTCCAAGCCCTGCAGCCTGGGGGATTTTTGAAGGCAGCATAGCCTCCGAGGAACACAGACCCAGCCACTGGGCTGAGCCATTTCCAAGGAAATTACTTCTGTGCTGGTGAAAGGGGTTGGACCGGCAGCCCTACAGACTGAACTCCTCCAGCCACACAGTGGCTGCAGCTGCATTACCTACCCAGGAGGCGAGGGAGGGAGAGGATGGTTCTGTCTCTGTGACCCATTCAGCCCTGGCCTCTCTACACAGACTGCAGTGCCCAACCTGATGTTGGTTCCCTATGGGAAATAGACTGAGCCCACTAAACTGTGATGGTCAATCTGTTCATCACTTGCTTTTACAAAGCAGAGTTACTAGCTACCTGCTTCACATGCTCAGCTGTCTCCACCCTGCAGGGTTCAGGACACTGCCCCAAATGTGTGGGGGAAGGGTCACAAGGGGTCACAGATCTGGCAAACAAAATAATTAACCATCGAGGCAGGTCGCTGAGGGGCACACTCCTGAGCACTGTCTGACCAAAGCTGCTACTCCCAGATGTAGATGAGCCAGTTCTTTCAGACTATTTTAAACACCGGGGACCCCAACAAGCATCGTGGGGCAATCACCCTCAGCATTGGGCCATTCCTCCAGAGTCTGCTGTGCTGCGGGGGGGGGGGAAGGCTCAGCTGTGGACGGTGCCAAGAAGGAAGCAGTGTGAACGCGAACCCGGCGCCGGTGACAGCGGCGACCCAGCGGCAGCTGGCTCCACTGACCATCTTGTTTCTGCTGGGTGCAGTTTGGCCAGAAGCCACGTTCCGCTGCCATGACTCAGCGAGCACCTGGTGTGCCCCTGCTGATAAAGACGAGATAAAGAACTCTGGTCTCCATGGAGTTCAAGGACTGCAAAGGCCCTTTCAGAGGGAGCAAGGGGATAAGGTGCCGCAAACCCTGTGGGGCAAGAGTGGGATTCATCCCAGTGCAGGGTGGGCAGAGTTTGATCCAGCATGGGCAGGGGAGGGGGGTTGTTTCCATGGAGACATAAGAGTTTGTAACTTTTTGGGTATGGCCAGCCCAGGGTGGGGCTGGGTTATGAGAACACAGCGTCCAACGACAAACATGGTGTCAGGTGGGGGAAAGAAGGATCAGGTTACAGGTGACCGGCAGGGCAGGTACAGCCCAAGGAATCAACCCAAAGGGATGCCCTGCCCCCATCTCCTGGGAGGGGGAGGGAGCATTCTGGGCTCCTGATTCAGCCTCAGCCTCATCTTGAGTGACCCCATCTCCTGCCCACCTTTCTCTGTGTTGTAGGAATTCGCCTGCGGTTGCCCCTGCCCATGGGGATCAGAGGGAAATAGATGCCCTGCTGGGGAAGTGTTCATGGCAGCCGCAAATGTCTGAGCAGCCTCTGCTGCTTCTGCCCCAGGCTGTACAGCAGGGCCTGAGCTGCCCCTGCCCTGAGCATTGGCACACAACAAAGTGAAACTGACTAGCTTCTCCCAACAGCTTCCTTCTGGCCCTGGCTTGGCATCACAAGCGCTGTGTCCAGGAGCAGGCAGCGCTGGTATCCATCCAGGGGGAGAGAAGGAAACCAGAAGGGGAGGAGGGAGGAAGGGCGAGGAGGAGAGAGAGAGAAATCAGGAGAGGAAAGGTGAAGAGAGAAGAAAACCCACGGAAAGGAGGAGGGATGCACCAAAGTGCAAGAGGGAAGTGGGAGCTGCATTGGTTGGTGCAGCAGCTGCATGGATTGGGGACTGAATTTGGACCCTCTGTCCACAGACTCACAGGAGCTGTGAGCATGGGGGAGTGAGAACCACTCAGCATTTGCCAGCACAGCGCCCCCCTCTGCCCAGCTGAAATATCTGCAGCCGTAACCGTGGAGGGAGCAGTGTCCGGGTCTCCTGCTGTGCTATGGGGTGGGGAATGAGAAGGGGGGGAAGATGGGAATGTCCTGTCCCAAACACCCTCCCTGCCCGAAGGAAGGAGAAAAGGCTGAGCCAAAGAGGGAGCGAAGCACAAGGTTGGGGGAGGGGGAGAATGGCAGAGATACAGGGTTAGCAGGATGGAAGGCGGTTTAGACATTTAATGTTGAGGGGAAGATTCTCTCCAATTTATTGGGCTACTGGTCAAATCGTCAGTGGTAATTAGCCAGCCTGGTAACTGAAACCCAGATCCACCTCCCTGCCTGCATTTGAAAGACCACGAATGGGGCTGGGGGGGAATTCCCTGACCACTCAAACAGAGAATGTGTTTAACCCCCTATCCAGGGAAGAGAGGAATCTACCCTCCGCACTCATGTAGTCCCCCAAACCGGTGTGTGTCCCCTGCTCCCCAACAGGGCTGAATCCCTGGCCCCAGAGGGAGAGAGGTGCCTGCAGAAGGAGAGAGGGTGCTTCAGCAACCTGGCCTGCTCCCTCTGGGTCTTCCTCGTGCCACTCCCCAAACACACCCTGCCCCCAGCCTATTGATCCCAGCCACACGCACTGCAAAATGCTGAAGCAACACAATGCAAATTCTTTCGCTTCGTGGCCTCTGTTCCGTTCCCATGGAGCCGGGGCAGAGAACAAACAGAATTCATGCTATGTTTTCTCAGCACCTTCTGCCCGATGCCCTTCCCCCTCTTCTTCCTCCCTCCTTCCCCACCCCCATTCACTCTCCTTCTCCTCTCATCCCCGCATTTGTAATGTCCCCATCACTGTAACAGCTAGCTCCTCCTTTTTGATGACCCAAAGGGACGCCAGCAGAAAAGCTCATGTTCACGGTCCTGCTGCACCAGGTAAGTGAAAGCCTGTTCGTGTGCACTTTCCCCCCATGCCCAGCAGGATCTTAGCCAGACACTCATGGAGTGCCCACCACCGTAGCACCTAGGCACCAGAAGAGGAGCTGGCTCCCCTAGAAACATCACACAGAGCCCCCCAGTGGGAGCATGTCTGATATTCTCAGCTAGGAAGGTAGCAAGGTGACACATCGCTCACCAGCCTCATGTTCCAGGCCCAGGGATCCAGCTAGGAAGAACTTGAATCCAATGAGGGAAGGGATCTGCCTGGAAATTGGTCAGCCTTCATATCCCAGGGGAGTGAAGGGGCCAAGGCTGGTGGTGGACGTTCCCATGTGGGTAGGTCTCTCCCCTCCTGGCTCCCCCCAAGACTATTCTGGTCCAGTGCCCCTCCAACACTGGACTAGGGGTCTCACTTGGAGAGGGGTCGGGTGCACATCACAGCCCTCTGCCCCACAGAGTCACCAAGAAATAATGAAGGTCCCAAGCCAGGCAAGAGAGATCCAAGAGAGGCAGAAAGTTTTCTCCCAGGAAGGCCTGACCACCCACCCCATACAGCCAGGTCCAACTGCCCTCCCCATACCCACCTCCGGGTCCCAGACTGCAAGGCCCAGACACTCCTCTCCTTCCCCAAGTCTCACACCAGCTGGCCAGGCTCTTGCCTCCACTCCCCTAGACCTGTTTTACACCTCGCAAATCTGATTTCCAGATCCTCCCATACTAGTGGGAAAACTGGAACCCACTCCTGGTCCCCATAATCCCGTCCACACCAGTTGACCAGTCCAGTACCACTCAACTTCACTCTGCATTCACTATTCTGGATGAGCCCAGCCAACAGCCCTGGGCAACTCCGCACTCCTGTCTGCACCAGGCACTCCCCCAAGTCAGTTACCTACAGAGACCTGCTCATGGGCTAACCCTCACTTCCAACACTGGATGAGGAGGGCAGCCCTGGCACAGAAAGAATCCTTCCTCATTGCAAAGCTTTGTGGGATCATCCCACAGCCAGTCCCAGCCTCCCAGCATTGCCCCTGCAACCGGCACTGAGGAGTTACCATGGCAAGTGGAAACTGAGATGTGGCAGATCCAGGCAAATTCAGATGGGGTGCGAGTGACCGATTGATGAATGGGTCTTAGAGTCAGTGCTGGGGATGTGTTAGTTGGACCCCCAAGTCCCAGAATTCCAATGGATTCTGGTAGTATCCCACAATGCACTGCGAGGAAAAAAACCCAGAATGCACAGAGCCTAGGGGAGGAACATTGCACCATAGGCTCTGTCCAGAATGTTGTGCAGTTATTTCCAAAAATAATCAGGGCTGTGTGGATGCAACGATTCACAGGGGAAATGGCTTAAGCCAGCATAAACAAAGTGGTGTGGGTGCCCCCTCTTTTGGGAGAGTTACATCTGTAAAGTTACAGCAGAAAAGCACATACTGAAAACACCTTCTCAGGTAAACAAGCCCTTCCACCTTGCAGGACCAGGTGAGAGGGGTGAAGCAGAGAAAGCAGCTCATAGGAGGGGTGAAGCTAAAGCACGAGAGGGGCTGCACTTCAATTGTTAAAAATTTTAATTGATCAGCGAGGGTAATTAACCATTGAACAACTTCCCAGCGGTCATGGTGGATTCTCCATCACTGGGAATTTGTAAATCAAGATGGGACGCTCTATTTCAAACTGGAATTAATTCAGGGAAGTTATATGGCCCTTCTGGCTTTATAATCTATGACTTTACACCTACTTCTAGCCACTCAGAATAGAAATCACCCCACAAGATATGTCCCCTTACCAACGGGTAACCCTCCACTTTTGCATGTTACTGCGAGATTTGGCTTGCAGCCTCTCAGAAGAGAAATACAGGACAGTGGAAATACAGGACAGCCCAGCCAGGCTGAAAACAGACTGACGTAGAAAAGTATCCATACTGTTAGTCATGCTTCTCAACCTCTTCCATGGTGTAACCCAGTCTTACAACAGAAAATAGTTTTGGGGGTCCCCAAGCAGCCATAAAGAAGGGAAGCTATTTGAGAACTCACAATCTAGAGGACAATGCACAACACCAGCAACTCCTGGATTCCAATCCTGGCCCTGCCACTGACTCCCTGTATGACCTTGGGCCACTCACTCTATCTCTCTGTGCCTCGGTTTCCCCATCTGTAAGACACCAACTTGTCTCCCCTGTGAGTTTGAGGGTTACTGAGTCACTGCTCTATGATGTGAGCAAGTGCTAAGAATTGTTATTCCCCCGACCTGCCTTTGCTCCCCCAGGTGGCTCCTGGCCCCTCTCTGCTCTCCTTCAAGGTGAGCGCCAAAGAGAAACAACGCTGGGGCTTCTGCTCTTTTTTTGCTTCTTTATGAATGACAGTCGAGGGGGAAGGCATTCCCAAACAGACTCTTTGGGGGTTGTTTGCTTTGGTTAATACCCATTTAACTTCAACAAATAATTAATGGTTTGGATAAAGGCAGCCTTTGTTACAGATTCAACAACACTCCCCCTTCAATTAAGGAGTAAAGGCTCCAGATCAACATCCCTGAGGCCGCCCAGAGGTGCCCCTGCTAAACCTGACTTGACCTTCCTGATATTTCTAAGGTACAAGCCAAAAACCTCACAAGTCTTCGTTCTCCCCCACAAAGCAGCAGGGAAGGGCACCGCCCCATTCTTTCTGAGCCCTTTGCAGGTCACCTTTAAGCCATGCCCAGTGGGTAGTTTTGCTTTGTTTTGTCACTCCCTAAGCCTGCGCTGAAGGTTTTGAATCCGGGCTCAGTGCATGTTTACCTTGCGGACAGTCTGGCTAGCCCATTCCAGCCACACCTGTGCAACATGCTGACAGTAAAGAAAGAATGAAGCAGAGGGATCAAGTGTTGTCAGACAGTGTGTGATTCCAGCAGGGCCTATCAGCAGGAGCCCCCTTGCCATCCGTGTCTCCCGTAGGGGCAATCCCCCCAAAACACTCTGTCTGAACCAGCAAAGCGTTCAGGCGTGAGCAGGGTAGGGTAACACACACAGGCACTGGCTAGAAAATTCACCCGCGTGGCCAATAGGAGACACACTCCCCTTCTGGATACATCTTGGGGAGTGTTTATGTACATGGGGGAAATCCAAACTCTCTCCCTACAAAGACTTTGTAGGGTACAACTGGTGCTCTCTGAGCAACCAGAGCTGTGCATGGGAGAACCCGATCCTCTGAGAGAAGCAGAGAAATGACAGATGGAAAAGACATATTAGATCCCATCTATGCCCTCTTCCCTCTCCTCAGCCAATACAGGACTGGTCCCAAGAATCACTGCTCTGATGTTTTAACAAATCTAGTTTTAAAATGCCCCAAGCAGAAGAAGGTTTCTAACCATCAGAAAAGGGAGGTTCTGGAACAACCTCCCAATGGGAGTCGTGGGGGGCAAACAACCTGACTAGTTTTAAAGAGGAGCATGATAAGATTATGAACGGGATGACATGATGGAGTTGCTTGAGGTGGCAGGGGACTGGGCTTGAAGGTGTGGGAGGTCCCTCCCAGTCCTATGTTCCTAGGTTTGGCAAAAGCCCCCAGAAGTGGGGCACTCTTGTCTAATAGATCAGAGTGTGCAGAGAAGGGCACACGCTGAAATGGGGGACCGCTTTGCTCTCACAAAGCACAGAATTTGGGATTCAGGGCAGCTCCCAGAGGGTCCTTCCAAGGCAGGTCTCACTCACTGGCCTCCAGGAGGCTGGGCCTGCACTGGTATATTGCAGGCATTGGATATTATTGCTCATTTGCGTGGATCATACTTGGGTATGAAATGTAAAAAGCAGCAAGTGGAAGAGCAGCTCAGTTTGTCAGTCCCCACACACAGGTCTGTTCGGGCCGGATGGTCTTCCCAGTGGGGAGTCTCCCTGTCTCGGTGATCATTAGAAGGGGGATAAAGCCCAACTCTCAGACTTTGCATGTGCATGGCACTTCTCTATGCAGAGCTCTCTCAGCACTGTACCACGATGGGGAAACTCCGGGGCAAAGAGGAGGAGTGAGGTCTCTCACAGCGAGGCAGCGTCAGAAGCAGCACAAGAAGCCAGGTTTCCTGGCTAAGCCCATTCTGATCCATTAGACAAGAGTGCCTCACTTCTGGGGGCTTTTGCCAAACCCAGGAACATAGGACTGGCAGGGACCTCCCACACCTTCAAGCTCAGTCCCCTGCCACCTCAAGCAACTCCAGCATGTCATCCCGTTCATAACCTTATCATGCTCCTCTTTAAAACGAGTCAGGTTGTTTGCGCNGAAACACAATTCCTTGCCAGTTGAACATAAGCCCCCTGTCTCCCCTGATTCCCAAATCCAGCAAGGAGGGAGATGGCCCATTCACCACCCCTGCCCTCACTCTCTGGAGTTCTTAAACTTTTCACACTCTGAATCCACGGAACCAGAGCAGAGAAAGCAGTGGAATTTGTACCCCCCACAGCCAGCCAACAATAACAGGGTATTGTTCAGAGTTTTACTTTCTACCTTTATATTGCAGCTTCCTGCAGTGGAGGTGTCTTCCCAGCATGGAACGAGGGGGAAAGCATAAGTCAAAGGAAAATCCACTCCTTGCCCTCCCCACTCCTCATGCTGTGGGCTGGACAGAGACATCAGGAGAGCAAAAATGGAAATCAATATTGTGCTTAACCAGGGAGAATGAAAAGTCCAGATAAGAACTCTGTGCCTATAAACAGCCCATTCACAGCAAGTCACTTTCATACAAGGATCTCAAGACACTTTGCAGACAGTCATTAAACCTGGTGCAGTTTTACAAGATAGGGAAATTGAGGCACAGAGAGAGGAAAGCAACTTGCTCAAGACCACATAGCGAGGTAATGGCAAAGGTGGGGATACAACCCAGGAGTTTTGGCTCCCTGCTGCCTGCCCTAACCACTGGGGCCATCAGCTAGCTGAGAAGAGAGAAAAACAAATCGGTAACTAAGTCGGTGGATGTTAATTGACTGACAATGCTGAAAAGCCCGGGTCTCTGAGAGCACGGCGAGAATTTCACCAGTCCCAAAGCAGATTAGGATCTTTTCAGCTCCAGCACTCCGAGACCCAGCCCCGACTAACTGTGGCAGAGTCGGCAATGTGCACTTGCAGCAGATTGCAAAGCTCCGGGAACCTCAGACCCGCCCAGGCTCCTTCCAGCCTCACTAAAAGAATCCTTGGGTACCTGTACGAAGCCCCCACATCGCTCAGCACCAATACAGACACTGCCTCCTACCCATAGCAGCCCAACCTTGGGTACAAGGGCATGGGCACAAACTTTCTGGGCACAGTCCCTCCTATGTCCTAAAGTGCCAGCCCCAGAGCCTGGGCACCCATCCTGCCAGCAACAGGCTGTGGCTCATGACTGCAGGATACTGTTGTACTGTGCGTGAGCCATACAGAGCTGCCATCGACAGAGTCCCGCCCTCTCCCCCCCACCCCATGCCCTGGCTGGGGCCCTGCCTCAGGCTCCTACCTGTCTTCAGCTTCCCTGTGCGGTCAAAATGCCAGAAGGACCTGGCCTTGGCATTCGGGGGGTTCCTCTTGTGGTGCATGTTGCCCATGGTGCCAGCGTGTGCAGGCGGCACTTTCCCTCCCCCTCTCCTGGGTGGAGGAAGCACGGGGTGCTACATGACTGCACCAAACAGGCTTCGCCTTGGCCTGCTTCCAGCTCCAGAGAGCCAGCGCTCAGCTCCGGTTCTCATCCCTCCAGCGACCGTCAAGCCCTCAGCCTTCCACAGGCTGTGCTCTCCCTGAGCCCCGGAGCCAATCACGGCTGACACAGAGGAGGGGCCTCCAGGAGAATAGCTGGGATGGGTTGTCCTCTCTCACCCTCCCTCTCTCTGCCCCTGCAGCTCTGCTGCCTTCTCTCTCTCTGCCCACACCCCGCCCCCTCCCCATCAGGTTGGTTGTAGAGTCCAGGGCTCTGCCAGGGAGTGGGATACAAAGTGGGTGATGGCCAGGATTGGCTTTAGGATTTGGTGGGCCCGCAGCGAGGTGGCTCCTGGGGATCCTGCCCCCACCAATGTGCAGCACAGCCCCCAGGCTCACATTACAGCTGGGACCGTTCCCCATGAACGTCCCCTCACCCCCATCAGCCAGGGTGGGGTCACTGCTCCGGCAATCACACACCCATCCAGCCCACCCTCACTGCTCTAGCGGCAGCAGAGCCAGGTGAGGGCGATAGCAGAGGGGTCCTCAAAAGCAAGTCCCTTAATCTTTCTGTGCCTCAGTTCCCCATCTATACAATGGGCACACAGGAGGGCTGAGATGATAAATACATTAAAGGCCGCGAGGTACTCAGATACTATGGAGATGGGGGCCACATAAGTACCCAAGACAGGCAAACAGGTTTTAATCCAGACTCCTAGCTAGGAGAGCACACATACAGCTCATTTGCCCTCCACAGCCCGCTCTTCACATGAAGCTACAGCAATACAACTCGAGGGGGGATTGGATACAGATTAAATGGATGTCACTTTGTGCATGGACACTTACATCGCCGTCTGCCTGGCTCGTGTCATCCAGTGGTGCAAATTAAAGCAATGTGAACTAGGTTGACAGTGCAATAAGAGTGTCCACACACACAGCTGCACTGGTTTGAATGAACCGATTCAAGAGCTAACCCGGTGCAACCTCTATGCAGAGAAGCCCTGAGACAGGAGATTGTGAAGGGCACTAATCCAGAAAAGCAGCATGTCAGATTCAAGGTCTGGCTGAAATGTAGCTTTCTCCTCTTCTTTGAATTTGAAAATGAGATGGTGTCAGGGCAGGGAGGGGTCAGCTGGTCAGAGTCATGGGCACACGAGACGCACTCCCTACGAACAATGTTTACGTGATTAATCAGACATTCTGCTAAGGCGGAAGGACGGCTTTGTGGCTACGGCGCAGGCCTGGGAATCAGGAGCTGTAGGTTAAATTCCCAAATCTGCCACAGACACTCTGTGCGACCCTGGGAAAACCACCATCTCTGAGCCTCAGCTCCCCACAGTTCAATGGAGATGATTCCTCCTCCTTTCTTCCACACACAGCCTGTCTTGCTGACTTAGACTGCAAGTTCTATGGGGCAAGGACCTAGCACCATGGGGCCGGGACCTCTAGGTGTTGCTGCTGTAATACAAATAACTAACAGCAGCTGCACCCAAAATGTCAGTCTGTGTGGTGGCCGCTCTGCCTTGGAAGATGATGGGGATGCGAGAGGATTGGTGGGCAACGGCTCAGCCTCTGTGATCCCATTGCTTGCTAACACCCTAGTTTACAACACAGACTTCTGGCCAGATTGCAAGGTCACACCAGCTGGGGAGGGGGCACTCAGGCTGGAGTCACATGCCTGCACCGCATTCTTGAGTCTCCATGACGAAAGGGCTGCCCTGGCCACTGCCTCTCCCCTGCAGGTTCGCAGGATCTGACCCCAGTAAAGGCAGTGTCCTAATGCAGTGGCTTCACTGTGGCAAAAGAAAGGAACCTCTCCACTCCAGACTCCCCCCTCTCCTCCGCATGACACAGTAGGGAACTCAATAGCAGAGTGCAAAAAGGACGTTGCATGCAACAGATTTTCCACATGACACATTTGCTCCTCTCTTGCCATGAAAAGGACCAGCTTGTCTGGATACAGCCTGAATCTTCCCTTCCTGCCCCCAAGACAGAAACCCTTCAGTGCCCAGACCAGGAACCTGTGCTCCCCCATGACCCTGAGCCCTTGGCTCAGACACTCTGCACAGCACCCAGACTTCACTGCCTCTGATCACAGTGCTCAGGGTATGAGCATGTCCACGAGGCTCAGGACCTGCAGATAAAGCCCTGAGGCACAGAAGGCCCCGCAGGGGTGCAGAAGCCTCAGAGCTGGACTGAGCCTGTGTTTTCTGGGATTAAGGACAGTGGGGCCCCTGGGTTGGCCTGGTTTATATGCCACATACAGACAATCTGCTGAGCCCAGGGAGCTGCTGACCTCACTAGTTTCAGACCTTGCTGCCAATATGGCCCCTTCTATCTCAAGTGCATGAGTGTCCCTCTTTATTACAATCCAGATCAGCCAGGAGCCCCACCACCTACCCACTGAGAGCAGCTCGTTACCCAACTGCTTACTGTTTGCACTGGAACAGACCCTATCACAAGATCCATGGCAAAGCCCCCAGCACAGTCACGTCTGCACACTAGCTGCAGCTGGCCACGTACATCTCTGCCTCCTGGACTCAGATTTTACCACATTGCACTCCAGAGTCCTCTCAGAACACACTCCAGCAGCCCGGAAGCATCACAGACTCTCCCAGCATGTCATTCACATCAAGGAAGCACACTCACATTGCTACAAAACCAGGTGACAGCAAGGATGGGGATGCAGTGCAAGGGGCCTTTCTGCCTCTAGCATGTGCTGTGGAAGAAACCCCCTAGTTATTCATCAAGGGGACCAGACGGTTCAGGGGGTTGGTGGTGAGAGCCTTTCACCACTCAGTGGCCAGTTCAAACACAGCTTGGGTCCCTAGCGGCCAGTAGTTCCCCGCTGATGGCAGTTTAGTGGCCTACGTGAGATGAGTTGATGGTCTCAGTCCAGTTCCTGTAAGCGTCCACATCACAGACCTGACACCAACTGGGCACCCTGGGGGATGGCCAAAGGACTCATGGAGATTGAGCTGCCCTCTTCACCCCCACAGCTGTTTCCTTCCAGTCAGAACTGAAGCCCACTGATCGGGCAACGAGCGGGAAAGCTCGCCCCACCAAGCCTAGGCCAGACCTGTTCTGTGGCTAAACAAACATCTTCAGTTCCCAGGGCTGCCAATCTGGCACCTTTCCTGTCCAAAGCTCTGCATCAAAGTGCACAATTTGAGGTTTCCGTACTAGTCCCTCACCTATAGGGCTCTCCTCCTTACTGTGCCAAGAAAGGTTACAATCTCCACAGTCATTGTAGCCTAGCTTTTGCCCCATTATACCAATGAGTCAAAGTCCTACAGTGATGGGACCCTTCTCTCTTGGCAGAAGGAGCAGATAAGCCAGCCCTACGATTTTCTACCCTCAGTATGCCAATGAACAGACACAGAGCATGATCTGGGCTACTAGGATGATCTCTTAAAGGGGAAATGGAACTCAGAGGAAAAAAAGGTAACAGAAAAAATGTTTAACCTTTAACAGAAAAAAATAACCAGAAGGGTTTCCACTCATGTCCTGCAAAGCCCGAATCCAGGCCCCCAGGTTTGTGTGTGTGTCTTGCTATGACTGATGGCAGCACTAGCAGCCACCGAGGTGGGTTCCCCCCTGCTCCAGGGGAGGTGTTCAGGTGCTCATCACCTGTAGCAGCAGACACACAAAACCCAACGGCATGAACTCCAGTTTGGCAGGTAGACAGTTTGCTCGGCTCTTCACCTTTCAGAGGTTTCTGTTTCTTTCGGTGCTGGAGTCATAGTCAATGATCATACTGTCTTATGAAATAAAACCGTCCTTATGAAGAGAAACCCGACTCCAGCAAAATAGTTTTATCGGATCTTATGGAACATTATTTGCAAGAGTAATTCTTCCAGTTGTCTCCAGGTGGAATGGCTGTGGCTGGCAGACACACCTCTCTTTGTTTAGCAGAGAAGCTTACAGTTTCCAGCTCAGACCAGCCAGTGGATTCCTGTTGTTCAGATTTTCTGAAATGTCACTCTTTGCTCTCTGCAGATTAACAAGTTCATTACCAAATACACCAAAACAATTCCCCTGAATGAGAGACTCAGAGGCAGCATGCAGGAATGTCCACATGGCTGCAGCGCCTCGCTCATTACAGCAGAACTCTGAACCCTTAGTACACCTCTACCCCGATATAACGCGACCCGATATAACACGAATTCGGATATAACGCGGTAAAGCAGCGCTCCGGGGGGGCGGGGCTGCGCGCTCCGGCAGATCACAGCAAGTTCGATAGAACACGGTTTCACCTATAACGCGGTAAGATTTTTTGGCTCCCGAGGACAGCGTTATATCGGGGTAGAGGTGTACTAGGATACAACTGCTGCATCTGCAGAGAACTAGGATGTCTCTATTATATTATAGCAATGGATCTAGGAACCTGCAGCATTCAGATTCAACTTCACTATCTCAGCTATTATCACAGAGCAGCATCCATGGACTTTTAGTCCTGACATAGTGCTGTTAAAGCGCAGCACCTAGAAACCTTCACCACTACTTACAACTGCATCTTCACTGATATATGGTAGTCTAGCACCCAGGAATCTCCAGCACAGGGATAACAACATCACTTCTGCTATATCACAACCCTGCACCAGGGATCCTCCAATACAATTAGGTTATATTGGCTCACTATGGCAAACAACAAACCAAATCATATGTAATTTCCAACAAGCTCGCTCTCATTGAGTGTATTTAGTATTTTATTTTTAACAACACAGTGAGGAGTCTATGCGCTGTTGGGCCAAATTAATACAAAAAAATTAGTAACTGAAAATGTTTGGAACATCAGCTCCTTCATTCTTAAAACCCTTCAGAAATAATATTGTGAAACCCCCCAAAAGATGGGCCAAAAGCACTAGGACATCATTCCTCAATGACGTTCTAGTCAAATGGTCCTCCTAAAATGTGGTGCTGGTGCACATGCACTTTCACAGAAGTACTAAAGGGTTAGAGGGACACCTTAACTATTGGGGTGGATTTGCAATCACCATTTTTTTTTAAAATGCTTTTCTTCTTTCTTGTCCCCAAGTGAAAAACCCCACACAACCCCTGGAGAAACTGACTACCCACAGGAACCAGTGACTCTGACTACACCCAAAGTACAGTCAAATGCACAAGGGTTCAGTGGTTAGGACACTAGCGTGGCACTTGAGGGCAATTCCTTGCTTCATCATAGATATCTTGTCACTTCATTTCTCCATGCTTCAGCTCCCCAGCTCAAAACTGGGGATAACAGCACTGTCCCTACCACACAGTGGTGTTGTGTGGATGAACACATCAAAGACTGTGAAATGCTCAAACGCCACAGTAACGGAGGCCATATAAGTACCTCAGATAGATAGATTAGATGGGATCAACAAACTGAATAAAAAGAAATATCATTGGTTCGTCTCATTTCCCGTGATCTCAGTTGTTATTTGTAACAACAGTAGGTAACAAGTATCAGAGGGGTAGCCGTGTTAGTCTGGATCTGTAAAAAGCAACAGAGAGTCCTGTGGCACCTTTAAGACTAACAGATGTGTTGGAGCATAAGCTTTCGTGGGTGAATACCCACTTCGTCAGACGCATGTAATGGAAATTTCCAGAGGCAGGTATAAATATGCAGGCAAGAATCAGTAGGTAAATGATTTTCAGACAGAAGCGTGGTGATGGAGTCCCTTTAACTAGATTGTATCCTTCTAATACTGTAGTAACCCTTATGGGTTAACTAGACTCACTGTACCCTTCCATACTCCAGGTGCCAACAGAGATTTCAGTGATAGGATTTATTTCTTTGAATAAACAGAAGAGAGGAACTTGGCCAAGCAGCTGTATGGAAGATTTTGCTGTTTAAAAGTAACAGTAGGGGTAATAGTACTTTGTAGGGACAGGGAGGGGCTCCCACAGCACAAGGCCTGAGCTGGTAAAGCAATAAAACAGCAGCAATCAGAGGAGAATAGGGGAAGAAGGTACCTCAAGCCAGGGAGTCGAACACACAAGGTTGCAAGTTTCAAACCAGCAGAAGGAAATACTTTTCCATGCAACACAGAGTTAGCTTGTGAGCTCCTTGCAACAAGGAATCATTGCAGCCAAGAGTTTAGCAGGATTCTTTCTTTTTTTGGTTAAAGTTTGGACGTTTTTATGGATAATTAGAACATCCAGGGATACAAAAGAGAGGATTTAAAAAAACCACTTTTGGAAGGGATCTAATACCCTCCTGCTTCAAGGCACAAGGCCACCTCTGACTCATGGGGGGGAAGGAAGAAAGTTTCCCCATGGGTAGGTGATCCCAGAACTGCCTACTGCAGAATTAATTTCACCTTTCTCTGATGCAGCTCAGCTGGTACTGGCCAGTCAGAGACAGAATATTTGACTAGACGGATCACTGAGTTCTCCATTATGGGACTTCCTACATTTTTACATTCTCGTTATTTCAGTGCTCAGTTACCCAGCCTTAGTTTACACCCAAATCGTGAACAGAGACCAAAGCTCAGGGGAACTGGATCCTGACCCAGCCCTGACCCATGCCTCCCTTGACTTCACTGGAATGATTTGCTCACTCTTCAGACCCTGTACACTCCTGCCATTTTCTAACATATGTCTGCACCCCCTCCCCAGGAGAGAAGGGCTCTTAACCCAGCATGGACACAGGAGGAAATGTTTCCACATGCATCCCAGCCACCCCTTCCATAACCAAATCTAAGTCTTCATAATGGGCAAGGGCGTGCGATGCAACGGTGAAGAGATTCACAACCCTGGGTTGCATCTCTGCTGCAGGACATGGTACTTCCCAGGATTCCAGGCTGGTCTTTGGAAGGGCCTGAAGTACCTCCCGAAACCAGAGAAGTATAAAAAGATCAGCAGACACCTCCAGCAACCTGTACAATCAGAGCCCTAGAGGCCAATGCAGACCTGCCTAACTCCAGACTGTTCCTCCAACAGTCCTGGCCTGTGGCCTCCTGCTTGATAACTGGAAAATTCACAGGCTCAGGCAAAACACATTACTGATAGGTCCTTCCCTGTCATCAGCTAAAGGCAGACCTAGCCTCCATCCCAGTCAGTATTTCAGGCAGTGGCAGCTGAGTGTTACCTGACTCCAGTGCACAGCACTGCACCCAGTGCACATAAGAAACTAATCAATAACTTAGCACTTTGATAGCTGTCACTTTTTCCATCTTCAAAGCGCTGCCCAAACATTATTGAAGAATCCGCACAGCAGCCCCTCAGTGACGTAGGGAAGTGTTTCCCCCTCATTTTACAGAGGACTACGACATTGAAACACAAGCCGTGACTTGCCCAAGGTCACATAACAAGTCAGTAAAGGAGCCGGGCTTCCTAGCTTGCAGCCCACTGCTTAGTCCCCTGGTCCATGCTGCCTTCATGGCCACATCATTAGAATGCAAATGGCAAAGCAGCTGGGATAGGAAGGGTTAAACAGGGTGTGGTCCCTTCATGTTTTGCATTTTGGAAGCGAGCATGTTATTAGAACAGACCGAGTGATTTAATCAGGCACACAAACTGCACTAATGTCATATGCATGTTGTTTCTACCAATCCACACCTCTCTCCCGGTCACACCAAGAAATGGCTGCACTACGGAAACATGGCAAGGAACTCGAAGCATGGTGTACATGCTCCATGGCACACACATACACGGCCTGCAGCCTCCCACGCAAAAGGGAGATGGTTTCATACTCACAGCAGAGCAGAGTAAGGCATGCAGCTAGTTTACGGGTCTCGGGAAGTGGGACATTTAAAGCAGTTTGAGTGGGCACGGAGCAGATATCCAGTTTACACTTGTCAAAGAGCTGGCCAGTGATGTTGGAAGCATAATGCTGGACTCCTAGTTGGCATTAACAACACACGGCCAGTGTCATGTCTAGTAGAATGAGAGCCAGGGTCTCTCATGTTCTGATCCCGACGCTGGCAATGACTGGTTGTACAGGCCCTGTTTTGAAGATTAGGTATGGAATTGATACCAGTGTTGGTGGGGCACCAAAGTGAGGAATATCACACTGGGTGGACTATTATATTCAGGTTCTTATGCTTTGCCCATCAGCGTGATATCTGAGCACCTAGCATTAGGGGAAAGCTGCAGCCAGACCTGTCTGACAGGACGTGCTGGTAGCATCTTATGAGACTGTTAGGCGAAAATTCAGCCGCCTTCCAAAGATCTCTTTGAAAGAGCAACTTGCATTTCCACAGCTGTCCCCTCTTATCACAGCTCTCAGTGTGTTCTTGAAAGCAATAACTGACAGACCAGTAAAAGAGCAACTGAGTGTTGATAAAAACAGCAACTCCCCACATTATGGATACCTGCAAATTAAACTAATTAATGCCCAGCGAGGGAGCCAGGACAGTAATACTGGACAATGAATCATGGTGTGAGGCATGCCTCTGGATGGATTACCACAGGAATCTGGATCCCCTTTTCCAAAACTCCAGGCAGAAGAGACTTCATTTTGATGTCCTAACAGGTGGACGGAGACACTAGCATACATAGGGTCCCTAACACCACATGCAGAATACCGCCAGGTTAGAAGGGACAACACCTCAAGCAGTACTTCGCTCTTACTACGTGTATACCGGGCCATATGCAAATGGAGAAAGACCATGTTAAGAAGAACAGCACCTCCAGCAACACAGCATCACCTAGCAGTGAGGGCTGGAAGAGGGTGCATAACCCTGGGATGGAGGGCTGAGCTCCTCGTAGCATGGCACCACATAACATCCCACACAGGAGCAGTGGAGGCTATCAGCATACCATGGGTTTGGTAGCTGTGCCCTCTCTGAGGGATCGTATCCTGCCCTGCAGAAGGATGGAGTTGTTGATCTAACAGGCCTTTGCCCTTTTCAGCTATGATCTTACATCCAGGCTTTGAAGGCCTGCCTCCAGCAGCAGAGCAGCCCCTACCGCCACCCTGAAGGAGTGGGGAGGAATTACATCCAGGTTAGCAAGGCCAGCACCTCGGCCTGGCTGGGGATGTTGGCAGTAGGCCGCAGGCCGCCAGCAAGGGGCCACACCTGGAGCGGCGCAGCTCCCGCGAACACCATGCTGAGGAGGAGGAGGAGGCATCTGGATTTGCTCCAGGTTTCTTCCAGTCTATGTGACCTTCTGACTCAGCAGCGAGAGAACATACCCAGTGAACCGGCAACATCCCTTAGGGGAGGAATGAGATTACACAGGGCGCCTGGCATTCCCGATTACAGGGAACCGGAATGGACCTGCTGCAATAGCCATAACAAGAGCCCTCGCAGGGCTCCTCAAGGCTGGCCACACACCAGCGCAGGGGGCAGAGGGGAAAGTCTTGGTGGCATGAAGGGGAGGGAGGAGAGACCCAGCCAGCAAACAGCCCCTCGCCCAGGCACCCACTCCTCCAGGGGCAGCCCCTGCCCTACCTTTGCCCTTCTTGGCTCGCTCCTCCTGCTTCTTTCCCTTAGAGGGCGCCTCCCCCTCCGCTGGGGGCGCCCCATGGTGGGCATTGGAGCCGCTGCTCTTCTTCTTCTTCCTCTTGCCCCGAAGCCAGCTGAAAGCCCAGCGCAGGCCGGAGGAGCCAGACTTGGGCTTCTTCTTCCTCGGGGGCCCCTGCGCGGAAGGCACGTCCCCTTTTTCCTGCCCGCCGGCGGGGAGCCAGGTGCCCTCAGCCGCCGCAGGTGCCTCCTGCGAGCGCCTCCCGGACATCTCCAGGCAGGGGAGGGTGGGTCGGAGAAAGCCCCGCTTCACGGGCAGAGCTCGCCTTGGCTACGCTCCGCCCGGGGGAGCCACCGCAGGACGCGAGCTCCCCATCCGGGGTGGGGTGAAGCGCCTCCCCTCCCAGTCTCCCGTGCCCCACGCCGGAGCCTCCTCTCCCGTGCGCCCCAGCCCCCCACTGCCTCCGGATTCCTGGCAGCCGGGCTCCCGCCTCTCCCCTGCGCCCAGGGCCCCCCTCACCTGCCCCGGGACACCCCCCGTGCGCCCCCGCCCAGGCTCCCCGTGCCCCCGGGACTGTTCTCCTGCTCCGGGTCCGCTCTGCGCCCGGCTGCACAAGGCGCCAAGGAAGCAGCCGGGGAAAGTTTCTCCCGGACGGGCGGGCGGGCGTGGCCTGCCGAGCGCGCTGGGGTGTGGAGAGGCTCTGCCCCCGGCCCCTCACTCCGCCTCCCCGGCTGCCCGGCCCCGGCCCGGGGCTCCGCGAACGCTCCGCAGAGTGCGCTCCCCACCCCGCGCAGGGCGCCCCGGAGCGGGGCCCGGGCTGAACTGCCCATCCCGGCCCGCTGCCAGGGAGCGCGGCGGCAGGTAGGAGCCGGCGGCGGCCTAGGGAGGATAGGGCGGTGGGACTGGCGGGGGGTGGGCCTCGGGGAGATGCCGAGGGGGGCTGACCCCAAGGGGAGGGGGTGTGGGGCTAGGAAGCTGAGCTGCCCCTGAGGAAGGGGAGGTCGGTGGGCCAGAGGAGGGCTGTATTGTGGGGGGCAGCAGGGGGCAGGTTAAAGAGAAGGGGGGTTAATCTCCTCCTCCAGGCTGGGGAGGGGCACCGTGCTTCCGAGCCAACCACCCCCTGCTCTGTGGAGGCTCCGAGCCCGGGAGCAGGCTGGGGAGAGAAAGGCCCCATTGTGACTGTCTGATTAGAGGGGAGCGGAGGGGCGAGGATTACAGCAGCAGGATGCAGTGCCTGGCTCTGGGCAGGATGTAATTTCCACCCCCGGCTTTCTCCCTCCCCCTCTGCCTCTGTGTGTTTGGAGGAGGGGGTGTCTGCATTGAGATTACAGGGTCATCTTTCAACGAAATAATCATCGCTTTTTATTGAACTTTTCCCTTTGCATTATATTAAAATTGGCTCCTGAGCCCCATCACATGGGAGCCTGGGGGCATTTCCAGCATCCCTTGTAAAAACCAAATCTCTCATTCTAGCCATGGTGGATTTGGTCAGTTTTTTAAATCTAAAACCCCAGCAGTCACCGCATTAAAATGGAAGTGAGTGTGGAGTCTATTGGTTAGAGCTGGCACTATGAGCTTACATCTGGAGGACTGGGAGTTCGGACTCCTGGGTTCTACTACTGAGGTCTTGGACAGGAGTATAGTCTAACCGTTAAAGCAAGAGATTGGGAGTTCCCTCTAATCTGCTGCCAATCGGGGATATCAGAGCACTCCTGAATTCTTGTGTGATCATGGGCAAGTCCGTACCTCAGTTTCACTATCTGAAAAATGGTAAGTAAAAACATTTTAAGCTTCACAACTCACCTTACAGGGCTGTACAGGATCTTCAGAAGAGGTGCAAGTTATATATAAAGTCAGTGCAAGGGAATGAGGAGGGAGAGATTACTTCCAATTTCATGACTGTTCTTTCCCCTTTTATTGCAGGCAGCCTGGTACCACACTGGTCCTTTGAACTGAAGTCCTGAAACTTGATGTATCCTGGAAGCAAAGCACAGTCTTATTGTTTCATGAATGATGACAAAGCTAATAAAGGGGACACTTCCTGAGCATAACTGGGGAACTGATAGCCTGGATGTGACCAGGGTCATTAACCCTCTGTTGGTCATTCATTCCTAGTAAATGCCTTGTGTCAAGCTCCTGGTTGTTGTTTATAAGTCTCAATTGGAAAATAAAAAGATATTGGGTCTTTAATTGTTTGATGCAGTTTTATTAGTCTGTATTTATAAAACAAGTAAATGTAAGATATAATTTGAGAAGAAAAGTTCAGAGTTTAGACTGGGAGTGGATGGGTCATTACACAAACTAAAAACGATTTCCCCAGGCTAATTTTTCCTCTACTGTTACTCTCACCTTCTTTCAACTGTTTGAAATGGGCCATCCTGATTATCACTACAAATTTTTTTTCCTCCTGCTGATAATAGCCCACCTTAATTGATTAGTCTCATTAGAGTTGGTATGGCAACTCCTATTTTTTCATGTTCTCTGTATATATTTATATACACCTTGTGGCACCAGACTAACACATTTATTTGGCATAAGCTTTCATGGGCTAAAACCCACTTCATCAGATGCATGCAGTGGAAAATACAGTAGGAAGATTATATGTATATGCATCTGATGAAGTGGGTTTTAGCCCATGAAAGCTTATGCCCAAATAAATTTGTTAGCCTCTAAGGTGCCACAAGTACTCCTTGTTCTTTTTGCTGATACAGACTAACAGGGCTACCACTCTGATACTTTAATTGTGTATGTCTGTCAGTATTATAAGTGGGTGGATCCAAAGCTGGTGTTCAGATACTGTGGTGATGAGAGCCCTATAAATATTTACTGGAGATAGTGTTTAATCCCAGACAAATTTACAACTCTCATGCATCCACCTGTGCATGAGAAACACAAACATTCCCAGACAGACACAAAACATTTAGGGGAAGGGGAATGTCAAAGCAGGCTGCCAAAATAGCTGCAGTATGAGTGTTGTGTATGCGAGCCAGGAGGATTGTTTGAATCATCCTCTGCTCTCAGGATTCCATTCATCTCCTAATGATGCATCCTAAAGCCACTGAAGGAGCTGTTATGCATCTTGTCAGAGCTATTAGTTGGCAGATCTTTGACATGATGCATTGTAATGGCTAGCCATACATCCTGTCAGCCTGCAGCTTGCAATATTATTGTGTTTAAAACAAAGGGGTGGGCTACAAACGTTGCAAGAAAGCAGAAGCTAATTTTCTGTGTTACAATGCTATGTGACAAACAAGTTATCCATGTTTAAGTTATTGTGCAGATGTATTTTCTAACTGTGTAGGCTGCCTGATTGCTCTTTAAAATGCAACCGTTCTTAGAGGCTCAAAATGGTCTGCCTAAATACTGATGACTTTTGCCAACTTCTAGAAATGGCTAGAAGGATTTTAAACCTCACCCTCTGGAAACTAGCCCCTGTCTCCTATGGGCTTCCTAGTGTGTGTTTGTAGAGCCCTGCAAATCTGTAGATATCCGCGGACCATTTTTGCACATTGCTGATCGGATGCGGACACAAATTTTCTATCCACATATCTGTTTACTGTATCTACTTCATTCACATGGTCAGTTCTTAGGGTGTGTATTCTGTGATTTGTACAATACTGAGTGTCCTGCTGCTGCTTAACAAATAAACAAAAAGGCTTCTGGACTGGAAATGTGGATACTGACTGTGTATCCTGGATTTCCCTGTGAGCAGGGCTGTGATTCCCCAATCTTCAATTTTCTTCCACCCACACTGTCCCTCCTCTTAAACTTCTTCACATCTTTACTTAGATCTAAACTATGACTGAAGTAAACTATATTTTCTGATTGCTCCTAGTTTTGGCCCTTTCCTCGGCTTGCCTGTTTACTCCATGGCATGTTTAATGGCTAGGGGCTACGGTGTCTTTACCCTCACCCTTCAGTAAGGTCTAATACTGCACCTATCCCCTTTCATCTCTCCTTCCCTTACACCAAAAGGTCTGTGGCCTAGTTACTGACCCCTGCAACAGTTGCAATTTGTTCCACCTTAACTACTGTGGTATGAGTGGCAGCCTTGACATAGTCATCACTATACCCATAGGACTGCACCATGGCTCCAGAAGGATGGATTTCCTGGCCAACCTGGCCCCTCCAAGAGCAGCCCAGTCCCAAAGGAAACCATGATTATATGTGAAATTCACATCTGAGAGAAGCAGCTGTGAGGGACTCTCCCCGCAAAGCTGTCACTGTGGGCCCATGGGAACAAGCCCCACCAACCCCACCTTGCACAGATCTGGGGTATACAAGCAGAACAAACGTGGTGTTTGTCATGAAAAGTGCATGTGACCAATTTAAAAATAACTGAACTTTGCAGGGGAAAAGCTAATCCCTAATTAGGGCTTTCTTTTTTTTTTATACTTTCTGCTGCCGGCTCAAACTGCTAATGACTCATGAGCCTTCCACAAAGTGATTGTATTTTTCACATCTTTCCCCTCCTCAAGTGGCAACTGAACCAGTTTGAAAATATCTTTGCACTCACTTATGGGGCGTTGCCCAAATAATTATGAAGAGAGAGGCAAGAGAATAACAATTAGCCTGCAGGGAAATCTATCCCATTAGATGTGCTAGGGAGGGAAATGAGGGATGAAAACACCCTTTCTCGGATGATTTCTAGAGGGTGACAAAAATGCTCATGTAGTAACTGCAGCCCTTACGTCAGTCTTATTTTATAGTTATGGCTTGAATCCCATATTATAATAACTGTACCCAGCCCTGTGATTAGTGCTGTTCATTGCTGTGCAAGAGACCCAGTGCTGTAAAGGTGTATTCACTTTGTTCAGGCCTTTCCACAAGGGTCAGCTTGGCTCTCCCCCAAGCTAGTCTATTGTTAATGTCCTACTCAACAGTCTCCTTTTATAGTCATGGCACTGGTTAGAGGAGTGAACTATAGGTACCGCTAACCACCTTCTACTGCTGGAGTAGTCAGCACAACACTACAAGAAGACCCAGAGAGGGGGGGGGGGGCAACCGCAGTTCTTCCCCAAAAGCCCTGCCCTGCAGAGTCCCATGAGGATTATCCTGCCTAGTCATTTGCAGTATTTACAAGCGGCGGCTGGAGAGGTGGTGTGATGCTGTGGGTTCCACTGCCAGCAATGCACTCATGATACCCAGCTGTGTAATTCATTTTCTGCAGATGCAGCCAAGACCATTGCAAGGGTGTCAGAGTGCCTAGAGGAGATCAGTGTCTGGAAAAAAAAAAGCAGCTGGCTCAAACTCAACTCAAGCAAGACCAAAGTGATGCTGGTTGGGAGGGGGAAATGTTTCCTGGCACAAGTCAGGACACTGGCCTCCCCTCCCACTAAAGGCATCTGCCCCCTATTTATTACAGCGGTGAAAAGCCTTGAAGTCCTGCTGGACTCATCACTAACCCTGGGTTGACCAGGCAGTGACAATGTCAAGGAAACCCTTCTTCCAGTGGCAGCTTGCTAGGGGACATTGCCCTTCCTNCGGGGGGGGCCCCCCCCCCCCCCCCCCCCAATGATCCATGCATTTATTACCCTGACTGGATTTCTGTAACTTACTCTATCTGGGGCTGAAAGTGGAAGCAATGCATTGGCTCCAGTTTGTGCGGAATACAGCAGCCCGACCCCTCAGTGAGACCACCCCCTGACAGCACATCACCCCTGTGCACCAATCCCCACTACTGGCTCCCAATCAATTTCTGCTGGCAGTTCAAGGCGATGAGTCTGATTTACAAAACTGTCAGTGGGTCAGAACCCAGCTACATCAATGACCAAATCTCCATCCAAGACCAAAGTACTTCATCTGGGACAAAGCAGCTGACAACACCCAGGACAAGGAGTGTGAGGGGAAAAACTAAACCATTCTCGTCCCTGGGAGCTTGACCACGGGTTGAGCTATCAGAGGACATCAGAATACATTGCAGGATCCTCCTCTGTGACAGAGGTTTCTCACAACAACAGCAAGTTTTCTTTCTTATTAAAACTCCAGACACACCCAAGCCAACCGTCCTTAACCTTGGGACAGGCAAAGAGCAGAATCCTCTGAAGTTTACTATAGTCATTGCAGTGCAGATCCAAAAGACCTATGCAGCATTTAAGAAGCTACAGTGAGGGGGGGGGGGGCAATAGAAAACCTCAAGACAGATGAAGTTCAGATGCTTTTTGCTGGGTTTTGTTCCCTCATTGCCTCTAACGCTCCTTTCCCTCATTATATTACCTATTTTAGGTACTACTATGGCCCTCATTATCCCAGTGTCTGAGCCCCTCGCAATCTTTAATGGGTTTATCTTCACAAGACCCACAGTATTATTATCCCCATTTTACAGATGAGGCACCAAGGCACAGAGAGACTGAGTGATCTGCCCAAGGTTATATAGAGTAAGGTGGAATAAACAATGAAGCTGGGACTCAACTCCCAGACTAGATCCCCAACCACTGGACCCTATTTCCTTTCCTATCATAGAGCCAGTGCCCCCAAATTAACGCTGATCTTGCCTGCCAATCACTAATCTTATGGCCGCAGAGATTAAGGTTGAGAGGAGATATTTGCTGAGTAAGAATTTCCATTAAACATTTGGACAAAGAGAGGTTTCATTTCTGGCTTGTACTTTGAGCCTTATGGTCAATTTTTAAACAGAGAACGTTGCTCTCTGACGTGTTGGCTGATCTGAGATGTTACGTCAGGAATAAGAGACAGGTCTGGTCAATGCAGAAGCTTGAATGCTCCTGTTATTTCCTCCCTCTGGTAAGGATCATCTTTAAATCAAATAGAGCTTTGCTAGTGAAGAGACAAAAATGAAACGGCAGCAACAGGAATGGGAACAATGGGGCAGAATTTGAATGTCTTCATTTTGTGCATGTGCAGCTGAATTTCATACTGGTCTGACAGCTCTGGAGCCTCGAGGGGTGAGATTTTTGAAGGTATGTAGGCATCTAAAGATGCAGGTGGGCATCTGCAGGGATTTTAAAATGCACCTCAGTGCCTAACTCCCATTAGTTTGCCCAACCTGCTCAGGTGCTTTCGTAATTCTCAGTAGCTGCCTATCCGCATCTTCAGGCACTTAGGTACCTTTAAAAATTTGGCCCAAGGCCTCTATCAACAGAACACGTAGAGCACACACAGAGATAATGCAGGCTCCCTTCGCTTCCCAAACATTATTCAATCAGTGTACTTAGCCTGTGGGGCTTATGCAGTCCTGCCCCTGGCCTCCCTTCTGAGACTCCCAACGGGAGCCAACTGCAGTGGAACAGTTCCGCCCCCTCGCAAAATTTCCCTGATTAATGCAAAAATAGGAGGCTAAACCAGTGTCCAGGGTGGGGAGTGTGTGCCCTTGAGCCTCAGGTCAAGCTGAGCTGTGCTTGGCCAGGATGGGGGTGCAAAAGTGACTATGTCACCTTTATACCCTTTCTCTGATGCTGGGGCCAGTTCATCCCCCAGTACGAGTTAGAGCAGCCTCTGGGCAGCTCTATCTTATGCCAGCTGGTAATGGCCCCCAATGGGCTGTTAGATCATATGGGGATCACCAGAGAGCAGCAGTGCTCTGACCACTCCCCTCACTGTCCCCTGTCCCCACATTAGCTGGGCAGCTATGGATTTCTCCAGAGTGGCAAACAGAGGCCATAGCATGAGCCAGATCTGGCCTTGTAGTCCCTCTCCTCCATCTGTCTAAATGCTCCCCCTTTAAATATGTGCTTTTAGAACAGCCCACCCTCAAATGAATCCCATTCAGATGCTGAACTCTCTGTGCCTCTGGTTTCTTCCCTCACGTGGACACGGGAGGAGGCCATCCTCCCTGGGCCCTGTCTCTCCTCTGTCTATCTCAGCCTCATTAATACTCAGTAACACCTTCTTTGTAACCTGCACTGAGTCCCAGGAGTTGGAAAGAATCCACCCCAAGGTTCCTGTTAATTTTTACCTGTATTTCTCTCTTCACCCAGCTGTGTGTGGAAAGTGTAACTTGATCTGTGTCCTGCCCAGACAGGCGCTAGCTCTGGGCTCCTTCACAGCTGGGTGTGCCGGCTGGAACAAAAGTGACATGGCCACTTCCAGGGCCTGAGAGGTGTTTCTGACACTTCTGTGCCTGCTTTGAGAACAAGCTTTTTGCCTAAAGGAACCTGGCAGTGATGGGAGCAGTCCAGTCTGTGCATCTGCTCTAACACAGTGGCCCCAAGAGGTGGAAAAACCTAGCCAAGAGCCTTTTAGATAAGCACTCAGGCACCGCAGTGGCCATGTTAGCTGAACCCAGACTATCCATGAACCATTGCAACAGTTTGGGAGGGGAAATGTCTAATGGTTAGAGCAGGGGGGGCCTGGGTGTCGGATCCCTGGATTCTATTCTCAATTCTGTCCCTGATTTGGACAAGCCACTTACTTGCTCCATGCCTCAGTTTACCCATTTGTTAAATGGAAACAATAATACTTCACAGGAGCATGGAGGTTAAATAAGTCACGCTAATCAATTAATCAGTATAATTTATTAGGGCCAAAAACTCCATTTTCAGTCGGTCACAGATTATTTATTAAGTGTACTGCATTAGTGCCTGGGAACCCCACTCATAGACCAGAACCCCATTGTGCTAGGTGCGGTACAGACACAAAACAAAAAGACGGACCCTCCCCCAAAGAACTGACAATCTAAGCCCAGGGTAGTCAAGAGGTAGGCCGGGAGCCAAATCTAGACCGCCAGATGCTTTTGAACAGACCGCAAAATCTTTTTATTTACTTATTATCATCTTTATTGTTATTATTTTTGTATTATTTTCTCTGGAGTCTGGAACTTTGACTATACCTCGACCAAGAAACTTGGACCTTGACAAAAAAGAATTGATTACCCCTGACTAAGCAATCACAGATGTGTCAGCTTAGTGCTACAGAACCACTGTCACTTGGGACAAGCTTTACAAACTCCGGTGACGATTCTCTGTGCTGCAAGGCATAGAGACACTAACAGGGGCAGGAATGGAATATTCCCAGTGAAAGGGACTCCACACCGCAGTAGGGCCAAACTAGTATCGGGGTTGGGGAGTGGGGACAGGGAGGGGGTAGTGCTTAGACCACTGCTGCTCTCTGGTGAGCCCCATCTGATCTAACAGCCCTTTGTGAGTCATTAACAGCTGGCACAAATCAGAGCTGCCCCGAGGCCATTCTAACTTCTGATCTGAATGGGTTTTTCCCAAGCATTCCAAAATCATGAGTCAGGCCCCCACCAAAATCATGTGATTAATTTCAAATTCAGGAG
The DNA here is from genome assembly GCA_003942145.1 of Platysternon megacephalum. Lineage (NCBI taxonomy): Eukaryota > Metazoa > Chordata > Testudines > Platysternidae > Platysternon > Platysternon megacephalum. The sequence continues at coordinate 7,037,099 of QXTE01000016.1, read as the reverse complement.
GGTTTTTGAGAGGAGGTAAATAATAAATTATTTTCCTTTTGCCTTCTGGTGTTGGAGCCTTTAGGCCGCACTTGGGGTCACATTTTCAAGCTTTTCTCTGCAACCACAGGGACTAGAAACTTCCTGTTTATTTTTTAAATGGAGGCTGAGACTCATGTACTCACCTCACTCCAATAGCAGGGGCCTTAAGGCAAACATCAAATTGCGTGAGATTCATGGTGGCAACACTGCCACCAGCATGGAACATCTGGAGCAGCTGTTTGCTAGCCCAACTCCCACCCCCAGGGGTGTCAGGAAGGGCGGGGGTAAGCGGAGCACACTGCGCTACAGCTATTCTCGACTTCCCAAGGCCCATAAGACCCTAAATACAGAGGAAGATGCATGGTCCCCAAGTGGCTCCACAACACAGGGATTGTAAAGGAGAGTTAAAGCCCCCTTTGCCTCACCCACCCCCACTTTCTATTCATGTGCTCAGCTCAGGGACAGACTAAAGAAGAATCGTGGCCTCTCGTTCTTGTTTCAGGAAAGTTGTATGTGGTCTATGTGAGACATAAGCCCCTTGTGGCAGGGACAGTGTCTTTCATTGGGTTTTGTACAGCACCAGGCACACTAGCCGAGATCCCTACGTAATCACGCTAAGCGCACAACAGGTTTTTTCATTACAGTGCTCAAAAAGCAAACACACTGTAACTCGTGATGAACATACAGGGAGGGGTTCGTCAGGGGTTTGGAATGATAGATCAAAGTCGCTTTTTACAGATAAAAGTTTGCAATTTAGAAAGATGTTTTAGAAAAGAACATTTGAAAAACATCCCATTCAATTGCCATGTGCATTGTCTGTGCTCCTTTGTAAAATAGGGATAATGACATGGCCCCTCTCTGGTAAGGTGCTTCGGGAGCTCTGGATGAGAAGCACCATATCAGTGCTAAATGTTATTTCCTTCCCCATCTCTAGTGATTGCACCAGGATGTAAGTGCGTAAACAGCAGCGTTTTCCTTTCTAATCAGACTGCTCCATTCAGTGATATGCAGGCCAGGGCTGCTGATGCCCCATTTTATAGCGGGGTAAGTGATTGTATTGTCACAGCTGCTGAATAGCATCATCGTGCATGAATCGTTCAGGCCAAGGGAGCAGATTAGAGAGGACACAGCTTCTGTTTACACACAAATAGCTTGTAATTCAGTAAAGAGGGGGCAGGAAACACAGAAAAGTACATGACATTTTAGTAGGGCTGTCTGTCCGTCTAAGGCAGTGGTTTTCAACCTTTTTTCATTTGCAGATCCCTTTGGAAATCTCAGACATAGTCTGCGGACCCCAGGTTGAAAACCACTGTTCTATGGTAACAATATCCTTTCGCAGACCCCTTAAACATAGTCTGTGGACCCTCAGGGGTCTGCAGACCACAGGTTGAAAACCACTGGTCTAAGGCATTTCCTGTGTGCCCATCACTATAGTATCTAGATGCTATAGGATCTGATGGGCATGGGATTGGATAACACGCTATTGTTGACATCTCAAATGTTTACACTGTAAAGTTTGCTGCAGCCTAATAGTGAGCGTTTGAATTAGGTGAAGGTGCAGCTCCCAACCGAGGGACAAAGCAGCAGGGCTGCCTAGCACCTGCCCCCAGCTTGCTGTCGTTCAGCCTACGTGGACATCTGTGCAACCTGGCCCCGATCCAGGAACACATGCCTATTCAGGATAGCACCTAAGCATGTGACTAAGCCCCACTGTCTTCAATGGAACTTAGCTGCATGCTTAAAGTTAAGAATGCAATGAAGTGCCTTCCTGAATCAGGACTGGGGTGTGTTGATCAGGCAGCACTTTGTTTCAGCCAGGAGCTGGTCAGCCATTGGGACATGGCTTATGCAAATGACCCTCCCATGAGCCCTTGGAAGGAACTGTGAGCGTGTCTGAAACTCCTGCAAACCCCAAGTTGCAATACAAAAGACAGGCAGCTGCAGTGATAAGGAGGGCTCCGAAAGCTTTGGGAAATGTGTCTGTGAATATTAATACTGAATAGCAATTAGGAGGACATTGTCAAAAGACAGCTTATAATTTTAGAATCAACGCATTGTTGTTACAAACTTCCCCTCGGCAGCATGACCTTGAAAGCTCTTTGCTAACTCCATCCATGCACACTTCTCATGAGCACAGTGGGGTGTCAATAATGTGGGGTTATCATCAAGGGCTGGGCTCTGTCTTCAGCAGTTTGTTCATGTAGGGTTGCTCATGCGTGCTGAGCTGCACGCACACACGTGTTTATTAGTGTAGGGGTGTACGTGATTGCTGGGCTACACACACACACACACTCACATTTATTATTGTAGGGCTGGTCTTGGGGTTGTAGTACCAGAGATTGCATTGAGGTTTTGGCTGCTTTAGACAAAAGAGCACCGACAAACGTTTTGCAAAAGGATCTGAACATGACACAGACTCTGCAGGGAGAAATAAAGGGAAAAAAACATCCTTTTGATTTGAGACCTACCAGCTTTAATGTCATCCACTGAATAGAAGTTCAACTCATGTGCATAGCCGTAGCTGATTTTTGGACATCCCAGCTTTGAAGCAAAACTGTAAGAATTAAAACAGGAGGTAGGTTTCTCTCCCACGTGTTTGGGGGTCAAACATTGCCAATTCCCAGCCTCCTGCAGCCTCTTCTTTCTGCAGGACTGGGAGCATCCTCACAACGCAGCTTGGCTTTCACTGTTTGGTGCCTGAACCTGCTTCTGAGAAGTGTGTGGAGCCATCAGGACAAGGAAGCAGTGGGAAGATGGAGCATCAGTGCCACCAACATGAGCAAAGGGATTGTCTGGAGGATACTTCGTGGCACAAGGGAAAGGAACGGGGCTTGCTCTGCCCAGCCTCAGCGTGAGCAGACCCCCACCCAGAAGACACAGGAGTTCTGTGGTGTAGCGACGATGGCTATTATCATTATTTGTATAACAGTAGCACTGAGAGGCCCCCAGCTGATATCAGCATCCCATTGTGTTCGGTGCTGTGTAGACAGAGAGGGAGAGATAGTCTATACCTCAAAGAGCTTAGAGCACAAATAGACAAAGGATGGGAGAAGAGACTTGCAACAGGGTTATCCAGCAGGTCAATAGCAGAGTTAGGAACAGAACCCAGGTCTCCTAAGTCCCAACTCACTGTCCTACCCACTGGACCATGCTGCCGCTCTAGCACCAGTAGGGAGTCAGCCTCTCCCTGCTGCAGCTTTTTTGCTTTTCTTGAAGAAAAACCTGGCTCCAACCCTTCACGCGAGATTTCACTCCTCCACTTTGCCGAGAGTCGAGGCTGAGCTAGAACAGGCTAGAGGAGCTGCAAAGTGGGGTCCCACCTAGCCCTAGTGCTCTTAGGGTTCCCCCCTGGAGTCTTTTCATAGCTCGCTCTCTCCCTCAGCCACTAACTTGGAAAGAGCTTCCCAGTCCAGCCACATGGGTGGCCGAGAACAGCTCACTGCAGGTGAGTGGGGGGTGATTTGGCTGAAGGAAGGCTGGGCAAATGCAGCAATAGGAAATTTTATTTACTCCTCCAAGGAGGGAGGGGGCCGGCTTTGCCCCTCTCAACCCCAGATCCCCCTGTTTTGCTCTGGGAAGGGGCTGATGCTGTGATTCTCACCCCCCGAGCCCTCCTGTCTCACCCAGGCAGGGGGCTGTCTCTGCCCCTGTAAACCCCAGAGCCCCCTTTATCCTCCTCTGAAGCTCTCCCCTACCCCTAACCTTGAGCCCCCACTCTCCCACGGAGCAACTGCTGCCATGAGAAAGCCCCTTTCTGCATCTCCCCTCCCTTTAAGCCAGTAGGGCCGACAGAAAGGGTCTAGGCAACTGGGAGAAGCTAAAAGCCGCCAGCGATTGTAACCTCCCTGCGGGCCCCAGCTCCGGGTGCCTCGTTCCCCACAGTCACTCTATTGTCTGCACACAGACAAGTTCCAAGCTCCTTCAGGAACATGGGAAATAGTGGGTGGTTGGCAGCCTTGGCCGCTTCCCTTTCATCTTTCACCCCCCCCCCACCAGGGCCAGATGAGTTTTTAGTCTATTTTCTCCTCTTCTTCCTCCTCCCCCTGTCTCACTAGCTTTCTCCTGGTGTCTCCATCCGCTCGGTCTCTCAGTCCAGGCGCCGGCCTGAGAGCTCTTGATCTGATTCCCACATCGCACAAACAGCATTGGATGTTCTGAACAGGGTTGCAAGTCTCTTTAGTGAAGGGTTGAATGCCAGACCCCCCAGGACAGGAGAGGAAGCCTCCTGCAGACCAGCTACAAACAACTCACCCAGCCAGTGGCAACAGGACTCCTCTGGATTTTTGGCATAATTCAGAACAGCAGCTGGAAATGAATTCCATGATTAAATGTGGAGAGCGAGCTCCTCTGGGGGGGGGCGGGGGGCTCCAAGCCACTGGAGCAGCACCACAGTGCGGGAGCCAGAGCGTGGTCCCTTAATATCCACATCAGGCTACATTGCCACAGGGGTGTGGAGATGCCCATGAATGAACATGGACACAACTGTCCTCCCAGCCTGCTACAGAGGTGCAGAGCCAAGGACCATTGGTGCAGCCCTCACCACAATTAATCCTATTTACCCCTTTCTGTTGGAGGGTCCCAAAGTCTTTTACTGGCATTACTGATTTAATCCCAAACAACCCCTCCAGTGAGGGGGGGCAAGCATCACCCTCGTTCACAGATGGGGAAACTGAGGCATGGAGCCGGGAAATGACTTGCCCAGGGTCATGCAGTGAGTGAGGGGCAGAGCTAGGATCAGAACCCCTGTTCCCGCTTCCCAAGCCGAGGCTGTAACCAGAAGGCCCACTCCTCACAAAGGAGTCCTGGGGTGAAGGAACAGGGGAGCTGCGCAGCCTTCTCACTCTAGGACAAGGCGTTCCCCTCAGCCCTGGGCTGCACTGACTGAGCAGCGTGAAAGCAACACACTCCCTTGTCTCCTAGAACATAACCACTGCCCTGCTCAATGGATTAACCTCAGTTGGTTCCAAGCCTCCTGGGAAAGGGTTTGCTCTGCTCAGAGGTTCCCAAATACCTTCCTATCTTATCAGTCTGGTTAGCCCACCCCCGTCCCTTTCTAGAGCAACCAGGGAGGGCCTGCAGCTCCTGTGATTACCTCCCATCATCCCAACACTGCATTTACATTCCCTTCCTGCAACTCGCATGAAATTAAAGCAAATCAACAACACGATTATGCCCATCGCATGCAACCGAACGAACGCACAGAGGGATGGGACGACACCCATGAGATAAGGATGAGTCTGTGACATGAAGCAACAAATCCAGGCAAGGTGATGCTTCAGACAAACCCTCCACCCCCAGCAAGGGCCCCCCGAGGGTTCACTTTGGTGCATTAGGTAAGGAGCCAGTGCGCTGCCTCCTCACAGCACAGCCTTAATATATTGGACCCAATTCATCCCTGATGTAACAATGAAGGCAATGGAATTACACCAGGAATCAACATGGCCCATATTGCTTTGTACAGGGATTGCCTGGGGGGGTTAAAGAGTTGAAACTAATAGTACGTATGAGTTATACATGTGCAAACTGCCTTCTTTCTAATCGTATCTATCCGTCTGTGTTCATTCACAGCGCACCCATCAGTGCCGTAACTCAGCATCAACGGGTACTTACATGTTGGAACATGTACAAAAGGTGTATTTCAAGCTTCATGCACACCACAAGCTCACACAAGGTTGGCCACACCCTCTCACTAGAATCCCTGGGAAGGGGTGATGGGAGTAGGGAACAAACTCTACTCATTTTCTAAAATAGAGACTTTTACAAAAACTTTCTCCTGAACCCTTTGACTTTCCTCTCCTGCAGATCAGTGAGAGGAAGTGTAGCCTCTAGCAGAGTCCACAGCTGGGATAGGTGAGATACTGAGAGCCATGGTTTCGCAGGCCAGGGGTGGCTGAGCCTCCCCAAACAGCCCTGCGTGGCCCCACCCACCCTCCGCCCTAAGGCCCCCTCCTGCTTCCCGGGGCACTCTTCCCCTGTGGCCGGGGTGGGGGGCAGCTGGAGCCATGCCACTCACCTGACCGATGCTCCAGGACTCGGGACTGGGGTGGGGGGATTGGTGGCCGGGGGGGACTCTGGGCTCCAGTGGGGGATGGGGGTGGGAGGAGTGGGGCCTCAGGCAGAAGGGGCATGGCCAGGACACGCTGCCCATGCTGAAAGCTATAGCAATCATAAGGGTTTGTTTTAAACACAGGAGGTAATCTCTGGGCCAACCAGCAGAAGGCAACATTGGTACAGGGGTAGGGGTCACAGATCACATAGGCCAATCTCTGCAAATCAGGATGATGCAGGCAACAGGAGAAAGGGTCATATGTGGGGATGGGAATGGGTCTGTAACAACAGGGGAGAGAAGGCGGGTACCTGACAAGAGTCTGGAACAGAATAGCAGTGAGCAGCTAAAGGCTTTGCTGGGACTGTTCCATTCCTCTTTGCTTCCTCGCCAGCAGAGCGGATGTTGCGATATTGCATTGCACTGGGAGAGCAAAGTCACTCTCATGCCAAGAGAAATACAAACAGAATGAGAACAAAGGAGCAAATGAAGGCCACACCCTGGAATTAAGAACAAGGGCTGCACTATTTGAGTCACATCACTCATCTACTCCCCCAGGAGATCTTGGGAGACCTCGGGTATCAGTGCAGGAAAAGAGGCGGCCACACACATAGCCAGAGCTAGGGAAACGCCCAGATGCACACACACAGTCAGAGACGCACAAACAGTCATGGAAACACCGGCTGAGTGTCATGGAAACACACACACACAGAGGCAGGGAGACACACAGGGTCACAGAGAAGCAAGAAAGATACAGTCAGGGAGACACACATACACAGTCAAGGAGATGCATAGAATCAGTCAGGAAAGCACACAGCGAACCAAGGAAACACACTGAACTAGAAGTAGGAAACAGACACTCACACAGAGTCAGGGAGGTGCACAGGGAAACACACAAAGATGGCCAAGGAGATCCACAGCGACACACAAAGGGCGCACACAAGGCAAGGAGACACACAGACAGGGCCTCCCACTTACAGTGTCAATATCACACACTGAGTCTGTGCCAGACAAACACAAGGAGACCCACAGTCAAGGCACCCCATGCAGAGTCAGGGGCACTCTCTCTCTCTCTCACACACAGAGTAATGGAGGGCAAGGGCTCACACATCCATACACACAAGTGTCCAGCAGTGGAGCTGTCATGCACTCAGGCATGCTGATACCAAGTGCAGAGTTGTTATGCCTGGGGGAAGCCATTTAGCTGGCTGGTCTTTTCTCAGCATTGAGTCAGGATTAGCAAAAGGATCTTTCTCACCTCTCAGCGTCAGAGCAAACCTCAGCAAAGCGAGAGCTGCTGCAGAGGACAAAGTCCAGGGGTGCCTCGTTCCTGAAATCTCTCTCCACTAGCAGCCCGGTCCCAAAAACTGCCCTGACAGCAGTTTAGCTTTACGTGATGTCCATGGGCACCCGGAGAAGAAGCTGCAGTGGGAGAATGATTGTAAGCTCCTTGGGGTAGTAATGTTCCCTTCTTACGTGTCACAAAGCACAAGGTGCACCACAAATACTGCACAGACTATGCAGAGCACTGGGGAGAGGATGGATCAGACCCTCAACATCCCTGTTCTCAGGTTGCCACAAGCCTTCCTGTAGTACCAGCTGCCTGGATAACACTCATGGACAAGCCAGGAGCAGAAATGAGTTTCCTGCAAGCAAAGGACTCCACTCTGCTTCCCCAGCCTCCCCTCATCCCATAAGCACTGCTATGCAGTATCCCTTTAAAATTAAAACCACCCTGCCGAGGTGCTGGGATGTCCCAGGGTCAGGGGAAAGGCCTGTGTTTTCAGTTACTGTCTGAGGACATGTCCCGGTTGCTACAGGCAGAAAGTATTTGCAAGCAAAGGGCTCACACTCAGATGTGTCAGAGCCGCAGCGTCTGCCCCAAGTGGAAACTTCATTGAAGAGCCCTCGGGAGCATCTCACCCGTTTTCTTTTCTGTGCAGTAGAAGGAGAGGACACCCCCACCCCCTCTTTTCTTGGTCTTTGTTGGATGCTTCCCACTCCCACCAACGGCCATAGTCTGTGGAGCCCACCACACTCTACCTGCACCATTTCCTAGAGGGATCCTGCTGCTGGGACGGGAGCCACTGCCGGCTCTCCAATAGCTAGAGCTCCTACACCATCCCCCTACAGTGCCTCCTGCTGGAAAATGATGGGACCGGTGTAGCAGTGAACACCTCCCACCAGTATTCAAATACCATCCTCTGACAGCGCCACCTGCTGGAAGAGGTCTTTATTGCAGCAGCTCTAAACCCATCCGGCATGTTGAGTTACAGACAGTGTCCAGCCCAATGGGAAATCCTGCAGAACACTATTCAAATAACAAGAGCTCATTGGGGAAGAAGACGACCTGGTTAAAGGAGAGCTTCCCTGTAGAAGGAGGAGCAGACTGCCTCATTCCCTCTCTAAAGGCTTGGGCCTGAACCCCCATCTCCTTTCTCACAGGTCAGGGCCATAGAGCACTAGTAGGGGGACAGAATGAGGAGGTTATGATGGGGTTGAATGGGAAGGGAGGTGAAGGCCAGCTGATGGCAAATGGGAGCAGAGGTAGGAGCAGGCAATAATGAATGGCAAGGGAAGATGTGAGATCCTGAACGGAGGGGAGCAGGACTTGCATGATCACAAATAGGGAGGAGAGGTGGGGGGCTGGTGATCATGACAGGAAGGAAAGCCAGGCACTGGCAAATAGGAAGGGTCCAGATGATTGAGAATGAATCTCTTATAAAGCAGTTCCCATCCATTACATAAGAACAGCCATACTGGGTCAGACCAATGGTTCATCTAGGCCAGTATCCTGTCTCTGACAGTGGCTGGTGCCAGATGCTTCAGAGGGAATGAACAGAACGGGGCAATTTATCCAGTGATCCATCCCCTGTCATCCAGGCCCAGCTTCTAGCAGCCAGATGTTACGGGGCAGTCAGAGCGTGGGGTTACTTCCCTGACCATCTTGGCTAATAGCCATTGATGGTATCCTCCATGAGCTTATCTAGTTCTTTATTTAACCCAGTTATACATTGATCCCAACATGCTTGAAAAAGGAAGTCAGCATAATTACCCCCTTTTACAGATGAGGAAACTGAGGCACAGGGAAGGAAACTGACTTGCCCAAGTTTACCCCACAGACCAAAAAGTCTGAGACTTCCTGCAATAAGCAAATGGAGCATGGGGACCTCGATGCAGTCATTGCCAGTTTAGTGCTACAGTGATTTCCCCGGTTACAGGAGCCCTGCAGGGGCAGTGCCAGTCTGTGGCAAGAGAATTATGGCTCCCTGTTCCAGAATAAACTAGTCAACCTAGGTTGACGGTTTGATGCCTCTGTATCCAGCTGCTGCCTCTCTGCCAGGTGGCTGAGCTCTGCCAGACTCCTCCCCAGACTGCTCCCAGCTTCCCGCCGGGTCGGTGCCAGCATGTGCTCTCTCTGGCCTTGAAAGATTTCAAAGGAATAGCTATCACTTCATGCACTTCCTCCTCCAACCGATCGCTCATCCAGCTGCCGGAAACCTTCATTCCTACCAGGCTGCCGCCTTCTGGATGAATTTTAGGACAGGTTTGAAAGCAAGTGCAGGGAAGGTAGAATTCCAGCTGCCACAACCACCCCAAAAGGAACAGGGAATGTTCAGCCTGCCCATGTGGCAACACTTTGCCAGGTGTTTCTTAACTCTGAGCGTGACGTGCCCTGGATGGAGCCTGAAATGAATTGAAAATGCAAGAGCCGCCTGTGTAGGGAGGTTGATGTGACATGCCAGGCCAAGGAGTCAGGAGGGCAGAGCTTGGGATGCTTGTCTGTTATTCAAGAGTAGCAGAGCCTAAAGATTCATGCTGCTGTTAAAGGGAACCTGCTGTGCAGAGGAGACTGCTGCCTCTAGCTGCTTATTTGAACTGGCTGGTTATGCTCCAGCACTGCCTGCTTTCTAACAGTACCAGCCAACACACCAGCTTCCGCCCAGCCGTGCCAGGCAGGACATCTGGGCTGCAAGCTTCCTGGCAGTAGTGCCCTGTCAGTGCCAGGCAGGAAGATATGAAAAGCAAATATCCCAGAGCAGTGGAAGCCCCATTCCTGCAGTGTCCACAAGCAGCAACAAGGACTGTCTTTTTGTTCTGTGTTTGTACAGCACAGTGGCGTCCTAGTCCATGACTAAGGCTCCAGAAGCGACCATAATACATAAAATAATAAATAATAATAAGGCTGAAAGTAATGCTTGGACGCTGGTGAAATTGTAAGTTTCTCTTTCCTCTCCAGAGTCCCACCCCAGCTGTCTTCAAAGAGGAGAGTGTCTTTATCCTGATCTGCTCTCAGAAAGCTTTTCCCCTTTGGACCTGGCCAGGCCCTGCCAACAGCCACAGCCCATCCTCTCTGGGATATTTGCTTTGCCTATCGTATAAATCTTTCCCCAGCTTAACCCGTTCCTTGCTTTCTCACGGATTATGTTCAAGCCTTCTCTCTCCATTACTACTTCATCAGGGTTTAGGATGACATTTCAGTGGAGACAGATCAATCCTAATCAAGAGGGATAGAGCAGAGGCTGGGAATGTGTTCTCCCCACAGCCAGCACCTTTGACAATATTCCCTACATTAACTCCGGGAGGGAGAAGCTGAGTCTGAGGTAGCTAGAGCCCCTCCCCAGCCTGCATTCCTGCATAGATCTATATAGTGACAGCTGCCACAGAAGCCTGGGGTGGGATTAGCTGGGGGCACCTTTGCTCTTGCAGCTTCTTGCTGCAAGAAGCTACACCATTTTGCAGAGTGACTCCTCCTGGTGGAGCTGGGAACCCCCTACAGCCAGAACTTGTGATGTAGAAGAATAGCGCTGTGACCTCCCTTACGCTCTATCTGCAGTAAAAGATGGAACTGCTTTAACTACACTGGTAGAGGTAAAGTGGCAAACCCCACCTAATGTGGATGCAGTTATACCGATCTAGCTTATTCCAATTCCGGAGGCAGAATAAGTTATACCAGCATAACTTTTATACCAGTATAATTGTGTCTACACTAGGGCTTTTACTGGTATAACTATATAGGTAAAAATCACCCCCCAACTGACAAAGTTATACTGGCATCATTTACAAGTGTAGACATACCCTTAGAGCCAGTGCTCTGGCCCCTCCCTGTCGTGCCTCTAACTAGCTAAAGTACTTTCCTGGCATCTGTCACCATAGTATCTGAGCACCTCACACTCTCATGTATTTATCCTCCCCACACTCCTGTGAGGTAGGGCAGTGCTGTTATTGCCATTGTACAGATGGGAAAGGGAGACACAAAAAGACAAAGAGTGTGTCTACACTAGAAATGCTACAGTGGTGCAGCTTTAGCGCTGTAGTATAGACCTGTACTACAGTGACAGGAAGGGTTCCTCCATCGCTGTAATAAATCCGTCTTGAGAGAAGGTAGCTAGGTTGAGGGAAGACTTCTTCTGTCGACCTAGTGGTGTCTGCACCAGGAATTAGGTCATCTTAATTACATCACAGAGGGCATGACATTGTTTGCAAACTTTGTAATGCAGACCAGCCTAGGGCACAGATCCTTAAAAGTATTTAGGTGACTAACTTGGGACCTAGATGCCTAAATACCTTTGAAGATCTGGCCCTAAGTGACTTGCCCAAGGCCATGAGGGTCTTCTGAGTCCCAGGCTAGTACCCTAACCACTGAGCCATCCTTCCTCTCTCCAGCTGCGAGAGGCTATTACTGGAGTATAAAGCCTTGAGTACAGCATACGCCTCCTCACAAGCTCTTTTACTCAGGGAATTTATGAGATGTGACAGCTTTCAATGTACTCTGTCCTCAGAAACCCTGCTTCGCCCGTGAACCTATAAAAATGCCTCTTTGCCCCATGTGACATTTTGGGGATCACCCAGACCAGTAAGGGGTTCTGCGACTGCCTGCCTTGTAACTTTGGGTGCCTTAATGCTATGCTGCTCTGGCTCAGAGCCCTGACACCAGTAGCCAGCCAACAAGCCTAAGGGCTCACCCTGGCTCCCACCAGCCTCGTTAGTCCTGGCAGGGTGATCCTAACAGCCTTTCCACTCCAGAGTCTCCCCCAATCCATCTACCCCAAGTTCATAACCACAGTCTGTATACATAACTCATAATGATCAGATCCCCTCTTCTCCCCTTGGGGTATCTGACGTCAGGAATCATAACAGTCAAAAAACAGTAGGAGAACACTTCAATCTTTCTGGTCACTCAATAACAGACCTAAAAGTGACAATTCTTCAACCAAAAAACTTCAAAAACAGACTCTAACATGAAGCTGCACAACTGGAATTAATTTGCAAACTGGATACCATCAGATTAGGCCTGAATAAAGACTGGCAGTGGTTGGGTCATTACAAAACCTAAACCTAACTTCCCCAATACTAATTTCTCCCTACTGTTACTCACACCTTCTTGTCAACTGTCTGTAATGGGCCACTCTCTTATCACTACAAAGGTTATTTTTCCTCCCTGGGTATCCTGCTGTCAATTGATTTATCTCATTAGACTGACCTCACACTTGGTAAAGCAACCCCCATCCTTTCATGTATTTATACTTGCTCCTGTATTTTCCACTCCATGCATCTGATGAAGTGGGTTCTAGCTGACGAAAGCTTATGCCCAAATAAATTTGTTAGTCTCTAAGGTGCCACAAGGACTCCTCGTTGTTTCTGCTGATACAGACTAACACAGCTACCACTCTGAAACCTGGATCCTGATCGTCACACCTGCCACCCTGCTCCCATCCTCTTTCCCTTCCAGCTAGGATGTGGGTGTCAATTTCTAAGCCGGAACTGTTGGTTTTCTGTGGCTAACCCTCCAGTTACACTAACTCTGTGGGCAGGAGCCAATAGAAAGCAGAAGGTGGAGGGGTGAAAAAAAATCACCAAAGCAGGGTAATAATGCCAGCCCTTCCAGACTCCTGATCAGAGCTCTCCAGACAGCACCACTGCACAGAATTTGGATACCTCAGGCATGTGCTGCTGCAGCCCAACTGCTTGTTGTAATTTGGTTGTTTACAGACATCTGCTCTGATCAAATCTGAGCCAGATTCCCCCTCCTCCCCGCAGGACTGAGGAGATGCAACAAAGCAGTTGTGTCACTGCAGGAGTCAGTGAAGAAGAAAGCTGGTGGGAGGAGAGTAGTTCTCTGATCCAAGCCATGGCTGCTGTAGGTAATTCAGCAGATGGGGCATTCTCTCCTAGCAATAACGCTGCATTGCACATCGACACCACCTTGCATCCAAGGATACCAAAGCACTTGCCGTTCAACCATCTCTGTGTTATATACGGGAAAACCGAGGCACAGAGAGCAGAAGTAACTAACTCACCCAAGGTCACACAGCAGTTCAGTGGCCGAGCTGGATGGATACTATGGCGATGAATGCCGTAGAAACGCATAAGGTAGATAGCTAGAACCCAGTAGTCCTGATTCTAGAATATGCATTACGCCACACTGCACCCCCCAAGAATCCCACTTAGTACCCAGCAGTGCCTGTTTGTCCGAGGGGTGGGAAGTAGGGAATCTAGTTCTACGGTTCCTTACTCCTATTTACTCCTGTAGATGGCCAGAGGGGGGGGATAAGGCCCATTGGTTTGGAAAATCCCTACCACAACTGCTAGGCACTTGGAATGTAACACAGTCAGGACTGAAAGGGAGTCCGGCTGATGTCTGGCAGCACTCAGGGATTTATGGCTGTTGAGCCCAGTGGTCTGGAACAGGTGGGAGCAGCACAGTGCGTGTCACTCAGCGGGAGCAGAGCTGCAGGGGAAACTGAAGTTAATTTATCAGTGATTAGCTCAAACCTATGTAATTTTTAACTGGAAAACAAGAAGGCTCAAGGCCCAGCACTGCCCCTCCCCCTTGGAACTCTAATATTTAAACCTGCCTCCTGTCCAGGCAAATCACAAATGTAACTCGCATTCATGGCGGCCTCTGGTGGCCAAAGGGATGAACTTAAACTTCTGCAGAACATCCCAGTACAGCAGGGGTCGGCAACCTTTCAGAAGTGGGGTGCCGAGTCTTCACTTATTCACTCTAAGTTAAGGTTTCCCGTGCCAGTAATACATTTTAACGTTTTTAGAAGGTCTCTTTCTATAAGTCTATAATATAGAACTAAACTATTGTTGTATGTAAAGTAAATAAGGTTTTTAAAATGTTTACGAAGCTTCATTTAAAATTAAATTAAAATGCAGAGCCCCCCGGACTGGTGGCCAGGACCCGGGCAGCATGAGTGCCACTGAAAATCAGCTCGCATGCCGCCTTCGGCACGCGTGCCATAGGTTGCCTACCCCTGCAGTACAGTAAATCAATTCACTCCTGTCACCCTGCATCGCCATGACACACTACGTCAAGCGTTGCCAAGGCAGAAAGATCTACCTGTGGAGGGTCTTTTTGTTCAGGGACATAGAAGGGGAAATCCCCACGGAGAAAGATGCAGGAGCCTGGACATCATGCAAAAGAGCCTTTTAGCAATCCTTCCCATGGAGTGCTGCCTTCCGTGGAAATATACACAGGGCTGGAGCAAAGATTCACATTTTCCCCACAGAATCAGATTCAACATCCTAAGTGCTCGTTTCCAGCCCAGCCCCACCCCAGGAACTACTAGAAATGTGGATGAGGAGTCAGCGACAATCCACAGGCCCAGTATTGCCAACCTCAAGAGATCAAAAATCATGAGTCACACCTCAAAAAACTCAGTTTTTTAAAAAAAATTATACTGTTTCCCCTCCCCCCCCCCAGTCTTTTGATTTTTGAATCCCCCCTCACCCTCCCGCACCTGGTGTCTATGTGTGACAATCAGTGTTGCCAACACTCCCAAATGTCTTGGTTAAGATAATTTGGCTGCTGCTACAAGAACTCTCTCCCCCATGTCTGTCTGTCCCCTGCCCAGCAATCAATCCTGCCCCCCAGGTTCCACCCAGCAGATCAGCCCCTCCACCCCACTGTTTCGGGCCCCCCAGATTCATCTCTGCTCCTCCTGGATTCCTCACCCCACCCTCTGGCCTAGGAGGGTTGCAGTGGGGTGGGGCAGGTCTAGGGGCTCCTCACCTCCCTCTGCCCCTGTGCTCAGCACTTCTCTCTGGAGGGGTAGGGGAAGAAGGAACTAAGAGCTATAGCACAGGGCCAGGGGCAGAGGAAGGTGAAGACCCCCGAGAGCTGGCCCCCCTCCAGCCTGGAAGTGGGGAGGGGATCCCACTGCAGCCTTTCCAAGCCAGGGTGAGAAAGAGTGCACTGCCCACAGCAGCTCTTATTGGTTGTTCTTCCTCCGCGAGGTAGGCAAGTGGGGTTACAGCCAAAAAGAGGGCTCCAATTTGCTAGGAGGGTTGCATCACCAGGCAACTGGCTCCTGCCCCAGACAAAATTCTGCCAGGATGCCCCGGAGTTGGCAATGCTGCAGGCCTAAGCAATGAACTTAGGCGGTCTAAAGTCTGGGGAACACAAACATGAGCAAACTGCAGCAGAGACTGTGAGCTGTCTCAAGTTGTAGTGGGGGAGGTTTAGGTTGGATATTAGGAAAACCTTTTTCACTAGGGGGGTGGTGAAGCACTGGAATGGGGTACCTAGGGAGGTGGTGGTGGAATCTCCTTCCTTAGAGGTTTTTAAGGTCAGGCTTGACAAAGCCCTGGCTGGGATGATTTAGTTGGTGTTGGTCCTGCTTTGAGCAGGGGGTTGGACTAGATACCTCCTGAGGTCCCGTCCAACCTTGATATTCTATGATTCTGTGTGGGGCAGGGAGTATGGGTTTGTGTGTCAGTTACACTGTCCCCAGTGTAGGAATGCTGTAGCTGAGAATCATGCCCTGGATATTCCTGTNCCCTGGCTGGGATGATTTAGTTGGTGTTGGTCCTGCTTTGAGCAGGGGGGTTGGACTAGATACCTCCTGAGGTCCCGTCCAACCCTGAGATTCTCTGATTCTGTGTGGGGCAGGGAGTATGGGTTTGTGTGTCAGTTACACTGTCCCCAGCGTAGGAATGCTGTAGCTGAGAATCATGCCCTGGATATTCCTGGGCAAGTGAACAGCACCTAGCACATGGTGGGTGCAGCCAGAATGCAATACATAATAATAGTGAGGAATGCAGGATGTGCTGGAGATAGTGAGAGGAAGCAATGGAAGGAAAGACACAGAGGAGAATCGGAAAGTTTTCAAAGACAGAATTGCTACGTCCAAAGGATGGTGGGTCCCAGCTAGCAATAAAAGCGTCAAGAGCTTTTAAAGAGTCTCTTTGTGAGATATAGAGGAGGATTGGACAGGGTGGCAGAATGGAATTAAGGAAGTAGAAGGAAAATGCACAAGAGTGAAGAGTGAGTTTGACTTCAGCAAATGGCATGACAAGGAAAGGACTAATAGGATAAGAACAGCCCACATTAATTCAGAGAGTGAGATCAGAGAGCGAGGTCTGAAAAGGAAGGTGGAAGAGTTGGGAGGAGGAAGCTGTGGACATCTTTTCCCTGAATGTTTAGGCCATTTCTGGAGACAGCACCTTGCAAAAGACTAATTCATACAGTTAGTTAATGAGCATCTCTGCTTGAGATCATTAGGAACAGGTTTAGCTATCAACCACATACAGCACAAGCACATGGAAGCAGTTGGGAATGGAGGCAGCTAGCTAGTGCAGAGCCACAGAGATCAGTAAATAAGGATCCTTTTTTTTTTAACGACCTGGAAGAAGGAAAGTGCAGTTAGCTGGTGGAATTTGCTGATGTTAAGGCTGGGAGGGAGGAAGGAAGGGAGCTTTCAGTAGAAAGGAAGAGTTCAGTAAAATTCAGAATGATTTGGACACTACAGATGATGTTATTCAATATAGAAACAAACACGGCAATGATGCTAGGGACATACAATGGAAGAAAGGGAACAAACCGATCCACAGGATGATATGCTAGAAAACACTGAGGAGCAGAAGAATCAGGAGGAGTGGCACATGCAATCTTAAAACCTTTGACACAGGCTGTGAATGCAGTAAAAGAATGAAAGAAATGCTAGGTTACATACAGGGATGGGGAAATGATCCTATCCCTGCTTGAGGGATTACCCAGGCCTCTCATGGAAAACTCTCTGCCCCTCTGGATACACTGGGGAAAGCAGAGCATAGAAATTGAGACAATTCAGAGAGAGGGGCAATGGCTGTAGTCCAGAGGACAGGGGATCTTTAAAGCTCTGCATTCTTTGTGAACGAAAGCCATCCTGCTCCCATTTAAATCAATGGAGAAACTCCAATGAGAGCAGGATAGGCCATTAGAGGAGAACTCCCTGAGGGGTATGAAATTCTGTGGGGACTAGACAGGCTATGTGCTGCAAAATTGTTCAAGCTAGTGTCAGAGACAAGAAGCAGACAGAGGACATGAACTTAGGCTAAGAAAGGAGAACAATGGAGAAGAACTTAGGCAGAATGTCTTTATATGGATAGTATTTACCATGTGAGATAAATGGTCCCACCAGGGAGAAAAGAGGAGACACTGATTAAACCTCTTAACACTTCTGTGGGGGTAAGTATTATCACCATTACAGAGATGGGTAAAAACTGAGACATAGACAGTTAAATGCTTTACTCAAGATCTTTCAGTGAGTCAGTAGCAAAGCTGGGTCCAGAACCCAGGAGCCTAGAACCATGTTCCTCTATTCTAACATTTATTAAACCCGCTACCCAGATATTGGATTTGGAGAAGATGTGAAATTTTTGAAGAGGGAGAGGGGGGGGGAAAAGGCATAATTCAAAGGAAAAAACGTGAACCCCAGCAAAGCAGGAATGGGACAGAGAGAGAGAGAGTGAACTAAGTATTATTTTTGTGCTCCGTGCTGCTTAGCTATTTTTAGTAGGTCATCAGGTTCAAAGCAGAAAAATCTGTAACCACAAGAGAACAAGAGGGACAATCAGGGACATTGCAGTTTTTTTAAAAAGCAGGAACATTTAGTCTTTGCAATATGCTCATATGTTTTCTTTTCTCCTTCATGGTTTCAGCAGTGTTCCTGATAAGCCTTCACTGGTGCTGTTTACAGGAGCAAAGTACAGACTATTTTAGTTCACACACACACTAAAAAGCGTTTTTTCAAGTTGCTCCATACAAACAGGAATCCATCCAACCTTCAGACCTGAATTAACCAGGCCAAAGAGAAGCAGATGTGGGGAGTCGTACTTAACCAAATCCAAAAAGGGATATCGTTTCTCTGCAGCTATGAGGGGTCACAATGTTGCTGAGATCTCTTCTCTGGACTTGTTGTAACAAGCTGCATTGTATTAGCAGCCCTGGGCATATCAGATGTAATGCCCCTTCCTCTCCTGATGACACCCTAGCTGACTGTTGCCTAGCTATACTCACAAACAGATCCCCAACAGGAGAAGAGCTGCAAACTCACCCAGTCCAGAAGGAAAGCACAGCTGAACTTTTTCACATTCCTCCCTCCCCTGAAATATTTAATGGATAAATCAGAAAGAGGTGTAAAGCTGGCACTTCAGAAGTAACCTTTTTTTAATTTCATCCCATACAAGGCTTTTTCTACCCAGCGCACATGACCCACAGGTTTTGTCCCCCTGGCAGCTTTGGACAGATATATATTTATACACACACATACACAACTTGTTCAAGTTAATAGCATTCCTATGCTATTGAGTCAAAAGGCACTCCACAAATAGGGTAGCTGGGGGCGGGGGGGAGGAGGAGGAGGAGTGTGGACTGTACTGAAAAAAGTATATTTTTTAACAAAAATATTTGTCACTTAAAGCTGTGTTTCCTTCAGTGCTTATATTGGCAAGCCCGATTTAGCCCTGATTTCACTGGAACTTAGAAACCTGAAGGCAAGCAAGGGATGGGTAACCTGATCCTTGCACTAGTGTTTGGCCCAGGGAGGATTAGCAAGACTGGGGAAGCTGACGTTTGGGACTACGTTGACATTTATGAATGTTTCAAGAGAGTGGTGGGTGTTGCTTGGCAATTCGTAGGTAGATAAGCAGAGCCAGCTCGCAACTGCTGGGGAGGATGTCGAGGACTGGGCACGAACAGGGCTGTTACAGCAAAGGTAAGGTCTAGTTTAGTTCCCACCAGAGATTATTGCTGGATTTACAGGTTATTTGTACTTTTTGAATGTAAAGGCACGCAGATTGCAAGGCCTATCAGTACAATAGGAACGCAGGGTTGTCAAGACCTGACAATCTCAGTGAAGGAGGTGTCGAGAAGTCATTAGTGAGGCTGTGAACATCTCACTGAAACACAACAAAGCCCTTCATTGTAAGAGGGAGAGTCTTTAAAAACAGTCTTAAAATGAATCCAAAAAAGCAGAAACTCCGAGACTTGTCAGGTCTGCAAATGCAAAGGGTAAACTCTGGCCTCTTATAGACTTGACTGTCTGATATATCTTCTTCCTGGGGCTACTTATACTTTGTGACAATCTTTATACATCTATAGTTTTATGTCTCTCCACTCCTTTGTTGATGGTTTTATAGAGCAGTCCTTTATGCTGGGAAGATCATCATCACAGGGTTATGCAATCACCATTAGCAAGTAGCTGGCATCTTCCATTTCTGAACTTTCTGCAGCTGGTATAGTGAGCAAGGGGAAGGCTGCCCTCAGAACTTGGAGGGGGAGAGAGACAGTTGCCAGGTTAGGGACTGAGGCTAAGATTTACCACCACTGGAAAGGAAAGGGCATCGGCAGCAGCAGAACCTGGTGGGCACAGCTTGGCTCATCTCCCCTCTGCACTCTCTGCATTACACTCATAATAGCCACATTTCAGAGGAGACGAAGCATGAGTGGAGCACATTTGTATATTGGTATTAAATGTTAATAAATGGGAATATATTTGAAAGGGTGCAGTCTTGAAACAACAAAGCCCCATCTCATTCCAAAGGACAGGGAGAATGTTACTGTCAGAGCAGCACTGCGGGGTTGGGCAGGTTTATTAGTGAAGCACAACTGAGCTCCGTCTTGTGCCAACTGAGAGGGGAAGACTGAAGTGCAGTGGCAAAAGAGAGAGAATTTAATTATTCCTAATAATAAGAGCACCTGGCACTTCTATATTCACTTTTCAACAGCAGATCTCAAAGCGCTTTACCAAGGTCATTATTCTAATTCCGTTTACACATGGGGACAGAGGCGCACAAAGGTAAAGGATAGAAATTTCAGAAGTGTGTAAGTGACTTAGGAGCCTAAGATTATGTCTAGACTAGGAGCACTTTACCAGTAGAGGAATACAAGTATACTATACCAGCAAAGCTATCCCAGCGAAGACCTAGTGTGGACACAGCTATTCTGTGCTTTGTACCAGTGTGATAAATCCACTCGCCCATGAGCAAAACAAGCTAACCCAAGTGTCGTTTTACTAGTATAGCTGGGTGCATACTACAAACTTTTGCCAGCACAGCTCAGTCAGTCAGGGAATCTCAGACTCCTGACCAACAGAGCTATGCTGGCAGAAGTCTGTAGTGCAGACATAGGCTATGTCTTCACTAGAAACACTGCAGCTGCACCACTGTAGCACTTTGATGCAGACACCACCACAGCAACAGGAGGGGATCTCCATTGCCGTAGTTAATCCCCCTCCCGGAGAGGCAGTAGCTAGGTTGATGGAAGAATTCTTCTGTTGACGTAGTGCTGTCTACACCTGGTGTTAGGTCGGCTTAACTACATTGCTCAGAGGTATGAATTTTTCACATCCTTGAGTGACGTAGCTGGGTCAACCTAACTTTTAAGTCTAGACCTGGCCTAGGCCTAAAACTTAGATCAACCTAGATACATCGCTCAGGGGTGTGAAAAATTCACACTCAGAGATGTAGTTAAGACAGCCTAATCCCCGGTGTAAAAACCACCTAGCTACCACCTCTTGAGGGGCTGGATTAACTACACTCCTTCCATCCCTGTAAGAAATTTCTAGACTACTGTGCCACAGTGGCAGAGCGGCAGTGCCGTAACTGTGCCTGTAGTGTAGACATAGCCTCATTGTCACAAGGAACTTAGGGACCTAAATCTCACTGAACGTCAGTGGAATTTAGGCTCCTAAATCATTTAGGTGCTTTTAAAAATTTTACCCAAAGTGACTAGCTCTAAATCAACTCGTGAGTCTGTGGCAGATCAGGTGAGACTCACAGATCGGTATCCTAGCCACAGCAGTGGGCAGTGCCCCATCCCTAAAGTCCATTTAATCTCAAGTATTTTTAAGTGATTTGCTGGATTTTTTTTTTTTTTTTTTTAATTCTGTCGTATTTTCTATTTCAATCAACTAAAACTGATCACAGGCCAAGAACTCAGAACGAACATCACAAACCCTTACGCCCCACCCTCCAACTGATCCCACCCATTCCACTCCATCTGCTTTCTCATGTACTGCTCACCAGACAGCTGCCTCTCTGTGCAAGTATCCCCATGGCTGGACCGGGATGGTAAGGGCATTGTGCCAGTCAGGGAAGAGAGCCCAATAAGGGCAGGGAAGGGGCGGGCTTAAGGCTGCACAAAGAAAACCATCACTTCAAAATCCTTCTAAAAATCAAAGGAGCACAGCAACCCAGAGCTTGTGCTCAGTCTTGAACAGGGTAACTCCAGCCACCACCTTCCCTGGCAAATGCCTCCCAGGATGGGCATGTTTTAGATCCAGGCTCTCGAGTCCTGGCCCATAACCTGCCTTCGACTTCCGGAAGGACCCAACCTCATTTGCTGTAACTTGCCGACTGCTAAAAATGATCTGGAGCAAGGAGCCAGCTCTCCCTTTCTCCGCCCTCCTCCTCCTCCTCCCTGACCATGCTGGGAGGGATCCAGTGTCAGCCTGCAGCTGGCATTGCAGCTGGCTTCCAGGCAAAGAAAGGGAGATTGCTGCTTAGAGGCCAGGGGGCTCTGGTTTCTAACACTTTATTAATAGCAAATACACACTCCCATGCTACACCCACGTCCAGTCCAGAACACGAGGAACTGGGCTCCTGGAGAGAAAGGTGAGAGCTAACAATTGCAAATCGGGGCTGTGCTTTTCCCTCGTCTGGGACCAGATGGGGTAAAGGAGGCAAAAGTGGAGGGGTGGGGAGGGGTCTTCCCTGAGCAGAGCCACTTTCACCCTCCTTGCTGGGATTAACCCAGAAAGTCCAGCAGCTCTGCTCAGAATGTAGGGCGGCAGCGGGCTCCTGCAGGCAGCAGCTTCATTCATTTGAAAGGGTTACAAGATCTGCCAGGAGTCTGCCTGTGTCAATACATGCAGGTCAGACTACCAGCCATTCTAGTCTGTGCTGAAGAATGTATTGTACTTCGCCACGGGACCATAAGGAAGGGATGTTACGTGCCAGGTAAGAGATTCCTTGTGTGAACTGGAAAAAAGAGAGAGAGAGAGTGAGTGTGTGAGTGTGAGAGAGAGAGAGAGAAGAGGGGTGGCATGGTGAGTGGGTGTGAATCTCTAAACCCAGACCTGGAAGGGTGGGACTGCAGTGTGTGGTCTTGGGCAGTTGATCAGTTTCAGGATTAAATCCTGCAACAGCAGGACAGGTGTGGCAGGGGTTATTTCCTGATTTTAGTCCCACACATGCAGATGAGCACCAAGGGGTTCAATTAGCCAAAAAGTTGATGGTCCCAGCTGAAAAGGGGCTCTGCTTTTGTCCTCACCTTTTCATTATCTTTCCCCTTCTCCCTTAGGAAATAAGAGACACTCACCCTGCTTCTGAGGCTAGGGATGTGTCATGATTTCAGAAAACTGCCTTATTTGGAAAGAGGGAGCGTATCTGTGAAAATAATCTGTTCTCTCTCATCTTAGAACTGTTTTAGCGAACAGAGGGGAGCGCTGTTATTGTGCCAGCCTACGTGAATTTATTTCGAGGTGACTAGACATTAGCTCAGATCCATGCTGGCAGCGAGCATGCTTTCTTCCTCTCTAACTCTACTACAAATTGGGTGTGGTTGCAGCTTCCCCACTGAACCTATTCTAGAGTGTTTTTTTTTTTTTTAAAGTGTAACCGCCTTTTTGCAATAGATCATTCTCTCCTCAGGGCCCCAAAGCACATGTGTTTAGACTAGTTATGGCTGAAGCATTTTGTAACAATAACATATATTAGGGACTTACATAGATTGTAGTGGATGAATGATCAGCTCACAGCTGCAGAGGCGAGTTAAGAATCCCTCCTGGGAAAGCTGAAGCTTCTCTACTCTGTGTTAAATGTTGTATTGGATCCTCAGCCATCTTGGAGAGCCTGGATGTACTCTATCAGCACATTCCCTTCCTCGGAGGCTGTGTCAGCATGGCAGAAAACCAGGCAGGTTTTACTGAAAAAAAAATCTATAACTTGGCAGTATAAATTGCTGTCTGCCTGACATTTTGTAGACAAGCTCTCGGTGCAACAGCACCTAGTAAAAGCCTTTCATTTGACTTTCTATCATTCTGAGTAGTAAATTCTCTCCTAAAAATAAAAGAGATACAGACTTAGCACATATATTCCAGTCACAGCACATGGGAGAGGCAGGAAGACACATCTATTATTATTTTGTATTACTGCAGCACCTCAGCGTCCTAACCAAGGCTTCTCTACAGTTACATTGTATAATACTCTAACTTGCTGGCTCAGGGGTGTGAAAAATCTCCCCCCTGACCGCAGCAAGTTGGAGCGCTTTAAAGCGCTAGGGGGGACAGGCTCTGAGCGCTGGGAGCCGTGCTCCCAGAGCTCGGCGCTATTCCCTCATGGAGGTGGATTACCAGGAGCGCTGGGAGAGCTCTCTCTCAGTGCTCGCGTGTGACCACACTCACACTTCAAAACGCTGCCATGGGAGCACTCCCGCAGCAGCACTTTTAAGTTTCTAGTGTAGACGTAGCCTGACAGAAATACAGTTTGACAAGCAATAATATGAATCTAGGCATGTTTAATGCACCCATCCCTACAGCATCTAGCTACCAGCTCACGTACCAACTACAGAAGAAAAATAGAGACATGTTTCCACACCCAACCTCTAGCAGCGAACACCTTCACTCATGTAAACAAAAAAGTTTAGCCGAGTGTTGGTCTAGGGGTACATATGCCCACAGACATTCCAGTAGGATCCTCTGTGCTTGTGGCGCAAGGCAGTGTGAAGAAACAATGAGTAAATGGATTAGGACCATTTGGTCCATTTCCTATGAGGCAACAAGGAGTGATCAGAAACAGTCTTACTACCAGCAGCCAGGAAACAAAAGGATACATCTACCCTGGTATTTACAATGCAACAGTCACCATAGTGTCTATGTGCCAGTGTTTCAGCAGAGTCACTCACTGGTCACATCCTGCCATGGGATAACGGTTGGCATCATTAGTGAAGTGTTACTACCTGACCAGTCATGGTAGTGCAACTTTGCAATGTATTGTCCTGGGCTGTTTATTCTGTAACTCCCTGCAATTCCACTGGATGAAGTGGCTCTACAGTTCTGGGAGGCTGGGTACCACTGGAACTGCATCTGGTTTTCAAATTACTACTACACATCTCTTCTTCCCGGTCCAGCCGAGCCAATGTCACTTTTCATTTTATTTGTTAAACACCTTAGATTTTTTAAGGGCAAACTTGTTGTAAGACCATGCACAATGCATCAATTCCAACCAATACTGTAGCCTTCATGCTTGAAGCGGCTTGTGAGTTTTACAAGAGGCCATGCTCTCAAGGACAGGAAGGGTGTCTTACTTGTGCAAAGGCAGCTAAGAGCAGCAGAGATGGGGCCCTGCAGCAGAAGCAGGTGCTTAGCTTAACACACCATTAATGTTGCTGGTTCAGGGGAACCAGTTTGAGGAGCCATTCCTTAACAGTTCGGCAAGGGAAAGGGAAGGTTGAAACTCGCAGTGAATGTTGTTCTGATTCACGCGTCATCTCTCATTTCCAGGGACCTGATGGCAGATTCAGAACCCCCTTTGGAGCTGCACGTGGATGATGCAGGTACATGCTTAGAGCTCGAGGGAGATGCTACAGCTGCCCTGTTGGAGCCTGAAGTTGCACATGCCCCCTGGGAGCTACATATGGATGTCACAAATGCCCCCCTGGAGCTGAACAACACAGACGCACCCTTGGAGCAGCATGTGGATGGCGCAGATGCTCCCTTGGACTTAGATGTTGCGGGGCCCCAGACTCTGAGCATTGAGGAGCTGGGAGAGCATTTCCAGGAATGCATTGAAGCAGTGGAGCAGTTGGAGAAGGAGAGGGACAGCCTCATCCAGGAACTCACGCTGCTCCGGGAACCTGCCCTTCAAGAAATCAGACAAGCTCATGAGGAGATACTGGCAGCCTACAGACTGCAGGCCAAGGTGGAGCTGGAGCGGGACAATCTGAGAAACGAGATCCGACAAGTCAAGCAGAAGCTATTCAAGGTGACCAGAGAGTGTGTGGCTTGCCAGTACCAGCTGGAAACCAGACGGCATGACATGGCCCAGTTTGCTGTCTATCGGGCTGAACTGGAAACCAGGGTCAGCCAGCTTTCAGAGGAAATATCGCAGCTGAGAGAGACTTGTGAAAAGCAGAAGGAACAGTTCAGGCAGCGTCTGGAGATGCCCCAGTACCGGGGGGACAGCCATTACTTGCAGGAGAGCCGAAGGCTTTCCATGGAGTTCGAGAGCTTTGTGGCAGAGAGCCGCCAGGGCCTGGAGAAACACTACGAGCCACAGCTCGTGTGCCTTTTAGAACGGAGAGAAGCCAGTGCTAAGGCTTTGCAACAAGCACAGGGAGAGATTCAGGGGCTGAAGGAGACACTGAGACCACTGCAGGGAGAGGCCAGCAGGCTGCGGCTGCAGAACAGAAATCTGGAAGAACAGATCATGCTCATTAAGCAAAAACGGGACGAAGAAGTTCTCCAGTACAGGGTATGCTTTACGGGCCTATAAAATAACTTAAACACCATTCTAGTCTAGGCCTAGTCTCTGCTGCTTCCATGTAGGTGGTCAGGCTCCTGGATTCAGCAACTGCATACTACAGTGATTGGTGCTAGACAAGTACCTTACACACAAGAGTTGGGAATCTTACTCTGAAACCTGTGGAAACTAGGATATAGAAGACACTGCACTCAGAGCCAAGGGAAAAGATGGCAGGAATAACAGGGGTAATAGGAAGTCAGACATCTTCTACTTGCTGATACATTTAGTAGCCCAGAAAAGACAGATGTCCCCTCTCCTTGATGGAGGCAAGGCAAAGCAATGGGAGCTGCTAGGTAGGCAGAAAAGAGAGGTTAGAAATAAAGAGGACACCAGGCGATATTGCTAGGGATTCACCACCATTGGCAGCCAAAGGAAATATTCTTCTAGTTTAACCGGATTGGTTACTGATCTCCTCTTCAAACATGAGGCACCTAGATAACCCCTCCCAATAACAAAGCCAGTCCCTACCTCACACACTGTGTGAAACACAGCGGAGCAGCAATAACTTTAGCTTTGTTACTTTACAAGCAAATCTTAATTAAGAGCCTAAAGCGCAACACCATGAGTTTATCACATGCATGTTCATTGTCAAGGAGTTAGTTTAAAGCCTGTGGAAGCGGTGTAGTGCCAAAGCTGTTGATTTTTATACCTGCAGCAGTTGTCTTATGTATTTGCATTTAAATCACATGTCAAATACAAGTCCTGCTAAAAGGTTTTTGTTTTTTTAAAAGCCTCCAAGCTTTGACTGACCTATGAGACACAATGAAACAGATCCTCTGTATAATTCAGTGAAACTCCATTGACTTCAATGAAGTGACACCAATTAGCACCACCGGAGGATCTGGCCCTATCTCTATTTAGATTTGTCCCAGGAGAACATGTCTCTGTATACTGGATACACAGGCATAAAGTGGGACCAACAGCACACCACCACTGCATATCCAATATACAGGCACACACTAGTTTACAGGTATGCAATACACACACCTGCAGATTTATTTCTGCCTTAGAGACATACATGTTCAAATACCACAGAGATAAGCACATCATAAACAAAGAGAGGGAGAGAGATGTATCCAAAGAGTCCAACTTGCAGCACATCACATTTCTGCTTGGGGCTACCCGAGAAGAACGTAATAGCTTCACTTTGTGCTGAATACAGCAGCTCCTGTTATACCGAGCTAGCTTCTACGACAACACTAGTGTTCAGAGTACCGTCTGCTTCTGGGATTAGTTCCAGGTGCTGGTTAGTTTATAAAGCCTTAAATGGTTTACGCCTGTTATTTATCTTGTCACCTTGTTGGCAGGACACTGGGCTGCTAACTTGGGGAGCTTCAGACTGCTGTGTAAGACACATTGGAATTGCCCTCACTGGTGCATCATTGGCAAAGCCAGGGAATAGATGTCAAATATTATCTTGGAAATGTAAGCCTTTGCTAGCAGCTGGTTTGAGTAACACAAAGCACCAGTTGTGGAGATGTTTGGCACCATTACAAATACCTAAACCAAATACACTTATTACTAAACTACTGATGTTGATGGGAAGAGCTGTAGACCCCCCCCCCCCCATTGTTTTAAGTAGGGCTATTTTCCCCCTAGAGAGAGAAATGATTTTCCTACAAATTCCCATACTGCATTAGACCAATGGTCTATCCAGTCTGGTATCCTGTGTCCTCCACTGGCCAACATCAGAAGCTTCAAAGAAAGATTTAAACCTTCATTATGGCTACTTATGCAATAGCCTGCTCAGGGGGATGGAAAGGAGAGGGAATTTCTTTCTAAGCAAGTGCAGCTAGTGGTTGGTTTATGCCCTGAAACATGAAGGTTTAGGCCTCTTATACATTTTTTTATCCCAGTTGGTGTAACGGCAGATATTACTCAGATAAATGACTACTCCTTCTCTGAATCTTACGTTCTCTTTTAGCAATGTGTTCCACAGTTCAAGGAGTTGTGTAAGTTTCCTTTTCCATTTTAAAATCTGCTACATTTCCTTTATCTTGTTCTTGTATTATGACAGAGGATAAACAGAAGCCCCCTAGGTGACCCTTTTTCTATAACTATCACATTCACCTCCTTTCTAAAACATAATAGTCCAACTCTAATCTCTCTTCCTATAGAAATTCTTTCCCTGTCTTTAAACACATTCCCTAGTTTTTTCTATTTCTAGAATATGCTTTTTGAGACCAAACCTGAACCCACAAAATTCAAAGGGGAGAATGTAGTCAAGGCCTATAATGGCAGACTATTTTCAGTATTGTTCTCTCTGCTTTTCTTAACACTGCTATTAATAGAGTCTATGCCATCTAGTAAATGAAGTTGGCCCCGAAGTATCGGGGATCGAATTATCGCGTCTTGTCTGGACGCGATAAGTCGATCCCCGAACGCGCTACTTCGAACTCCGGTACTCCTGCAGGGCGAGCGGAGTTACCGGAGTCGACGTGGGAGCCGCGAACTTCGATGGCGGCGCCGCGCGGACGCGAGGTAAGCGCGCCAAATTCGAACTAAGCTACTTCGACTTCAGCTACGCGAATAGCGTAGCTGAAGTCGAACTAGCTTAGTTCGATCCCGCCCCTAGTGTGGACCAGCCCAAAGTAAAAGCCTTTCTGAATGCCCTGATACAACTGTTTCCCTAACATTTTGGGTCCCAGTGAAAGCACTGCCTGGCTGACTTCCTCCTGCATTAATAGTAACAGTCTCACATACTCTGCCACAGGGTTGGGGTGTCTCCCTTGCCAGAGGTTATCTATAAAGACAAGAGAAATGTCCAATGTTAAGCATTTCTCCCCCATTTTGTAGGGAAAGGGGAAGCAATTAAATACCTACAGAGTACATTTAGGTGAAGATGATCCACCCCATTTATCCCCATTTCATTCTACAGCTTTTCAGCTAAGTTAAAGCAAGTTAAGGCAGTCAGTGGCTTCTAAAACTGGACTTGGATTTCAATCCCTATACCCTTTCTGAACGCTGCTGTTGAAAAGCTTTTGGCAAGTTCCCCTGATCATGCATGAAGGTAACAGATGTAGCAGGCTCTGTATGAAGAAGTCAAGCCATCTACATCCAGATCAGCTTATGACCTTACATCAACTTTTCATTTTAGATCTCTCTTCCCATTCAGCGCTCTGAAAGGACAGGGTTTGTTGAAAATTGATTCAGATGATCTCCCGCCTATTTCCACATCACAGAAGAACTCAGAGTGTACTTTCCCCATTAATTTCCTCTTTACCTCCTGGCAATTTTACATTAAGATAAAAATACAGATTAGATCTCTCTGAAACACAATTTTCCGGTTTGTATTACACTTCAGTTATCGCTTCTTGAGGCACTATGAGCTGAGAACATCCCATACGTACAGATGAGCCTACTGAGCATGCATTAGCACATTCAGCCAAGAGCAGAACTTCCTCCCTTGGCAAACTAGGTTCCTTATCTATACCAGGGAATTAATCAATGGGTGGGGCTAGCCATCAGTATAGCTGCAACCGTGCAAACCCATAATGTAAACAGGCAGACCTGCTATACTGATGGCTGCAAGCAGGGCAAATCGTCTCCCTCCCACCCCTCCCCATGTAGGAAATACTAAGAGCTGGTTAACCTTCATCTCCCAGGCACTGTGTTTCAGAGTTACACATCAGCCCTTTTCTTTGTCCACAGGAACAGGTGGAAGAGATGGAAGAGAGGCTAAGGGAGCTGAAAAATGAGGTCCAACTTCAGCAACGTAAGAACCAAGAATTGGAAGAGCTGAGGACCAGCCTGCACCAGGAGCTATCTATTTACAAGTCAGTTTATTTCTCTTTAGTTTTCAAGGGCAGCCTTAGACATTGGTTGAGTAGGAGCTTAAGGTTCCTAGTTCCTATACAAGCAGGGGGCCAGAGCGATACTACTTTGATGGAAAGCACTTACCGTGCAAACTAGGCACAATTCCATTAGTGTCAGCCAGAAAGGGGAGGGATTGGAACTCTCAAGTATTTACCAGAGAGCAGGATGAGATGGATAGAAATTAAAATGGATAGACCTTTAGCAACACAGAAGGATTGAAGTGGGGGCACAATTTTCCTGAAGAAGGCCCGTTTTGGAAACGTTTGGGAAATGCACCTGTGGATATTCTCCATCACCACAAGCAAGGGAGAAAATTCCCCTTCTAGCCAAGATACCACTACTGCTAATTTTTCCTGGGGACGCCTCATCATGTTATGGGAATGCTCCACAACGCCAAGAATTTCAAACAAAAATACATTGATTTGCATCAGAACAAGCATCGGTCTCGCTTCTCAAAGTTTGCACTTTGGGACATCTTACCCCTTCCTTGGGCTGTACAGGCTCTGGAGGTGTTTAGTAATTTTTCTTTTTACTGTAGCATTCATTTCCCCACACCTTTTCCTTTTGTAGTTTCAGAAAATATTCCCTCACTCCAGAGAGAGATATGATGCTTCCCTCAAAACAATTAGTAAGGAATCGCCCCTTCCTTAAGAGGGAGAAATTCAGTCTCCTAGCCCATTTCATCTCTAGTCCCGCTCCCAAGACTGCCAAAGGAGTTAGTTTTATCCACCCTTCTGAACGGGTATCAGGTAGCAAAGACTTTAGGACACTACAGATGTAGGCCAGATTATTCTAAATCACACGTTTCAAAGGCCAACGTTTTCAAATGTGAATGGTCAATCTTGGACTCTTAAATCCATATCTGCACCTAAATAAAAGTTGCCCAATAGTCAGAATTCCTGGATACTTACACATGCTGCAGGTGTTCACCACTAAAAGTCAGGCCACTTAATATGGATTGAGACATCTAAATAAGAAACCTAAAATTGGGCACCCAAATTTGAAAGTGTGTGTTGTCTGTGGCCTGCATGTCAACGCCATTCCTCTCTCTGCCATAGCAGTAGTTCCTCATTTGTCAAACTCTGTGCTAAGGATAAGTTGATCTGCATTCTGGAGGCAAATCTCACAGATCTACATGCTTAGTCAGCCAACCTGGTTGCTATCCCTGCACACCTTGCAGCACTAGGATGTTCTTCATAAATAAAGTCTGCCTCCCGTAACTCTCCAGATCATTATTTCATAGAATTGGTGGCCTAAATTTACTTTATTTCCTTGCAGGGGCTGCTTAGAAATCTATGGTCATCTTTGCAACTCAGAAGAAAAAGTCAATCAAGACTGACTCATGGACTTTCCTTATTCTATCAGAAAATAAATGCAGAGGCGCTCAATGTGAAGGACTGAGGTATCTGCAGTGGACACTTACATTTCCCTCTCCCTGCTCGCCGCCTCCTAAATAATGCATAGCAGCTATTTAAAATCAGGACTACTAGACAATCATTTGCTTGTTTATATTTCTTGAGGTGCTGCTCTGTTGATCTTCTAGCATGGTAGAAAAGAATGAAGCTGCTGTCCTCCAGGAGAGCACAGAAAAAGTACACTTGCACTAAACAATGAACATATAAAGAGGAACGAGAGATGTATGTTTTGCTGTGTGTTTGGCAAGCATATCTGATCTTGCTTTGTAGGTGGATCGTATAAGCCTGCACAGAAAGGGTCATAGAGAAAGCCAATTTTTTGTTTTTTTTGTTTCAAAGAACACACTTCAAAGGACTACTGTTGTTGCACGGTAAACAGGATGGTTTATTTTGTAGCACCAAAGATGACTGCTGTATTGTGACATATTCTAGTAGGGTCCATAAACTGAGTTCCCATATAAATGGTTTCCACTTTATATAAAAATTTCACCTTGAAAATAAGGATTCAGGTTTTAAAGGCTGCTTGTATATCCCAAAGCACATTCTGCCTCATGGAAAGTGCAACATGTTCACGTGATCAAATCAAATTTACAGCTGTTTTGTTCACACCTTAATGATCATCATAGCATGTAGATCTAACAGCCTATTAACAATCAGTAGGGGGTTTAAGACCCAGGCCTGGTCTACACTTAAAGTTTAGGCTGACCTATATTGTTCAGTGGTGCGAAACATTCACTCCTGAGGATGGCTTAACTACACCTCTAAGCCCCCCTGTAGACAGTTCGGTCAACAGAAGAATTATTCCATCAACCTAGTTACTGTCTGTTGGAGGGGTGAATTAACTACAGCAAGAGAGAACTCCCTTCCATCATTGTAGCAAGTAACACCATGGCACTACAGCAGCATCTGTAGTGTAGACACAGCCCCACTCAAAGCATCTGGGGAGATTCAGACTCTGCAGTAACCCCTTTTCAGAATTACACCTCAGTCTGCTCGACTTCTTGAAGGCCAAGCTTTACCTTAATGTTGAATGAATCAGGGCCACAAAGCCTTATATAAAAAGGCAATCCATGCTACGTAACCTTGAATTTTATTTTTTGACCTCACGGATATCAAGATTTTGGACTCTCCCCGCCCAAGGCTGCCACGCCATTAGAACTTTGTCCTTGAGAGGGTGTGAACAGAAGAACTTTCTAAAGGCTAAATTATGGATAGCTCTGTACATGTACTCTAGAAGGAATAGGCAAGAGAGCACCCTTCATTCCTCCCCTATCACCACAGCCATGTTTTGGCTGAAGGGGGCACAGAGAAGATACTATGTGGTACTGCTGCCAATGCTAATGGCCCCAGAGGTTGATGTGGAGAAGCCATGGTCCTGCCTCCTACACACCAGCATTCTCCTGGCAGCATTTGCGGGTCACACCTTTTAAAGCACCTCCTAGAAGGTATAATGACTCCACACACTACTGCTCAGAAAGCACCTCTATTCTAAGAGGTACAATTTTGCCTTGAGAATGTACTTTTCCTGAAGATAAGCTTCACAAAAAAAAAAAAAAAATCAAAGCAGCACACCATTTATGTAGAAAAACAATTTATTCCATCTGAAGCACTTACACATAATTAGTCATGGAGAGTAACAGCCTACTGGTGGAACAGGTCACCCTAGTGGGAGATGTTCAGAAGTTAGTGGTCAAGGACTAACTCCTAAAAAAAAGTAGCTCATCCACATTTAGTTAATATTTTGTTTTACATATACCAGCTACCAATGGTGTTTTCAGATTACTGGGCATGCCATCTGTGGTACATCAGTCAGGTAAAAACATACAACTTTACAACTTGGTGGTCCCAAGTTTTAAAAACCATTTCACAGAAAGGAAAGAAAATATAATATGAAAACACAGCTCAAGAACACACAATAGAGCAAACTACATGGGTGGTGAACAGTGATCTGCAGGAATAGCTACCGTATCCAAAATTCTGTGTTGCCCACCAGAAGGGGGGGGGGGGGGGGGGGGGGGGAGAAGAGAAAGTGAAAACCCAGAATTAAGGAAAGAACTCTAGTTCTAGTTGAAGTCAGAATCTGCACTTGAAAATACTGGCACACAGACTAAAAGGATCCCGATAGTCTGAGTTTTACCAAAAAGAGGACAAGAGATTCCACTCTCCACTTATCAACTGCTCACAGATTAAAACCCCTTGCAACATCTGAACTGTATCATCTCACACACACACTTAGGTAGCTCCACCCCTCAAACCTTGGTTAAAGTTAGCCAGAAAACCTGCAGCTTTAGCATTTAAGCAGAAGAAAAAAAAAAAAAAAAAAAAAAAAAAGGTGAGTTTTTTTCCACTTCATGAAGGCGTCTTAGGCCAGTTCGATACACAATAAGCTTCTGTAGGAAATTTAAACAAGGAGCTATAGCACAGTACCAGCTCAGTTGTGCCAAGCCCTTAAGTTAGAGTCCTCACTGTTGGAGTTAAAAGCATTGTTGATGGTATCTACATAAGGAAGGCTGAACACAAAGTCTATGTGTGTCTCAAAACCAGTGTTAAATCAATATCAGGGTTGGAAGGGAAGAGAGGGAAAGAGGACTAAAAACAGTAAAAGGTCAGTCATCTAGGACCCTTGACCTTCTGGATCCACACTTCCTTCAGGGTCTTCATCATTATATATGTTCTCAGCCTGCAAGACAGATATAGGGGATGGGGAATTGGAGAAACACTTAACAGGACAACATTCATCCGAGTTAAAGGGATTCAATCCGAGCACTCCCAAGGACTGCAGTTCTAGCAGTTGCTCATCTCCACATACT
Source organism: Platysternon megacephalum (assembly GCA_003942145.1). NCBI lineage: Eukaryota > Metazoa > Chordata > Testudines > Platysternidae > Platysternon > Platysternon megacephalum. The sequence continues at coordinate 7,003,197 of QXTE01000016.1, read as the reverse complement.
GAGCTCTCACCCTAGATCCCTCAAGGCCATTTAGCATTTACAGAAGTGTTACTATAAATACGACTGAACCGTCTCATAATGGTCATGTTTTCCATAGTATTTCCTTAAACAAAAGGCTCACTATAAAGACTTGACACAATTAGGGACTTGCCTCCTTAACTGTAAGTGAAGATCACTGAGAATCCCACTGTATTTTAAAGACAATTCAATATATGGAAAAGAACCCTTTTTTTTTTTTTAATTGAACACACACATACTCTACACTCAGTAAGTGCCTTTCAGAAGATCTCAAAGCACTTCAACACTATCTTAGCAAAGCCCCTGCAAAGTGGATATTCCACCCATTTATGGGTAGATAAACAGGAGGTAAAAAAGCAACTGTCAGGGTATAAGTCACTTAAAAACACTAGTTTCTTTTCCTATGCTTCTAACTGGAGTTACGTAAAACAATGTAACATTAATTTCCCCAGCCCCATTTATTCTATTTACCATTTGTAAGCATTTCACTCACTTTGGACAATGACTGATCAGTTTTCAACTTCTCCTTTGGCTCTCACACACTAATATAATGTGTGGGTTCCAAATACTGGAAGGGAATGTTTATATCCTCCCCCCCCCCAAAAAAAACCAAACACCCCACATTTTTGGAATTGAGAGACATGAAGTAGTTCCTTTAATGTTTGTAAAAAACAAACAAAACCTAAACCAACTTCAGTATTGCCATGTAGCCTTGGCCAAGGCTGCACAACAAGTCTGTATCAGAGCAGGGAATTCTACTCTGCTCAATAGATCTGAGATAGTGTCATTTCCCACACAGCCACCAAACAATTAAAACAAAAAACACCCCCGCACACACAAGCCACAAAGAAACGTACCATTTGCCAGACTTGCATAATATTGTCTTCTGATACAGAACAAATTACCCAGGGTTCATTGGGATTCCAGGAGAAATCAGATATCTTTGCAGTGTGACCACCATGAATAAACTAGTATTGGGGGAAAAACAAAAAAGACAGCATTCAGGTCTACAATGCAGAGATAGAGAGCATGTCAGATCCAATGTTACGGTTTGGGAAACTTACCAACAGCTCTGGTGGGCCATCCTCTGCATCCTCAGGGGACTGCTCTTCTCCAATTTTACTGTAGTAGAAACAAGAGCAAAATGTAAACAGATTTTTCATAGGACACAAGGGAATTGATTCAGGAAAGACAATAGCAGGTAACATTGTCAGTTTAGGACTTACCTCAAGTCCCAGACATTTAGCCTGCGGTCAGTACCACTGGAGGCCAAAATAGTTTCATTATGAGGAGACCACTGAACCTGCACAAATAAGAGCACACCAGAAGGAGATGAATCTTAAGAAGCGATGCGTGAGACAGTTAGTGGAGCGAAATCTGCTTTATCTCATTAATGCGGTTTTCCAGCTTCAAGTTGTAAATGCATCAATTCAAAATATGAATTTTCCATTGATAATGCTTTTACATGGAAGAGAGGCTTGTGAACACTCATGACTGCATGCCTAAAGCATGAATGAGGTGATGTGCTCAGACTCCAGGGAGCTGCAACATCCAGTCTTCCTTCTCATGTGGGATGCTTACTGAAAAGCACTGCATCCTCCAAGGGTTACACTTACACAACAAACCATGCACTCATGTGAAATAGGAGGCAAGATTACATGGAGCACAAAAAAAAGCAGAACAGAGGGAAAAGGAATAAATCCCACAATCCTGTTTATACCAGCCCAAATACTAGAGTTACTGCCTCCAACTGGAAAACAAACTATTCCTGGGAATACTACTTAATCCGGCAGCTGGGCCAGAGGTCGAGGGAAGAGAGTAGGGTTCTAAGCACATATCTTCCAACAATGCATGTAAAAGCCATCAAGTGTTCTATTTAGAAGCAGGTATAGTTCTCAATGATAGTAATCATCTTACCCAACAAACCCCTGCATATTCTTTTCTTTTGAATCACAGTCTTCCATTTTGCTGCTCTTGGACAATTATCTTCACCTGCCATCTCTTCTGATGCTGAAGATGCTAATCTGTCTAAAAAGGTGTCCTGCTTTCCCAATTGCTCCCTGTCTAGCTGATCCTGAAGATCCCCATTATTGGTCACCAGTTTGTACTCTATGAAGGTGCAGCTTTCCTTGAGGGACAAATCCAGATGATGAACATGCTGCAGCCATTTCAGCACACTGCCTTGTTTCTGTCTACCACCATGAATAATTTAATTTTACTCTGTATTGCTAACATTTCACTCTTCTAATGATAATGAGGAATGGCCATTAAAGCTACCTCTCATCTAACCTGTTCCATTCTCCCAATCATTTTATTAACTCCCTTAAGGGTTTGGTATTCTCCCACATTTAGAGGGCTCACTATCTATGGAGCTCCTCACTGCAACTAGTTACTGTGGGGAGAATCACACAAAGATGAGCTAAAAACCGCCACAAGTTTTTAATGCAAATATCCTTAGTACTAAGAACAGTGGAAGGAAAGGAACTAAACCAACTAATTTTAGCATTGTGCAAGGTGTCAATGTCTCAGAGGCCTCTCAACTGCAGGCAACAAAAATCAAAGTAATTCCATAAAAAAAGATACCATTTTACTGTACCTGAAATATTTCATCTTTATGAGATTCAAAGGAGTGCAGCTTCAGTTTTAGGTTTCTCAGATCCCATAAAGCAACAGTCTATTCAGGAAGATAGGAAAATAAAATTAAGGCAAGAGATACTTTTAGCAGAGTTAGCAATATATAGTTGTGTGAACATGAGCTTAAGGGATGTCATCTGTCCACATTCAAGACAGACCATACCTTATCAGCTGATCCTGTAGCCAGAATAAACTCACTATAGGGATTGAAAGAGAGGCAGTTCACTTCCGCTGTGTGAGCATCCACAGAGTGGCTGGGTTTGGAGGTGTTGTTTGACCGGGTGTCCCAACTACAAAGAGAGGGAACGTGATGGGATATAAACTTTTCCTGTCCAATGTCACGAGAAAAGGGGAACGTCCCCAACTTTACAAATAAAGATACTACCCCACTTACATCATGAGCTTCTGATCATCAGCAACAGATCCAAAAAGAGATTCGTGGAGCAGGTGCCAAGATACATCTTCCACTACTGCTGTATGCCCTGTAAAGATGGTCTTTGCATCCACCACTTTACCTTCCTTCGGAACAGCGCTAATATCCCACAAGCAGATGGTCTTAAAGAAAAAGTGTATCTTAAAGATAGAGGAACTCTCCTCACCTCCCCCCACCCACCCCCAAAAAAGCGATAGTTAATCAACTAAAGCACAGCTGGCATTTTACATATATTTACAATACTCACATGATCATCAGAAGCACTAAGCAAATGCCCACTCAGATTTGGATTCCATGATAGTCCATAGCCTTCCTTTTGGTGTCCACGAAGACGCAGATCAGGGTTACACTCTCCAGAAGGGTCTGCAAAGGTAATGTTAGAAAACTTCAGTTCCTAACAACTCCACTAATGCAAGCCCATCATGGAGCATGCTGACAAGAGTTCTATGGTGCTTCCCCAAGCTTTGCTTTCACATTTTAAACAGGATTCCCACTTTAGTCTCTTGATTATTTTCTCCAGCAGTAGGACCATTTCATTTTTAAGAAAAGCAGTAGAATGCACCAAGACAATCTACAAGGCTAAAGCAAAATGTTAGAACTAATATTTTTTTAATTGCTAAAAGGAGGAATTATATTTCAAATATTTATTACTAAGGAGCTCCATTCCGGATCAGGGTTCCATTACCCTAAGGTGCTGTAAAAACATAAAGACAGTCTTTGCTCCCTGTCTATAATCTGTAAGTCAAGAAGTAATTTGTCAGGCTGGATAGTACAATTCTCAGTTACTATTCTGATAATTCTCCTTACTGCATTAGTAGGGTCTGTTTTCAATTAAGTTCCCAAAACCCACTCATTTTGTAATTAGCAATGATCTTCCTCTGCTTCTCCCAAAAGTGTCCAAACTAGATTTTAAGGCTCCTCCTCCCTACTTTGCTGTTAACCAGGACAGCAGCTCAGCCACCTAGCAAACAAAACAGCTTCCAACTGGCCACTGAGCATCCTCCATTGCCACAACAGGTGAACTCCCAACACTGCCTTAGTGAGGAACTGCTAGTGGTGCCCCACTCAGCCAATACATAAATATTTAAAAATTAGATTATAAACAAGACATGACAGAGCATGCATTGAGGCAGCCACTGGTGACACACATCAACTAGTTCCTTGGAGAAGTCTTCTACGCAAGAAACAAAAAAGTCAGTTTTAATTCTAAGAGTTAAAAAACAAGATGTATCCCACAAAAACTCTTAAGCTTCTATTGGGCTGTTTCACCCTTCCTTCTCCCCCCCCCCCCCCCCCAAAAAAAATAATTAAAAAAAAAAAAAAGGATTCATAAGGCCTATCCACTAGAGTTTGTGCTCAACTTTGGACTATGGTAAGAGACAGCGCTACAGACACCTGGTTTAGAGGGGTGTTTGGTGTAGTCAAAGACCAGGACATCGCTGGATGGAGTCTTTGTGGCAATGATGCATGGATTTTGGGGCATGTAGCGTGCTCTGTTCACTTCTCCTTCATGGTTGATCTTTATTTCAATTTCGATTTTCCCACTAACAGATCCAAAGCCTCCAAACTCTGGAAATAAGGAACAGATAGCTGTTAATAGAGAACTGAGCATGTCATTCAAATCAGAATACGAGAACTCAACAAGGCCAGAGAAATATCCACATGGATTACAAGACAATACATCGTTCTGAAGCAATATTCACAAAAAATAAGCCAGGAGAAGCTGATTTTCAAATACTTCATTTTGAAATATATTTGTTGTTGTACATCCACACATCAGGGCTCTAACTAGCTCCCAAACCACCCTCAAGACAGTTTATTACTAGAACCTTCTGCTAATTATTTCAGCTAAGAAACTCACAACAAATGTATTACTGGTAAAGGTGCAAGACTAAGTTTTAAAAGAGCCTATCTGTTCTACAAATAGGTAATGTATGTTGGGAGATCGATTAGAACACATCTGTTCCTAAACACAACCCAGTTCAAGTCTTGCCCAGTTAGATGGTACCAAACTTTGTTTAACAAAGCATAATACTGTCCTTTAAGGCCTGGAGCTACAGCACAATTTTGTTCAACAGTTCAGCCTGCCTCTGCAGCCAGGACCAATACAGCCTTCAGCCTACCCCCAAGGCTCCCTGAGGAAGATACAGGACCTTGTAGGAAAAAATCTGGCAGGCAACCCAATTCTAGGAAAGAGAATAGGACCTACCACCATTGATCTGGCAGCAGGGGACCAGAGATGAGAAAGGTGTCAGAGTGACAGAATCCCTGGACAGAGTTCCTGACCTCTCTTCCACAGTGTTGGCATCAATCTACCTACTCCTATGAGTAGATTCACAGTAGATTTCTCTTCCATTTCTGAATGATAATGAAACCACATTGGAATCTAGCCCATGAATGCAAGAAATGAGACTTTCAGAGAAATTTTCAAATTTTTTAGATAAGATTTAGTGAATTGATAATTTCCTATCAACTGAACTCTCAGTAAAATGGCAAGGTTTTCTTTTGTGATGAATGTACTTTACAGTACTGGGACATTAAAAATAACTAACGAAGTTCACATTCCTTGTCAATGTTCATGTAATAAATTAAACAAAGTTCTTGTTTATGCTCCTCTCATTTACAACTAATAAAAATATGCTTAAAATAGAAGATAAACGGACAATAATAGAAAACAGATTTCTGTTTTACAGAGTGGAATTGAGGTAGAAAAGTTATATTAAGCAACCTGCCCAAGGCCACAAAATGAGGCCTTGCCATGGGCATTTAGACAAGGCATTCATTAGTGCCACAGCTAGGATTAGGTCAAGCGTTCTTGGCTTCTAGTCTAGTGCTCAGTTCAATAGGCCATACTGCCTCATGTGTAAGAATGAGTAGCAGCAAGTATATCAGGGTTATAGAAAAAGTCAGATGACTAAAAAAATTCGATGATAGCCTTTTTGAAGCTGTGTTTAGCATCTGAATATGAAATTGAGAGCAAGTATTGTGTGGTATATTCCTTGAAAGAGGCACTAATGTGAAAGTCATTAAATTAAAACTAAAACCATTTTAGGACCATGATTAAAGGTTTTGGGGTGAAGAGATTTCTACAGACTTCCCATCTCAATTATTTGAATACTTCTTGCAATTTTATTGTGATTCAATACCCATCATGAAAAACAAAGTATTAAGATACCAAGGAGAAAAGAAGCAGCATTACTGAGATCTGACATTTCTGGAAAACAAATACTAAAATAAAGTATTGTATTAGATAGAATCCTGTTCATGAACAATACTGAGAAGTCCAAAGATCAAAATGCCAATTGCACAATCCTGGCTTCTAGCAAGAACGTGCACAGCAAACAACTGGATTGGGAATGATCTATGTCATGTAGAACAATTGATTAAACTGACTAAAATAGCCATTCCTTATAACAAGTAGGAACACTGGTAGCCAAACAAGGCTGCAGAAAACATGGGATCCAAACCTGAAGTATTTGACTATTTAACTGGACAAAGTACAATCATCCTTTTTATTCTGAAGGGGCTGGCACAAATATTGACAGCAGGATTCAAACTAAAGAGAACATTTGAAACATTACACCCCCTCTAGGGCAGGGGAAAAGGACCCTTTCACCAGGTTAAGAAAACAGTCACTACAAAGGAATACTTTATGCAATGTAAAAGACAACCTGTAGAATTCAGTCATCTCATAATGGATATACAGTTGTACCCCACCATTTTGCAATAAACCTTTCCCCCTTTCTTTTCATCACTGTTACAAGAAAAAAAGGTTACATTTTAATAAGTGAAAATTAAATTTCATTCAGTGTAGCATATGGATTACAGAGGTACTGTGTAGAAATCCATGAGAGAGAAGCTGAATCCTTTCCTGATGATTAAATAGTGTAAGTTTTTAATTTTACATCTGTACTTTACGAACCCAAAGCTAAGAAAAGGCCAAGAGCTAGTGAGAAAAAGGTTAGAACTCCACTTTGTTCATCTCATTTGTCTCTTACCTCCTTTCTCACTATCATAGTGTGAAGCATCAAACTGTGCATCATCATTGGGCAGCTGAACACTGGCTATCACAAGATGGTTTTGTTCATCTGAAGTGTGGGTCCCCAGGACTAGTCGGTGAATACTGAAATCTTTGCCTTCGGGTCTACAACAAAATGAAATTACATGAGGAATCAAGGGAGAGAGATCCAGCTGTAACCAGCTCATCAGAACGAGCCATTGCCTGGAAGTTATCCCTTACAAAACAAATAAAAAAACAAACAACACAACCACCCACTCATTTTAGCATTATCCCTGCCCTCCTACTCAGATAGGAAATCCCCTCACTCCAAACAACACTGCTTCCAGATCCTATACTGGAGTCCTCACAGCACCAAAGCCTACTGGTTTTCTTTGCCCCTCTATAGTGTCCCTGATATACCCCCAAGTAGCTTCTAGTGGAGTAAAACCTTGAGGCTCATTAGCACTTCCTGCAAGCAGCAGATGGAAAATAAATTGGCTTAGAAATTTAGGGGATGACAGTGGTTGTGTGCAGACAAGGAAGCAGGCAATGGACATATGTAAACTGTTTACTTTTACTCTGAAGCTTTTGTCTGGTGGAGGGTGAAGAGCAGAAAACAACGGGATATTTTGAATATAGGCAAAAAAAAAAATCTGTCAGACAGAAGCTTGTTTCTAAATCAAAAAGGAGGAGCAGAAGTATTGGCTAACATTCTGCACGCCATAACAGTCCTCAACTCACTACTGNGATGGTTTTGTTCATCTGAAGTGTGGGTCCCCAGGACTAGTCGGTGAATACTGAAATCTTTGCCTTCGGGTCTACAACAAAATGAAATTACATGAGGAATCAAGGGAGAGAGATCCAGCTGTAACCAGCTCATCAGAACGAGCCATTGCCTGGAAGTTATCCCTTACAAAACAAATAAAAAAACAAACAACACAACCACCCACTCATTTTAGCATTATCCCTGCCCTCCTACTCAGATAGGAAATCCCCTCACTCCAAACAACACTGCTTCCAGATCCTATACTGGAGTCCTCACAGCACCAAAGCCTACTGGTTTTCTTTGCCCCTCTATAGTGTCCCTGATATACCCCCAAGTAGCTTCTAGTGGAGTAAAACCTTGAGGCTCATTAGCACTTCCTGCAAGCAGCAGATGGAAAATAAATTGGCTTAGAAATTTAGGGGATGACAGTGGTTGTGTGCAGACAAGGAAGCAGGCAATGGACATATGTAAACTGTTTACTTTTACTCTGAAGCTTTTGTCTGGTGGAGGGTGAAGAGCAGAAAACAACGGGATATTTTGAATATAGGCAAAAAAAAAATCTGTCAGACAGAAGCTTGTTTCTAAATCAAAAAGGAGGAGCGGAAGTATTGGCTAACATTCTGCACGCCATAACAGTCCTCAACTCACTACTAATAAGGCAAGAGCACAAACAGTTGGTCATGGAAGACAGCAATTATACAGTCTCACAGCAATATGAGATGTGACAGCAAATTTGTTCTGTCACCTTCTCCCTCCTCATTCAAAATAAGAGGCTCAATTTACCTTGTTACATCAGGAAGCCACTGAGCAGTCAAGCTGGGCCACTCCAGAGCATGGGTCATTACCAGATCATACAGGAAAGGAGTGTTCTTTTTCCAAATTTTATATTCTTCATTGATCACACGCTCCTCCACCGCATCATCAAAGGCTGCTAAAGTTTTTTTTAAAAATGCACAAAATTAATATGGACAAGTACATTTATAAACTGGCAAGACAATGAGTAGGCATTTAACAACTAGCTGTCTGCCTTACACGGTCACGCTGCTGATACATAGACCATACCTTCTACCAAAAAGACAACTACACCTCTACCTCGATCTAACGCGGTCCTCAGGAGCCAAAAAAAATCTTACCGCGTTATAAGTGAAACCATGTTATATCGAACTTGCTTTGACCCACCGGAGTGCGCAGCCCCGCCCCCCCCGGAGCACTGCTTTACCGCGTTATATCCGAATTTGTGTTATATCGGGGTAGAGGTGTATTGGATTAAAAATCCCCGGCAGCACATGCAACCACCTCTCTCTCTTCAGATAAAGAAGGCTAATCCAGAACCAATACATAAAGATTCATCATCACACAGATGTAGGAAGCAATAAAAATTAAATATGCCTGGAATAGGAAGGAGCAGTGCCGAGGCTCAGTTCATACTAGAAATATCCCCAGTAAGTCAGCCACTAGATTCCCGTGCGTCTCCTTGTGTGACAGGTGAGTTGAATCTAGACCTACCAACTCACCCTTCACTAAAACCTGCTTTAAAGAGAACGCAAAGCTTTTTACCATTTAGAATGGCATTTCTCTCTAATATGTTTTCATTGAACATTAAAAACAAAAATCTCCCTCCTTTCATACTATCTAGGTTTGAGCATCCCAGGAATCTTATAAAAATGCAATAGTAAAGATGGGGTTAGAATCCAGACTGAGCAAAGATATTTCCATTTGTGTAGAAGAGGAGTTTTGGGGGGCACTTGAAGGTTAAACTAGTAGATAAGGGCGATTTGGGGAATCACAAATAATAAACCCCTGTACGCAGATGGTAGGAAGTTCTTCAATGGACAAACATGCCCCTGAGAATCACCTCACATACGGGCAGAAAGAGCAGCAGCAGCAGGCTAGGGAAGAAATCCACCCCAGAGCAAAGCACACCCCTAGACAACCCCAGCCCCTGGGAAGCAGTGGAGTGAGTGCAGTTTGCGTGATCTTGCCGAGGGTGCGGAAGGTCCTGACATTCCCAGGGACAGGAACTCAGCAGTGACGGTACGAGGGCGGTGGTGAACCCCAGGAGGGCACCTCCGAGAGCCCCCCCCCTCCCATTTGACATCCCCAGACTAGGGGGCCCTACGGGAGCAGGCGCCTCTTGGGACGGCGCGCACCCAACAGCTGACGCCCGTGGCGACCAGGCGCCCGCTCGTGCCCCCGAGGGACAGGCGCCCACTCCTGCCCGCGAGACGCGGCCCGGGGCCCGCAGCCTGACCCCCCGGGGACGGGCCCCGCCCCCCAGAGCCAGGGGCCGCCTCCACAACAGCCAGCGGGGTCCCACCCCCAGCCCTTCCGGGGAGGGCGGCCTCGCACCAGGGGACCGGCTCCGTGGAAGACAGGGCGGGCGGGAAGGGGGACCCGGAGCAGCTCCCCATGACCGGGAGCAGGGCCCCTCCCCTCGGCGCAGGCTCGCCACAGGCCGGGGAAGGGGCCGAGCGGCCCCCGCCCCAGAGAGGCGGGAGGGGCCCCAGGCCGGCCGGGCCCTGTGCGTCGGCTGCGCGCTCTCGCCTACCCTCCTTGTCCGCCATGGCGTCGGTGCAGGCGGTGCGGCCAGCCGGCTCCTCGCCTCCCTCCGTCCCCGCCAGCCGCCGCTCTATTGTTTCCTGCCCCCTGCGTGCGGCTCCAGCGCCGCGCGCCCTTCGCGCCATCAGCCGCCAATCACAGCCCGCTGCCGGGCCCCCGCTGCCAATCATAGCGCCGATGCGACCTCAGGTGGGCGGGCCCAGAGGGCGGCGAGCGCGCTCTCCGATCACGTGGGGGTGGCGAAGGTGCTGCTGAAGTTCCCCTGGGAGCCGCCATTTTCCAACGTAGGGCGGCATGGACCCTGTTCCTCGCCCAGGTCTTCTTAAAGGGCCAGTAACCAGTCAGTGGCCACTTGCATACAGACACCACAGACTTGACAAATCCCTGGCTGGGATGATTTAGTTGGGGACTGGTCCTGCTTTGAGCAGGGGGTTGGACTAGATACCTCCTGAGGTCCCTTCCAACCCTGATATTCTATGATTCTATGACTGTCAGGTTCTAGCCCCATGTGCGTGCATTAGTTGGGGTCATCCTGGGTGGTGGGATCAGCGATTGCACCCCATCCTGCAGGTGATACTGTGGAGGCCATGAACAGCCCATCCCCCAAAACCATTTCCAGATGGACCACCATCCAACCCTATGGCCTGGCACTGCATTATATGCATTTGTCCCATCCCCGATGGCTGTGATTGTCCCATCTCATCGCACAGGTGTGCCCTGTCTGCCAGCACTATTGGGGTCATCTGAGCGAGTGACCGAAGGGTAAAGCCTGCATGTAATTCCTGCCAGTCAACAACCAGCAGTAGCACAACTATAGTGAGCAGTGTGACAAAGTGGGAATTTTTAAAAATGTTTATGAATCCTATGTGTACCTCAGTTTCCCCTATTTGTGTGGCTACCCAGTTGGGGGAAAAGGACTGTGTTTGCTCTCAGGGAAGGCTAAGGCTATGGCTACACTAGAGAGCTTACAGTGGCACAGCTGCACCAATGCCACTGTAAGCCAATGGGAGAGAGCTCTCCCATCAACTTAATGCACCCACAACGAGCGGCAGTAGCTATGTTGGTCGGAGAAGCTCTTCTGCTGACATAGCCCTGTCTACACCGGCGCTTATGTCAGTGTAACTTATGTTGCTTGGGGGGTGGCTTATTCACACCCATGAGCGATATAAATTATACCAACAGAAGTGATAGTGTAGACATAGCCTAAAACATAGCTGTGTCTGTGTGTGTGTCACTTAAGTGGACTAGATGAATGTCATTAAAAAGGACTGGCAGAGAATGAAAAATCCAGGAAACAATGGAAAGCCCACTCACCAGGACATTGACACCTAGCAACCAATGACCCAGATGGAGGAGGATGTCCCTGCCTCTCAGCAGAGAAGCTGAGCAGAGACCCAAGATGGAGAACAAAGGGCTGAGAGGTGTGAGGTGGGGACATAAGAGTTGGCTCCTGGAAGAAGCTTGGAGCGCTGTTACCTGGGAACTGAGGAATGAAGTCAGAGACAGAGAGTCTGAAAATGGGGTTCACTACTGCTTGACTGGTGCTCTGGGCTGACCAGAATGGACTATGTTTTAATCTTAATTTCTGTATGCTAACCTAAGGACTTCCTACGCTGTGTTCCAGCTGACTAATAAACCCTACTGTATTGAAAATGCTATGTTAGTGTCAGTGTAATTACTTGGTAAGGTGCACTAATCCCTGAAGAGTGTACAAGTCTCTATCGGGACCCTGTCTCAGTTGGATTTGCTGAACAGAGCTCAGTGTGTAGCAGGAGTGATGAAGCCCTAGAAGTTCAGTCTCGGGAGGTGGTAAGGATGCATGGCCTACCCTGGGAGACAAGTGAGACCCCTTGGGGTCTCGCAGATCACGGGGATTCCTCCAAGACGCTCTTCCAAAACTGGGGGTGTAGCACTGATCCTATGGATCCATGATAAGGAGTAATATTGTATTATGTACTGGCTAAGGTGCACCAAGGAGGAATATGCAATGAACAACCACTCATCTATAATAGGTTTCAGAGTAGCAGCCATGTAAGGGTACGTCTACATTACCCGCCCGGATCGGCGGGTAGCAATCGATATATCGGGGATCGATATATCGCGTCTCGTCTGAACGTGATATATCGATTCCCGAACGTGCTCCCATCGATTCTGGGACTCCACCAGGGCGAGCGGCAGTAGCGGAGTCGACGGGGGAGCCGCGGCCGTCGATCCCGCGCCGCGAGGACGGAAGGTAAGTCGAAATAAGATACTTCGACTTCAGCTACGCTATTCCTGTAGCTGAAGTTGCGTATCTTATATCGAAACCCCCCCCCTAGTGTGGACCAGGCCTTAGTCTGTATCCTCAAAAAGAACAGGAGTACTTGTGGCACCTTAGAGACTAACAAATTTATTTGAGCATAAGCTTTCATGGGCTACAGCCCACTTCATCGGATGCATAGAATGGAACATATAGTAAGGAGATTAGGGTGACCAGACAGCAAGTGTGAAAAATCGGGACGGGGGTGGGGGGTAATAGGAGCCTATATAAGAAAAAGACCCAAAAATCGGGACTGTCCCTATAAAATCGGGACATCTGGTCACCCTAAAGGAGATATATATACACATATAGAGAACATGAAAAGGTGGGAGTTGCCCTACCAACTTAAGAGGCTAATTAATTAAGATGAGCTATTATGAGCAGGGGAAAAAAAACTTTTGTAGTGATAATCAAGATGGCCCATTTCAGACAGTTTGACAAGAAGGTGTGAGGATACTTAACATGGGGAAATAGATTCAATGTGTGTAATGGCTCATATAATACAGGCAGATGGTTCACATACATATTTTAGGTCTCAGTATGCAATGCTGCATGTTGGTCCAAGCAGTTTTTAAATAGTGCAGCACTACACTGCAGAGACTAAAGACCCCACCATACAGTGCTCCAAGATGGTGCACCATACAGTGCACCATACAGTGCTCCAAGTGCTTTAATGAGGTGCTGCATCAGAAATTTGAGGTCTCCATACTGCATCTAGAGGAGAGAGCAGAAAAACTGTTAGCGGCTCCACTTTATGCAAATTATATTGCCCATAAGCCTCTGTTTTTATAAAGTTCGTGTGTCCCTACATACTACATCTGAGGGAAGTAAATACACCTAGGAATAAAAAATTTTGTCTACAAGTTACAGCAATCTATTATCAGATAATAGTATGGAACACCCTAAAATCCAGACAATTACACAATTTGAGAAGTAAGGTTCAAATTCAGCCTTTAATCTGCTTCCTAGATAGTTTGTTACTGCTCTTCCTCACCAAAGAGTTTAAACATAACAGACAAAATTCAGGTATTTTTGATTATGTGCCCTGCATAAGGGAAAATCTTGGATGTTTCCTGTCTTCTGATTATTTTCTTAGTTCTCTCCATGGCAGCAAGACATAAATGGACTATATCCAACCCTAGTCAATACTTTCCCCTTTCCACTTAGATGTGACAGAGATGGACATTATAGAAAACACTACATTGGATAGACACAGACTATACTCTGCTTTTAATCCCAATTTTAAAAAGCAGACAAGCTGCTGCTAAAAACATGTGGTCTAGAGGTGTACACACTAGACTAGCACTCAGGAAATGCAGGTTCTATTTCTGACTCTAATAGGAGACTTTAGATAAGTCACTTGTACATCTCTGAGCCTCCATTTCCTCATTTTTAAAGTGGAGATAATGATACTGACCTTTAAAATCTCCTGATAAAAAGCACTATGAGAGCTTTTTATTTAGTCCTTCCAAAAAGTGCTTCCCTTCTACTGAAATTAAAAAGATATACCCTTATTTCACTTCACATATGCCCTTATTTATAGATTTCCCCTCTTATGTTTTCATTCCGAACATTATTAGCCCTGTGTTGTCAACCCCAAATATTGAAAAATAATTAACTTGGCCCATAAAAATTTGAGAGATTGTTTTAAAAATAATGAGTGTTTTTTTTATACACCTCTACCCTGATATAATGCGACCCGATATAACACGAATTCGGATATAACGTGGTAAAGCTATGCTCCGGGGGAGGGGGGGGGCCCTGCACACTCTGGTGGATCAAAGCAAGTTCGATATAACACGGTTTCACCTATAACATGGTAAGATTTTTTTAGCTCCCGAGGACAGCGTTATATCGAGGTAGAGGTGTATATTAAATGTTAGGTCCTTTTTCTTGCCTTTTGGCTCTTTAGGGATTCCTTGCTTCACATTTTCAAGCTTTTCTCTGCAAGCACGAGGGCTAGAAATGTACTTTAAAAAATTAAAGTTGAAATTATCATGTAATATCATGATTCCAGAACCTGGGCCTTTAAGAAGACACTACACACTGTGAGACCTTCATGATAAAATCACAAGAGCTGGCAATACCGTTTTGAATCAGTACAATTTCCATCAGCTGTTGAGGATGCTACTTGGATTTAGCTGTAGATAGATTCTTCCACATGCAAGCAATTTAAGGAAAGAGCAAGGCTTGCCACTCTGTGGGGAAGGGGAAGATATGGGAAGGTCCAGTTCGGGGATAAATACTTGATTACAGAACCTGCAGTTGATATGTGTTTTCTGGTCCTGAAGTTTATTTCTATTTACCTTTCAAATTAAAACCTGGCATGAAAGTCTGAAGGAAATGCAAAGAGGCTGATTTTAGGAAACATACTCTTCACTGGGATCTGACAACCTTGTTCGCTAGGGACCAGATCCTATGCAGAGCCCCATTGACTTAAGCATTTGCGTGTGTTTTCAGGATTGGGGACTAACAAACTGTCGCTGCCCTAAAGAACAGATTTCACTTTTCTCTGCTGTAGCAACATGGTTGAGGGCTACAGAGTCTGCATTTGTGCCAGCTGCTGTGGTTTTGGTGGGCTTTATAGGGGCTTGTTTTGTAACATGTCTATGTTTAGATTACCATATGCCACTGGGCATCATTCTGTAAAGTGCTGAATACCCTCAGATGCCATTAACTTCACGGGGACTGGAAAGCATTTGACACTTGCAAGCTCAGGCAGGCCTCCTATACAACTGACTTGTTACTTTGGTTTTAATATCATTCTATTATTTATGGAGCATTGACAGCATGCTTGGGGCATAAAGGAAGACATTATTCCTGCTCCAAGGAGTTTACAGTTTGTGGCCCCAAACCTGCAAAGACTTACGCACATGCTTAACTTTACCCACTGTCACTGTGCATGTTCACTATTCACAGTGCATAAAGTTAAACACACGTAAAACCTTTGCAGAATCAAGGTCTAAATTTCCCCCATGAATGAAGGATTTGGTGGCATGGGAATTCAGAGAGGCACATTTAAAATATCACAGTTCCATAGCCTCCTACAATTGTGGTGCTAGCTACATTTAGTTACAATAAAAGATCTCTTCCAAAATTGCTATTGATTCTCCTCAGAGACTGGCCTGATAAAAAGAGCACTCTCTCTTTAAGCACCAGCATCACGTGTGGAAACTTCCCTGACAGAAGCCTGGAAGGGGGTGGCCATTTTTATAAAGCAGGAAGTGAGTCGTGTACACCAAAGTGATCATGGTAGACAACTACAGGGACTATAATCTGACAGCGGACCAGCAGGCCATTAAAGCCAAGTATCCGCCCCTCAATAAGAAATATGAGTGTGAGTATTCCTAGCCTTGTCCAGGCATAGTCCATGTGGTGCGGGGGGGGGCTATGGAAAGGTGAGTCCCCTTAATACACTAGTGCTGCATGTTGTTTTCACTTTCAGATTGTGTGTGTGTGTGTCTGTAGATTAACTGTAGGGGTTGTTTATGTTTCTTAATTTGTTGAATTATTTTGTGCCTTTCTGTGATGTAAATAACTATACAATGACTTATTCATAAAAAGCAACCAGAGAAACTCTCCTTCTAAGGGTTCAGAGTAATAGCCGTGTTAGTCTGTAGCCGCAAAAAGGAACAGGAGTACTTGTGGCACCATAGAGACTAACAAATGTATTGTAGCATAAGCTTATGCTACAATACATTTGTTAGTCTCTAAGGTGCCACAAGTACTCCTGTTCCTCCTTCTAAGATGTTTCTTGTCTCTAAACAAATGCTTATGATCTTAGCTGGAGAATATATTTTTTCCATCTTCTTCTCTGCTTCTTCTGTTTTGTTTTGTTTTTGCATTATGTGCTTTAATTTGCTGCTTTGAGATTTTTGCCTGGGCTTTTTCCCCCTCCCTCCCCAGGAATTCGTTCCTGCCTTGATTTAATAGCTTTAGGCACCTACAGGAAGGGCAGCCTGTGTCTAACTGCAGTTTTATTTGGGCAGTGCCCATTTGGGAGAGTAGTTTGTGTAATTCATTAACATATATTTCAGGACTTGTTCAGCTCTTAAACCTAGTATAGCCCTAATGACAGCAGCATATTCCACCAGTCAAAGTGGAGCCAATCTTCCTTATGTAATCAGAGAAGGTTTTTATTCTCTGGCTGAAATGAGTTAGACTTGTTGTTAGAGACAGTTGGTAGGGAAACTAGTCACAAAGCAGGGAAGTGATTATGGAACCAAGAGGATGGTTTTCAGCTGTGATGATCTATGGTCTGTTACTTATTTTAGACCTCCGTTTAGATCTGTCTCCAACAAATGTGGTTATTTCACACACTTTTTTTTTATTACTGTGAGTTGACTTAAATTCTAGATCCCTAAATTGTGGTTGTATAAAATTGCATATGTGTTAATTAAATTAATATTACATAATTTAAGATTAATTGTATAGTGTGGGTCCCTGTCTTTCTCGTTTTGTAATTCTTTTTAATAGTTTAAAAGCCAATGCCACATATTAGGGTGTTGGCAGCTTAAAAGCTATAAATGAACAAAAAAGGCTTGGGCACTGAGCCTGCAGAATATACCAGACACATGACACTTCTCAGCCTTGAGGGAAAATAAGAAACTGTCACAGACATCTAGTCATCATCACTTGTTTGCTGTGTTGGTACAGTAAACACCTTTAATATCTCATAAGAGCTGGCAGAAATCTGTTTTAGCTAGAGATAGGAGGTATAGACTTCTGTTCATCTTTGCTTTGAAATTCTGTTCTATAATTTATGTTGTTTGACAATACAACAACACTGATACACCATTTCTAGGTTTCCCCTATTGATTTTAATAGTTATCATTTTCACTCAATCACTAGCTCACTTACTTTTGTCCCTTAACTTTGCTCTCCATTAGATTTTTGTCACTCAGGGTCATCGTACTCTTTATTTGTTAAGTGCACTGTCCTCTCTTAAAACCCTTATTGACACACACATCCCAAAACCTAGCTGTAAAAGCCTTTTATGAAAGCGAGGTTTTGCTTAAAATTGACTTTCATAATCTTAAAGTGTAATGATCAGGCTTTGGAGCATACTGCACTGGCAATAATAAAATGGAGAAACTGTGCCATCTTGGGTGTGATCACACAAACACTTAACACTAGGCATAAGTCAATGGGACTACTAAAGGTAGTAAGCATTATTGGTCAGATTTTCAAGAGTGTTCTTAGCTCAGCAGCTGTCTCCACTTCTGGGAGCTGACAGGGCAGTATTTGTAGGATCTGGTTTAATGTCTGCATCTTGCACTATAAGTACGCAGAGTAGGACTTGTTAGCCCTTTCACTGGACTACTGTCAACATGACTCTGTACAAAGATATCTATCTGCAATGGATTGTACAGTCCATGGTATATACTTTTTTGGATAAGTTAGTGGCTGATGACCAACGTTTTGACTGTTCATGTATCTGTTTTAACTGCACAAGGTTGGAAATTATTTTTTAAAGACCGTTTTAAATGTAAACCTAATGCCTTACAAAGTGCAGCTATACTGAGGAGCCCCCATGTAATTGAAGGCATTTAGGGCCTGATCCTCTGGGTTACTGGTGTCAGTGGGAATCAAGTGCTGGGGAAGAGTCAACATCTTTTTTGTAAAGAGAAATCATGCCTCCCCAATCTACTAGACTTCTTGAAGGGGTCAACAAACATGTGGACAAGGGGGATCCAGTGGATATAGTGTATTTAGGTTTTTCAGAAAGCCTTTGACAAGGTCCCTCACCAAAGGCTCTTAAGCAAAGTAAGCTGTCATGGGATGAGAGGGAAGGTCCTCTCATGGATTGGTAACTGGTTAAAAGATAGGAAACAAAGGGTATGAATAAATGGTCAGTTTTCAGAATGGAGCGAGGTAAATAGTGGTGTTCCCCAGGGGTTGCTCCTGGGACCAGTCCTATTCAACATATTCATAAATTATCTGGAAAAAGGGGTAAACAGTGAGGTGGCAAAATTTGCAGATGATACAAAACTACTCAAGATAGTTAAGTCCCAAGCAGACTGCGAAGAGCTACAAAAGGCTCTCTCAAAACTAGGTGACTGAGCAACAAAATGGCAGATGAAATTCAATGTTGATAAATGCAAAGTAATGCACATTGGAAAACATAATCCCAGATATACATATAAAATGATGGGTTCAAAATTAGCTGTTACCACTCAAGAAAGAGATCAGGGAGTCATTGTGGATAGTTCTCTGAAAACATCCACTCAATGTGCAGCGGCAGTCAAAAAAGCGAACAGAATGTTGGGCATCATTAAGAAAGGGATTGATAATATGACAGAAAATATCATACTGCCTCTATATAAATCCATGGTACGTCCACATCTTGAATACTGCATGCAGATGTGGTCGGCCCATCTCAAAAAAGATATATTAGAATTGGAAAATGTTCAGAAAAGGGCAACAAAAATGATTAGGGGTATGGAACAGCTTCCGTATGAGGAGAGATTAATAAGACTGGGACTTTTCAGCTTGGAAAAGAGACGACTAAGGGGGAGGATATGATTGAGGTCTCTAAAATCATGACTGGTGTGGTGAAAGTAAATCAGGAAGTGTTATTTACTCATCATAAAACAAGAACTAGGGGTCACCAAATGAAATTGATAGGCAGCAGGTTTAAAACAAACAAAAGGAAGTATTTCTTCACACAAAGCACAATCAACCTGTGGAACTCTTTGCCAGAGGATGTTGTGAAGGTCAAGACTATAACAGGGTTCAAAAGAGAACTAGATAACTTCATGGAGGATAGGTCCATCAATGGCTATTAGCCAGAATGGGCAGGGATGGTGTCCCTAGACTCTGTTTGGCAGAAGCTGGGAATGGGTGACAGGGGATGGATCACTTGATGATTCCCTGTTCTGTTCATTCCCTCTGGGGCACCTGGCATTGGCCAGTGTTGGAAGACCGGATACTGGGCTAGATGGACCTTTGGTCTGACCCGGAATGGCTGTTCTTATGTTCTCCCCATCTTCCTGTATCAGGTCCTGATCCATCAACATTATGCCCCAAAATTATGGTGCAGAATACTGTTATCAATTACAACACCACACCTTGTTGTATGCAAGCAGCAACATACATTCTGTACCACCTGCTGCTTTTTTCTTATTCAGCTCAGTCCCCTCTGGGGTATTATGCCTACAATGGAGGTGGGAGTACATTTAAATTGTAAAATTAACTTGGTTACATTGTCTGTGCTTGACTCCTACAAGCACAGGGAGGGGCTGAATGTTGACGAGCTGACCCAAAGAATGGATTAATGGAAGGTGGATAAAAGCTGGAATGGCCTAGAATAGCATTTTAATAAATAAAACTTTTTAAAAAGCAGTGGATATAGTTAGACAACCTGGCTGCATAAAGAAAAGACTAACCTATGCATGGGTGTGCTTGTGCTGAGCTGAAACTGTTAGGAACTTGTAACCATGAAACCTTTTGCGGATTTGAAGGACTAACTCCTACCAGAGCCCCTGCTGGAGTAGGGATGGGGGTGATCTTTGGTAAACTTATTATTGCATGTCTAGGGTTGTTTTTTAATTGTTTTCTCTGTAATGCTTTCATCTTAAAAGTGCTTACTTAGAAAGGGTTGTTTCAGAACATAACTGTGGGCAATTAAGCTGGCTATAGCTTCTGGGAGGAGAGCAAATCACAAACCCTGGTCTATTTAGGCAGTCTGACTTGCTGGTAATAACACAGTGTAGGCAGGGAATTGTGCCACCTGGAAAAAACCCACTCAGGAGGGAGAGAGATGTGGGTCTCTCCCCAAGAGAGGTGATGGCTGGGAGCTGGAAGCCTAAGAGTGGGTGCCCTTGGTGGACCACAAAAGGGGAACGCTGTTGCAGCCTGCCCTGAATTGTACCATGTTATCGGTGGCTTCACTAGCAACAAGTTGGCTTTTTGTGGTTTTCTTTTAAAACCTGCTCTGTGAACATGTGTTGATGACCCTGAATTAAATCTTTTCCAATGTCCTTGTTTATTAATCAGATTAACACACTAACTGGAGCTTCAGTGTCAAAAGAAGCACAAACAATTATCTTGTTATTAACAGGACCTGACTTTTTCTTCCGTATTACAGGTCTGTCTCATCTTACGCTGGGGTTACGTTCCGCAGTCAGCGCGTAAAGCGAAAACCGCATATAGTCAAAATTACATTGAGTGTAATGGCGGGCAGAATCGCCCGCCCTTCAGAAACAGTATTTAAATTGCTTTTTTTTTTTTTCTTTTTGCCAACCGCATAAAGCTGAAATTGCACATGTTAAATGCGCCTAAGATGCGACAGACCTGTATTGCTTATTTTTAAACCACCATGATAATCTCATAACTATTCTTTTTCTACTCCCTCAGATCTGGATCACACAGCTGATGTGCAGTGAGTATTTACAGCTGCAATTTCTACTCCTGGGGGAATTCTGTGCCAAAAAATTAAATTCTGTGCACAATATTTTAAAATTCTGCAAATTTTATTTGTCAAAATATCAGTATAATCATGCCAGTTTCAATTATTCCTTACTAGGCATATTAGCACAGAACTTTGAGTATTTAATTTAAATTACAATACGGAACTGTATTTCCTGCACCAGTCAGAAGCAGTGCAAAGGCTTGGGGGTGTCGGGGGTATCAGAGGAGCTGATGGAGAGGGAAGGAGCCTGGAGTGAACCTGGAGGGTTGTTGGATGTGGCTGGGAGAAGTATGGAACAGGTTTTTGTTTTTTTTTGGCGGGGGGAGGAGGGATTGTTAGGGAGTTCAGAAGCCTTCCACATGTAGACCCTTGGTGATCCAAAGCCTCTCCCATTCAGTCAGGCACATCTGCCCCTCTCCCCACACCTCCCATCCCCATGGGCACAGGTGCCAACTTTCTAATGTGCCAGGGGGTGCTCGACCCTAGCTCCGGCGCCAGAGCATCCACGGAGTCAGCACCTATGCCCATGGGTCTCTGCAGCTTCCTTCCCCATCCGAATATGTCCCTACAGCCCTTCTGCCCCATCCCCATGTGGCCTTGCATCCCAACTCCCATTCAGCCCCTGGATCAACACTGTCACCCCACCAGCTCCTGAGCCCATGCCCAGTCTGTCCCCCCCACTAGCTATTCTGAACCCCAATCTGTGACACACACACCCCAGCAGCTGTGTGTGCCCTACTCTCTGTCCTAACCTGGCTCTGCAGGCAGGGTGCAGTGATGAACTTCTCCTGGGGGAATTCTGTGCCACTGTGCATGCCCAGATTTTTTTTTTCCCCCACAGAAAATTAATTCTGCCCCAGAAGTGCTGCAGTTCTGCCTTTCGCCCACCAGAGGCCGCTGTGGTGCTAGAACAGCCAACAGCATGAACACAGCCCCTGTTCTGGTGCCACAGCGTCCTCTGGTGGGCAAAAGGCAGAACTGTAGCACTTCTAGAGCAGAAAGTATTTTCGGGGGGGGGGCGGCAATTCTGTGCATGCACAGTGGCGCAGAATTCCCCCAGGAGTAAATTTCTGTATGTGACCTCACTAAGATTCTTCTATCACATTTGATGTAAATTAGGAGTAACTGTAAAGTCAGCAGGGTCGCATCTATGTAAACTGTTGTGAGAGGAGAATTGGGCCAAATATATCCCCTTTGAGCTTATGGAATGCATATCTAAGCATGCTGAGATGCAGAGGTGCTGGAACTAGGAGCCTGGGGGTGCAGCAGCACCCTCTTGCTTGAAGTAGTTTCTATCATGTACAGGGTTTACAGTTTTGTTCAATGGCTTTCAGCACCCCCATTATAAAAGTGGTTCCAACACCACTGCTAGGATGCTAGATATTCTTTGTTTCATTTCAACAATATGGTTTCTCTTGGGAGGACATGGGGGGGGGGGGTGTATAGTCATCTATTTCTCTTTTGATAAGGTTGTGACGGATTCCCTGGGGTGCAGCCTGGGACCATGGGACTGCTGTGCCCCTTAAACTCTCCAGCCTGGGCTGTCTGTCATAATGCCTTGCTAGTGACCAGCAGCAAACCCCTCCAGGAGCTGTTATCACTCAGCACAACTGCATGTGGAGCCCCACAGCCAGCTAGATTACATGAATGCTCCCAGAGCCACTCATGAATCACACCGGGAAAGGCACCAATCAGCACTGGACTTCAGGAATATACCGTCTTGCACTGCTCAAGATGGGCAATGCAGATTTATTAATTGGTTCACTACTTCACTAATGGAAAGTGGACGTACACCAGCCTTTGCAAAACCTGAGCAGATTTACCACACACTTCAGGCAAATTCACTGGTAAAGATAAACAGTAAAACAAATGTATTGACTACAAAAGATAGGCAAAAAGTCAATCACTTAAAATCTGTTAGTTACCAACAGAAATAAAATATAAACCTGCAGTCTAAACTCTCAACCCTATTAGACTGGGCAACAACTAGATTAAGCAGTTTTTCTCAGCCCACTGGATATTGCAGTTCATAGTACACAGATTTCACCCTTGACATCTGAGCCAGTCCCCTCAGTTGGAGTCTTCAAAGTGTCCTTGTTGCTTGCAGCATAGGTGGGTGAAGGAGAAAGGCCAAGCTTGGGCCTCCTGTGTTTGGTTTTATACCCTCAGTCCATGTGCTTGTAGAACACAAGTCCAGGCATGTCTCTGGGCATTGCTGAGTCTCCAGGCAAGGTTGAGCAATTCCCCTGATGTGGCCTCATGCAAGTGAGTCATTGAATTGTAGTGCCCTTGCTGGACAATGGTTGTTGATGGGTTGTTTCTGGGGAGCTAATATCGGTCTGATTCCCCATCTTACAGCATGTTTTAGTGACAACCATACAACACAATTCTCATAACTTCACATACATTAATGATATACATATATGGATAGAGAAATGACTTTCAGCAGATCATAACCTTTCCCCTGATACCTTACGAGGCATGCTTTATATGTAATATCACAATTCTATACAGATGAGGAATATGGGGGGGTTACAGGGTGCTCCCCCAAGGTACAGAATGTCACAAAGGTATGCCTAGAGTGCTCCTGAAATAAGTCTAAGCTACATGGAGGTGTTTTAATTCTTCAGCTCTTTGTCTCTTCTCTTCAAACTCAAATTTTCATGCTACCTCTTATTTCCAAGTGGTCTATTTCCATGCATGTCAACTGTCCATATTTAGGAAGGACATCACTACTTTTAGTAAAATATTTACTACTTTCCCACTGTCCCTCCAAAAGGAAGCCCCTTTCCTCTTGCAATATTTAAGCAGTGCTTCTCTAATGTTGGGTAATGGCAGGTCTGCACTTCTCTGCATTTGCTTCCTTTCCCACTTATACTAGCACCCCAGTCTTTTACCTGCATCCTCCCACTTTCTTTGTTACTGTTGTATGATGGAGTAATGCTGATGTCTGTAGGTTACATGCCTGGGGCGATACCATGGAAGAGACATTTGAGCAATGTGCTATGGCCATGTTTGGCTACATGACGGATACAGAGACCGTTGAACCCTTGGATACTATGGAAGTGGAGGCAGAAGGTAAGAAGGCAGTGGGCTTATTATATGAACTCGTTGAAAGAGAAGTGCATTGAAATAAAAAGGTCAGTATTACATCTAAGGAGCCAATCTCAGTTGGCTCCTTAGATGTAGTACTGGTACAGATTTACTAAATCCAGATTTATACACAGGTAATCTGAATCTTCTAGTACTTTGTCATCAGGAAACTGCCCCTTTGATATGGACTAAAAGAACGTTTGGGAAGTTCTTGACCGGGCTCCCAGTTGAGTCACTTTCTCTCTCTGCTTCTGTCCTGCAGGACATGACCTGCTCTCTCTTCTCTATAACTTCTTGAATGAGTGGCTGTATAAATTCAGTGCTGACCAGTTCTTCGTACCCAGGGTAAGTCTCTTCCATCGTACAGGACATGAATACTCCCTACCAACACCTGCCTTATGTACAGCAGTATCTGGGGCAGTAAAGGTGGAACCAACAACCCACCAACACATGGGGGGGATTGTAGACACAAGGATAGGGAGAGGCAAGGAATATACTCTTAGTTTTGCTGTTGTAAATGCTAATGTAGAGGTGCCATTCTACTGTAATAACTGTTCTATGTACATCTGAATTCTGAACACCAGTGTGTCTCTCTGAGGCTGCTCAAACACTGGCTTTAGGTTCTGATGATGATGTGAATATTGGCTTTGTATGGGGGCGTGTTCACTGGGAGTCTTCATCTGGTGGTATAAATTAGTATAAGTCCTCTTAATGGCAACTTTTCCCCCTGTTTCGTTTTTTCCTTGCAGGAGGTGAAAGTGCTTTACATTGATCGAATGAGGTACAAGATAAGGTCCATTGGGTGAGTAATCAACACCATCTCATTAAAAGCGAAATTCTGAAAAGCGGTGAATAAAGACTAGGAAGGAGTGGGAGGGCCTTGGGCAAGTCCTTCTATCTCTGTTTGTCCTGTATATAAAATTTAAGTACACCTCTAACTCGATATAACACTGTCCTCGGGAGCCAAAAAATCTTACCGCGTTGTAGGTGAAACTGCATTATATTGAACTTGCTTTGATCCACCGGAGTGCGCAGCCCCCCCCCCCCGGAGCACTGCTTTACCGCGTTATATCCAAATTTATGTTATATCGGATGGCGTTATATTGAGGTAGCGGTGTATCTACCATGCTCTCTGTCATGAGGATTAACCAGCCAATGTTTGTAAAACTATATAAATACTACTTATTATTCTGAGGCATTTCAGCCAGTCACTATCAAAGATGTGGAAGCAGACCGGAAATAAAAATAATCTGAGCCCAGAACTTCAGGGAATTACTTAATACAATACAGGGACTGTAGGCAAATCAATGTCTCTCCTCTTCTTTCTCCCTGTTTTGTAGGCCTTCTCTAGACTAGGATTTAAAAGTGTGATGTTAGACTGAGCTAGCTCAATCTAATTAACCTCTTCTAAATGTCTAATTGAGACAAAGCAATTGTACTTCAGAACATGTTAACCTGATGGAGTTAAACCCTACGCTCCCCGCTAGGTTTTATCTTGACCAGTTTAAAGTGTTTGAACTATAGCAGCCTTATTAAGACTAGGCTGTTAGCACATGGTTAGTTAATACATTTTCCTGGTGTGGATGTGGCCCTAGTCTAGACAAGGCCATAGATGCCTAGTTTCACTCCCAATGGATAATTTCTATAGCATTTACATTCTGATGGGGTTGTTGATGATTTGGGGGATTAACGTTTCAGTTTTGTAGCTGACCGTACACTGTGTGTATTGTACTTGTATGAGGAGACTTAGAAGGACCAGAATAACTTGAATCCTTTTTAATAGGAGGATTGTATAGGGGAACTATGCATTAGAGATTCACTCTTACACAAGTAAAAGGAAAATGGGCTTTGTTTGTTCTCCTCTTCCTCCTATTTTAAGTACTTCTCTGGGCCCCTTTATTTTTAGTGCCTCACAAACATTAACGTATTTATCCTCACAAAGCCCCTGTGAGGTGTGGAAGTGCTATCATCCCCATTTTACAGATGGGGGAACTGAGACTGTCGGAGGCTAAGTGACTTGCCCAAGGTCACACAGGAATTCTATAGTAGAGCCCCACCCCAGTTCTTTTATGTCATGGGTTGCTGCCTAACCACTGGCTCATGCTTCCTCTCTTCCACCCACATCTCTCCTAGCAACCCTGGCTTATGGGAGTGACCTTTCCAGCAATTAGTTGGAAAAGGCAAATTCCCCTCCATGGGGCACACAGACTCTATCAAGGGATGGTGTGCCATTCTCTCCCCTACAGTGGGAGTTACATGTTTTAACTACTAGAGAGGGTGTAGTATGTTGTTCTCTGAATTACCTACACTTTTTTGTTTGTTTGTTTGTTTTGTTAATAGCTTGTAAAATTGTCCAAGAGGCTAGAGCCTGGAATAGGAGGCTTTTTATATATTTAAACAAGCATGGTACAAATAACTAGCATCTATGCTGGGATGGCTCAGCTCTCTGAGGGAGTAACTATCCTCACACCACCACAATAGTTATGCTATGAGAGAACTACTGAGAAGAGTTAATCTGATGTTTACCATAAAGCAGATTTCCTCTAAGTGTCTCTTGCACTAGTGATTCCAGCAATGGTAGTTGCTGAATTAAACCAAAGTTTCAATAATCTCTTCATACTTATTTGTGGGTTTGTTTTTGTTTGTTCCCTAAGGTGGGGGGAAGAGTTCTCTTTACCCAAACACCCTCAGGTATGTAACAATTGCTCTGCGTCTTACAGTCTCATGGGCACGACAAAGGCTTTTCTCTCAAGTTATTAAGAGAGCCAGTTACAAACTTTTCTGTGTAATTAGATGCCAGTATTGTCTCTGATACCAAAGCCCTTGCTCACGAATGCAGCAATTAGCACTCCTGAAACTGAGTGTCTGGGTGGTTACTCATGAGCTAGCAGCAATGAGAAGTCAGTTGTCTTGTTGAGCCAATGAAATGAAAACCAATCCAAAGTCAGGGTGCTTACACTGGCATTAGTTATTAGGGTGCTCTTTTTTGTAAATTATCTAGAGAGTCAGTAATAAACTAATATAATCCTTCCTGTTTACCTCCCACATCACCCAAACTGTGGTGTTCGGTTGTGGCTAGGAGATGGGAGTTCATGCTATGCAGGAAGTAACTTTGTTCTGCTACTTTCCCATCAGTCACTGACCTAGATCAGTTACTACATGGTGATGTCCCAACCTTTGCACTCATAACAAGTGTAGCACAGCTTTTTTTTTTTTTTCTTTTTTCTTTTTTTTTTTTTTATAAACTAAGTGTTTTTCAAACTTTTTAGGCTTTGTACCCCTTTCGAAATAATGTAGTCTACTGCATGCCCCCATCTGACATAGGCAGGGGAGGGTGCGTGGTATCGTGCCCCTCCCCAATTTCTGCCTTCCATTTAGCAACAGCTTCTAGAAGTTTTCACGGAGGTCAGTCAGGGGGTGGAGGTGGCACTCTCTCCTTGAGCTGCCTGGCATCGCTGGCCCAAGCCACCTGGTGTCCCCGCTCACTCCCGAATGTTCTTCCACACACCCCTAGGGGGCACCCCCCCACACACAGTTTGAAAATCTCTGTACTAAATAAAATGTGTCTGCCATTACAGGATTTTTCTTATGTACCCCCTGACGAGAGCTCACGTACCCCTAGGGGTACACATACCCCAGTTTGAAAACTACTGTAAACTGAATAGCATTCCCAGGAAGCCTGTGAATATTCATGCATTGCTGTGATTCATGCAGAGCGACTGCTGGGGCTCATGGTCTACAAACTCTAATTTCCTGTGCCTATTCCCTCCAGGGTACTGAGGTCAAGGCAATAACTTATTCAGCAATGCAGATCTGTGAAGAAGAGACTCCAGAAGTGTTTGTCATCATTGATATATAAAACAAGAAGAGAACTGCTGAAAGGAGTGAATATTTGTCATTGCTGGCAAAGGTCCCACACAGACTCTGTCATCTGTCTGGAAATAATGGAAAAATTGGCTATAAATGTATTGTAATACTTGGAGCCAATAAGATGCTCCATCAGCTGGGAGGAGGAATCACAGGGAATAGCTACCTATGATTTTACTCTGAGGATGGTGAGCCAGGCTGGGAACTGCATATCTAGAAAGGAGAGCTAGGTTTCTCTGGTGAGAAGAAAGGGATTTGTAGGGAGTCTCTCAGTAGCACTGATACTTTATATCAAATTTTAAAGGCCAGCATTGGTACTGGGTTCCTTTTGAATGTAGGTGGGGGAAATCAAAAGGGGGTAATTACTTATTATTATTTTTATTAGCCAAAAATATATTTTATTGAGATAGCAGGAGGGGGAGACTAGATTGTAATAGATCTGCACACTTTTGCCTTCTTCTAGAGAAACTACCTCTCCTCTCTGTTTTGCACTGCTATGATATAGATTTTAATTTGCTCATTCCAAAGTGGCATCTCTGTTTCACTTTATTTAAAGCCTCTGAGGGGATGTCTACACAGCAAAGTAAAACCCACGGCTGGGCCATGCCAGCCGACTCAGGCTCTGGGTGCGGGGCTGTTTCACTGCTGCGTAGACTTTCAGGCTGGCGCCCAGGCTCTGGGACCCTCCTACCTCACAGGGTCCCAGAGCTTGGGCACCAGCCCAAGCCTGGAAGTCTACACAGCAGTGAAACAGCCCCGCGAGCCTGAGTTGGCTGGCATGGGTCAGCCATAAGTGTCTAGTTGGGGTGTAGACATACCCTGAGATCTCCGCTGCTAGTCTGGTCTAATGAATGACTTTTAACATGGTAAATCCTTTTTGACATGTCTGTGTTGAAATGAAAAGATGCCACTAGGTGGTGCTGGATCTCCATAGAATACTGGTGAAATCCTACTGTAATGAAGCGTGTGTCCATGGGCATGTAGTACAGTACTAATGTTTCCTCTTGCCCTGCCCACAAGTAGAGGCTGCATTCACCATTTCTGGTGTAGAAGGGAGCCTGCCAGGATCTGCATGTCCCAGAACAATTAGATCTTGGAGTATGAAGGGCACTTCTCTCCTGTTCCGGTGATAGCAGTCAATAAACTGGCTGCTGCTTCTTTCTTAAGACAAGACTGTAGAAACCGTACAGAACGTTCCTCCACTGTTGGACAATGCATTGTAATGTAGGAGGCAAACTCTGACTGAACACCTGTCCTGCAGAGAAATGCTAAGATATATTTTGGGTTGGCCTTTACCAGCAAGGGATGGTTGTGGGTATGGTAGTGGGGAGGAGAAAAAGAATAATTCCAGCACGTGGAGTTTTTTGGAGGGCAGGAGTGAGTACATTATATTTGCAGCAACTCTGCCAGAGCTGTGTGAAAGGGGCTTTAGGGCAAACTAGAATTGGGACCTATATCTTTCACAGTAGTATACAAGTTTACTGTGCGAGTGATGGTCCTTTGCTGTTTGAACATTCCTGCATATAGGGATCCATACAGGACAATTAGCATCTTTTTGAAATGACCGCTTACGAGCTCTCCTTTATTATCAGCATAAGGGCTGGGACCTTTGAAAAGGGAAGGAGCAAATCACAGACTGGTATCAGTAACATCTCTTCTGCAGCTGTCTCAGTATAGCATATTCAGAACTAGGGTGACCAGACAGCAAGTGTGAAAAATTGGGACGGGGGTTGGCGGTAATAGTTGCCTATATAAGACACAGCCCCAACTATCGGGACTGTCCCTATAAAATTGGGACATTGTCACCCTAACAAACCCCACTGCCCACTACCTCAAAAAGGAAGCGTCTATCGTACTATAACTAGGAAAGGTTAATATTGTGTTCAGTACCCTTCCCTTCTTCCATTGTATTTTGAGAAAACAATTACAAAGTGTAGAAAGGGCTGCCCACTTTAAGCAGCTTTCTTTTAAAATGTTTCACTTAAAGGGAGGAATGGGTTTTCTTACAATCATGTTACTGTGCATGTGTCCATTTAAAAATCTCTTCAGTTTAGTTGTATGTATATTGCAAAATAAAGTTGACCTAATTGTGCAGGTGTTATAACAATCTACTGAGAGCAGCATCTCTTGGAGGTGAGACAGAGTGGTAGGGTTAGTTTTGTAGGTGGAGTAGGGCAAATGCCACCACCAATTTCCTTCCCTCTCCCTCCAGTTGACCCTCTGCAACTGTTACATGTGGGCAATGACATATTGACTAAACTGCCCCTCCCTCAGGCTGTTGCAAGATGTACAGTTGTGTTGGCTGCCTGCTGCCGCCCTCCACCCCAGAGCTGGCTGCAGTGGGGTGATGTCCTGTTTGTCTGGGAGGGGTGAGGGGGTGTGTGTGCGAGCCTGACAACTAGTTGAACTGATGATCATGAGTGGGGTGGGTGTGTAATACAGCGTACAATGTGGGGAGAAGAAGGGGGAAACCAGCCTAGGCTGTGAGGGAAGCTGGGCCTCAGCTGGACACTGCTAGGCCAATGCTGGCTGGTGGGGTGGAGCCAGAGAGCGGGTTGGTTGGGAGGGTTTATAGCGTAAGCGTGGAACCAAAAGACACCTGTCTGAGGGCCAGGGCATGAACAGGGACAATCTCCCGCCCAAGCCAGCCCCTCTCCCTCCCTTGCAGCAACTCATCACCCCATTGGGCAAAAATGGTCCGCCAATTTGTTCAATCAATAGCAGCGTGGAGTTGACATGGGGCCAGCGGGAAGCTCTGTGGAGCTTTGTTTACTCCACAGAGCTGTTTGAGTGCCGGGTCAGGTCCCGCCCACTCAAGGCAGCTCATCAGGAAGGAGTTCTATTGGACCAAGTGGCTGTCAGTCAGATTAATCTAGTTAGCCCAACTTCCCATTGGCTGTCAGGTGGCTGTATTCAGCCAATGGTGCTTCGAGTTGGGATTCTGTCACGAGAGCAACCTCGGGCGGGTCAGATTCAGTTCCTGTTGGCGCGTGAAGGAGTTTCAGGTGGGGCTGGATGTGGCACGTGGGGTCGATTTTTGGCATGAAGGGGTAGCGTGGTCCCCAGTGTGGGGAAAGCTGAAGGGGCAGCGGCAGTGGAAGCGTGAGCAGAAGGCCCTGTAGGGGAGGTTGGGGGCCCTTCTGAGGGAATAGAGTGGCCAGGATGGCAAGGGCTGGCCTGTGATGGGGCTAGAGGTGAGAATGAGGGAGGTGGGGGTGAGGCCTGTGGTGCTGGAACAATTTTTATAGTGTGTGGGGGTAGGGTGGGGTTGGGGTGTGTGTGCTGAAAGCCATTGAACAAAACTAAACCCTTGTCTGATGGAAATCAAAGCCAGGGGGTGCAGCCTCACCTATAGGTGCTGGAACTAGGGGTACTATCTCTGTATGACAGTATTTGAGGGGGGGCCTACTGGCCCTGTAACTAGACAGTGGCCAGTGCCCCTGTGAAGGGCGGTGGGCTAAGCAGAGGGAAGGAGAGAGGGCTGTTGCTGAAGAAGGGGAGGGTATCCTAAGAGGAGGCTGGGGTATTTCTCCTACAATAAAAGGCACTACCTGTGAGAGGCACGGAGTGGGTGGTGCTTGAGCTCAAGGGGGTAGGGGAAGTCAGCATGTTTTAAATTTAAATCATGACGGGGGGGGGAAATAATGTTCTCTGTGGAGAAAATGTGAAATGGTAGATATTTTCTTTTTTTTCCTAAACATGGGTGGGCATTAGTTGGAACCATCTCCTGAAAAAGTCAGAAGAGACTTGAAACTGGTGCCTCTTGCAATCATTCAGCCAGCCCCTGAATGAGGGAACTGGCACTCCCTGGCATCTGTATGGGGCCATCTCACTGCTAAAGTTGAAATGGATTTCCTGTGGAATGGGTCTGCTTGCAAATATGAAAACAAAGGCTCTCCCTCACCACCATACGGGCACCCTCCGCAAATGTCTTTTTCGGTGTATTTTGGGGTTCCTGAACAACATCCCTGGAGAGTGAAAGCCTCAGTCTGTAAAAAATAAATGCAGCACAGCCAGTAGCAGTACAAGCTTCTTCCATGAGCTTGGATGGTCGCTTAGGCCTATTCCACGGGGACCATCTCAAGGAATGGAGAAGGTAGTTCAGCTTCTGTTCCCATTCAGTCTTTAGGCTGCTGAAACTATCAACATGGTTGCCAATTCTGATGTTTTCCTATGACATGGACACATTTTTGCCAACAACTGGATTGAGCCCCCTTCCTCAATAAACTCCAAAGATCTGTCATTTTTGGTCACACCCAACCTGTCCTGGCTTTGAAAAAAATCTATACTCTGAAAACACATTACATTTTCAAATATTTTAAAATGTAAAATTTTTATTTTTTGGGAGGGGTGGAAAGTGCTGACCTCATATGTCGCTCCCCTGCAGATGAAGGGCTTGTGCTTGTGGGTGAAATCTGGCATTTGTTTGATCTTTAATATTATAGGACCATCTTTTTCCCATTTATATTTCACTCATAATGCCATATTAAAATACATTTGAAAGGAATTCAAATATGTATACAGTACAATATAGCAATTTAATTTTTTTTAAATCTTTTGTCAAAGTGTATTATCTGTAAAGAATTGAAAGCTATGAAAAGTCACTATTTTAAAATAAAAGTAGTTGATTTTATTAATGACAAATGACTACCCATGTTTCATTTTGTTAGATACATATTTACATCTACAATATGGTAGTTAAAAATGTGAATAAACTTTTAAAAAATAGTTTAGATGCAAAAGGAATGCTCTATTTAAAAAAATAAAAAATAGAAGTTTCCTGCTCAAACTAGAGAAAGCATAATGTGTCTACAAACATAAATAGGTGTCTCACTTTTTTCCTTTTGGGGCATACTTTTAATTGTATTCCATATTTATTTTTAAATATATACACTCCTTTTTAGGAAGGCTGCATCTTTGAAAAGAGCATGATTCATGCATTTACAGGTACTATAGGTTTGATTAATAGATTTCAGCTTGTGCAGAATGCTTCTGTCTACTTTCTCACACATTAAAACAAGTAAAAAGCAACACAGAGTCCTGTGGCATGCGTCTGACGAAGTGGGTATTCACTCACAAAAGCTTATGCTCCAATACATCTGTTAGTCTTAAAGGTGCCACAGGACTCTGTGTGTTGCTTTTTACAGATCCAGACTAACACGGCTACCCCTCTGATTATTAAAACAAGTGTAACCCCATACTCATCAGATACTACTAGATCCTCATCTGGTTCAGTGCATAATGGAAAAAATGTCCTCTGAGGCCCAACTCATCCATGAAGTAACTCCATCTACTTACTGCAATGAAATTACCCCATTGACTAATTTGGATCCTGATTTCAAAGCCTTCTACTGATTTACCCTGAACAACCTCGCATGCTTTGTCTCTCTCTCCCCTTTATTCACTTATCTTAGCACTGGTCTCTGCCCCTCCATAAAATCTAGCCACTTTGGTATTTGATGATACATTTTTTTAAAAATATGCATGCACGTGGTCTATATTGCACTATACATTGGTAGCACAGGAGCAGCTGCACCCTTGCTGAACAATGGATAAGAAATTTGCTAATGTAGATAAGAACCACATTTGCAGCTCCTTCGGTTCAGAACAGCCTTGTGTCTTTTCATCTCAACTTCACCTCAGCTCAAAGTCTCTTCTGGAAGTATATCTCCATTGTTGATAAAAGAGAAAATAATTTTAACAGGTATTATGTAACTTTCATTTAACTGTAGAAGTGTTTTGAGCGTATGTAAAAGATACTATATAAAATTGTTATTGTAATAATGCAAGAAAATGCTTTGCTTTTAGGAGGTGTGACACTTGCTGGGTAAAACCTTGGAGTTTGGTAGGTAAGAAACCAATTTATATTTTAAATACTTGTTTAAAGTATATAGGCCTTAACGAATGGAGAATGGACATGCCAAAAACAGGTTTAAATTCTACTTGCACTCGTATTCTAAGGGCTTGTCTACACTACAGGTTATGTGGGTATCACTTATGTTGCTCAGGGGTGTGAATAAGCCCCTCTACCCCACGAGTGATGTAAGTTACACTGACCTAAGTGCCAGTGCGGACAGTGCTATGTTGGTGGGAGCAAGCTCTCTCCTGTTGGCATAGTGTCTTCACCAGATGCGCTACAGTGGCACAGCTGCAGCACTTCTAGTGTAGACTAGCTCTTAGGCTGTCTGAAGGCCTGTTCAGCCCCTGTTGAAACTTAACAATCTCATATCTATTGCAGCTGGAGGCTGAGAGTAGTCATGCCCATAGGGGCAATTCACTGCCTGATGATAACCACAGCACAAGTAGGCTCTGGCTACATTCCATCTCTGTCCTGACATTTCCTCCACTCAGGGCTATAAGGAAATAGTGGCAGAGCTGTTCTGGGGCAGGCAGGGTGTAATTATCTAAAGGCCATTTCTGCCAGGTTTGCTGTCACTAGGTCACTGGAGCAGTGTGAAGGGGGCTGGGATACAGGAGAGAATCAGGCCCATTGTTGCTACTTAGTCTATAGGCTCCTAGTTCAAAGCTTGTTTAAGAACCTTTTGTTTACCTTTTAACTCATGAAAGTCATTTGTTCTCCTGCAGTTATGTTGGGACAAAAGAGAANATGTCACAAGTCCAATTGAAAATAGGACTTGTGTTCCTAAATCGTAGGTGCCTGAAAATCTCCCCTATCATGCCTAACCAATCCCCTTTAGCAGTTTAATGCAACTCCTGAACACGTTTTTGTTTAAAAATAATAATAAAATAAACCCTTCGTAAAGATTGCACTTCTAATATTAGTCTTATTTCAAAGCAACTCTGTTTATATGTAGTCTAAATTAAAAAGCCTCAGCAGTGTGAATCATGTTGTTCATTTGAGGATGCAAACTCATTCCATCCAAATGTAGCTGATCTGTTCAGTAACCTACTCTATATAGATATTCTTTAAAATGCTTTTTCTTGTAACTAGTAAAGGGTTAAACAGATTAGTCAGATTCAAATTAGTTGCAAATTTTATTACAAGTATCAAATGTAAAACTTTTTCATAAGTGTACATATAGGTTAAATACAGTATTTAAGAAAATATGTATTTAGTAAGTGTTTTCATAGTAACTGATTCAGTAGTTCTTGCTTTGATGCAGCTGGCAGAACATAAAACCTATTAAGAAATACCTTTAGATTACTGGAACATCTTAAACAACTTTGTTCTAAGGCCTGGTCCACACTAGGGGGAGCTATCGAAATAAGATACGTGACTTCAGCTACAGGAATAGCGTAGCTGAAGTCGAAGTATCTTATTTCGAATTACCTCCACTTACCTCGCATCCTCGCAGCGCGGGATCGACGGCCGCGGCTCCCCCGTTGACTCCGCTACCTCCGCTCGCCCTGCTGGAGTTCCGGAGTCGAAGGGAGCGCGTTCGGGGATCGATATATCGCGTCCAGACGAGACGCGATATCGATCCCCGATATATCGATTGCTACCCGCCGATCCGGGCGGGAAGTCTGGACGTACCCTAACAAAGGCTTTGAAATAAAGGAAGGAAAACGGTTCACGCTTTCATTCAAACAGGAACTTTGAGGTGGTCTTTGGTTTACCTTAAAATAAGTCATTTTAATAGCTCTCCAGATATTCAGTTGTTTCTGGCCAATTTTCAGGGATCTTTACATTGTAGCAAAAAAGTGTAGTTGGAAAGAAGTTCCTATGGACACAAAGGAATGTCCGAAACTATGTGCACATTAGATTGTAGGCCTTATTTTGTTCCCATTCAGTATTGTTAAAATATCTATTAATGATTAAGTAGATCATTGTCTCTTAATTGGCAAGGCGTAGTAAGTCAGTGATGAGATGAGCGCTAGTAGATTTCACTACAAATAAAGCTATCTAAGATTTGGTTTCACTTTTTCTTCGGACTCATCTGTGCTATCATCATTAACTTGTTGGATAACAAATTTATCAGGTTCATCCTCCACCATCTCTCCATCTGATCTGTGCTCTTCATCCAAGTGCCACCCAGAAATTTTGTCTCCTAGAGAGATAGTAAGAGGATGTTCTGCACCTAAGTCGTCATGAATTCTGTCAATACCTGCTTCAACTAGACATTCGTTACATAGTCTGTAGCGCCTTGTTCCTTGTTGAACCACATGTCCTGTTAGGTCGGTGACATGATTCTTACACTTTCTGCAGATTAGTTTGCCAGCTTGATGTATCTATAGAGATTTAAAATGGAAAAATATCAGCTTTCATCCAAAGAAGGGTTAATAGAATGTTTAGATGTTTTCTCAAAAGAAAAAAACAGTAATATTTTTATAAACTGAGAAATGCATTAGATCACCCTAAAAATAAGTACAGGGATTATAAGCATGAGACTTCTAGAGCAAGAACCAACAGATCTGCCCTGATTTATTTAATAAAGGCTCTAGTACAAGTACACTGGATCATTAACTATCTTTGATTAATTTTCATCTTGTTTCTTAGAACACTCATATGCACAATAAATAAAGTACCTTCGTATTATAAGGGGAAAGCTTTTTTTCTACCCAGAGGTGTTTATGCAACAAAAGGCACACCTAGGACAGAATGCACTGCTTCTGTGGTACAACCATCTTTTTATTTAAACTGGAAACCAACTTACTAACTGGTTCCAGGTATTCACATAGGCATGGTGTATCTGTGCACCAAGACAAATAAAGATGGGATACTTTAAAAAAGTAATGGAAATGCCACACTATTTCAGCACTTCAAACCTGATTTACACTTACATTTTCCAATTCTTAAGTAGATTAAAAGCTAGTTTTTGCTATCTACTACTAATTTGTGGCTATTTTGTTCTCTACCACAACTCAATCTCAGTCAGTTGAAGACCATTTTTTCTAAATTGTACCTGTTGTGCTTTTTATATGGCCCTTTCTTTTAAATACTGCTTAAGGTTTTTTTACAAAATGCTATGTTATCATACAGGGCTAGTTATTTCTAAATCATATTACTTTACATGTAAAAGGCACTTGTCTTCACTGAAGAATAAGTCCAGACCAAAGTCCTATTTGTGCACATAACAGGTGCAGCACATGGAGCTACAGTGCAAGTTTCTTTTCACTGTTCCAAAAGACCTCGTCCATCTTAACATTTAGGGACAAGCAAGAGAAGTTCAGTCTCTAGGGTCCCTCTTTACCACAAAAGCCATAGTTATGCTACCACCAAAGGTGCTAATTTTAATGGTAAATTTGAGGGTTAGTGTTGGATGTAGACACTTGTCCAGTTCCTAAACTGAGACAAGTGAGACTGCTAACTCATTTTATACAGGCCCCTGAAGAGCAGTAAGATGAGTGACTCTCTGGGGCTGGTTCTGGATAATAAACTGCTGTTGCCAACATAAATTTCATTTTTTGAGAAAACCAGTCTTTATGCAAATGACATACTGTTTGGAAATGGCTACGTAGGTGCTCTAATCTTGTGAATTTTTTCCCACATGCCTCACACGGATAAGGTCGTTCCCCTGTGTGACATCGAAGATGCCGCTTCATGTCTGCTCTCCGTTTCACTGTATGGGTGCAGAAGGGGCACTTGAATCTCATCTTAGGTAGATCTGTTACAGAGAAAATCCTATTTGTTAGGTAAACATCAATAGTCTCTCCCCTAGACACAGATTTGTTGAAGCAAAGTTAGCTTTTCCTATAATCTGTCACTTGAGAGAAAAGAACCCAAACCACAATCACAACCCTCCTTCTCTCCTCTCCCACTGCAGAATTTTTCCAACTTAATAAAAAGTCAAATACTTAGTGAACTGATTTAGATAGTGGATTCTGTCCTAGACAGACTGACCCTAAACCAGGTTATTTACATCCATACAGAAGGTGCTTTAGCATGCATAAGTTTTCAGATGCTTACATATTGGATTCTTGCTTCAGGTAATGTTTTAGAAACCAGCTGAATATTTGTTTAATTTTACATAAAGACATCATTCCAAGACTCAAGGTGCCTTAATTTAATTTATACAAAAAATACAATTAGATCTCAGCAGCATTAAAATAAATTCCACAGAATTCTGCCAGCCACCTATTCCCTGT
Organism: Platysternon megacephalum; assembly: GCA_003942145.1. Lineage (NCBI taxonomy): Eukaryota > Metazoa > Chordata > Testudines > Platysternidae > Platysternon > Platysternon megacephalum. Next base: position 6,965,068 of record QXTE01000016.1, on the reverse strand, counting down.
TCCTCAAGAAAGCATATTCTAAGCCTTTCCAAAAATCCTCTTAAACAGAGGTCTTTTGCAGTATATCCAGAAAGTCATCAAATTCAGACTATTTTGGACCACGGGTGGGGAAGCAAGTTAAGCCTGAGCCCTCACAGAGAACACATTTCTTCTCTTTTATAATGGGGGAAGGGGGGCAAGGGAGGGTGTAGCTAAAGTGCCTTTGATGACCACAGCAGTTGCAGTATGGCATGGAGAGAGAGAGGCAATCCCTCAGGTAGTAACAGGGCCGGCGCTCCCATTAGGCGACCTAGGCGGTCGCCTAGGGCACTGCTATTTTGGGCGCGCCTGCGCCCTCGCCGCCTGTAGAAATTTGGGGGCGGGACCTTCCGCCGCCGCTGTTGGGGGCGGGATTTCGGGGCCGGGACCTGCCGCCGCCTAGGGCGCCGGCAAAGCTGGCGCCGCTACTGGGTAGTAAGTAGGCTGGTACCAGTTAGAGCTGACTGAATTTTTTTCAGATGAGTAGTTTGTCAAAAAATGTAGTTTCAGTCAACCTGAAATTATTCACATATTTGACATGAATTCACCAAATAGTTCCTGGGGGTGGGAGGAAAGATAACTATCATAACTTTTACCCCAGTGGCAAGAGCACTTGTGAGATGTGGGAGACCCACATTCAATTCCCTCTCTGCCTTACATGGAGAGGGGATCTGCCTGACATTCAAGACAGAAACAGCTAAATGGCTAATGTGGTGCTTCTCACTTGGAGTAATGGCAATCCATGCCAATTCAGGAAAAGGCTAAACCCAAGAATCCAGTCTGGTTCTTACTTGTGATGGTGCACCATGCTACTACTAAACTATACTAAGCAGTTTTCTAAATTTCCTTTAGGCACAGCTGTGACTCAGATCTAAGCAGATTTAAGCCTGTCACAGCGATCTTACAGCCACAGCAGTTAATATGGACTTTTAGTCATAAGGACCCCATTGTTGTTTTTTAAACCAACTTGTTTTGTTTCCCCTTAAAATCTGTGAATATTTTCAGTATTGTACACATGAATATACAGAACTCTATTCTTTCCTCTCCCATTGGGTACTCATTTTTCTAATGTTTAAGACATTTCCTGCAGTGTAACTCATTGAGGAACACTTCTGAACCTTCAACAGTTTCAGTAGCTTTTGCCGTCAGAATTATTGAAAAGCATAAGTTACTGTGAATTGCAAAATTTCTTAAATATATGCAATATGAATGAATATAGACTTCAAATGTTTAATAGTAAATATGTCATTTGCAGAGCATGGATCATCAATAATGCAATTCTAGCTTAGTGCAAATTGCTGTTAATTTCTTTGGTCACACTGATTGCTTTCTTATTTCTTATCTCTACTATTGATTGCATACCNCCTCACAGAGAACACATTTCTTCTCTTTTATAATGGGGGAAGGGGGGCAAGGGAGGGTGTAACTAAAGTGCCTTTGAAGACCACAGCAGTTGCAGTATGGCATGGAGAGAGAGAGGCAATCCCTCAGGTAGTAAGTAGGCTGGTACCAGTTAGAGCTGACTGAATTTTTTTCAGATGAGTAGTTNACTGTATCTAAAGCTGCCCAAGTCCTCTAGTAGAGCTTCCCCTCTTTCAGTTTTCATTTTAAATTCTAGTGGGATCCACGTACCTCCCTTGCTAGGCTTCAGATACAGAGGTACATTGTCCATTTAGTCCACCCAGTTCCTTCTTTGGGGGCTGCAAGGTGAGGTTACACCAGTATCCCTAATCCAGTCTGGGGAAGTCTTCTGAAGGGGATCTCTGCACCAAAGCCGCCTACCCCTTGGGCTGGGCACACTTGTTCCCCATTCACAGGGCCACCCCTTTCAACTCACAGCAAGCTACAGCATGGCTCAGCTACGTCACTCCTTCCCCCTCCCTTTCCTGTTGATAGCGGCCAAGGGATTGCTGGGAAATGTAGTTCTTTCCCTGCTCCAGGGCTGGCTCTCTAGGCAGGGAGCTAGCCAAGGAACTACAGCTCCCAGGGTCCCGTGGGTTCTCAGCTCCCATGCTGGATCCCCAGCTGCTCCGTGGCTCCGCTTCTGCAGGGTTGTGAGAGGGGAAGAAGTGAGTTAAAAAAACAAACAAACAAGGATGGCCCGAATGCCGCCCCCTGCAAATGTGCTGCCCCAAGCAGCTGCTTGGTTTGCTGGTGCCTAGAGCCGGCCCTGATTGATTGCATACAGTAAACCACCTTGAACCCAATCTTGCAAACACTTATGCACCTGAACAGTATCACTGAAATCAATAAGATTACTCATGTGTAAGTATATGAAGGCTCTAGGTCTAATAAACTTAAATGCACAAGCTATTACTGTAGCACCTAGTGGTACCGAGGTGGGGACTCCATTGTGCTATAGGTACATTAGCATGAAAGACTGCAAGCTCTTTGGGGCAGGAACTATCTAAATAAACAAGACAGATAAAGCCAGGGGGAAGAGGGGAAGGACAGAGAGATGAAGTAACTTACCTGAGGTGTCACAGCAGATCAGTGGTAGAACCAGGAGTAGAAACTAGGGCTCAGATCCTCAGCCTGGTGTAAAATGTCTCATAGCTCCATTTAAGTCACACCAGCTGAGGATCTAGCTCAAGTCTTCTGGCTCGGAGTCTAGATGCCCACCCACTAGACTATATTGCTTCTCTCTTCTTATTCCTTACGTGTTAAACTGAATTAAGAAAGTGTAATGAAGCTTAAAGTTTGGGCATATGCACATGATTGTGTCTTTCCCAAGGTTTTGCAGACACCCAGAATCTTTTCCAAGAGAACCCTGAGAAAAGTCTGAAGACAAACACCTTATAAAATTATATCTTCTCTTACCTTCATTCCAACCACCCATTACACCTAGCATCGTGGGCATAGAGGTATACAGTTCATCTGCTTTTAAATCCATATACACAGGGGAAGTTCTTGAAAGTTCTTGTTCCAGCTGAGCAACAGACCATTTCTTTGGTATCACCTTTGATTCTTGATCACATCGGTACCCAGTATGAGCAGTGTTATTCTCGGTGTCAAACTGAATTTGCTCTTTGGACTGAGAAATGTCATTAGTCTCTGAAGCACTGCAACTTCCACTGGCCTCATCAGGTTTGTTTGATTTATATTTCAGAAAGTCATGGGACTGTGACAGTCCTAGATGCCTTTGGCGCTTTTTCATTGAGCCACGCTTTTGGCCTCTTTTGAATAATTGTGTTTCTTGCTGTTGGACATTCATTTGTGAAGATGAGTGGTTCCTGTTATTGGTCCAGGAATTTTCATTCACCATGCCTGACTTTTGATCTGGAATTAAGTGAGAACGGATGGGGTTGCTTTTAACTTTCCTTTTTGACCTATAAAAAGGTGGGCGGTCAAATCTACTGTTGACCCTTTTGGCTGAAAGGGTGAAGTAGTGATCCTTCTCTTTTTCATTAATCTCCAGTGAGGATTTAATGAATGTCTTACATACACTAAGAATATCTGTCATCTGCAGATAACTAGCAGCTGACATTACTTCAATCACATTTTGACCAGTGAGAGACAGTTTGCCCGAATATACAAAGTCCAGAATAACTGTGAAGGTATCAGGAGAGAAGACCTCAAAAGTAGCTGTAGTTGGCTGACTAGTCTCTTTTGAGCTTTGGGAAAGGAGCATTTTGAAATAACCACTACTGGCAAACAGCACATTTCGATGTGCTTTGAAGACTTTCCCCTCAACCAGGATACTGCAGTCACAGAATAAGTCTTGCTTGCGCTGCTCATTTAGTTGCTGCAGGAGATGAAATTGATGGGAAGATATCTCCATTCCAAAAAGAAGGTAAACAGGAAGTGTTGCTCTACAATAAAGAATAATTACAATCTTGACATGCTACGTGTAAACCAAAGATACTGAACAATTTCAAAAACATTTTTCTTTAATAAAAGGATACGAGACCATATAGTCTTTTTTTTCCCAAAGGATCAGCCCGCGTTAGCATCAGGGAGAGAGAAGTGAGACTATTTTGATAGAGTCAAGTATCAGAGGGGTAGCCGTGTTAGTCTGGATCTGTAAAAGCAGCAAAGAATCCTGTGGCACCTTATAGACTAACAGAGGTTGCATCCGAAGAAGTGGGTATTCACCCACGAAAGCTCATGCTGCAAAACCTCTGTTAGTCTATACGGAGCCACAGGATTCTTTGCTTATTTGGATAGAGCAGATGAGATGCCTCCTAAACTGAGCAAAACTCAGTGAAAACTTTCAAAAACCCAGTTACAGATTCAGCAAGGGGAAAGAAGAACCATCCTTTTAACAGATCTGAGGGTTACGGTTCAATAGTGTTCCTGCCGGAGATAAGGTCACCGGGTACCTTTGTCCACGATTGCATCCTCTGCACAGAAGGACCAGGACCGCAGGGGGAAGCCAGCGCCTCCGGCACAAATCTCAGCGGCCCCAGAAACCACCGCCCCGGCGCCAACACGACGGCATTGGCGGAGGACGCTGTCAATCACCCGCACGCCCAGTCTGAATTGGCCCTTCGAAGATCGGGAGCCAGGGACGCCCGAGGGCGCGAGACACGCCCCCTCGAGATCGGTGCGGGCGGGCTCCCGATACGAGAACTCCCAGCTCCAGGCAGGAGCTGTCGCCCGGCGGCCTCCTAAGTGGGCGAAGCATCAGTGCCCGTGATCAGGCCACCGCGCCAGGCGGCTTGGGACGGGGCTGCCCCATCCCCGGAGCTCCAGCTCCACCGTGCGGCTCCGCCCGGGACCTGCCGCCCCCCGTGGCCCGAGCGGCCCCGGCCTGGTCTCCAGCTTCCTGCATTTTACACGCATGTCTCCGTCCCCCTTCGCAGCGGCCTCGCCGCCGAGCTCCCGCTTCCAACCAGTCCCGGCCCTTTCCAGCAGCGCCCGGGCTACAAATGGCGCCCGCTCGGGTCTCCCGGCGAGCGCGGCTCGCTCGGGGCTGAAGCTCGGCTCCGGAGAGCGGCCGGGGCTGGGAGCGCCCGCCCGCCCGCCTAAGGGCCCCCGCCCGCTTCGGGGCCGCAGAGCCAGCCGCTGTCCTGGCATTCGGCTCGGTCCGGGCTGCGGCCAGTTCAGCGCCCAACGCCCAGTCCGCCCGGCTGCGGAGCCGCCACTTACCGGCTGCTGCTGCCGAGCCCGGGAGGAGCCGGAGGTCGGTTTGGGATTCCCCGGACTCTAGGCTGAGGCTCTTTGTCACTTTAGCGCAATGTTGCGGGTCCCGCACGCAAGGCCGAACGCGACAGAAACAAAAGGTATTTGCTGACGTGGGCGTTGGTCAGAGACGCCCGAGGGCTGGGGACACAATTAAAGGGGCAACGCACCGATTGCAGCAGGCACAACCCAGCAGCTTCCTCTGTTTGCGCAGGTTGAGCTCACCTTGCTCTGCGCTGTTTTCCTCTCCCCGCACCCGCAATCTCCCCAAGAAGCCTATTTCACTGTTTCCCGCAATAAACTGAGCACGGTCATTGTTTAACAGTGTGAAATTTTCAAATATCCAGGGTTTCTTGGGTTGGGAGAGGGTACGGGTCGAATACAGGTTTTTCTAGTTCTCATTTTTGTAAAGGAGGAAGCCTTACATTCAACGAGAGGGGCATGTGAAACCAGTAGCAGAACTAAAGCAGCAGTAGGAGGTCGCTTCTCCCTCTTCCTCCCAAAAGCATTTAGCTGCAGCCTTAATTGTCAATTCAAGCCATTGGTGGGGTGTCCCCTATTCGTCAGTGGCGGAAGGCTGCTGTCAACCCCCTTTCAGTATTTGCATTTTTAGTGCAACAAGGTGGATCGAGACGGACGTTATATGGTTTGTGTCTTTGTCCTCCCACTCCCTTACAGCGTTCTTCGTGGCTCATAAAGGGCTCCCTGCCCTATCTTGTCCCCGATTAAAAAAAAGTAAAAACAGTGCTTGATGTAAGAATAAGCCTTCTTACTTTGTATTTCATGTGTCACTATTTGCATAGTAAAAGATAGTGCTAGTTTGATTTTGGGTATTTCTTTTCTTTAAAACAAACCAATACTGCAAACAGTTCTTAGACAAGTAATATGGTATAAAAGCCTCTGCTTAACAATTAGTTCTGGCATAAGTATGGACAATTGACATGCATGCACTGTATAAAATAATGACCTAAAAATTCTTAATGGAAATACAGGGGGAGGGAAGAGATTGTATTGAACACAATTTAGTAGATGTGATTTGGAAGTTTCAGGTTCACAGCTGTACACTTCTTGCTAGAATTATAAAAAGGTCATTTTCATTCTGTCCATAATTTTGGTTTAGCAAATGGATACTCAGATCATGTGGCCCTTCTTTTGTAGTGTTCCAGTAGTAGTAGTTCTCTGCCCATCTTCCTTGATCATTCCTGAGATATTCTATATAAATTAAGAAATTGACACCTGATTCCCTTTTTAATGCTTCATCTCAGGTGGAATCCCTATAATCTGTTATAGTTTGTTTGAAAAGTATTTAAGTACTGTACTGACAACTGTCTTTTAGATCATTTGTTTATAAACAATGAAAGACACACAAAATAAACTATTTGGGCACTTGATGTATAATTTACATTTCTTTTTAAAATGGTCAGAAATCACACATCTGCCTCCTACTGTATGTAGAACAAAATCATGCAATGTGTTGTGTTGTCTGACCCCAGTAGTCCACTGAAGCCAAATGGTTTTAGTTACCTTATTTTGTTGTACCCTAATTTAGTCTTCAAACTCATTACACATATTAAATAAACCCCACAGTCCACCCCTTAACTTCTCTGATGCTTATTTGTGGCCTTGTCTGGATTAGGAGAAAAAGGTACTCCCCTCCCCCTCCCCCTGAATTAAGTTAGCTTAATTGAACAAGTTTAAATCAATTGAAAACCCCACTTAATACCAACATAGATACAATCTAACACCTTTATAGTGATTTTTGCAGGTCAAGATAGAGCCTAAATATTAAAACCTATATTCATATTATGCTGAAAGGTGTTAATGGCTACCTGTGGAGGAGTCTTGGGTCCATAGACCATCTCAGACCTCCCTGAAGCTAATAGGTGTGCCAAGCATTTTCAAGCTCAAAAGGAGGGACGGGACAATCAAGCCCCTTTATGTAGTAAGAATAGCTACAAGATTTGGGGCTAATTTGTATAGAGTGCTAACCCTGGTTGCAAATGCAGGATCTAGGGGAGGATATCAGCTGCAGGTAGTGTGTGTTGGAGACAAAAAGCCAGATGGGACAAGGAGTTGCAAGTATGACCCTGAATGGAAGCAGAGGGACGTGGTTTCTTGGGGACAATACTCACTGGAATGGCAGACTTGGGGATTTCTGAGAAAAGAAACTGCTTGCTGTGGTGTGTTAGTGTGTTCAGGGAAACAAGACAGTGTAATGTTCTTTTGCAAAAGAATATTACACTAAGACTTGTATCTGACTCATATCACCAATTTCTGATCCTAAAACAACTCTGCAAGTCCCTGAATTTTGGCTAACTGCTCAGTGCAAAGGGAAAACAGTATTAAGTGGGGTTTTCAATAGAGTTAAGATAGCTTGATTGAAAAAGCACCTTTTTCTCCTAGTCTGGAAAAGGCCTCTCTTTCAGTGAACTTATGTAGCAGGTATAATATAATAATTGTAGAAGAGGAGGAATAATAATATGCAGCTTCAGGGCAGCTGATGCATTCAAAATAACTTTGCTGAACATTCCTCTTATCCTTAGTATGTAAGGAATTCAGCATATCACTATATTCAGTTAGTGTCAGGTTTTGTTTTTTGCAACTCATCTTTAAAAGTCAATTTAAGTAAGTTACCCTTTGTGGAACTATTAATCTGATTAGACTCGAAGGATGTTAGTTACATAACAATTCCTGGAACACTTTAAAACGTTCTGTTGAAAGGTTGTGTAAGTCCAAAGAATGTTCATTACTTAGAATGATGACAGTTTCTTATTGATAAGAAAAATCAAGAACAAACATCTAGGTGAAAACAATTATTATGAAGGCTCTATTCTGCATTTGCTTTCTAACATATTTTGTAAGTGGTGTCCTGGAAACAATGAAGCTGAGATCTGCATACTAGAAGATCTTCAGATGTTGAGACTGTTATAGATTTAACATCCAACCTGCTTGTGAACCATAGCTACTGTACAAATAGTTCAAATAGCATGAGCCTACTCAGTGCATACTGCAAGATGCTCCAGATTAGTACTCCTGTGTGACCGTGGTTGCGATCATGCCAAGAAAGGAGAGAGATGTGGAGAAATAGGGAGACAGAGGAAAATAGGAATTAGCATACTGACTCTAACCAATAGATAATCTGTCTAGTCACGAGCAGCATCACCAAATGCTTCAGAGGATGGAGCAAGAAACCCTGTAGTGAACAATTATTAAATAAATTGCTCAAAGCTGAAGCTTCTTCCTAACTAATCATTTAGCAATTGGGGCATGCCCTGAAACATGGTGTGTGTCTAGCCTTTATAAAAAGTGATAGGGTATATAGAGGACAATGGGATACGTGTGAGAAAACAGTAGGTTTTTAGTCTTACCATTGGTATCTACCAATTTTTTCCACTGAGAATTATGTGGAAAATGTCCATTAACCCACTAAATCACCATTCATTGCATTGATTTCTATACTTCTCACTCTAAGTAGGATACACTTTTAAGAAGTCAGAGGGAGGCTCATGGTCTCTAGTTCCTCCTGTGGTTGGTGTTCATTTTCCCCAATCTTTTCTTCAAATTCTAGGGCATGGACAAGTGATTTGGCTGCTGAGATAGGAAAGACAGAATTTTAGTGACAGACTTGGCTATGGATTGTATGTGCAGGGAGAAAGACAGTGAAAAAAATCAAAGATGACCTGGAGATTGCAGATTAGGTGACAGGAAGAAGTGAGGTGTTGCTCAGGAATGGAGATGGGGGTGGGGAGTGGGAGGAGTGGAGAAAAGGTTTAGAATTCAGTTTTGGCAATGAAGTTTGAAAGGAGTGCAGGCCACCTACAATGAAATGCCAGTGAGTGATGAGAGATTGAACAGAGGAAGACGAGTCTATTTCTCCACACTCGAACAGAATAATCAGCATACAGAAGAATAGATGAGGTCTCCCAATGACAAGGTGTAGGTGAAAAAGAAGAGGGGGCTCAGGACAAAGCCACGGGGGTCCTCCATAGAGGGCGGTAGGGGGAAGGAAGAGGATCTGCTGAAACAGATGCTGAAGGTTTGGTCAAAAAGTAGGAAGAAAACCAGGGGAGGATGGTATGAAAACCAGTGGAGGATAGAATGTCCATGAGAAGGAAGCGATTAACAGTATCAAAAGGGAGTGGAAAAGATCAAGTTGAAACAAGATGGAAGTGTCATGGAGAATTGCTCAGTAAGAGGTCAATGGAGACTTTGGTGAAAGCAGTTTGAGTGAAGAGGACAGAAACCCAATTTGAGTGGGTGTAGGAGTTAGTAGTAGGGAGCCAGCTGCAGTCCTAGCAGTCTCCTAGTAACATACTAGACACAGCTGATCCTGACAGGGGCTGCCTGATTGATAGAACTTCTTGACTGATGGAGGGGCAGACTTACCTATTGTTTAACTCAGTGACAGCCAGAGCTCACTGGCTGCTCAATGCATTCCCTGCCTGCAGCTGGTCATGCTTCCTGTGCCTGCTCCTGCCTCACCTGCTCTTGTGCCCAGTTCAGCCCCTACCCTTCTTCATTCTTGACACCTGTGGTTCTGACCCCTGGCTTCGCTTCCTGACCAAGTCTCCAGCTCACCCATTGACTCAAGCATTTGGCATCTGATCCCTGGTTCTGACCCTCTGCTTTCAACTCTGCACCCACATGTCCCATGGCCCCAATTCTTGACTCCAACTCAGCTTTGCTCTAAACTCCAGACTAGCTTCCCCCATGGCTCTATTAGGCCTGACCGCCCATGTCCCAGTTGTGTCCTTGAGAGTTTGAGAAGCCCAAGAGAGAAAGACCAAAGCCTGGGCTCAGCTGTGAGGTTGAACCCCATTAGGGCCTCCCTCTTCCTGACAGAGGTAATGGACACCTTGCAGAGGTTGCAGACCAAGATCATGGCCATGCAGGCACAGATCTTGCTACCTGGGGCCCAGGTGCCTTGTGAACCAAATATTTCCGCTGGTGACCGCATGAATTTTTGAAGCTTCCTGAGTCAATGCTGGCTCCTGTTCATGCTATGACCCCTGTCATTTCCCACTGACCAGGTACGAGTGGGGCTTATCACCCTGTTAATCAGGGAGGCCCTGGCTTGGGCATCCTCCCCCTCCTGGAGACTTCCAGCACCCCGCTGAAGCAACTTGAGGAATTTATCCAAGCCCTGGTGATTGTTTTCGATGACCTGTATTGTCCCTGCTCTTCGGAGAGCATGCTTCAGAACCTATGCCAGGTGAATAGGCCAGTCATCAGGTTTGCTGTGGAATTCTGGTGCTTAGTGGCCAATGCTAGATGGAAGACAGCATTCCACACTTAATATGGACATTGAGTACTTAGATATGCCATTTGGGCTGTGTAACACTCTGGCTACATTTCAGCATTTTGTGAACAAAATTTTCTGGGACGTGCTGGTTCGATTTTGTTCTCTATTTAGATTATATTCTTCTCTTCTCCAAAAACCAGAAGCTACATGAGCAACACGTTTGCCTTGTCCTTGTCAGACTTCACCAGCATGACTTCTATGCCAAACTGAAGAAATGTGAATTTGACAAGGACACCAACAAGTTCCTCAGTTACATAATTTCTCCAGGGAGCCTAACAATGGACCCATGGAAAGTGTCTGCCATCAGTATGTGGACTGCCCCAAAAGGATGTCAAGGAAGTTTAGCAATTTCTTGGATTTGCCAATTTTTGTTGGCACTTCATGAAAGGCTTCGCCCAGCTAGCGTCAATGGTAACTGCACTCCTCCAAAAACGGTTTGGTTTTGTCTGGTTGGCAGAGATATGATCAGCCTTCAATCAGCTAAATAAAGGTTTCACTTCAGCTCCTGTTCTTGTGTGTTCAGACTCTGCCAAACCTTTTACTGTGGAAGCAGATACCTCAAACTTCGCAATCAGGGCTGTACTTTTGCAAAATGCAGGCCCACATAACCAACTCCATCCTTGTGTATATTATTCCTGTAAACTAACCATGCTGAGACAACTATGGTATCTGGAACAATTTGCTGCTCACAATCAAAACAGCATTCAAAGAATGGAGACATCTTTTGGAGCAGGGTTGGTACCTAGTCCAGGTCCTTACTGATTCAAAGAACTCAGAGTATCTTTGAATGGCCCATAATCTTAATCAATGGCAGATCTGTTGGCCACTTTTCTTTACCAGGTTTGGTTTCATCATTACCTACCACCCTGGGTCACAAAATGGGAAAGCAGATGCCCTTTCCCACAAGGACGAATACGCTGAACTGAACACTGCTTCCTGACCCACTGTGCTACGATCAGCTAACTTTATGGAACCACAGCCCAGGATTTGCTGTCCCTTATTCAGACACTACTCCCAAAAGACCAACAAGTGGCCAAAATCTGTCAGAGGCTTGATACCTCTGACACCCTGCTCAACTCAGATTTCCATTTGCACAAATGTCTACTGTATCATGAGAAGTGCTTTTACATTCCAGGTCAACCCAGACTTGAAGTGTTGAGAATTTGCCAGGGTATACCAGTGGCTGGCCATTTTGGCTTCCATAAGTCTCCGAACTTGGTGGTACAAAGTTTCTGATGGCTGGGGTGAGTCGTGATGTGGAAGAAAAAAAAAAGCCAGCTCCTGCAACCTGTGCTTTCAGAGCAAGTGCCCACATGCTAAACTGCTTGTTCTACTGTTGCTTCTGCCCACCCCACCTCAGCCCTGGTGTGTGGTCTCGTTGGACTTCATTGTAGAACAACCTCGCTCCCAAGGTTACACAGTCATCCTGGTTGTAGTTGATCTTTTCACTAAGATGGCACACTATTTCTTTTCACTCTCTCCACCGCTGAGGAAACAGCCTCCCTTTTCCTAACCCATGTTTTTCCATCTCCACAGATTGCCAACTAGAATAGTGTCTGATCGGGGTCCACAATTCACTTGCCGGTTCTGGTGCAAACTCTAAACTCTTGGAATTGAACTCTTCATCTACTCAGCCTACCACCTGCAGACCAACAGGCAGATGGAGCAGGTAAATCAAATCCTCAAGCAATACTGTCAATGCTTCCTTAACTACCGCCAAGAAGACTGGGTCACTTTCCTGCCATATGCCAAATTTGCTTACAGTAACTCCATCTGTACCTCCATCAAACACAGTTCATTTTATACCCATTAGTTTTCACCCTCATCTCAATCTAGTCACTCCTGCAGACTCTCAAGTTCCCACTGCAACAGATCTCATTATCCACTTTCACCAAGTTCTCCAGGAACTTACAAAGCATCTGGAAGCTGCCAAGGAAACATATGAGCATCATGCTAACCAAAGCCACCAAGTTGCACCAACACTGTGGGGAAATCAAGTCTGTCCGCTAAAATCTCAAATCCTCCTGCCCATATGCCAAATTAGACTGTCAATACGTGGGTCCATTCAAGATTACTGAACAAATCAACTGGGTAGCATGCCGAAGCCAGCTCCCCAAATCTCTGAAAGTCCACCCAGTTTTTCACATGACCCCCTGAAACCTTACACAGAAAATCTTTTCCCTGGCTGCTCCACTCCACTACCCTCTCCCATGGAGGTTCAGGGTCAGGCTGAATACAAAGTCTGAGAAATCCTGGATTCTAAGCGAATCGGAGGTTAACTTTACTACCTGGTGGAGTGGGAGGATTATGGCCACAAAGAACAATCTTGGGAACCAGAAGGGAATGTCCATGCTCCAGAGCTCATACTCCTGGTGAAAGGCGAGTAGCCAGAAAGACCAGGCCCTAAGGCCCTTGGAAGGCACCTTGGGTGGGAGAAGTACTGTCAGGGAGCCAGTTGCAGCAGGGACAGTCTCCTAACACACTGGACACAGCTGATCCTAACAGACTACCTAATTGATGGAGGGGTAGAGCAAATTACTATTTAACCCAGCAACAGCCAGACTGCTCAGCGCATTCCTTAACTGCAGCTGCGCTTGGTCCTGCTTCCTGTGCCTGCTCCTGTCCCTGCCCTTTTCCATCCTTGACAAGTCTGGGTCTGCTTCCTGACCAAGTCTCCGGCTCACCCATTGGCTCTGGCATTTGGCTTCTGATCCCTGGCTCTGCCCCTCAGCTCTGCCCCTACATGTCCCGTGGCCCTGAGTCTTGACTCCAACTTGGCTCCATTCTAACCTTCAGGCCTGGCTACCCCCATAGCTCTGACCATTAGGCATGACCGCGCACATCCCAGTCATGCCCTTGACAGGAGAGGAAGTTAATTCAACAATTGTGAGCAGCCTTCTCAAGGTGTTTAGAGGTGCAGGAAGTCAGCTGACTTATCTGTGGTCTGGCAGAGTACCAAGAAGAGAGAATTACAATCAGTTGATTTTGCCAGATAGGTTACTTTTTGTATTGAACAGTCCTATGAAGCCAGCAGGATATCTGCCCCATTTCCATTAAAATTACCTCAGCCAGGGCTATGGGTTTTTTTCTTGGCATAAAGAGAGGGGGCTTCTGGAGAAGAGCTGTATGACATTACTACCTAACATGCAAAGAAAGTGATTAGAAGCAAAAGGTTTTCATGAGAGGAGATGTTTAAAAAATTAGGACCATTTACATTTAGAAAAGGAACAGAGGGAACATGATAAAGTATGTAAAATGATGAATGATAAAGAATGTCAGGCACTTCTGTTTACCCTGTTTTGCAGTACAAAAATATGTGAACAATAAATCAAATTAAAAAGGCAAGTATAAAACTGATACTTTAAAATACAAAACATGTTTACCTGTTGAAATCACTGCCTCAAGATAGTCTCATAGCTTAATAAAAATTTCAAAATGGATTAAACATGACTAATAAAAACATCTGGTTACATTAGCTAGGATAAATGTATAAAAGTGTAGAAACCGTTGTGCGTTAGGACATAGCCAGCCACTAACTGCCTAGTGTTGGGAAGAAATGTCCCTCATGTGAGCAGGTTGTTCCATAACTGCCCATTACAGGGGTTTTGTACCTTCTTCTGAAGCATCTGCTGTTGACCACTCTTGGAGATAGATAAATGTCCTCCTAATCAAATATCCTGACTCCGACCAGCATTTCTATGCTCTAAAAAGAAAAACCCCACATACCCAATAGACCAGTGGTTTTCAAACTTTTTTCTGGCGACCCAGTTGAAGAAAATTGTTGATGCCCACGACCCACTGGAGCTGGCGATAAGGGGTTTGGGAGGGGCTCAGGGTTGGGGCAGGGGTGTGTGAGGGGGTCAGGGCTCTGGGCTGGGGGTTCAGGCTCTGGGGTAGGGCTGGGGATAAGGTGTTTGGGGTGCAGGAAGGGGCTCCAGGTTTGGGGGGGGGGCTCAGGGCTGGGGCAGGAGATTGGGGCATGTGGTTACCTCAGGCGGCTCCTGGTCAGCGACGGCGCTAAGGCAGGCTTCCTGCCTATCCTGGCACTGCGGATCACACTGCGCCTCAGAAGTGGCCAGCAGCAGGTCAGGCTCCTAGGCAGAGGCGCGCAAGTGGCTCTGCGTGGCTCTCACCCGCAAGCACCACCCCTCCCCCCCAGCTCCCATTGGCCGGGCCGGTGCTCAGGGCAGGGGCAGAGCCACGTGGCCCCCCTGCCTATAAGCGGGACCTGCTCCTGGCTGCTTCCAGGGCGCAGCGCGGTGTCAAAACAGGTAGGGACTTTTAACGCCCAGGTCGGCGGTGCTGAATAGAGTACTGGGTTGCGACCCGCAGTTTGAAAACCACTGCAATAGGCTACACACTAGATGTCATCCTCAGCAGATGTAGCCCAGGTTATATGCGTGATCCTAAAGCCCTCTCCCCTTCACCTGCTGTGATCGCTCAAAAGTCTGGCACAGTGGAATTTATTACTACCTGGAATTTATTGTGGCTGACTACTGATTGAACAGGAGTTTTCCCTCTTACCTGTAAATCAGGTTTCTGTTAGCAAATTACTAAATGAACTGCTCTCTGAAGCTATTCAGTCTCTCTATACACATTCCTTTGTTAGGTCTGAAAGTTAGTTCAGGTTGGTCATGGAATGTTTTACAAAGTTTTAATTGTAGTGTATTATGAGTTCTGGAAGAAATGGAAGAACTCTGCTTGGATTTCTTGCCTCTGCCAGCCACTACAGGAGTTTTGTCAAGGTGGAAAACTTCAAGAGTTTTCTGTGCAGTTTCAGAGCAAACCCATTGTGCAAATTTCTGCGTGAAAAGGAACATAAAACAAATTTTGACAGGTGATAGCAGGGGGAAATCTGGAATAATTAAAATCTGCTATTGGAGCCCCTAAGCAATGTCCTTTCACTTCCCTGTTTTATCAGAGCCCACCTCTGGTCATCCCATTCTGCCATATGAAAAAGAATGGACAAGACTTTCTCTGCAGACAGTTAACACTCTTTCTGGAGGCAGACAAAGGTAAAAGAGGGTATTCCTCTCCCTAGAAGATGAGCATGCTACTTCTGGACTGCTCTCAGCCTCTGCCAGTGTAGAAATTTAGGATCCAGACTATGATCTCCAGGAAGGCATTGCCCAGGTTTTCATTTAACATTCCTGCTAGCCATAAACATCCCAAAAAGAAAATGCTGCTCTCTCAGGTAATGCAGATATTAAATTAAGATTATGCATCTTTACATAAGTGGATTTCAAGTAGTGCTTTTTAAAGATGTAAATGGGTAGAGAGGTTACAATAGTACACTTTTGTAATGTTTCTGTAGTTAATCCAGATGTAAGGCAAGCATGCTTATTGATCTAGTGCAAAGAGATAAACCCTGCAATTTACTATCAGAGAAATTCAGACAAGGAAGATTTATGGAAAACAGAAATTTAGGGCATAATCCTGCACCCATTGAAATAAATGATAACACCAGTAATTTCCATGAGGGCAGGATGAAGCTTTTAATAATTATGTCCAATTATCTTTAAATTATCCAACTCCAAATTATTTCTGTCCAAGATGAGATTGTAGAAAAGCACACTAGTAGCATGCATGCATTTGTTTCATGTTTGCAGTGCTGGTTAACTCACTATATCAGAGAGTAAAAGTGGCTTATTTTGTCTCAGCAGCATTCTCTGGTTGGCAATAATCACCTCTTGTATTCTAATTGTAGACAAAGTAACCAATTGTATGTATGGTTTTCAGTGTATACTGTTCACTGAGAAAGCTTAGAAAAAGATTACAAGGTTCTCCTGATGACTGAATGACTTTGGGAACAGTAAGTACGTGGGGACCCTTTTACCTTAAATTCACCAGTTCAAATTGAGTACAGATCACTATAGACCAAAATATTCAGTGGCTTAGATTAAAATTAGTTGGTATTAGTTCAGTTTCTAATTACCAGGTGTACAGGTTAGTTAGCAGTGACACCATTGTTGATAATGTAATGAGGGGACAAGGAAGGAACTAGCATGAAGGCTAAAACAACCCTTTTCACCCCTGAAGGTGTTTCCTTCACAGTAGTTTTGGGAAGCTTGAACTGCAATTGATAGTGCTGTACCTGTTGTAATAGCTAACAAATCTGAGTCATGGTGAGCGAGGTAATATCTTTTATTGGACAAATTTCTGTTGGTGAGAGCAACAAGTTTTTGAGCAACACAGAGCTCTTCTTCAGGTCAGAGCTCTGTGTGGTGTGAAAGATTCTCTCTCCCACCAACATAAGCTGGTCCAATAAAAGATATTACTTCACCCACCTGGTCTCTCTAAATATCCTGGGACTGACACAGCTACAACTACACTACATACAATTCTCAGTCATGTCAGTTTGGCACTTTTGAGAAGTACAAAAATTCATTATTTAAAAAAAATTGCTTTCCTTCGGTAGTTAACAAAAGACTGAGTGGATTTTGATGGGAAGAATGAGTATTCCCGATTTTCAGAGTGAATAAGACATTTAGCGGTATCAATGAATGATTTCTCTCAGACATCACTTGATCTGTGATGCATTGACTAGAAGTTATAGCCATTTGTTTATTTTCTGGGGGAAAAAGTTTTCCTGAATGAATGGTCTGCTACTGTTTTGTTTTTGTTTTTCTTATTAGAAGAAGTTTTACAAAAAAGTGCTTTTCCAGATATGTGCTATCACATCTAAAACATTTTATATACAATATTTCTGAAAACTTTTCCTGGCTTCTCTAAACTTGATATCAAGAAATTATTAAATTCCATGGAAGGGCACCCTCATTTCTGGATTTTAAAGAAGATTTTGTTTATGTTCTATACTGGGCTACCTTGTTATATTTAGCTGTCACCAGGTGATACTGGATATAAACTCCACTCTCCCCCACCCCCCGCCACCTATAAAAGTTTTAAAATAGGGTAATTTACAGTGAAATGTGAAATTTTAAAGTGTTTTTACCCCCACACACAATGAAAAAGGTTTGAGAAGGGAACCACTGTCTGCTATAAAGTTATCGTAGTAGTTCAGTTTCATTGTTCATCCATTATTCCATCTCAGGATGGATTCTTTCTAATGAAGCAAAATATTGATACTTTGAGTAACAAAATTCAAAATGGACTCAATGGCATGTCCATAAATGCATGCAAGTTTAGACAAGTTCATAAGAAGCCAATATAGTAGATCTTTGTATATTAACAACAGGCTGGTTGGGGGCTAATGGTCAAGACACTGGAAGTCAATGTAAGAGGGGAGATTTACTAATTCTCAGTTCACTCACAACTACCTAATATTTGGCTTTACTTCCTGTTCTTCTGCTTCATCTTCACTATCATCAACCTGTTGGATGACCAAGTCAGTAGACCCATCCTCCACAATCTCCACATCAGATCTGTTGTCTTCACTGTAGTGCCACCTGGAATCTTTATCCCCTTCTTGTGGAAATTCAAGCTGTGGTTCAGACTCCAAGTCAATGCGGATGCTGTCTATGCCAGCTTCAGCCAGACACTCATTACAGAGTCTGTAACGTCTTGTCCCCTCTTGGACCACTTGCCCTGTCAGCTCAGTCACATGGCGCTTACACTTTCTGCAGATTGGCTTACAGGCCTGATGAATCTGTGAAAATTGAAATGGATAAAAGCTGATATTTTCCTCCATAAGAGTAGGATAGCCAAACAATTTTTTTGTTTAGTGAAGAGGCAGTCAGATATCATTTGACAACTTTGTGCTTCACAGGTTTATAAAGAAATAAATTTAGACTGATTTAAACAAACCTACTGTGTAGCCCAAAAGGAGATTTCACAGGGGAGCTGAAAACCCTATGTTGTGATCTCAACAGTAGAGAGCACTTGCCTTTTTTGAAAAGTTCTGTCTCAGTTTAAAGTTTATAATTCTGACCTTGAGGACAGGCCTGGTTGGGAAATTAAACTTTTAATGTTAAAAATCCAGGCAGCATAGCAAAATTCTAACCACCCCAGTGAACTGAGTTCTGGCTTCATTATTTCATAACTGGGAATTAAAAAAAAAAAATCTGCAACAAAAATCTGTGATTTGTTAATAAAGTAGTATGACACAAATGTGCTCATTCAACAATTTGATATTTCAATTTCAAATACAAAATTAACCAAATAAAAATATTAAGAGGGAGAGCATGCAGGCTTGTGTGTATGTATACCAGAGTTTTCTGTCACAGATCACCTAATTTCATCTTTTTGTAATTGGCCTACAGATCTATATATTACTGACACACAATTTTCAACCTGTCAGGGTCCAAAAACATGAACCTAATATGTGACACAAAATAATTATTCATTCATTAAGATGGATGTAGGATTAATTTCTTAAGTGTAAATAGCAAGTTTAATTATTATTTTTCTGATAACTTTTTTACAATATAAATGAGAAGATGGCAAATGTGTGTGGAAAGCAGTTAGCTTTGGGCCTGAATTGAGGTAAGTTGACAGTTAATGAAATCCTCTGGTTTGAGTGGTAGTCTCTTTTTTGGGGAGGGCGGGGGAAGGAGTAGAAAGAAGGTCACTGTGTCTAGTCCTCAGTGCCACCTTTATGTGATTTGCTAATACTCATTGTATGTATATGCATATAAGCATGGATAACCATGTAAAAAAATAATCTAATATACAGCTATTTCAGTCTTAAATAAATTGTTTGTATGTACATTAAAATGTACACCATATACTGTAGTAAGGCTTTTTAATCTATGGTAAAGGCCTACAGGACAATTGTGAAAAGGAAACAAGTACATGATTTTAATTGTCATTATGAAACCATTACAATGATAGCCCAGGAATAGCTTAAAATATCAAAAGGATTATAGTGCTTTCACACCATGGTATATCCCTCTCTAAAGATCTTGCTCTTCTGGGATAACTTTTAAGCTATTCCCCTCACCCTGTGTCTTCACTCCTACTTCTCCCACCTGTTACCACATGCAGCTCCTCCTCTCAGCCAGTGGCGCAGCTGCAGTTGCTCTAGGTCCTCCATCCACCCTGCCAGATCCCTCTTCTACTTCTCTGTTGACATACATCCCTTTTCAAATATTACAGCTTATCTCCCCAGTACCACCAGTTTTACCTTATTTCTGAACTTATTTTTAAAAAACAATTAAATAGGTATTAAAGGAACCAAACCAAAATGTAAAAGAGCTACACTTGTGTGCAAGTCTACCTACTACTGTACTAACCCTTAAACTGAAAATACAGAATTTTTCTTTACTTTATGTATATAGTCAAATTGGTTAGTCAGTTTGTTTCCTCATTTATATGAGTCTTTCACAGAGCAACAGGGAAGAGGGAGAAGTGATTTTTAAGACAAAGAAATTGATGGGGCAAGAGTAGTGCCAAAAACTACTTTCAACTCCTTTTGAGCGACATACACCCATCTCCAAAGGGCTCACACAAGGCCTATGCCCTATTCTGAGGTCTTGAATTGTACATAGCCCTTTTGCAGGCCCTCTCAACAAGGATGAAATTCATCCCTTTTCAAGAGGATTAAATCTCAAGTCGACATGTTTTTAAACCACTTGAGTGCCGTTTAATATTAACCTTGCTTTAAGAAACCTGGCATAATCATGCCAAGCAGATTGAGTAACTTAAAATAATATGCAGCCATACTACATTATACTCCAAGACATACACTTGTACACACATTAAATGGAACCATGCAGTCTTTGTCTAAAATACATACTGTTCGAAAATGGCTACTTAGGTGGTCTAGCCTGCTAAATCTTTTTCCACATGCCTCACATGGATAAGGTCGTTCTCCTGTATGGCAACGAAGGTGGCGCTTTAGGTCTGCTTTTCGCTTCACCACATGGGTGCAGAATGGGCACTTGAATCTCATCCTGGGCAGATCATCTGTTACAAAACAATCCTATTAAATATCTGAAAAAGTCATAACAGGTCCAATAATGTAACAAATTCTAAAAGATACTTTTTCTAATTTATAAATTATGTCAACTATGAAAATCAGCAGAGCTAGCAGAACTGCATGTTGTTTTCATTCTGAAAGAGGGAATTAACATCACAAATCTTTCAAAGTCAACCCTTCAGTTCCACAGGATGTCATCGTTTTTTCACGTTAAATATATAGCAGTGGAATAAAAGAAAAGGACTTGACAATTGGCTATACTAAAATGGATAAGAATAAAAATAAAGGATATTGTCCTAACTTGCAGGATGAAACTAGGGAGTCACTGAAGTTTATTTTGAAGGGTTAGTGTTTATAAGCCAGCCTGGACAAACACTTTGATTATAGTAACAATTGAGTTTGATAAGATAGCTATTTCAGCCATTCAAAATTACTACCTTTGTAATGTTAGTGTCTGAAAGATTAGCATTTCTACTAGTTATACTGTACAGCTCCACTGCCAGCAGATCAAGGCAGAAGAACTGAGGCGTAAATATACAAAGTTGTTTCATGCCTCAAAAATAAAAAGTTGAAATGCCAAAGTAGTAATTAACAAAAAATGTCAGGGAGTTAACCTAAAAATTGGGGGGGTGGGGGGGGAGGGGGAGAGAATAAAAAAAATTAACAGCAAACTACATAGCACTTTCATAATGGTTTTCACCAGTAAATAAACATTATTATCCCCATTTTACAGATAAACAGCTTTAAGCCCCAATCCTTCAAAAAGACCCTTTTTTATACTTAAATTAACTGTAAGCATGTGGATAGTCCTATTGACTTCAGTATTGGGACCTAAATGGTTTGCCCAAGATCATACAGCAAGTCAGCAGTACATCTGGAAATAGAACACAGGTATCTTTTCTCCTAATGCTATGCCCTTCCACCACATTATAAAGTTGTCATCACCATGACCTTCCTCTCTTCCTTCACAGGCTATTTTAAAAAAAAAAAAAAAAGCATGATGGGGGCAGGGGGAGTGTTCCTGGACTGGTGACGTGCAATTAACAGTAAAATAGTTTTGAGGAACAAGATTCTCTACTATTGGCATAGATCTTGCTGGGCATGAGTAAACTTGCATATAGTTTGATTTGAGTGCAAGGTTAAACTGTAAACAAGGGTGTGACAAGCTATGTGCTGGAGATGGTGTTTTTGGGCTAGTTGCGATAAGTGGGAACATGCTGAACTGATAAGCTTGAAATGTAAATCAGGGAGGACGTAAGCGATTGGTCTTTACACAATCTGCAACATGATTGGTCCTTACTCGAGCCGTACACTGTGTAAACCAATTAAATTCAAGAAGCATAAACGTTAGTAGCTAGAAAACTGTGTACTGTGTGATATGACGTAGAATCGCGGTACAGGTCTGTCTCATCTTACGCTGGGGTTACGTTCCGCAGTCAGCGCGTAAAGCAAAAAATCGCGTATAGTCAAAATTACATTGAGTGTAATGGTGGGCGGAATCGCCCGCACTACAGAAACAGTATTTAAATTGTTATTTTTCTCTCTTTTGTTTTTTTCTTGTTTTTGCCGACCGCGTAAAGCTGAAATCGCACATGTTAAATGCGCCTAAGATGCGACAGACCTGTATAATCCTGTACCTAAAACCCCTGCGTCTGGGCCTGGCTAGCGTGGGCATAGAGCTGTTACATCCTAATAAAGTAACTTGAGTGACCAGCTAGAGTCAAACTGAGTTTTTGGATCCCAGAAAACTGGATGAAGTTTTCTTCTAGAATTGGATGAGTTGTTCTGGATAAGTCAAGTGGAAGAGGTCTCGGAGGGAATCCCAACACCTACTTCTGCTCTGTTGCACGAATCTTAGGAACAAAGAAGCCAGTGCCTTCCCAGAATGTGAAACAGGATAAAATAAACTGCATTCTGATACCTTTCACTTCCACAGGAATCTTTGGTTGGTAAATCTTAAGTGATCATATATCTGATCTCTAGTGTTTGGTTGTCTGCCACTTAAAACTTGAATTTTGTAAAGATATATATTCTCCAGAAGACTTTACCTGTATTGCCCAATAGTTGGCAGAACATTATAATTATTGTGCATTACTAATTGTGACCAAAGGAAGAGGTGATAAAGCAAAAACTCACAAGAGTCCAATTATTAGACTATAATTTCAAAAGATATTTTGGGAATATGGACGCATGAGAAGTTTTAATCAACAGAAATAAATTTTAAAAAAGAAAAAAAAAAAATCACAGAAAGTTTGAGACCTGAAAAGGCTGGCCTGATTTAGCTGCGAGTCTCTGCCAAAATTTTAATACTTCTATAAGAACTTAAGACTTTGATCCTACATACCTTTCCTAGGAAAAAAAACAAAAAACTACTTTGGTTCCAGCTCAAACTAGTAGTCTGTGATATTCTCGCTACTAAAAAGAGAACTTTGGCTAGAATCAACTACTGAGAGTGTTGCTTTCACAAACAGCTCATAGTTCATGAGTTGGAACTATGTATACACCTTACAGTGCTCTACATTAACTGTAAAACCTCAGGAAAGAGGGACCTGGGTATCATTGTGGACTGCTCAGCAATGCTGAATACTGAGCAGAAGTCAATAGTAAAGCAACAAGTATTAGAATGTAAAAGGAATGGATTGAAAACTAATGTAAAAAGATAATACTGTCAGGTGGCACACCCTCACTAGGAAATATTGTGTTCAGTTCTGGTCACCATATCTCAAAAAAGATATAGCAAAAATAAAGGGAATATAAGTCAACGGCACTACAGATTTACCCTAGCTGAGAACCTATCCCAAGGTCCCTAATATTTGCTGCATACCTTTGATACATGACTTTTGTTTTTGTGTCTACCTAAGGGCAAATGGGTTAATGCAACAGAATTACAGTGGGAGAGGAAAAGAAGCGAGAGCTCTAATTCTGTGAAACTCACCCCATTTTGGAATCCTTCCAAAGCTTGAGAAACCAATTCAAAAGTTAGTTACTTCAAGTAGAAAGATACTGTACATAGCCATAACAGAGTTGTACCACATAGGGAATATTACTTTCCAATCTTGCATTTCTAGGCAATGCAGCTGAATGTATTCCCTCCCCCCTGCCTTTTGGGTGCAGTCATACATATTTCCCCATTGACAGAGTTGGTGATATAATAGATTGTTATATCAATTTTCCATTGTAACTTTCATACAGTAAAGATTCAACAACATTTTTGAAAGAAACTGAGGAGAGAGGTACAAATGACCAACTCTTACCTTCAGCCCAGCTCCCCATTACACCTAAAATTGAGGGCATGTTGCCATATTGCTCATCTGCTTTTGAGGACTTTGACTTGCTAGAAGAATGGGGTGATTCATGCTCTTGCTGTGACACACCCAAGCTCCTTGGCATCACATCGGACCCCTGACCATATTGGTACCCAGCATGGGCAGAGTCAATTTCTGTGTCAATTTGGACTTCCTCCTCAGATTGAGAAATGTGGCTAGTGGGGTCTGAGGATCGGTCTTCAAGCTTGCTTGATTTATAATGGGGAATATCAGAGGATTGTTGCAATCCTAAATGTCTAGTTTTTTTAATGGAATCCTGCCTTTGGTCATGTTTGGCCAGCTGCTGCGCACTTCTTTGAGAAGTTGGATAGTAGCTGAAATTGCTCCAAGCATTTCCACTCATCACACAAGTCCCTTGATCAGGATTTAAGTGAGAATGAGGGGGACTGTTCTCTGTTCTCCAATCAGCACCATACAAGCATGAGCGTTCCACACCATTGGAATTTACATCTTTGTCTGACAGGCTGAAATATCTATCCTTCTCCTTCTCACTGATGTCCAGTGATGACTTAATGAAGGTCTTACAAACACTAATAACATCAGTCATCTGAAGATAACTAGCAGCTGACATGACCTCAATGACATTCTGGCCAGTGAGCGAGAGTTTGCCAGAATACACAAAATCCAGAATAACTGTAAATGTGTCAGGAGAAAATGCCTGGAAGGTAGCTGTCGTTGGCTGACTTGTCTCCTTTGAGCTTTGGGAAAGGAGCATTTTGAAATAACCACTACTGGCAAACAGCACATTTCGATGTGCTTTGAAAACCTTTCCCTCAACCAGAATACTGCAGTCACAGAATAAGTCTTGCTTGCGCTGCTCATTTAGTTGCTGCAGGAGATGAAATTGATGGGAAGATATCTCCATTCCAAAAAAGGGTAACAGGAAGCGTTGCTCTACAATAAAGAATAATTACAATCTTGACATGCTACGTGTAAACCAGAGTTGCTGAACCCAATTCTAAAACCAGCTCTTTTAAAAAAAACAAAAAAAAAAATAGGATACAGGATGCACTGAGACCCTTCGTCCTTTTCCCAAAGGAACAGCCCCCCTTGGCACAGGGAGGAGCGGAGCACAAACCACCACCGCTACGGTCACAGCCTCGGGGACGGAGGGGACCCAAACGGCAGCGAGAGGCCGCCGCACCAACTCGCCACGGACACCACAGCCGCCGGCACCAGGACATTGGCGGAGGGCGCTGTCACTCACCCGCGCGACCAGTCCGCATTGGCCCTGCAACCATCGGGAGTCAGGGACGCCCGACGGCGCGAGACACGCCCGCCCAGCGAGCCGGGGCAGCAGCGCCTAGCGACTAGAGCCCGCAGTACCCTCGGCCGCGGCTGGCGGTGCCGGCCGCTGTCCCTAGTGGCCGAGGCGCCAGTGCCCGACAGGAGCTCGGGGGAGCCTGCCGCCCCCACCGCGCCGTGGGGCACAAGCCCGGCAGGAGCCTGCGGGCTGCCCGGGTGGCTGGAGCTCCGACACCCGCTCGCTCCGGGGCGAGTTCTCCTCAGGCTCCCGCCTCTCCCTTTGTGCGGCTCCCGCAGGGCCCCCACGAGCCCTGCCGCCCGGCGTTGCCCGCGCCGCCCCTGCCCAGATGGCGTCCGAGCTGCCTGCGTGTGACCCCTTCTCCCCGCCCGCCTCCTCTCGCCCCGCACCCGCCGCCGAGCTCCCGCTTCCCACCAGCCCTTTGTTGCCATCCCCGGCCCCTCGCAGCCGCGCCTGGGGCTGCAAATGGCGCCCGCTTCGGTCTCTCTGCAAACGCGGCTGGCTCGGGGCTAAAGCTCGGCTCCCGGAGAGCGCCCGGGCCCGGGAGCGTCCACATAAGGGTCCCAGCCCCCTTCGGGTCTGAGCGCCAGCGGGAGCCGCTCGCTGCCCCTGGCATTCGGCTCGCGCTGGGGCCGCTTCAGCCCCCAAACCCCAACGCCCAGTCCGGCCTGCCGGCGTGTTGCGGAGCCGCCACTTACCGGCTGGGTTCCGCGGGCTGCAGCTGCTGAGCCGGAGAGAGCGGGAGGTGGGTGCGGGATCCCCAATCCCTGGGGCTGGGGCTCTTTGTCGCTTTAATGCAATTTGCGGGCCCCGCCGCCCCAAACCATGGAAGCCCGAACGTGAGAGAAACAAAAGGTATTTGCTGACGTGGGCGTTGGACAGAGACGCCCGAGGGCTGGGGACACAATTAAAGGGGCAACGCACCGATTGCAGGCACAACCCAGCAGCTTCCGCTGCCTGAGCTTCCCTTCCAGTGTGGTGCTTTCCTCTTCTCACACCCGCAGTCCCACATGCTCCCCAGGAGGGAACGTGATGTCCTAGATGCTTCCTTCTCACACCTTTGTGTAGGATAGGGGTTTTGATGCCCAAGATCCATCTGCCACACACCCACATGTTCCCCTGAGGGAATGTAATGCCCCTGTCCTGCCTCACACTCACGTTCCCCTCAAGGCACCAGAATGCCTCAAATAGTTCTTAACCCCCTCAAGCTTTATGATTTAGGCCCTGATGTCCCATTTCTTTGTCTTCCTGACGGCTCTTCAGTAGAGTTTTGAGGCCCTGTCCTTTCTCACCCCCTGCATGCTCTACTTTACATCCTTCCCATACTCCAGACACTTTAAGAGATGCTCCATTCCTTACTTTTCACTCTTAGCTGAGCCCCCAGGGTTGGCGGGATGCCCCAGTTCCTGCCACAATAAAAGTTTAATATGATTTTGTACATGAGATGAAAGCACTATCTGCCAGCAGAAGGGCCAGATTTTATATCATTTTGCTTGGCAAAGAAAAGACACACAAACAGGACATATGTTANTTTTGTACATGAGATGAAAGCACTATCTGCCAGCAGAAGGGCCAGATTTTATATCATTTTGTTTGGCAAAGAAAAGACACACAAACAGTACATATGTTTAATTTATTGGACATATCTGTGTAATCCTTGTATACAAAATCATATACCTAGTTCTACAGAGCACATTCTCTCTGTATCTGTTTAAAAAAACACAACTTGCAGTTGCTGACTCAACCCTTAGGGGTACTGCTTTGTGAGTCCCCCTGTATGTATGTGTAAATGATAGGCAGCTGGTGACAAACGGAGAAATAATTATTTGTTTGTGGTAAAGCAAATGAACACCAAGTACTTAGATTAGTATCGTCTTCACAAATTTCACTTTGTGTTTTTGCACTGCTTCAAACTGAATTACTGACTAACTACATATGATGGGTCAAATCCTACAATCCTTAGTCAAAACAACTCACATTTATTCAAATAGGGGGTTTTACCGAATGAAGACTGCAGAATATAGATCTGCCCTGTAAGGTCAAAAATCATCTGCAAGTGCCAAAAAAATCAATCTGCAAGTGCCAAAAAAAAAAAGATAGACCCAAGAAAACAGTAGTACTGGAAGCTTTAACAGAACTACTGTTCTCCACAACTTCAGTTTCCTGATTCTGTAGTGTACCATCATAAATATTTTTATAATACAAATGAAGGAATACCAGATTAGTGTGGGGCATGGTTAAATTTAGGTCCACAAAAGAATGGCATCTATCATATAATAATGAGTGGAAACTACATGGGGGAAATGTTTTATCTAATAACTTTGTTTCACACATGGCAATGGCGTGGGTATGTGACTGATATGTAATAGATTATAATATTTTCTCCTTTGATGTTTAATTTTGTATTACTTGCAACTTTATGCGTTCTTAAATGCAACATACATTAACAGTGTATCTATTTTATTAGGCAATAATTTTATGAATAAATTATTGCAAAATTAATAAGTATTTTTATTTTCTAACTATAGGCCTGATTCTACAAAGACTTGAACACATGCTTAATATGACTTCAGCAGGTCTTGAAGTTAAGCATATGCATAAGGTTTTGCAGAACCAAGGCCTATGGTTATCCTAGTAGTCAGACATTCCTGTGAAGCAGTGGCAATAGAGGACATAATCAGTGTTCTGGAAGATAATATCCCATCATTTTACTTTGGATAAAATTACAGGAGTGTTAACCTACATGTGTGAATGAGAAGACCCATTTGTATTATAGTAGGAGATTTATTGGATATGTGTAGTTATCGCATTGTTTAACATAGAACATGCAAGTGAAAAAATATGCACTAAAGTCCAAGGGGGAATTCCCAGTACCATTTAAGTCAAGGCAAAATTTCCATTGACTTCAATAGGGTCACAATTTCCCTCTCTATTTCTTGCAAAAAGTGACATATTCATTTCTTGAAATGACAAAAGATGTTACTCAAAAATAATGTTTTTATTGCTATTAGAAAATACAGTACCTTAGTGTATGACTAAGGACAAATCTTTGGCAATTGTTGCTTTTTAAATTAAAGATTTCTGTATATTTATTTTTACTTAAAGATATTGGCTGAAATCCTGCTGCGTTAAAATCAATGGCAAAAATCCCATTGATTTCAGTGTGGCCAAGATTACACCCATATGGTCAAATATTTTAATCCTAAATTTGGATAGTAAGGCTAGCTAGAGAATATGTAATGAATTCTGATATCAGAAGGAAAAAACATAAGTCATTACTTCGTTGTTAGACGAATGGTTTTTAAACCATTACAGGGCCAATAAAAACCAAAACCTGCAACAGTTAAGAGTATTCCTAGATCTCTATTAAGAGTGCTGACAGTATCATCAATTATTGCTTAATAAACAAAGTAATTAATTTAAAACTTCTTAGCTTTCAAGTCCTTACCAATAAGGTTAAAATTGTTTTTTCCAAATAAAAAAGATCAAAATTGAAAGGAAAGCTTGTTTTATAACTTTAAAATAAATAGAAACAATATAAAGCCTAAAAAATAATGGGTAGTGTTCTATTAAAGATGTTACCTAAACATTTAAATTTAAATATTTATACTTTATTATGAGCATTGACTATTCCAATGTATACTTTAAGTTGAAAAGTATCAAGTATAAATTGGAACAATCAATGCTCATAATATCCACCTTTTAAAAGCACTTTGATATTAAAAGGGATATAAATATGTGCAAGTATTAAATTTACCAGCTTAGTTTTAGTTAGTACATGACATGGGTATGTTTCGGGCATCATCCCAGTCTTCATGCCTGTTCCATTTCTGCGAGCAGACAGGATAGATACAAGAAACCTGGTATCAGAAGATACTAGCAAATTTGAATATCCTACTGATAGAGCAGAAGAGGCAGGAGATAGCACAGCTTATGCCTGCAATCACAAAAATCCCACACTCTTGATTTCTTGTTGGTGGGTTTTCTAGTACAGGTCTGTCGCATCTTAGGCGCATTTAACATGTGCAATTTCAGCTTTACGCGGTTGGCAAAAACAAGAAAAAAAACAAAAAAAAGAGAAAAATAACAATTTAAATACTGTTTCTGTAGTGCGGGCGATTCTGCCCGCCATTACACTCAATGTAATTTTGACTATACGCGGTTTTCGCTTTAGGTGCTGATCGCGGAACATAACCCCAGCGTAAGATGAGACAGACCTGTATAGAAGTTAGGATTTAACAGTATTGTAATCTTTGTTTTGAAGGGCTGATAGACTTTTCAAGATCAGGAAGAACATTTCTTACAAGTTGATTGTTAGGGTAGGTTACATTTTGAGACTGTCAAACCAAATAATCTTCCTTTAAGGAAAACAGTATTTTTGAATAAGATATGTCCTCATTTGATTGCTAATTTTTAAAATATCAGTGAGCAGGCATACACATTTTCTTCCTAACATTTCCTTTATTTCATTGTTCTCTACAGTTGCGCCTGTATCCTCCAAGTTGTTCTGTGCATGGAGACCCCTTGCACCCATCAGGAGCCTCCTGATTTTTGCAGGGCTTTGTGCAAGCCTAGAGCAGTTTGCAGGATTGGGGCCTTGGACCATAAGTCTCAACTGTACTTGCAACAAAAGAACCATTGTATTATGCAGCAGAAACTAAGTAATGTCACAGAGCAGGAAGAATAAGCTCTCTCTTTCCACAAAAACTGGGGCACCTTGTGATAGTGTTAAAGGTTACTCAACATGTTAAAGGTAGTGTAATACTTTAGAATCTTTCATTCCTATCCATTCAAAATTTTAAATCATTTTATTTGTTTCCTCAGATTTTTGTAGCATGTGAGTTCATTTTTCTACGGTTGAATTTTGTCTGTAAACTTCCCTCTGAAAACAATTGTTTGTACACTCAATATTTTTCTATATTAGCTTTAATCTAGGTTGGAAATTAACAGCTGAATTTTCAAAGACCTAGTACTTGGGCCCAGATCTGGAAAGATGCTGAGCACCCAGAATTGACATCAACATCAATGGCGTTGGGTGCTCATCACTTATCAGGAACTGAACAGGGTGCATCTAAACCAGTAGATAAGCACATAGATATCTACATGTTTTGGTTAGAATTTTCAAGAGTCACATTGTGTCTAACTGTTCTGAAAATCCAATCACATAATTGTGCACAGACAGCGAGGGTTGTGGGGATGAGGAACTAGTGCTTGTGTGCCTGATTGGAATATTCAGGAAGATTTATGGGAATAATTTTGCTCTCTGAGTGTAAGGTTCCAATCTCTTTAAAGCATGACTACTTTTTCCATGGCACTAATCTGTCAGACAGGACCCTGGTGATCAATCCACACTTTTATTCAACATTACAGAATAGATGTTAGCTCTGTACCTTTTGAATGCAGAGTCCCCGGGATTGTAGATTAACACAACTATCCTAGATCTCCTATTTCAGTAAACCTGCCAAGGGTTTCACCTGGGATACTGCTAGGAATAGCCCACATTCTGGACTGTTGGACTTCTTGCAGACAGGGAGATTTTTGTTCTTACTTTGTACATACATTTTCTGTATGTAGATATTAGTTTGTATAGTTGTTTTATTTAGTGCTAGGTCTCATATTTCTCAGTTTTTGAGTTAGTGTTTCAGACTAAGAAAGTTTCTCCTGGAGTTGGGAGCCAGAGAGGATTGATTGGTAGGAAGAGCTCTGCTGGGGGTGGAACTACTTGCAACAATATGAGGAGGAGGAGCTCAGAGGCCAGACAGATACTGGCTCTAGAAAAAGGAGATTAAAATCTCCTTCTCTTCAGTTAGCTGCTAATATAAAAATTATTAGCATACATTTTACAATGTCTTTCTTGGTTTCACTTAGGTATCATAAAAGTAGAATTAACACCAGAAAAAGTTAAAAGAGCTCTGCCTTATGTAAAATATATTTGTCTTGAAAATCCAAGAACTCAAATACAGTATATTTTTTCTTTAAATGTTATGTGATATTTGCTAAAGAAAAGTTCTGCAGCTAATATACAAACACAAATTGCTGTAATAAGGAAGACTAACATACATTCATTTATTTGAAAGATAAATTTGATGAATGAGTTGTAACAGATTTTTTCAAAATAAGAAAATTAATGTACCATATGCTTATACTGAGATTCTTTCAAAATACAAAACATAAGAAAAGTTTAATGGAGCCCTTGGCTACAGAGCAGTTTGAGTGACATAAAGAGAGAGCAAGTATTGGTGAGAATTTAATGTTTTTTCCTTCATTTAAAAGTCTTTAAGGAATATTTTAATAAAAAAGTTATTCATCCCTCTAGTAGTTCAAAGGTGAATTGTTCATCGTTCTGTCTTGGGATTCTTTCCAATGTCACAGATCTTGGTGTCTTGATGAATACAAAGCATGCAAATAAGACCGTATCACAGTCATAATGACAGAACTTTGCTTGTTAACCAGAGTCTGGGGATATGGGGATTCCTGGGCAAGACACAAGAAGTTAATGTAATGGTGAGATTTACTAGTTCTCAATTAATTAACAACTAACTAATATTTGGCTTTACTTCCTTTTTCTCAGCCTCATCTTCACTATCATCAACTTCCTGGATGACTAAGCCAGCAGAGTCATCCTCCACAACTTCTTTAGTTCTGTGTTCTTCAACAAAGTGCCACCTAGAATCCTTGTCCTCTTCTTCTGGTGAAAACCCAAGGGATTGTTCAGTCTCCAAGTCAATAGGAATGCTTTCTATACCAGCTTCAACCAGACATTCATTACACAGCCTGTAGCGCCTTGTTCCTTCTTGCACCACTTGCCCTGTCATGTCAGTCACGTGGCGCTTGCACTTTCTGCAGATTGGCTTACAAGCCTGATGAATCTGAAAATTTAAATTTATAAAAAATATTATCCAATAGCAGCACAAAAATACAAGTTATTTTTCAGATTCTATATCTTAAATTTAACAATTCTGTGATGTAATAGGACCAGTTTCCTTTCAAAAGGAGAGACTGAAACTACAGCATGTGCTTTAATAAATCTGTTACATATTCAGGGAAGAATCTTTGAGAAGAATATCAATTGCACAGTATAATCAGTACTGTATCCACATCTAAGTTGAGAGAGATATCTGCTGAAAGTTCTAATAGGATGTAGAGCTTCTGAAAAAAATGCTAGATTGTCAGCACTATTGATTTAAGTCCTCTATTAATCCAAAAACAGAAATTGCACAAATTTCCCAGTACTACTCATCTTGCCAATAGCTTGGTCTACACTAGGAAAATTAGGACTCATAATTAGAGCCCTGCATGGATACAAATAATTTGTATCCATGCAGGGCTCTACTCATAATTCACCACTGGTGAGTTACACCAGTTTTAGTAACAACAGAAGCTGTGGTGTAGAAGTGGGGTCAGGCAGATAGGAATTTCTATTGCTATGTCATCTAACTCTTCTGTAAGGTTAGACAATCCAGTAATAAAAGCTCTTGAGTCTGGCCAGGAGAGACTATCTCTGAGACTGAAAAAGTAACTCAGTTTCCATACCTATTCAGTCCACAGTCTCTATGCTGGGACTTCCAGCAAGATTGTCAGTTAGTACAAATGTTGGTGTTGATTTTTGTGAACAGTACTGAGACAATCACTTCATTTCATCATAGATCACCAAACAGCTTTGGAATGGTATGTCTCTTGGTCACTATCAAAATGAGATAGATGTGAACTAGTGTAGAGATGAAAGTCTGTTACTAGAACCACGTGATTCGGGTGGGAAACAATGCAAAAATTACTGGAAAGAGATGGGAGCTAGTCAACAACATTCTGTGCTTTTTTTTCCCTATGAAAACTAGGTATCAAATCTTGTTTTGGTTGGTAGTCTCATCATAATCCCTATAAAAAATAAAATGTCCACTTCACAAACAACTTCACAGTTGTGAACAATTAGCAGTTTTTCTTCAAAAGAGACAGAGAACTGTAATAACAGGATTTCCGCAGGTCAGGACTGAGGTGTTTTGTCAGAATGATGCAGAAAAGCTTAAAAGGAGTTTGCCCACAAACTGGGTCATTTCAGGGACATAACATTTTGCAAGAGGGAGAAAAGATAAACATTGGGAAACCTTTTAAAATACCACACTGGAACAGGAAAACATTTAATTTGAGCATTAGTTATTCAATATATTCTTTTTCAGTGTTTGAATAATGTACAATAATTGACCTTTGTATTCTGAAGACACAAGTACCATGCTCATTTTAATAATCAGAGTTGTTCTTCAAATCCAAGCAATAATCACAACAAAATGGTTTATTTAGAAATGTTCAGAAGCAAATAGTCTAAAGTTCACCCTATTGATTATTTACAGAAGTGACTGGCAGGTTTATGCTACACACATTTTTTAAAAATCTGTTATATGTTAAAAAAATATACATACTGTTCGAAAATGGCTACGCAGATGCTCTAGCCTGGTGAATCTTTTACCACATGCCTCACATGGATAGGGTCGCTCCCCTGTATGACAACGAAGGTGACGCTTTAGGTCTGCTTTCCGCTTCACCATATGGGTACAAAATGGGCACTTGAACCTCACATCATCTGTTACAAAACAGTCCTGTTAATTTCTAAAGGTTTCATGCTCTTTTTAGTAGTGGGAAAAAAGCAATGACTAAAGTTCCAAACCCAAATGAAGTGTATCAGACTTACCAAATTTATCAGATTTTCTGATGTATAAATGATATTTTGATTATGAACAGCAGGAGGAGATCTAACAACTTTTTTTTAAACTGAAATAATTGCAGATATTTCCACTCAACACTGAATTTCTAATATAACTACCCACAGCATGAAAGCATCGCAGCCTTACTTGCATACCTTTAGATAATATATTTTATCAAAACCCTCATTAACGGGTCATGTACCAATCTGGGATATTTTCCCACCATGTTTTACCAGCATATTTGTACACAGAAAGTCTTGTTTTCTAAACAGCCTTACTCTCCTGCTGTATTGTGTACAGTAGCGTTGACACAATCCAAGGTTTCTGACATTGGATTTTGTTACTATAGATTCTAGAAGCAATTGTCATATCATGAACACTAGATAGTGACAACAGTAAATGAATCAAGCAAACAGAATAAAATAGATAAAAAATAGCTTCTGTTTACACAGAAAAGTCTTGGTGATTGTAAGTGATAGAAAGAGAAATCCAGTAAGATAATGACAGTTTTTGTCTTCTCTGAAATACTTTAATTATGAAACTCTGTCCCTCAATCCTCAGTATAGGACTTCCCTGCTGCCATCCATCCCTTAATTCACCTCAAGACCTACCTCATGGCAACCTTCTGTAGCCAAGTGTAGCATCACGGTGGGTCATTAAGGGCTAGCTTGCACCAGCACATTTGTTGCAGGGCTTCAGTCCCTTTGATAGTATAGAGACATGTGAGTAGGAGGACAGCAAGGCCTTTTGGCAGAAGAGTCTGAAAGAGATCTGGATGGTGGATCAGGGAGTTTCTTCACTGGCAGACTGGAAGAGGCATGGCTATTAAGCCTTCACTGCCAAGGGACTGGGGAGGGAGCCTGATTGGGGCAAGGACTGCTTAGAAATATTGTGGATCCCAGCAGCCAAGAAAGACTGAAATAACTTTTTACAGACCCTGGCAGAAAGGCTGTCAAGAACCTGGTTAAAATGGAATAACTACTCACAGACCCCAGTGGGAGGGCTGTAGAAGTCAGAGGATGAGGTGTGGATCGGAAAGGCTTTCCAGTGCAAATATTGGAATTCAACTCGTATATTAATAAACCAGACCACAGAAGGGAGATTTTGTTTTGAAATTCTACTTGCATGGTTATCCCAGAGGCACAGAAGAGAGGAAACTGAGGCACCGCCATGCATCTGATGCAGGTCTGACTAAGATGACCCTGTAACACTAACTAAGGCTGAAAGATTTTTCTCTTGAGTCAGACACCACTGTGTCAACCATGAGGGTAGTGGCACAGCAACATAATAAGCACTTCCTCCCCGAGGCTGAACACGCTGCTTCTGCAATACTGCCAGTCCCTACCAGCTCAAGGAGATTAAGTGGCAAATCTTGCTTTAGTAGTCTACATACCAAAGAAGGATGAGAGAATAAATGAACAGGAAAGTACTATTACCTTTTTGATTTTTTTTAATGAACTGTGGACTGTTCATGGAAAACTTTGAAAAATGTACTTACCATCCTGCTAGCAGGTGAGACAGAGAAGGAACGGGTCAATTCCTGTCCTATTTGAGAAGTTCTATACAGCTTATTCTCTGCTTACCAGGTGATTAATTCAAACTACAGCATTGCCAGGCATATTCAATAACACATATATTTCCCTTTTAGTTTTTTCATGGGCAACAGTGAAATGGCTGCTAACTTTGCATTACAAAAAAACATAAACCCATTTTATTCTGCAGCCAAGTTAGTTTTAGTTTTGTACCGCTTTCCTGAGTTTGCCAATCAAATCAGAGACAGTTTGCTAGTGCCATTCTCTCTGGAGCTCTGTCAGTACACCACACAGATTGCATTACAGCAGAAGAGGACGTTATTGAGGAAGGGTGGCATGACATTGGCACCCTTATTTCTCTGCTGCTGCTGGCAGTGGCACTGCCTTCAGAACTGGAACCTGGCCAGCAGCTTGCCACCCTTACTTCTGCGCTGCCGCTGGCGGCAGTGTTGCTTTCGGAGCTGGGTGCCCCACCAGCAGCTGCTGCTCTCTGGCCACCCAGCTCTGAAGGCAGAGCGGCTTCTCATGCCCCTCCAGAATACATTCCTTGTCCCCCCCAGGGGGGAGCGCCCTGCAGTTTGAGAACTTCGGATTTAGAATATATCAGTCATAAGAACAGCCTGATGCATATGTGCAACAGAAGAGTATGACTGAACTCTTTCTCATTGCAAAGGGTTTGGTCAATTTCTAGGAGGCAGTGCCTAGCAAAAGAGGTCACATACACAGGGGAATGAAGTGCCAAAGAAGACACCAAGATCTTATTAAATATATTGTTTTTTTAATTTTGGATGTATACAGAAGGTCTACCTGGAGTTGTGTGTCCACACCCTTAATTTCTTATCAAAGGAAAATTCAAGCTACATAATAGGAAAAAATCCTGAAAATATATAAAGACAAAGGAATGACCTATGCAAGGAGTCATCAAGACATCATTATATATAATCTTTTCAAATGTATTAATTAGCTGACAAATGAACAGTTTATAAGTAGGGCATAGGTTGTTGCAACTCCATGGTATTCCCTTTTTGAAAGCAGCAAAAGCTATAAAAACCTAGGACTTGACAAGTTTTAGCACCTGGAAGTTAGATATGGTATTACAAACTCTAACTGAAGGTACAGTAGTTTGATCTCCTTATTAAGATGGCCTTTCCTGTAATTATGTGCTCAGTTAGTTGTAGAACAGAACTTTATGCCTTTAAAGTAGCAGCTCCAACCTATACAGGCTCCTATATCACACAAATCACTGTGGTGTATGTGCTTTCTGGTAGCTCATTAAGTGATGTGACTAGCATCTATCATGTATGGTTCTTTCATTCTCCCTTTCTCTCCCCAAAGGGAAAGTTATGTGAGATTTTTTTAAAATATATAGTGTACTTTATAATTTGTAAAAATTGATTAAATTCATTTTTATTATTGGACCCAAGGTCAGTGAAGCGCACCAGTCATCCACTGAGATATGACAATGTAGATTGGAGGATCAGTCCACCCTTAATTGCTAAAACTCGATGATTTGTTTAAAACAATTATAAATTTTCCCTTAAATTCAAACAATTAGAAGGAAATCTTGTCTAATTAAGAAATCAAAAAGAGCCTATAACTCTAAACAGTAAAGAATCACAACAGTTGTTTTTCTGCTTGTAAGGATCATATAATAACATATTTGTACATGCATTGATAACAATTGAAGTGTGCATTTTGCCCCTGGCAACTATACATTTGCAGAATCCTGTTAAGGAATTAAGATCAACAACATGAAATATTCTTTCCTGAAGGAGTGCTATGTATTTTTTCACCTATCTTTACAGCATACCTGAGAGAACCTACAAGTTTGAAGACTCTCTTTAAACTAATTAGTGGCCAGTTTACATTCTAGTCTAGTCAAAGACACATATCAGCTACATTTAACACAATGCACTCTTTCACTCATTGTCATCAACTAGATGTTTGGTCTTCTGCTAGGATCATCTTTCTGTTAGAGGCTGCTCCGTGTATTAGTCCATCATTTTACAACTCTTCCTGTAAAAGTTGGTATTAGCACTCAGTGGCACTGGAACAATTTTAGTAATAGGTATGCTGAAAGCCATTGAACAAAATTGAAAACCCTATATATGTCTGAAACCACTTCAAGCAATGGGGGTGCTGCTGCACCCTCAGCACCCCTAGTTCCAGCGCCCGTTAGCACTGCTAACTAATCATGGCATTCAGCATTGGTAAAGGTCTGTCTCATCTGTCCTTAGAAGTAACAAATGCAGGACATTGTTATTAGAATAATCCTTTCTATAGGGAATTTATTTTTAAAGTTTTCAGTGAGGCAACAGCACTTCCTTAAAAGGGAATCCAAGAAACAAAGTAAATAATGTCTTCTTAGAATGAGAAATTCAGGATGAAACTGACTGGCTGCTGCTACTGTAAGAATTATCACATGACGATTCATAGCAATTTTTAAAATGAGCCTGACAGAGTTTATAAATTAATATGGACAAATAAATAAAAATCTGTTCATAGCAACAAAATAAAATGTAACTTTAATTATTTTACTGGAGCCTCATTTATCAGGAATTCAAAGTCATTACAATGACTTATCAATATGGGAATGTCTGAATGATTTGCAATCTAAAAATATAACCATGGAGTTACTATCGGGCATTAGTTAAAAAGGTGATTCCAGATTTCACTGTAGTGCATTACTGTAACTAATTTTTCAGTTTCTAGAGCTGATCATTTTTATTGAGTTAAATGTTCAATCAATTTCTGGGCCAAAAATTCAGCAGAAAAAACATTTAAGAACCCCTAATAGTGAAGGAATAAATGTTTAGTTCACTCTTACCTTCAATCCAACTCCCCATAACACCTAAAATTGTGGGCATATTTGCATACAGCTCGTCTGCTTTTGATGATTTAGACTTGTTGGCTGATCTAGATGATTCATGCTCCTGCTGGGTCTCTAGCAAGCTCCTTGGCAACACCTCTGATCTCAGACCATGTTGATACCCAGCATGGGCAAAGTCAACTTCTGTATCAAGCTGAGTTTGCTCTTCAGATTGAGAAATGTGGCTAGTAGGCTCTGAAGCTCTATCTCCAAGTTTCCTTGATTTACAATGGGGGACGTCAGTGGACTGTGGCAATCCAAGATGCCTGATACGTTTTTTAATGGAATGCCGTCTTTGACTCTGTTTGGTCAAGTGAGATTGTTGGGTGTTCCTTTGTGAAGCTGAGTAGTAGGTGCAATTACTCCAGGAATTTCCACCCACCATAGATTCCCCTACATCAGAGTCCATTTGGGAATGTGAGGGACTGCTTTCTACTCTCCATTCTGTGCTATATAAGCATGGACTCTCAGTTCCATTACTGTTCAGATCTTTTTCTGAAAGACTGAAGTAGCGATCCTTCTCCTTCTCACTGATGTCCAGTGAAGATTTAATGAAAGTCTTACAAACACTAATGATATCTGTCATCTGCAGGTAGCTGGCAGCTGACATGACCTCAATCACATTTTGACCAGTAAGAGATAACTTGCCTGAATACACAAAGTCCAGAATGACCATAAAAGTATCAGGGGAGAACATGTGAAAGGTAGCAGTTGTTGGCTGACTCATGTCTTTTGAGCTCTGAGACAGGAGCATTTTAAAATAACCACTACTGGCAAACAGCACATTTCGATGTGCTTTGAAGACCTTCCCCTCAACCAGGATACTGCAGTCACAGAATAAGTCTTGCCTGCGCTGCTCATTCAGTTGCTGTAGGAGGTGAGATTGATGAGAAGAAATATCCATTCCAGAGAAGGGCAAACAAGAACTACTCTAAAAAAAATTGAAAATTATATTTATAAAATGTGCAATATGAAAGAAGTAATCTGATTGGCGGAGCAAAGATTTTACCTCTGTGGGTATTCCAGTAGTCATTCCACCTCACGATGTGATCTTGGCAGATTTCACAAACTAAGCAGGGTTGGGTTTTGTCAGTACTTGGTTAAGAAACTGGGGAAAATCCAGGTACTGCCACTAGTGATGTTGTCATTTCAGTAAGTGGTAATCTTTTTTCAAAACCAATAATGAAACAATGCACTAGCTTGATGCTATGGGACTCTCTGTGGAAGGTGTTGCCTTTCAGAGAAGAACCTGACCATTTGTGATCATTAATATTCCATTTTTTGTAGGAGTTAAGTGGTCCTAGCCTGTAGAGTCATGCCAAATTCCCACTGGGATATTTACATTCTGCCTTCCTATAGTCACCCTCCATTTTCAGTGGATAATTTTATTGCTCAATTCCTATTCTAAATTGTCATGCATTATTGATGTGTATTGTTAAAAGCTGCTGTGTAACACTTACCAGTGGGTTAAGTTATTCCTGAATATATAATTTGGAAAGGTCTTATAGATTCCTGTGGGATGAATGGTGCTACATAAATGTAATTTTTAATACACAAATAGTAATTTCTCAACTTTGTTGCCTAAGAAGTGACAAAAAAAATCTAGTTGAGTAATATTTTTTAGAAGTGTCCAAAGTGAACAGTCTTTTATAAAGAGTGGGTGATACTGGAACATAAAACTGTCAGCATTTAGCCACTGAAATTAACACCATTATTTTGAAATAGAATATTTTAAAAGCACTATCCCATTTTTGGTAATCTAATATCAATTTCTATTGAAAGAAAATATAAGCAGCAGTCTACTATGTCCTTACCACCAGAATGTTCTCTCCACTACCCATTCCCTCAAGAGCTCATGTCAGAGCTACCTTCTTTGGCAAAAAGGGCTGGATATAGGGCTGGCTTTAGTTTCTTTCAACATTGCTCCTTACTCAGTTACACAAAGATCACTGCAGAGCAATGAAAGGTGCTCTCTCACCAGGAGCTGGCAAATTCTGCAGTCCTACCAGTCCATAAAGCGATATAGGTGCTGTAAATCCAACACATGTTGGTCAACTACAGGATTACTCTGATTGCCCCACACCAATATTTTTAGTGAACAGATATGAAATTATCCCTTAAAAATATAAAAGCCAGGAGACCCTATGATGGAATAATACAGTTTGGGGGTACTATATATATTTGTAGGTTCCGTAGCATACTGGGAATAAAATGTAAATGACTGGAAGTTTTATGAAGTAGTGTTTGAAAAAAATCTAGCGTTTATTGCTCTTAAAAATAGAGTGAAATTCAACAGCAGTGTATTAATGACAGTCATCACAAACTATCATCAAAACTAAGTGATACAAGACAGACTATGAACATGATCTTCACAGTTCAGAAATGTATTTTAAATCTCACAATGCATGTTCAGAAGACATCAATGATCAGGAAATTAAATCAGTATGTCAGATTACTGTTTTAGTGTACATGCACTATATGGTATGTTGCAAGAATCTTCATCTGCTACCCCCCCCCCGCACCCACCCACCCACCCACCCACTGGATAAAGAGGTGTGCTCTCCACATTTTTGACAGAGTCTAAATGGTCCTTTTTCTTTCCACAGTGTCATTCTCTACTAATCCAGAGAATTAGAGTCAGACCAGAAAAGATGAATCTGCATCTCCAGCATGGCAGTGCAGAGAACTGGGATGGTCATATAGTAAGTGACTAGACTATATAGTACTATATATTATATGGGATGCTGGTGATGTGAATGGTTCTTCTTCAGCACTTACAAGTGTTCTCCTGACTACTGTACTCTTCTCTCAATGAGACATGCAAAAGAGAAAGTATAGATTTTTTTACTTCCATGTAACTGTGTTAAATGGAAGCTAGGTGAAGAACACTCTCCATATCAACATTTCTATTTTAAACCTAAAGAGACATAAAAAGCAGATATTCATGGTTAAAGTTTCAAATAATTTTATTTTTGAACAGTCATATTAAATCAAGAAAAATATTTTATTCTTACTATTATATAGAAGTGAACACAGACAAAAAAGAAAACCAATAAGAATATCTGGAAGACTTAAGAACCTAAAGTGACAATGATTTTTAATCATGTCACAAATGGAAAATAAGCAACCCCCTACCCAGCCCCACACAACAGGAAGATGAACTACTATTACAACAGAATGAATATCAATGCATGGCAGGTGCAACATGGATTCCTTACGTGAAAATGGAGAAACATAATGCTAGCTTTTGCTAAACGTGTGTGGTGATGTTCACTGGTGGCTGGAAACAGAAATGTTTGGCAACAAAATGATGAGGTCTTTGTCCTGAAGTGGATATAAGACTGCACTGATGATGCTATAACCTCTTTATCCTTAGGCTACTGCTTGAACTAAAACCTTGGATTTGTCCAGATGTCAGTAATATTTGTATCCGACTCCTTAAAAACGAATTTCAAATCAGAAGAGACTAGATGGCATACTTTATTGTGTCTGGAAAGCACCTTTCAAAGTCTGAAACACATACCTGTTATTACTGACTTTTAAAAAATCCCATTCAGCCTTCTTGCCTGTCTATGTAAGAAATGAACAATGAATTTATTAGAGAGAAGGTAGATGTATTACATTTACATATGAGCAAAGAATACATTTCTGAGCAGACTCAAGTAGCTTGCGAGCAATCTTCATGATATACAAGTACAGTAGAATAAATAATCATCAGTTAGCAGATACTGAAGGGATGTGGCGCTACCAAATGGAAGAGAGTCGAGATGCTCACTTCCAACTCCCTCAACCGGTGCGAGACCCCGCTGAGGTGTGGACGGGGAATATTTCTGTCACAGGGAAGCGAGCTGAGAGAAGGATGGGGTGGAGACGCGTTCTGCATGGACACGCTGAGGGACCGAGAGCGCAGTTCTCTCTGCAGCGGGGCCACACACAGTCCCTCTCTCCGCCTCCTCTTGGCCGAGCGGACCAGCGCGGCACAAGGCGGCGGCAGCACAAACTCTCAGTGGACACCCGAGCTACCAGCCCAGGCTCCCGCACCACGGCATTGGGGAAGGACGCTGTCACTCACCCCTCACTCACCCCCGGGGTAGGAGTAGGGACACCCGACGGCGCTAGACTCGCCCGCCGAGCAAGGCCGGTACCTTCGGACTTCAGAGCCAGCGGTCCCCGATCAGGGCAGGCGCTGCCGCCCGCCTGGCTCAGCGGACCGAGCATCAGTGCCCGAGAGGGACTGGAGGGAGCCTGAGCGGGCCAGTGCCAGGCGGCTTGGGACGGGGCTGCCCCATCCCCGGAGCTCCAGCTCCACTGTGCGGCTCCGCCCGGGACCTGCCGCCCCCCGTGGCCCGAGCGGCCCCGGCCTGGTCTCCAGCTTCCTGCATTTTACACGCGTGTCTCCTTCCCCCTTCGCAGCGGCCTCGCCGCCGAGCTCCCGCTTCCAACCAGCCCTTTGTTGCCAGTCCCGGCCCTTTCCAGCAGCGCCCGGGCTACAAATGGCGCCCG
Source organism: Platysternon megacephalum (assembly GCA_003942145.1). Taxonomy (NCBI): domain Eukaryota; kingdom Metazoa; phylum Chordata; order Testudines; family Platysternidae; genus Platysternon; species Platysternon megacephalum. The sequence goes on along the minus strand of QXTE01000016.1, from coordinate 6,922,557 downwards.
CTCGGGTCTCCCGGCGAGCGCGGCTCGCTCGGGGCTGAAGCTCGGCTCCGGAGAGCGGCCGGGGCTGGGAGCGCCCGCCCGCCTAAGGGCCCCCGCCCGCTTCGGGGCCGCAGAGCCAGCCGCTGTCCTGGCATTCGGCTCGGTCCGGGCTGCGGCCAGTTCAGCGCCCAACGCCCAGTCCGCCTGGCTGCGGAGCCGCCACTTACCGGCTGGGTTCCGCGGGCTGCGGCTGCTGAGCCGGAGGTGGGTGCGGGATCCCCAAACCCCGGGGCTGGGGCTCTTTGCCGCTTTAATGCAATTTGCGGGTCCCGCCGCCCTTACCGATGGAAGCCCGAACGTGAGAGAAACAAAAGGTATTTGCTGACGTGGGCGTTGGACAGAGACGCCCGAGGGCTGGGGACACAATTAAAGGGGCAACGCACCGATTGCAGGCACAACCCAGCAGCTTCCGCTGCTCGAGCTCGCCTTGCAGTGTGGGCTGCATTTTCCTCTTCTCGCACCCGCAGTCCCACATGCTCCCCAGGAGGGAACGTGATGCCTAAAGGCCATTTTACACCCACCCCTCCATGCCCATGGCGGTAAGCCTTCCCCCGGCAGAGGGTAAGAGTGCCCATCATGGCACACAATGACATAGGTGAGTGGGCTGTTTGGTTTAGGACACCAGCGAAAGGCTCCTTTGCTTGATGTGAACAGGGAGGGTCCCTTCAACTTTCAAAATGAACTGACATCTCTTGTTCGCAGTTGCAGAGACTGGGTAGCTCTCTCAGCACTATAGATTAAGGAGTTTGAGGGGGATACAAGTCAACTTGTCACTTAATTTTCTTTTAAGCTATTTATTAGAATGTTTGGGATACAGATTGTCATTATTTCACTTTCCTTGAAATGGGAATTGCAAATAATTATATGGATAGAAATGTTTTTAGTTTCACTATGTCTTCCATTATAATTCCCACTGAAACTTTATAGCCCGCAAGAAAAGCACTGACAAATTACAGCACTGATTCAGAAAATCCCACAGGGCCACCAGCAAGCCATCTACTTAAATCATACACCTAACATATCCATGGGAAGAGGAACAAAATCATACTATGTTCTCATTGTTAGTGTAATATTTATTTAATTTTTGTTTTGTTCTTTAGCTATAAAAGAACTGGACTACATACAACAATATAAACATATATAGTACATATACAATTTAACATACAATAAAGACATTCAGTAATGCACCACTGTAGAAAAAAAGTTACAAAAAGCACTTAAAGATTTGTTCCCCATCCCTTAACAAGGGTAAATTGCTGCTGTGGTGGTGGTCTACATAAATTCTTAACTTTGGTTTCATTTATTTTTTACTCATCCACCTTGACACACACAAAAGTCTCAGTCAGATTCACTTGGAAACCTGGCAGCCAATGACAAAATGTCATAGCCACTTTCCTATTAGCAACTCTTGGGAAATGCCCAGTTATAAATCTCCAAAGTTCTGCCTGTTTAGCATTGCTTTATCTATTGCACACTGAATTTTCTAGATACTGTGCTGGTATCTTTAGTCAGACACTGAAAAGACCCTAGCTTTAGATCTACACAGTGAGACTAGTGTCCCACATAGAACTACTAGCCCTCAGTGCTTATGGAACCAGGAGATAAGATGTCAGATCTCCCACTTCCAAGATAAAAGGTTACCTTAGTGTTTTGTTTTTTGTTGTTTTTTTTAAAATTTTGCACCTTATTTGCCATTACATGGTGAAACAGAAATACTGGGGCACTTTTTAAAACAAGAGTCAAATTTCTCCTGTATTCTTAATTTAACAGTTAATTCAACAGAAAATAGAATTTAAACAGTGAAAAATATACCAAGAATCAGACTTAGAGAAAGTGGAGATAACTGAAGAATTTCAGGCACAAAGCAGTTAGAATATAAACAAAGAATGTTTTCTTTATAGCAATTAATACTATAGTAAGGTTTACTTCTGGTTACACCAGTTGATCAATTTCAAGACGATGCATTACCCAGTAACCTGCAGAAAATGTTTGCAGCTGTATTGGTCTTAGAAAGTGGAAAAGGTAAAAAACACCCTTTACTGGGTCAAAAAGTAATTTACAGTATAAGATCCAATGGACCGACCTCTGCCTGAGTATTTTGACACACCGAGGCTCTCAAGTTCACGCAGAGGAATTTACAGGATTGGCACTTGAGTCAGAAGCTTTCAGGCCAAAAAAGTTCCAATGTCAGGTGCTGGTTCAAAAGCTGATGGATTAATTATTTCTTGATTTAGTGAACATTCTAGGTTTTGGTTTAATACCTGCTGATAGAACCTTCTGAGCCCCAAAAGCTTGGATATTCTAAATATGTTGATCCACTAGATGTCATATTATCCACCTTACCCAGCAATAAAAGTTTAAAAACATCTTAGCTATTGTAAGGCAAACTTTCTAAAGTTTGCATGTGAACAATATGTAGTGTGTTTTAGGGTTTTTTTGTGGTTTTTGGTTCCCCCCCACCCCATTAGCTATTTGTGCTCAAACAAGAAAATTGATTTGAATATCAGTGACAGTCAATTACACTCAAATTAAGTTTTATAGTGTTCACATGATAAACTTCTGTTTTCAGGGGTATTGAATAGCTAAAAGTTCAATGCATACTCAGCTTGGAGAACGTTTTAAGAGCTTGGAGAACGTTTCAAACTGATTTGGACCCTAATCCTTAAGATGCATGCTTAGCTTTATGCATGTTACTAGTCTCATAGTCAATAGGGCCACACATGTGCATAAAGTTAAATGTGTGTGTCAGTCTTTACAGGATCTGAGCCTTAGCCAGTTAAGTTACAAGCATGAGAAAAGTATGGTTTCATGTACTTTGATGGTTCTCTTATAAGTTAAAAAAATTCTGCATCATGTTTTGCAGGTCCTTAGTTTAAGATGTGGAATACTGCCTCTGGGTATTTTGGGATGAATGTGTAAGTGGCTACGTACTGCATTTGTGATTTTTAATCTGTTCCTGTGCATACACCATCTTCAAACAAAAATTTAGTAAGAAGCAAAAAAGTGTTATAGTCAATGTCAAGAGCCTGTGTTTTAAAGAGTGTTCGAGTTGACCCTGGCAGCAGAGAACACAGTAACTATGACCCTGATCCTATAACAAGATCCATTTAGGTAGACTTGTACGCCTGCATGGAGCCATTGGCAGGACTGGAACTATATTTCTCTACTTACCTATATTCATTTAAGAACAAGTGAAATCTTAGGCTCCATTACATGATTTTAAACACCTCCACCTATTTAGAGCCTGCAACAGTCCAAAAACTGACTGAAACAGACAAAAATTGACTCAGTGAACTGATTATGGCATATTATGTTAACAATACTTTACACTTTCTAGTAAGGCTTTAAGATAAAAAAATAAAACACAACATACATTTAAGTTTATAATGTACATCAAAGTGAAGAGGGACACCCGATTTAAATTTTGCTCCAAATTTTAGTTTGCAAAGAAACTTTTACAGTGTGACCAACAAATGTTTCCTCACATTAATAATTCCAATGATAATAGTTAGTTTTAAACATTTGAACAATGTTCATGGACGATTGAACTGCTAAAGGAGCACTCAAGGAAGATAAGGCCATTGTGGAGAAACTAAATGAATTCTTTGCATCAGTCTTCACTGCAGAGGATGTGAGGGAGTTTCCCACACCTCAACCATTCTTTTTAGCTGACAAATTTGAGGAACTGTCCCAGATCGAGGTGTCATTAGAAGAGGTTTTGGAACAAATTTATAAATTAAACAGTAATAAGTCACCAGGACCAGATGGTATTCACCCAAGAGTTCTGAAGGAACTCAAACATGAAATTACAGAACTACTAGCTATAGTATGTAACCTATCATTTAAATCAGCTTCTGTACCAGATGATTGGAGGATAGCTAATGTGACACCAATTTAAAAAAAAAAAGGCTCCAGTGGCTATCCTGGCAATTACAGGCCGGTAAGCCTAACTTCAGTACCAGGCAAATAGGTTGAAACTATAGTAAAACACAGAATTATCAGACACAGATGAACACAATTTGTTGAGGGAAGAGTCAACATGGTTTTGTAAAGAGAAATCATGTCTCACCAATCTATTAGAATTCTCTGAGCAGGGTCAAAAAACATGGAGAAGGGTGAACCAGTGGATACAANAGATAAGGCCATTGTGGAGAAACTAAATGAATTCTTTGCATCAGTCTTCACTGCAGAGGATGTGAGGGAGTTTCCCACACCTCAACCATTCTTTTTAGCTGACAAATTTGAGGAACTGTCCCAGATCGAGGTGTCATTAGAAGAGGTTTTGGAACAAATTTATAAATTAAACAGTAATAAGTCACCAGGACCAGATGGTATTCACCCAAGAGTTCTGAAGGAACTCAAACATGAAATTACAGAACTACTAGCTATAGTATGTAACCTATCATTTAAATCAGCTTCTGTACCAGATGATTGGAGGATAGCTAATGTGACACCAATTTAAAAAAAAAAAGGCTCCAGTGGCTATCCTGGCAATTACAGGCCGGTAAGCCTAACTTCAGTACCAGGCAAATAGGTTGAAACTATAGTAAAACACAGAATTATCAGACACAGATGAACACAATTTGTTGAGGGAAGAGTCAACATGGTTTTGTAAAGAGAAATCATGTCTCACCAATCTATTAGAATTCTCTGAGCAGGGTCAACAAACATGGAGAAGGGTGAACCAGTGGATACAATGTACTTAGATTTTCAGAAAGCCTTTGACAAGGTCCCTCACCAAAGGTTCTTAAGCAAAGTAAGGAGTCATGGGATAAGAGGGAAGGCTCTCTCATCAATCAGTAACTTGTTAAAAGACAGGAAAGTAGGAATAAATGGCCAGTTTTCAGAATGGAGAGAGGTAAATAGTGGTGTCCCTCATGGGTCTGTACTGGGACCAGTGCTGTTCAACATATTCATAAATGATCTGGGAAAAGGGGTAAACAGTGAGGTGGTAAAATTTGCAGACAATACAAAATTACTCACAACAGTTAAGTCTAAAGCAGACTGCAAAGAATTACAAAGGAATCTCACAAAACTAGGTGACAGGACAACAAAATGTCAGATGAAATTCAATGTTGATAAATGCAAAGTAATGCACATTGGAAAACATAATCCCAACTATACATATAAAATGAGGGGTCTAAATTAGCTGTTACCATTCAAGAAAAATCTTGGTGTCATCGTGGATAGTTCCTTGAAAACATCCACTTTGTGCAGCGGCAGTCAAAAATAACAGAATGTTAGGAACCATTAGGAAAGGGATAGATGAACCATTAGGAAAGGGATAGACAACAGAAAATACCATATAAATCCATGGTACACCCACATCTTGAATACTGCATGTGAATCTGGTCTCCCCATCTCAAAAAAGATAGATAGATAAATAGATGAAGGAAGTGGAAAAGGTACAGAGAAGGGCAACAAAAAATTATTAGGGGTATGAAACAGCTTCTGTATGAGGAGAGATTAAAAAGACGGACATTTTAGCTTGGAAAAGAGAACACTAAGAGGGAATATGATAGAGCGCTATAAAATCTTGACTGGTGTGGAGAAAATGAATAAGGAAATGTTATTTACTCCTTCACAAGAACTAGCGGTCATCCAACGAAATTAGTAGGTAGCAGGTTTAAAACAAACAAAAGAATGTACTTCTTCACACAACGCATAGTCAACTTCATTGCCAGGGGATGTTGTGAAGGCCAAAAGTATAACTGGGTTCAAAAGAGAACTAGATAAGTTCCTGGAGGATTGGTCCATCAATGACCATTAGCCAGGATGGGCAGGGATGCAACGCCATGCTCTGAGTGTCACTAGCCTCTGTCAGAAGCTGGGAGTGGACAATAGGGGATGTATCACACAATGACCACCTGTTCTGTTCATTCTCTCTAAAGCCCCTGGCACTGGCCACTGTTGGAAGACAGGATATTGGGCTAGATGGAACTTTGGTCTGACCCAGTATGGCCATTCTTATGTTCTTAATAATTCCCATACACTGTTTGAAACCCAAACATTGTAGCTCTAAGACCCCCAAATAAACAAAAGTTTTCATTGTCTAAACTGGGAGAAATTTAAAAAGTAAACTGGGTTTCTTAAATTTTCACTTAATCTAAGGTGTTACAAAGCAACATAGGTAAATACATTTGTTTAAAAAAAAATCAATCATACTTAATCTGGATTTTTTAAAACCTATTATTGTTACAAGTATCATCCAAGAGGTTACTATCACAGAAAGAGATTAGGAGGGAAATTATTTATCTGTTTTTTGCAGTTTATTATGTGCATTTGACAACATAGTCAGTTTCACTGTTTCCCCAGAGGGTTGTGCAGGATCCCCCCACAGCAACAGGGGAAAGAAAAGTTCTTAAAAAAAATAAAAATTAAAAATGAAACTGATTGTAAAACCATAAAAGTTATTACGAAGAATCAGTAGTATCTGAAAACCCCTTTAAAAAAAAATTGACTAGCTTTTAAAGTTGATAGCATCCTTTTAATCTTTCCTTGCCATGAATTTGATTTTTGCTTGCATAGTGCCCATTGCCAGCAGTGGATGGATTGAATGTCTGGGAATTAAAAATTGAGTGTGAGCCTTAACTTGGAGTTTCCTCGATTTAGTCAACTGGTCTGTTTTATAAAGCATACCCCTCTCAACTAGATTTACTTTCTACACAAGGCCAATAGGTTCCAGACTCCTCCAGGTATCCACTGATGTAGTTAAATCAGCTGTTCAAATAAGGTTCAGCTCATAAGTGTGTCTGTTAATTAGGTAGACTAAATTAAAGGACTCCAGCTATAAAGTTACTGTTCAAATTTCAGACAAATGAAATGACTCAGATTTGGAAGATTAATATTTACAAGCTAAATGCACCATTAATATCATTGCAGCATGTATTTCTTTAGTGAAAAACAGTGCAATTATGTGCAAACAAATAAATTAAGTATACTCCTAAACAACGTAAATTATGTAGAGCTAAGAATTTAAGATATGTAGTGGCCTTTTTAAAACTTTGAAAGAAAAGATCCCATTAGAAACAAGCCTACTAAGAACATTTTCTTTGATTCTTCATTCAGCACCATATGAATATTCTTTAGAACAGAAGTGTTACTTTCTCAAAGCTTGTAAAGGCTGGATTTACATGGAAGATTTCAAGGAAACATGGAATTGGGTGGGAAGCACAGCAAACATAGATCTACATAAACATCTGTCACAAGAAACTGAATAAAGCATAACCTTTTCTACTAAACACGGAGGCTGAATTAAGGACCCACTGAAAAACAAGTGGCACGCTATGACAGATCAACAGAAATTGCAATTTTGCTGGTCACTTTCAAACTGCAATGTGATTGGAATCTCTCTCCCACCCCACCCCTTGCCCCAACATTACACAAAACTTAACACAGTTCCATTCTCTATGCACAAGACACAAGAAAAATTTCTAAAACCAAATGAAGCAGGCTGAATTCAAACAGCTGAAGGTCACTGCAGTATTTCCCACAGCTCTTAAATCCACTGCATACATGCCTTCACAAGAGCACTGATTTCCCTCTTCTGAAGGTCTTCACAATTTCAGAGTTCACTAGTACATGCCTCAACATAGTTCTACAGTGTTTCTCTGATAAGCTAAATCACCAGAAAGATGCATTGTAACACACTATCCAGCACCATATCCAATGAATATTCCAAGTCTAGTGGCCTATAATATTTACACTGAAGTGGCACCTCTCTGCCAGAATGACCATAGAGATCAGGATGCCATGCTGATGAAAAGTTAGGATGACTATTTACATTCCTACCCCACCTTCATTATGCAACTCAGTCCTCAGTTGTCAAAACTATGAGGACTCCTTTTCAAATGTTCTTACACAAAGTCCTTTGCTCGTCTGATAAGCAGTTATCAGAGAATACCATCGTGAACTTGGGCTGGCTGGGCAGAAACAGAGAAGTAATCAAAAAGACCACGCCCATGGGATTATAGATAGGATTTTCAAAAGTGCTTATGTGATCTAGAAGCCCACCCTATAGGCCAGATTTTCAAAAGTGTTTAGCACCCAAAATTGAAGTTGGATGTTCAGGAGAGCTCAGTTCCCATTTAGGCTCCTAAATGAAGTGGCTAGGGCTCTTTTGTAGATCCAGACACTCATTCAGGTGCCTAAATAGGAGCTGCTGGTGGTTGCTTAGTTCTTTGGAAAATCTGGCCCTAATACTAATTTGCTATGCTGATGAAACTATGATTGTTCAGACACCAACTCCAATGTACAAACAATAGAAAATAAGGACTATTGGAGAGGTTTTGTAACAAACTAGAAAACAAATACAAATAGCTTATTTTTTACAGTACGTTGCTCCCCTCAATTTAAGTTACAGAAAATAAACCCAGCAAGAAATGAAATATCTTCCAGAAAGAGAGCGCTTAAAGTAAGACTGAGTTTTGGGGAGACATTTCAAACAACTCTATTTACCTTTGATTTTTTTTTTGTTGGGGTTTTTTTTTTGGTTTTTTTTTGCTACTTTGCTAGTAATTCAAGATTTTTATTCATCCTCTTTGATCTTGCAATGAAGTCATAATGCCGCATTTGTGATATCAGAATCACTTCTGTACAAGTAGATTGTGATATCACACCAGGATTATTGCCTTGCTACAGGATGAAGCAAATATAGAAGCTGAACTGTGGGGCAGAATGTTCTTATCCAATATGTGAAATAATAGCATGAGGTATACAGAAAATGACTGGTTAAATCAGCTGCTTTTTATATAAAAATGTTCCATTTTATGTTTGCTCAGTGTAAAGTCTTCTTTAAAACATAAGAAAGGAAAACTGTCTTTTTAACTGAGATGATCTTCTTGTGTCAGTGATGTCTGTCTGCAATCTTCTGTTCTAGCACTTGATCCAGAAAGTGAGGCCCAAATACAATGCTTTTCATGAAACATTTACGAACAAGTTAGAAAGTACTATCTACGTACAGTATGCACCTTCACTTCACAAAATCCTTCAATATTGTAACTTCTTTAGCCTTAAGTTTAGCAGTAGCTTACCCAAGAGCTCTTTACAGTTTCCCAGCTAATTTCATAGTCAACAGCAATTTGGTACTGGACAGGTAAATTAAATAAAGTAATCTCACCTCCTTCAAAAGCCAACTTGTATCTGTCCAACAAGGAAAATGCAGAGTCCAAGTTGGAATTTTAACAAGAGACAGTACCTGGATGAATTCATAAGTCAATGAAAGGGTACAAACCATTATAGGAATCATCAAAGACTATTTTTGACTATATAAGAAGAAAAATCTCATTAGGAAAGGGGAAGTTTGCATACAGGGGGTCTCTAATTTTACAAGGGGTCTCACCTGGCTTCTTCAAAAAGTTTGCAGGGATGGTGTTATATATGTAGTCCAGATTTTTCTTTGGAATTGTACTTCAGCTAGATCAGCAGTAAATCTGACTATTTAATCTACTAAAGAAACCACTTTTCTAGATTGCTAGGTTATAACTTCTACTTTAAATGGTTGAAAAGAGGCGGGCAGTGCACTTAGTCTTGCTTCAGTGACCAGTGCACTTTGGACACTATTTTACTAGATCATAGAATAAGTATTCTGTGTAGTTCTCAGGCCTGGACTACTGTCTAATGGGCATTAAAGATAGACCAGAAGAATCACAGCCCAAGCTCTGTTGTTCTCCAGGGATGGAAATGCAGTGAAAACTGCCCAAAAATAGAAGCTTGCTCTCTAAGTACATATATGAACAAACATGTGTGAAGATTCTCTACTGAATATGCTTCCCTCTGTAGCATATTTGTTATCCTGGTAATTTTCCATGGTTTCCAGGTCAAATCCTATTCTAAACTTTTAAGATTAAACAAACAGTTAGGATTTACAGTTTCAGATAGGACTTTCCTAGCATAAGAGGGACGAGATTGCAAAACAGTTTAGAGAAGTCCAAGGTTAAAGATGAAAACTACATTTATTTTCTCCACATCTCTTCCTAGAAAGATGATGGTTGGCCCCTTGAGACCAGGATTGAGGGACCATGGCAGCATTGTGAGAGGAAACTCAGTATCAAATGATCATGATGATCCTTCACCTGCAAAGAGCGTTATCCTTCCCTCATAGCCAGGGTACAAAAGCACAACACGTGATTGCAAGGAGACAGCCTCTGCTCACCCAGGATAGAAAATTCCCTCAGAATTCTAGTGCACAGCACTGAAAAGTTAAAAAATATTTCAAAATTCCAAAATCCAGTTCTTCCCACCTGTTCTATCAAAACTGGAATTTAGTAATAAAAACACACAGTTCCTCAAAACTGGTTAAATATGCAGTTTTCCGCTGTAGAATGACCAATCACAGGGGAGACACTTTAAATCCGCCAACCCTCCTTTTGTTACTACATAAGTGCCTCTCGGTCTGATAAGCTTCTATGGATCTCCTGCTTATCATCAGCATCATCATCATCAGCTGGATCATTTTCCTCACCAGATTCGACATATATAGGCCAATCATTGTCTGTATCACCCTTTTCTTGACCTTCTGATGAAGGTTCCATCAGACTGAGGTTAATGGGCATTGAATCCTCATGCGTAGTCGTTACACAAGTGCAGCTGTCACACAAGCCAAAGCGCCGTAATCCCTGTGATAGGCTACTTGTGAACGTTCTTCTGCAACCCTTGCAGATAATTGGCTTGTTTGATCGGTGCACCTGATCAATGAGAAATAAAACATCATTGTAAATTGGCTGGCCTATCTTGTTGTTTTATTCCTTTTTGGGGATGCTGCTTCCATATATTCCAAGATGAAACACACAGCAGCATTTACCAAACTTGCAGGGCAAATGATCACATCACCTTTCTAAGAACAAAGGTTTTGGACTAAAATAGTTGTATTACATTAAATGTCAATTTCTTAGTCTTAACCATTGCCCAGTTAACCTTACATATTGGGAGTAGAATCATTCTATCCTCTACTGTACTTTAGAACAGCCTTAAATCAAAATGTGATACATATACATTATTTACACAGATCAGCATAATGACTGAGAAACACTGAACACAGGAGCTTACTATTTATTTTTAAGTCTGCTTCTGACAGATATCTGCTTTCATCAAACTTACACTCAGAGCATGACTCCGAAGGTGCTCCTGCCGGGTGAAGCGTTTGCCGCATGTCTCACAAGGGTAGGGTCTCTCGCCTGTATGAGAGCGAATGTGCCGTTTTAGTATTCCCTTCTGCTTAGCCGTGTAGGGACAGAACGGACATTTGTGGAGCTTGATTGGCACAACTAACACATCACCTTTTAAAAAGAAAACAATATATTTTAGACAATTCAACAAAGTTAGCTAGGTTGCTCGTTACAATCCTTGCCTGCAAGCTAGGGCCAGAATACTTACATATTTTTCCTCTGTGTATTTGGCTCACTTGGATTTTTTTTTTTTTAATTTTATGGTCTCTTTTTTAAAAGCTTATGGAGCTGCAGGTGCTTAGCGCCCTTGAAAATCAGGCAGTTTTAAAATACATTTAATAAATTGGCAACATTGTTTTTTGTTGTGATGTATTTGCTAGACTATGCTCAACATGCGAGCCATTGAAAGTTTCTTGTTATCTTCAAGTTTATTTTTGAAAAAGGTGTCATATTAACAGCACTGGAAACTAAAGTCTTTAATTTAGCCACAGAAAAGTGCACAGGCAATAGCAGTGCAAGTTTTCCAATATGCTATAATAATGGGCCTCAATTTAGACATAGAGGGACCATTCCTAGAGGTAATTTATGCCTCTGTCCCCATTCAAGTCTTAGTAGATTTTCTACTGGGACTAACAGGAATCTTTCATCTCTAATATATTTGCTGTTTGTGTTTTATTTTTTCCAGTAAAATATGCTTAGATTCAGAATATACACATACAATTAAACATTGATAAATTCATGTGAGAAGATGCAAAAATTGAGAATTGTATTTGAAGATTACATTTTTAAATAAAAATGGGCATTACTGAGCTTCTTCATGGTAGCCAATACATGACTGACAAGAGATGTCCTTTGTAACATGACTAGGATTGGGTGGTAATGTTAAGAGACTAAAAAGTGTGTGTTGCTTTATACACTGATTCAGGAAAGCACTTTAAACACATCCTTAACGTTAAGGCGCCCCACTGAAATCAATGGGACTAAAGTGCATGATTAAAGTTATGCATACACATAGTCCTTTAATGTATTGGAGCCTCAAAGATTAACTAAAATCTTTTTCAATAAATATCAAAATCAGTAATGACCCTAATAATTCATGTATAGACATGTACATATACATATATACACACACACTTTCAAAAACAAGATATCTGAGACTCATTCCGTAACTTTAGCTACCAGGACCGGAGTTCAGCGTTCTGTGTCTCCCTTGAAAAAGCTGAATACATCACAAGAACCTAAACCAGCATAAAGAAGAGTTTTCTGTTCTACTTTAGGTGCTAGTGACGTCAATTCTTGTAAGAGAAACACAGAACCCTGAATACATGTTTAAAATACATATTTCTAGTGTTAAAAGTTTCTAGCAAATTCTGTTAATTATTGATGATTTTTTTATCAGGTTTTATGTGTATTTTCACTTTTAATTCTAGATTAACAATTTGAAGAGTTTTACTTGAAAAAAACATCAATGGAACATAATGTTATCCTATTAGAGGTCTGCTATGCTACAGCATTTTGGAAGCAGTAGGTGTTATTGTAACAGAATACTGCCATTAAATATTATTTCAGTTATGCTAACTGACTAATAGTTAATGATTTTATCAGATGACCATTGATTCACTACACAGTGAGAGTTCCTTACAGACCTGCTGAACTCTAAGTGGCTTTAAGAACACACTTGTGTGCTTGAGCTAGTGATGGCATAAACATAGGTTTACTTTCTACAGCATACACTATTTTTGTGAATAACTCCTATTGCCTGCATCTTTTTTTTTAACGTGGCGAATTATGAATGGCTATGAGAACTGAGGTGTACTTCAGGCAAGGAGTAGAGCCCACCTTAAAGGACAGTTTTGGAAAGGTAAACAGAGACAGTGTTCGGGAAAAGAAATAGTCTTCCAACTTTATTACAAGCAGATGAAGACCCAAAATCATTAACGGCCATTTTAGGAAATGTGTATATTTACATGAGCTTTTTCTCCTTCAGGTCCCTGAAGGTGCTGCCACATAGCCTTCCTACTGGTGCTGAGAAATCCCAGCATGCATTTGGGCTAGTGAAAGCAGCAGCCCTGATGATCAGCAATGGAGAAGGAAGTCTGCCTCTAGAGGGAAAATATGCAGTGTAGTTAATATTCTGCCTCTCAGAGTTTATAGCATAACCAACATGGGGTTATCAGTTTGTCTTTCTGAATCCTTAACAACTCTTCTTCATAATACTAACAGTTATAAGAGGCAAAGTTTTTCTTACATTCATCCTTCATTCCAGTCTTGTCCCAAATTATGTTACCATTTAGTAAACTGGTGGTCACCAACATTAGACTCCAAAATACCTATTTCAAATACAAGTTTTTAGATCAGAAATACTTACCTTCCAAATGCTGCACTGAGCAAAATGAGTGCAGCTTTCTTTTGAAGTCCAGAACAATAGTTTATTTTGCTGTTGCATAAAATTCAGCAATATTTTCCTGTGAAGTATACTGAACAAGAATGAGAATAACTGTTCAATTAACATAGAAAGTTATACAAATAAACAGCTTCCTCATCTGTTATACAGACATTATCTACAGCCTCAGGAATTCTCATCTCACCTGTATCCTCACCATACCAGTCGCTGTGAATGTCCATCATGGAACTCATGGCCACCCCTGCATCTTCTGGCCTACCCTCAAAGCCCCGAACAAAGTGATGAACCACATCATCTTTTCTTTGAGCGGCACTGTTGCGTAGCAGGGCCTCCAGGAACTGTTTCATATGATAGTTATTGCAGGCCAAGTCCATTGCCTGGCCACTGTGCAGCCCCTCTTCCATCTGCTCAAGAGATAACGGAGTTGGATACTGCTGTAGTCGTTCACCCACTTCTACTTCCACTTCATCAGAGTCAAATTCTACTTTTGGTTCTACTACCCCTTTGGGCAGAGAAGAATTAATGTCATCTGGAGAATCACTGCTTACAGGGTCTCTCACCACAAGTTCCATTGGGTGGCAGCTGCTACATTCACCACAGGGAGGATCTCTCTGACAATCAGAAATCCTTTCCTTTTCTTGCAGAGAAGAGATGGAGGCAGAGCACTGGCTCTTTGTACCATATGAAGTGCCCTCTCTGACAGAACTAGAGCTTCCGCTATCAGCCTGATAGAAAGCTGCTTCTCTCTCTATTTTTCTGCAAATATCTAGCGATGACCTGATGTATGTTTTGCAAAAATTGACCACATCAGTCATCTGCAAGTAGCTAGCTGCAGACATGACTTCAATAACATTTTCTCCACAAAGATCCAGCTTCCCTGAATAAAGGAAATCAAGGATGATGGAGAAGGCCTCTGAAGTAACAATGTCCAAAGAAGCAGTGCTGTGTCGCCCACTGTCTTGAATGTAATGAATCAATAAGGCTCTGAAGTAGCCACTATTGGCAAAGAGAATGTTCTTGTGAGCTTTGAAGATCCTGCCTTCCACAATAATACTGCAGTCACAAAAAAAATCCCTCTTTCTTTGCTCATTGAGCTCTCCCAAGAGTTTCGTGTAATATGACTGCATCTCCATTTCTCCTATTGCTACTTCTGATCACTGAGAAGAAGAAACATAAAGAGAGAACATTAGAGCAGAAATGATTCCACAAAGGGAGAAGAAATCAAAACCTGTTTTCCCTCCTTCCAAAAACAAACGCCACGCCCCCCCCCCCCAACCTGGCCTATAGTCATATTCAGACTTGGGGGGTGTGGGGGGGGGGGGAGAATTAAAACCTGAAGTCACTGTAACATTCCAACTATGACAGTCCACGTCCAGTTATTATTAGCATTTCCGCAGCACCAAGGAGCCCTACTCATGGACCAGAAACCCATTGTACTAGGCACTGTGCAAACACAGAACAAAACCTAAAGAGCTTACAATCTAAATAGAGTAGTCTCTGTCATTTCTTAGTGGACAACACACTAGCTTGACAAATTTAGTATCCTATATCCCAACTCAGCCAACCTATCACAGACACATGGCAAAGATGCAGTGATTGTGTACAGTGCTCCAAAGAGTCAGAACAATTCTAAACTTCAGATAGTCTGAGATGGTATCTGCTTTTAATAACACTTCCAGTAAAACTGATTCCAGGGTAAAATTACAACCTGCCCTGAGAAAAGTTTTTGAAGGTACAGTTATCAAAGTTCACTTTTTTACTTATATACTAGTTGTCTCATTGGATGAGATTACATGCACCGCCACTGACATTAATCCCTTGTTCTTTATAAAAAAAAAATCAGACTATTGTTTTTCTGATATTTGCAGTCAAGGGTGAAACTGGCATAGGTTGGTTGCTCAGGAGCACCACTGGTGGAAAAGCTAATGAAAACTGGAAAGGCTTAAAAATAACAATACGTTTTACTTATTTAAGGCTTTCCACTTGAGAATTTCAGAGCACTTGACAAGCATGAAGTCTCACAATGCTCCTGTGGGACTGGATGCACTATCCCCATTTTACAGGTAGGGGAACTGAAGAACTAAGCTTAAGCATCCCACAGAAAGTCTGTGGTAGAGCTAGGAACCCGGCTGCACTGTAGCCAGGCGCTCCTGTGGCAATCAGTCTATGGGCATGATTTGGCACCGTATTTTGTATGTTCTTTTGAGCAGAAGTCTCTCCCTTGGCTGAAAGTGGGAAATGCCAAGTCTGCTGGAGGGGAGCCAGCCCTGCCCACCCCAGCACAGCAAACACGCGTCGGGCATCTGAGCAGCCCCCCCAGAGGGGCGGGGAGTCCATCAGACTTCGCAGGGTCAGCACGGTCTCGGGTCCGTCGCCTCCCCCACAGGATCCCCTCCGCCCCCGAGCGTGGGACCCCCCCGGGCCTGAGCCCTGCCGCCCCTCCCCCCGCGGGGCAAGGAGTGGGGCTAGGGCCCCTGTGCAGCCCCTCCCCCAGCTCTGTGCAGAGGGCAGCTGGCGGGGGGGGGGGTGATGCCGCTCAGCCGCCCCAACGCCCAGCCACACCCCGAACCCGGGCTCGGCAGAAGCTTCGCCCCGCACCAACCCCCCGCTCCCGTCCCCTCCTGGATGAAAAGGAGGCACCTCCATTCTCCCCCTCACCTTTACCCGGCCCCTTGCGCAGCGCTACCGAACCTGACGCACGCGCCGGGCCGGCCCCTCCTTCTCGCCGCACCTCCCGAGCACAACCCGCCAACCCCGCGGCAGGATAGGCAAAGAGGCGGTGCCTCCTTCCCAGCAAGGTAGGGTGCGCCCTCCCCGGCCACCCGCCCGCACCCCACGGAGCATGCGCCCTTCGCCTCGGCCGCCTCCAGGGTTGGAGTTCCCTGCTGTGATTCTCTTTTTCAGGGCAGGAGCCAGGGAAGGGGACTACACATCCCAGCATGCACCGCGAGGGCCCGGGCTCCGGGGCTGGGGCTCCCGGGAGGCGGTGGCCGGGCGGGGCTGGGGGCTGGAGGCTCGGTGCGGTGGGGTTGGAAGCGCAGCCCCAGCGGGGCTTAGCCCACCTGGGCTCTCCGCGTTGGATGGGGGGAGGCGGGATGGCTGAGACCGGGGCCGTTTGGGGAGGGCCTTCGAGTGGCCTCAGCCTCCCTGCTGGGCTATGGGCAGAACCAAGGCTGAACAGCGGGCACCTGCCCCTCTGCTTTCATCCCCAGGGAGCCAAAGCGCCTCACCCCTTTCATAGGGTGCGCGCGGGAGCGAGGCACCAAACCTGGCTACATTGCACCGGCTAGAAAAGGAAAGGATTGGGAATATTCATCTACAGCGCAGATGGGGAGTTTAGAGTCCCTGTACACACAACCACCAAATTTCAGTTGTCTCCTACACATACACCCAAACCCCAAATAGGGTTGCCACCTTGCTAATCAGCACAAAACTGAACACCCTTGCCCCGCCCCTTCTCTGAGGCCCCGCCCCCACTCACTCCATCCCCCTCCTGCCCCCACTCACTTTCACTGGGCTGAGGCAAGGGGTCCGGATGTGGGCGAGGGTGAGGGCTCCAGCTGGGGGTGCAGGCTCCTGGGTGAGGCCAGAAATGAGGGGTTGAGGCAGGGGTGAAAGTAGGCCGATACGGGCCTGTACGGCGTACTGGTAAGAAGCCGGTACCAGCCCATACGCAGCCGACGTTAACATCGCTGCCCCTTTTGCCCCCCCGTGTCGGCGTCCCTGCCGGTAGGGACCCTACTGGCAGGGCCGCCGACGGGGGCAGGCGAAAGGGGCAGCTGCCCCGGGACCAGCAATTTAAAAGGTCCCAGGGCTCCCGGCCGCCGCAGCCGCCACTGCAACAGCGGCCGGAGCTCTGGGCCCTTTTAAATCACCGCCAAAGCCCCGGGCAGCGGAGCCTAGGGACTGCAGGGACATGCCGGCCACTTCGAGGAGCTGCGCGGAGCCAGGGCAGGAAAGGAGCCTGCCTTAACCCCACTTTTAACGGCCCGGTCAGTGGTGCTAACTGGAACTGCCAGGGTCCCTTTTTGACAGGGTGTTCTGGTCGAAAACCAGACACCTGGCAACCCTACCCCCATATATAATCACTTTTCTCCTCACCATCAGTTTTCATACTTCCCTCAATATATTACTTCTTCTTGTAGTCCACTAATTCTTTCTCCCTATCAAATCTATACCTTCCTACAGTATTAGTCCTTGCCAAATTCCTCTTCCCACTCCCCATCTTCCCTGCCAGACTCTAATTTCCTGCTCCTCCCCCAGTCCCTTATTTCTCACACTTCCCCCTCACATTGCCTCTCCACAGTCCCATCATGCGGGAGGTCAGACTAGATGATCATAATGGTCCCTTCTGACCTTAAAGTCTATGATCTCTCTCTCTCTCTCTCTCTCTCTCTCTCTCTCCACTGTCCCTTTGCTATTTTACTTTATTCCCACCTCCCTGCATCTTCATCTACCCTTCAATTAATAACCAAGAGTTTTGTACACTCCTCATTTCCACTAAGCAGATACATGAATTTATGAATTTGCTATAAGATGAATTGTGAACTCCCTTCACTAATAAGCAATGCCTAAACAGCATGCCCTTCACAGAATACACTCTGGTCACTCAGCAATGAAGAAAATCTGTAGTATTCTGGGACTGTGCAAGAAAGAGGAGCAGAGCTAAGCCGTAGGGAAAAGGAAAATGAAGCAGGGTACAGATGCTCTTACATGGCATGTTTCCCAGACAAAGAGTAAGAAATCACATCACTGTTTGCCACATAATTTTAATGTTGCTCAAATTCTCCTACGCGGCCTCCAAATCCCAGTGGAGAGAGCAGAAGCATGCAGCAGCAGGCAGGGAACCAATAGCAGAACAGCAAGTGACCTAGCTCAGCTGCCATTTTCAGAGGGCAGTGCAGGGAGGCAAGGACGTGCACATATTGTCTGAGATCACCAGGATTTCAGCAGTTATCTACACATCCTTGACATACATGTGCTTTGAAGGGACAAGATGGGTGCGGTAATATCTTTTATTGGACCAACTTCTGTTGGTGAGAGAGACAAGCTTTTGAACTTACACAGAGCTTTTCTTTAGGTCTGGGAAACGTACTGTCACATGCTAAATAATTGGTTTCACCTTGTATTTAGCTGTCACTCGGTATATTTCCCATACCTGAAGAAGAGCACTGTGCAAGCTTGAAAGCTTGTCTCTCTCACCAACAGAAGTTGGTCCAATAAGAGATATTACCTCACCCACCTTGTGTCTCTAACATCCTGGGATCAACACAGCTACAACAATACCGCATATGTGCTTTGAAGGTCATGGCCATTGTCCCTTGTATGCAGTGGGATGATTTAATACAAAAAGTTTTATGAAAATAGAGCTTGTAAAGGAGAAAGCTTTATTCTTCTGTGATCCTATCTCGGGAAGTGTAAAATGTGCCATATCTTCATGAAGGCCACATGAAAATTCATAAGAATGGTGGCAAAATAGTTGATCAGTGGAGCCAACTGAATCCACACAGCATAAATCTTAGGTCTGTAATATTACAACAAAGCTGGATCCCTATTAATCTTCACCCTAGGCGAGGTACAGAATACCCATTGTCCAAAAAGAAGTCTACCAGATCATCTGGCCAGCTGCGTTGCTGCAAAGTGCAGCTGACTAGAATTATGGTCTCTAAAGTTGTTAGACACCAGATTTTCAGAGTCTGAGCGCCTCCTCAGTGTTACTGTGCTGGTAGTCTGCATTCCATAAAAGCAATTCACTGCCCCCAAACCAGTCAGCCTTCCTTCTGACCCAGGAGGCATTGTTTCTGGGTGTTCATTCAGGACAAATAGACTAGTTGTTTGAGAACTTCATATGGAAAATTCTTCTCTGAAAAATCATATAATTATCCTGGAAATCTGATAATGGGATGGGAGATGGTTGTCCTAAAAGGTTTGGGAGCACTCACGAACCAATCTGAGGGCAAATGTTAATTGGTTTATATATGGAATAGCTTCCGTCATACTTAAATTCTTCCCTACTTACAGGATCATTCTAAGTCTGATACAAAATGTTTGGATTCTCTCCTCCCTCTTCTATATTAACTATCTTGCTAGTAGTACCCACTGTGTCTATTCTAATGCTGATGTGCTCTGCCTGTCTCTAGTCTAGATGATTATTCTTCCTGGTGCTCTGTGTGTTAGTTATTAACAGTCATCCTCTCCCAGCATGGCAGAGTGGTACATTAACTAGCTTGGTTTAGAACTATAATAGAAAAGAACATCGAAACTTTCTCTCCTGTGAAAATCTACATGCTCCACACTGCAATTAGAATGAATCAGTCTGTGACCTTCTATGACCTCTTTATAACCTTTCAACTCTATCTGCTAATAACTCATCATTGACTTAAATTTATTTTAATATTCCCAACAATATATGACCACATATAACTGCTTTGAAAACTGTTACCATCTCCAATTTCTAAACATTTAGTAGTGTTTTGTAATATAAAATAAACATATATTCTAAACCTACAATATAAAAGCTTTAATTCTATCAAGGAGCTTTGATTCAAATATTTTTGTTATTTATTATATCTTTAGGAATCCTCAGTGAAACTACAGGCTTTACACTCCATTCTATTAAAAATACATTAATTGGTATATTTTGGTTTTGCAATAAGAGTTACTAAGAGAGTCTGGAAGAAAAATAATAAGTGAGTTTATTAAGAGGGATACATATATTTGTACAAACAGGCAGAAGGTAATTTCACTTGTATCTAGTGGCATAGAAACTCTACCCTTCCTCCCCCCAAAGCTCTCCACCAGGCTATCACATTACAAACATTACACCATCAGATTAAACTTTCACTGGATGATTATACCCCTAGAGAACACAGTTTCCATCAGATTAACACTCTTGGTGGTGGTGCAATCACTGCAATATATTTTAACATTTCAAAAGCACCCCTGGATTTATGAAAGATGGGTTCACTCATGCAGTAGGAAACCTTTTTACACTTTACTAATTACAAGCTCAAGCAACATATACTATAGATCCATGCTAGCAACAAAGGTGAAAGGTACTTGCACATGCTTTATGGAGATATCCCTCTCCCTCTCTCCTAGAGCTGGAAGGGACCCCCAAGGGTCATCGAGTCCAGCCCCCTGCCTTCACTAGCAGGACCAAGACCTTTGAAGAAAGTATGTATCATTTTATTTTGATCTTGTCAGATCTCACAAGCAAAGTACGTTTAGGGCTGGTCAGTATATGGATGGGAGATTTACAAGGAAAATCCAGCCATGGTGCTCCAAGAAACAGATTTAGTGATTCAGTAAGTGGCACTCTTTGTACTTAGGGTTCAGTTCTACATTCTTTGTGCACCCTAAACTCCAAAGAGAGCAATGCAGGATCAAGCTCTGAGTCAATACGGAATGAAACCTTTAGCCTGGTGCTAGTGGGTACTCCATTGTTGGAAATGCCTTATTTCAGATGAGAAGCAAAACTGAGTTTCTGACTGTGTGTGGTTATGAAAATTACTATTTATTATTAAAATTCCATTGCATTTTTGCAAGAGAAGAGGTGTTAAGCACAGTGTCCTCATCAAATGCAAGTTTGGGGGTCATATCCTCAGTTGGTTTAAATTTACATAACTCCGTTGAAGCCAGTGGAGATGTGACAAGTTACATCAGTTGAGGATCTTGTCCTGGATCTCTACTGTACAATTTCCCTACTTAAATGGCCTTACAATATTATTTGGATAGTGTTCTTCACTTGCTGTCCTAAATTGTCAGGTAGTGTTGCTCTGCGCTGTTAAACAGCTGCAAAGTTCCACTCCAAAAGTGACTGCATTCATTGATGGGTGAAGTGATCCCTATGTAATTTGATTTTTAAAAAGCTTTGGGATGCCTCAGGATGAAAAGCATTTTCTATACATCAGACATTATTTTATTCCTTTCCCTTTTCTACAGTATATATTTAAAAAATAGTTTAAAATCATAAAACCAGCAACAAGATTTTCAACACTCCACCACAGGTGCTCTTTTCTATTCTTTTTAAACACTGCTTTGTGTTAGGCAGGGGCAGAAGTCTCTGATTCTCAGAATCAGTCATTGTTAACAACCAGTTTTGCCTAACTCATGCACTAACAAGCTCTTTATTAAATGCCATTCATGATCAATTTCTGGGGAGTCAGAGCTTAATTATATGGAGATTCATACTGCCTGTCTCCAGAAATTAGCTTCAGTATTTACAGGTCTGCTTCAGTCAATAATTGGGGCTGTCTCTGCAGGAACATTCTCTGCTTGATACCAGTTGCAGCACCATTATTTTCTGTCTTTTAATTGCATTTCTGGAGTCCTGCTTATTCAGGATGGATTCCACTTCGTCTGCAGTGTTTCATCTGCCCAGCAGTGAACCTGCACAGTTTAGTGATGGAGTTTCTAGGTTTTCTTTTTGCCAAATCATCATTGGTGCCCTTCCCTTCATTTTTAAAATTGTCTAAACTCAGGGACTCAAAGGACTTGATCCTGCTCCATTAAAATCAACAGGATTTTTTCTGTTGACTTGAAAGGGAGCAGGATCATACCCAGGGTGAGCAAATTCTTTTAAATCAATGTAGCTGAGCTAGCGAGGGACACTATGGGAGAACTACTACCACTGATCTGTCTCTGCCACTCCCAAACTGCATCTTTCTGTCCTGGAACGTAGGGTATGTCTACATAGGAAACGGAGGTGTGATCAGTATACCCGCATAGCTTTAATCTACCTAATGTGGGTAACAATAGTAGTGAAGCCATGGTGGCCCTGGCTTCAGCATGGGCCAGCTGCCCCAATACAGGCCTCCGGGGCATGTTCTCAGGTTGCTAATCTGCACTGAATTCTTTGCTGGGGGGTGGGTTAGCTTTGCTACTACTCTTCCCTGTGCTAGCTAGATTACACGGTATGCTACCAGTGCTACAATCACACCTTCATTTTCTGTGTATCTTCTAATGCTCAGTTCCACTCCTCTCTGGCTGTGCTACAACAGTGGCACCATGGTATGAGGACAGAATAGTTTCTTGAATAACAGAATCAACCTGTACATTAACAAAATAAAGCAAAATATGAAGAATGATTATGTAGAATGAGGCAGTCATACATGCCTGGGCCAGTGTCTAAACTGAGTAATTTTTGCATGGAGTAGCGAAGATATACATCCTTTATAGGGAGCTCTCTTGGTTTTGACCATATTACATGCATTTTAAATACGGTGGAGTCCAAAGGCAAAAAATTGCTCTTCAGGAGTACACTAAAAGTCATTAGGCAGAATGATCATGAGATGATGTCAGACATTTTAAGGATGCCTCATTCATGGATATCAGAAGTCGATGTGTCTCCAAAATCAGTTAAAATATATCTTTCCTCATCAGATCCATTTATCTCAGGCTCACTTTTCCCTAGCTCTGAATCTGATCCTCCCTTGGCAAAGTGCAGTAAAGTGTTACAAGGGAGAGGAAAGAAGAGGTTTGCAAAGTGAGAAACTGAGCCCCACAGAAATGCTAATTTTATAGGCAAGCCATGAGGCCACTTAAAATGGAAAGTCTATTTTATTGCAAAACAGTAATAAGGATGTCTGACAATAAATGGGGAGTTCTTTTCCCCACAAAACAGGTAGGAATTGCCCTAACAAAAGATAATTGTGGTAGGCCAGTTGGTTAAAGAATTGTTAATCTATTTCTTGCCTCAGAGCCTCCTTGTGTTGGCAGGAAAAGTGACACCAGCCCCTTCTCCAGCCATTACATGCCTCTTGCTTGACTTTCTTTGCGAGAGTTACCCTGTTCTCCTGGTTGTGTTTGATTTAAAAGAAAGGGTATATGCCAGAAGGGGACACGCAGCAGGGAGTCGTATGTCTTCATTCAGCCATTCAGCTTTGACAGTAGCCAGCCAGTTTACAGCAGCAGCCATCAGGGAATACAAGGTCTTTGTTAGCCTGATACAGCCATATAAGAGCTCATTAACTACTTCATCCACAGTTGGGCTAGTTTTAAGGAATTTCTCATTTGTGTTTCCTTTTGTTAATTTCCCTCTTCAGTCCTCATTCGCAATGAACTGGGAGCCACTGGAGTATCTGGCTCCATTTCCCCAAACCGGGAGGGCACTATGGTTGTCAGGTTGTTAACTAGAGAGGCCAGGTGAGTGAGGGACTGTCCTTTATTGGACTAACTTCTGTTGTTGAAATAGACGTGCTTTCCAGCTTCACAGCCCTCTTCTTCGGTTGTTAACTGGCAGCCTGACTCAGAATACCCATGCAACGTTTTACCTCTTCCCTTGGCAGCAAAACGCGTATATGAAGCCCAGTCTGTGAACTACTTTGAAATTTCGGTTCTTACTCCAGCATGTAACAGGTTGGGTTAGGTCCTAGGCAGGATTTAGTTTAAAAAGACATTCTTTTTGAAGCATTTCATTTTGCTTGTTTTGTAGAAATGAAAGAGTTGTTCCTTCACACTGCTACAGAATGCATAGTCTCTGAGGAGGATCTTCTGGAGAAGAGCAGAGATGCCAAGCCAGCAACATGGACAGCACAATTCTTTTGGCACATGTTCAGTAACATTCTTCCCTCCACAGGGATCCCAAAACAACCAGAAATGAGTTGGTATTCTGAGTCCTGTTCCTAGGGGAAGAATATCCACATCACAGAACCACCATCAAAATTGCTATCAGTAACCATTATGGTTAGGTTCAGCAGAGTGGCTAAGAACTGAATGGGGATGGAAACTGAACTAGTATCTTATTCTGACCCCAGAGTTGAGCTCTGCAGGTCAAAGTTGAGGCATATTGATGTGGCTACATGAGAAAGATTGCACTGCTGCTGCCTGTGCTGCACCAGTTCTGTGGACAGAGAAATTAAGTCTCCTGGAGTCTCTCACACCTTTCACAGACACTAAACTTGCTCAAATGAACTAAAACATGGAAATTGTTACTGTTCTAAAAAAGAAAACGGAAGCAACTCTAATGGCCCAATGCTCATTCCCTCATGTTTTGTCACTGTTTCTCTGGAAGCCAGAGTGAAACTTTCAGGAGCTGAGAACAGAATAATTTGAGCAGTGGTTTTCTCAGCTGTGGAATTCATTGCCACAAGAGATCAGAATGAGCCCTTGCTAGACTCCTTTCATAGCACAACGAAAAGCCCACCTTTCCATACAAGTCTTCCTGTAGTAATAAGGGCTGAAGAACAATCTGTTGTCATTTTTTATGGATAGATGAAGATTTATACAAGCCATCTCTAAGCTGCAGTGGCTGGATCAAGGGTGAATGAGGGGCAGACATTTATTGTAATTGTTAATTTTGTATTTACATCTCAATACCAGGGGGAAGGATCTACTGCAGGGCAGCAAGAGTAAAAGAATGAGGGTTGAAATAATATAATAGGTTAGTTCACTGCAACATCCACAGTCCACTCAGTCTTGGTTCATTAGATTCTGAGATCTTTCAGAGAGTACAATCAAAAGGGCTCATCTACCTGACTTGAGTGGATGTTACAATTCATTACCTCTCTGTTCAAAGGGAGTCAAGGGGAAATTCCAGATTGTGTCTGGAGTAAATTCACCTAATTTAATTCTAGCAGAGAACATAGTTCTTCTACTCACAGCCCCAACTCTGTTGAGTACATCTTCAGGCACAGGGTCTCAATGCCAACAGGTACATGCTGTTGGAAATACAACTGTTAGTATGTTAGGAATCAGAGAATTGTAGAACTGGAAGGGACCTGGAGAGTTCTTCTAGTCCAGTCCCCTGCACTCAAGGCAGGACTAAGTTGAAATCATATAATAGGATAGTTTCTGCCTTATAGTCCCTGACACTGCAACATCCAGAGTCCTCTCATTCTTGTTTCATTAGATTCTGAGATCTTTGAGGGTTGAAATCATATAATAGGTTAGTTTCTGCCTTTTAGAAAGCAGGGGGTTTGGAGTGGTCCCTAGATGGGAGCTCTGAGGATTCCCACCATTTTCCCGTCTTTATGCCCTGTTCTTCCCAAAAGGTCCTAATATTGCTGTTGGACAATGAGAACGGGGCCAAGAATCCCTTCAGCTCCTACCAGAGGAGCTATGGTATAGAATTAGACAAGGTTTATTCTCCTACCTCCATCTACACTTGGAAAGTTCACTTTCAACTAAATATAATGTAATTAGACATTCTTCATGGTTCGAAGTCTCCAGAATTGTTTGAGTATATTTTGAAGGGGATATTTTATCTCCTGTGTGTCTCCATTCCACTCTTCTCCAGAGCTGGGATTTCATATGTCCTGGAATCTCTTGTCTGAGTATTTCTGCAACACCAGGAGGATCTCTCAGAGCTGTAGGATTAAAGCAGGATACACTGACTGTTTATGGACAACATTGTGCACCCTACAGTTGCTAGAGTTAATTGATTAACAAAAGTATGGTTGACCACCAACACACCGTGTTTGTACAGGGATGACCTTAGGTCACTGATATGCAGAGGATGATGGGCATAGCATGACCAATGACAAAGGACAGATGTCAGAACCAAGATCCTTAACTCACAGATGTGTTGATTTCATTGTGCACAGGTTGCTAGGACAAGTGCGATCAAGTGATGTTAATGAGCTGAAAGGAAAGACGACTCCAAGCACAAGAACACGCATGAAAGAATGATGCCAGAGAGGAAGGAGTTTGGTGGCGTGTATCCAGGGCAGTTTGGAGAGCTTAATCTGGAGCAATAACTCAGCTCCCTTTGTCAAAGGCCACATGAAACAAAACACTTTGCTCATTATGGGCCTGATTCTGCAACTTCTAATTATGCAGAATAGTTCTTACTTGTGCAAGTAGGCCTTACTTATGTGAGACTAGCCAACATGAATAAGGAGTGCAGAATCAGACCCTCTATTCTGACTTTCTCCTTATATCAGCACCACAGAACTGACTTATATTCTTCATCTATGGAAGCTAAGACTCCTCAATGGAATGAATCCATGAAAGACATAACTAGGGAGAAAGGCTTCACTTTAAATATTTTACAGACTACATTTCCTTCTTTTTCATTATCTATTTTCAAAATGTAACAAATAGCTCCAATAATAATTCCTGATTGTTTTATATTTACTGAAAAACAGCACTTAATAAATACAGATATATCTAAGTGGGTTTTCTCTAAGAAGTGTAACCAGAAAGCGTCCTCAAAGCTATGCATTAAAAGTCTAAAAGGTATCTAAGAACTGGATAACTCTGGGTTTTAGAAGTGGTATATAGAGTTTTGCATTCATTATGTCACTGGTTCACATATGGCCTGGGTCAGTAGTGATTTCAAGTTATTGAATTGCTATCCAGTGACCTGTATGAAACGAGTTGGTGGCTTCAGTCCAGTTACCAGTGGACAGGTGTCCACATCACAAAAATTACCAACACATTTAGCAGTGATTGGCCCTCTTGCTGGAAGTCTCATCTGAAAAGTAAGGATTTAATGGGCCATGGATGGCTCATAAACTAATTAAAGGGATACTACCCAATTAATATACACCCCAATATCACATCAGCTGGTTCCCCTGCACTCATGAGCTTTCCTTTCATTTTGATCTGTTCTATCAGCTTTTCTTGGGATCCTTACCTGGGAGTGAAGAATGGATTTGAAATACATTTTGAATTACCAGTGTAGCCTTTTGGTATGTCCAGCTTTCAGAATCTTTGCTTTATTTCTTTGTTACTTGTCTGATCTTGTTTTGTTTTTTATACCTTAATTAGGCTTGTATATCACTCCATATTTCACATGCCCACAAAGCAGCTGTGTGAAATACACCCTGGGCTTTCAGAATCCCCACCTGTAAACCAAGTTTAGTCATTACAAATCAAAATGAAAGGGGGAAATAAAACCTTTGGAAGGAGATAAATTCAATTTCTAAATAACCATGAAATTTCTCTTTATACATTAATGACTGCTTCCAAGAGGGCCAATAAAGTCTTTTGTCAGCAGCCCAAAAGCGCAAAGATCTTTGATGTGTATTTGTGTAGGTCATGTATTTAAAAGGGGACACCCAGAAAATCTGTGCTGGCAAAATTCTTCCTTACAGACTTTGCAAGAATAAAATTGAAATCTGTGGTCCTGTTTTATCTTTGGTGTCACCCAATGAAGTGAATTGAATTACATCAGAGATGAATTTGGCCCATTTTGTTTTAGGTTTAGGAAGAATCTAAGCTCGGGGTGTTCAAAGTGAGACTCAGCAACAAGCTAATCTCTGGTTTATCATTGACAATCCTCTGACCTTACTAGTCCTGACTGAACTCAGGAGAAAGGCTTGATATAAATAGAGAGATATAGGATTAAAAACTTCTAGCTACCTTTCTTAGTCAAAGCTTCATGCAAGGTGGGCCCCTAAATCTGTGTTGTTTTGTTTTTTAATGGACAAGGTTTAGATAGTTTACTTTCTGTGTAATATGTCCTCTTCCAATAAACTAAAATCTTCCAAATGATTCCTAAAGAGGAGTTGTAAGAGCCTGAACGTGCAGAGATGCTTAGAAAAGGGTAAAAGTGGCCCCTGGTTCTTGGCCAGATCTGCTCCCTGTCTGTTATTCACGTCATATATGGGTCACACTTTGTAGTATGATTCCATTTATAAATGGTTTACAAAGGGTTAATAAATGATTAATAGATGTTATAAGCACATTGCAAACATGAGTGGTATGTTTTATACATGGTTATAAGCACATCAATAAAGGTATTAGAGATTGTTTTAAACCATGGTTATTAGTAACTTATTGATATGTTGAACACTCTAATAATTGATTAATGATTTATTAAAACATCTATGAACCATTTATTAACTCTTTTTTAAACAGATCCTTAATATAAAATATGACCCCGATATGCTTAGTGTACTAATAAGAAGATTTTATTGTCTTCAGCACTCCAGAGCCAGTATACCATTGCTGCCAAAGAACAAGATGAATTCTGATCTCCTTCCTGCAACATCAGCCAAAGTGGTAGCTGGATTCTTATTACAGAATCATTATTGTTGGTTATACTTGATGATGATGTTCGAAGCCAAAGGAGCCCAGACTGATTTTCAGAGACCAGGCAACACTTTAAGTTATGGCAACTAGTAAGATTTGTTGTTGACTTGTCAAGTAATTGAATTTGATCCAGTGGGTCCTTGACAGGAAATAAACAATGGAGCACAAAGTTGCCATTGCTTTTGCCATCACTTTTTGTGGCCATAACTTCATTCATTCATTCCTTCATTCCTTCATCTGAATTAATTGATTGTAGAAGGTGCTGCTTTGAAAGCCCTGGAGACTGAAGTCCTCTATTAATTCACAGAAGAGGTTTAACCCTGTGCAAACTTCCCCACACGGCCCTGCTAATGGGCCGCAACCTAGAAGGGACCACTCCAAGGGGTAGAAGGGACTTCAGTCTCCATTGCCATTCATTCCTTGAACTTTCTACTGAGGCTGCCAACTAAGATATGAATTAGTGACAGATACTGTGGACATTTCTGTGATGTGGACACCTGTTCACCAAGAACTGAACTGACAACCTGAACTGAACTTCGTTTCACACAGGTCCCCAATTGCTTTCCAACCTCAGATGTTGACCTAAGGGTAAAAACAGGTTTTCTCTTGTAAAATGTTTGTAAGATTTGTTTTCTTCACAAAACTCAAAACCTATTGAACTTGACAAAGTGAACCTTTCAGCAAAGGGAAGGCAGCCAAATGGTCTAGTGGAAGGAACATGGGTTCTAGTCCTGGTTCTGCTGTCTGCTCTTGGGTAAGCCTCTGTGCCTGTTTCCCATCCTACCCTTTGTCTTGTAAGCATTTGGGGACTTGTTCTGTGTACGTACAGTTCCTACCACAATGGGGTCTCTAGGTGATACTGTAATTTAAATAATAACGAGAAGGGGGTTGGGAGGGGAGAGGTGTCTGTAATAACACACATCTACTTCATGTGGGTGGTTTATTCTTTCCAAAGCAATAAACATTACGAGATTCCCTGACTTTCCCAGATGATACTGAGACCCATCTTTACTGTCCCCTTTCTGTATTGCATGGAGGGACTCCAACAAACCCATGTATGGGTGAATTACTTTCCCTTCACTACAAGCTCAATAAGAAAATAGGGTGTACCCCAGTGATGTATTCCTGTACATTTCAACAGCAGGACAGATACTGCTGCATTCTACAGCCCAAGCCAAGGGGAGTGAGAGTAGATAGCATGAATGTGAGACATAACAAACCAGTTTTGGCAGTGTTGTTGTTGCCCTGTTGGTCCCAGGACATGAGAGAGACAAGGTGGGTGAGGTAGTATTGTTTATCAGACCAATTTTTGCTGGTAAAAGAGACACACTTTTGAGCTACACAGAGCTTGTCTTTAGGTCTGGGAAAGGTAATCAGAGAGTGTCACAAGGTGGAACAGGTCGTTAAGTGATTGTTAACTGCCCATTTCATTTGGCATGGTCTCTTGCAACATGTGTTAACTTCATATGCTTAACAATCTGTTCCACCTTGTATTTAGTTGTGACACTGATTATCTTTCCCAGACCCGAAGAGGAGCTCTCTAGCTCTATGTAGTTTGAAAGCTTGTCTCTTTCGCCAACAGAAGTTGGTCCAGTAAAAGATATTGCCTCAGGCAATGAGGACACCATAGTGCCCTGTGACAGTCCCAGGTGCAGGATGCCTTTGCTTTCCTGACTCTGCACAGCCATCCTCTTCAGGAACACCCTTATGTTCTCTGGGGTGAAGAACTGTGCAGTTCAGAGGAAACAATGAAGACCCCTGCTCTGCTTTCCCAGCAAACAGTGGGCCAGGTCCCCAGCTGGGGTAAAGTGCCTTCCCTCCCTGAAGTCAATGAACCTGCACCCACCCTCTGAGGCTCTGGCCCGTGTTTCAGGACCAAGATACCCTTGTCCTATGCCCACCACGCCTCACCCAGACACTTTGTGAGCTCTCAGGCTGCCCCTTGCCCCACTATCCCTGCTCACTTGACAAAAGCATTTTCTGGACCTTCCAGGCCCTGATGCAGAGACTCTGGGCCATATTCCGCGGTGACTGTGGCCCCCTGTGTCCATGGGCGGCGGGGAACGTGTGTGCGCGGGAGCCAGGGGTTTCTCAGGGTCCATACGGCTGGAGCAGGACAATGGGCAGAAACCTCGCTGCATGCTCCGTGCTCCGGGGCGGATCAGACCCCTCCGCGGCAGAGAGTCAGCAGCGGGGGTGGTAACGGGGGAAAGTGGCGGCCCGGCAGCCGCTTCAGGGGAAGAATCTCTTTGGTGATTGGGCGTCATTGTTCCCTTTGTGCCGGGGGCTGTATAAATCACCGGCCCGGCAGGGAGCCCACGACACTCGCCCAGCCAACGAGGGGGACCGGGAGGCAGGGAAGTTTGTCTCCGGCCCAGTGCCCTCGGCCCCTTGTGACTGCGCTGGGCGGGGAGTCCCACCCCGGGGCTGAAGCAGGTGGCAGGCGCCTCTGGCTGCTCCATGGATTCCGACGTGGCCTCCACATCCAGCAGAGCATCGTCCCCAGAGCTGCAGGACGCCGGCAGCCCCGAGCTCCTGTTTGAAGCCTTCTGCCGAGCGCCAGCGGCTCCCCAGCCGGGGCCCGGGGGGAAGCTGCGGGGCAGCGGGAAGGAGCCGTCGGGCGACCAGCAGCAGGAGCAGCGGCTGAAGGTGAACAGCCGCGAGCGCCGGCGGATGCACGACCTGAACCAGGCGCTGGACGGCCTGCGGGAGGTGATGCCCTGCGCGCAGGGGCCGGCGGTGCGCAAGCTCTCCAAGATCGCCACCTTGCTGCTGGCCCGCAACTACATCCTCACGCTGAGCAGCTCCCTGCAGGAGATGAGGCGGCTGCTGGGCGAGCTCCACGCAGGGCCCCGCAGCCACCCGCTTCCCCCGGCCCGCCCCATGCACCCCGCCGCCGGGGCGCAGCGCCTGCCCCCCTGGCCCTCCGCCTGCTCCGCGGCTGGGTGCCTGGGCTTCCGAGCGGCTCCGCAAGAGACTCACCTGGGCCCCTTTTACAGACACTGCTCCGGCTTGCCCTGCCTCTGCTCCTTCTGCCAGGGCGGGCCCCAGGAGCTGCCACGAACGGCAGCCGCCCCGTCCTGCCTAAGGGCAAGCAAGTGAAGCCAGAGACTTCCCCGGGCCACACGCGAGACCCAGCGCAAAGGCTTTTCATAGGGTCAGCTCTGCAGGACGGCGACTGCTGTGACAAGGAGACGGGGGGATAGCGCTGTCCTTCCATTTACAAACCGCGCCAGTCTCCTCCTGATCATGTCACTGACCCTTCTCCCCACGAGACTCTCTGACAGGCTCTGTAGCCAAACCGCCTTGTTAGTTTGTCATCGGTTGTTTGATCCCAGTGTCTCCCTCCCGCTGCTCTGCAGGCAGCAGGAATCCTAAGACAATTCCCAAGGCTGGTGAGATAAGAGTTTGATTCAGGTGCCCTTCCGTGGTGACATGTGAGCTTTGCCTTCCTTGAGTAGCTGATGTGATGCAACGTACCTGGAATTTCATTTTTACTGATAATAAACATAGATCATCTTAGTCAATGGATCTGGCAAACCGGTCTCCTATTTTGAAAGTTCCTTTGGGCTGGGGGAACTTAGGGAAAATGTTTCATTGAGAGAGAGAGAAGAATGGGGGGGATAGGCTGGGATAGGAGAGAAAAGGAGCTGAATGGTTTGGAAGAAAGTGAAACCAATTAGCCCAAAGTTTCCCATAGAGAAGCCTTGGGAATTTATATTAGATTTAATGTAAACAGTCCTGAAGGTTCTACTAAATGCTGTAACTCCATGATTGCTTATAATAGCTGTTAAAATAAACCTAAAGTCAAACGCAGGGCAAATGAATCTGACAGCTATCCAAGCACTTCCTGCTCCCACTTTAGCTAATCTTGAAGAATTACTACTTGTTGATAGTTTTATTGTTTATATTTCATTGTAAATATGCCATGCAAAGAACAGATTCCCTGCCAAGAAGAGTTTCCATTCTAAGGTGCATTTTTTCGAGCACTCAGACAAAACTCAAATTATTTCAGTGTTAGGGAACTTCACAAAAAACAGGGGAGCTACAGTTTGATTTTTTTGGCTCGCAGTTACACTGAGAAATGTAGACTTTCTTGAATATTAAGGGATTTTCCACAGTCTTTCAAACTCTTCTTGTTTCCTGATGCCTATCTTTCAGGTCAAGTCCTTTGATGTGCTAGCACTGTATACATGTGTCCCATGCATGCAGAGTTCTGTAATCCAGGGAGCAAGTAATTGCTGTGTCATAGGGCTACACACTTAGGGCTGGGTCCAAGGGTATGGGCCTGGGGCAGTAGGTATTTCGGAGCTCAGACTTAGTATCTGAACTCTTATGGTGTCAGGACAGGTGGTCAGATGCCTCTCTGATGGGGCCCATATAGTACCTAGATCAGGGGTTCTCAAACTGGGGGTCAGAACCCCTCAGGGAGTCACGAGGTCATTACATGGGGGGGTCATGAGCTGTCAACCTCCACCCCAAACCCCGCTTGCCTCCAGCATTTATAATGGTGTTAATAAATTAAACACCCTTTTAAATATATTTAGGGGGGGTCACACTCAGAGGCTTGCGATGTGAAAGGGGTCACCAGTAAAAAAGTTTGAGACCCACTGACCTAGATAGACAGACTCCATGATGTGATGATTTATCCCTTCCGGCTACAGGCATTTAAATAGTAAATATTTGTTTAATTTTCAAAAACTTTGGTGGGCAGACGTACTGATCTACTTGGACTTTTACAATACACCTGACATGTTCAGAAGAAGATTTCAGATCAGGATTGCAGCTAGCAACCATCTTAGAAACATATTAGGACCGAGTCAACACGTAAGACTTATACCAGTGGAGCCATAATGGTTAGGGGTGTGATTTTTTTTAACAATAAAGCTATGCCAGGATAGTGTAGATGCCCTTATACCAGCATAAAAGTCCTTTTGGCAGTATAGCTTATGTCTCTTGGGCAACTGGTATAAACTATGCCAGCAGAAGCATATGCCGGTATAAACGGTGTCTATACTACATGGGTTTGCCAATACAGCTATACCGATATAGCTATACCAGCAAACTTTTCTAGGATTGCTAAGGCCTCCGAATCCACAGCCCAAACTCAGGGCACTGTAACCAAGAGAATTTTAGGAGTGGCGTAAATCTGAAGCACTTTCCATTAAATACAGATGCTCAGCTACAAGTCTGGAGAGGTTTCCAGTTTCTGTGCGGCGCTGTAGAATTACAGCTCTTCTATCAATCAGAGGGGTCAATATAAGATGCCTCCTGAAAATGCATTTAAGCTTCTTAGGAATCGGAGAAGAAAGGGTTTAAATAATTTAAAAAAACCTGTCAACTAAATACCTTCCTTCACACGATAACTATTTTCTTTATAAAAATGGCGTTGCAGTCTAATTACATGCTGCTGAAAAGGCCCTTGGAACTGCCGGACAGAGTATCTCATTGAGATCTGCTCAGCTTCACTTTGGGACCCTCTAATCATCTCCTGAAATGCTCACAAAACACCCTGCTGATTCAATTCTAAGTACTATACGTGCATCATATAATCATCTGTTATATTNAATGCTCACAAAACACCCTGCTGATTCAATTCTAAGTACTATACGTGCATCATATAATCATGTTATATTTCTGCAAAAAGAACAGGAGTACTTGTGGCACCTTAGAGACTAATGAATTTATTTGAGCATAAGCTGTAGCCCACGAAAGCTTATGCTCAAATAAATTTGTTAGTCTCTAAAGTGCCACAAGTCCTCCTGTTCTTTTTGCGGATACAGACTAACACGGCTGCTACTCTGAAACCTGTTATATTTCTGTAGCACTGTTCATCCTGAAGACTCCCAAACCACTTTACAAAAATATATAAACTATACATACATTGCACCCACCTCTGAAATTCAGCCATCTCTGGGGGAGAACAAGCAAGGTGTTTAACACTGAACAGGAGCTCTACATGACAGATTAAAGCAGGAAGTGCAGGAGATAACCATGTGAAGTTACAGGGGGATTCAGGGAAGCGGACAGTAATTGCTTGATCTAGAATTTGACCAGGGTCCTGGGATTAAACGCTCCTACTCTTGCAGAAATGGGATTACAGGATGATAGTTTTACATCTCATCTGTAAAGACAGTTCCTCCAGCAGGGCCCTTGATGCTGTTCTGGGCCATTGGTTTAATACTTAAAGGAAACGATGCTTCCTGTTGAATCACCAGCCCCAAATCCTGCAAAACTCGATAGTCCTCACTATTACATACTACTATAATAAACATCAGAATACTACTTACTTAGGCCAACCCTGCATTGCAGGAGATATAAAAGTACCATAACATAAGATGGCCATAAGGCCTTTTCCCACTTACTGTCTCCCTTTCATGTATCACTGAAGAGAGAGTGATTTTAAAATACTGCTGCATTCAACGCTAATGAGCCAAATCACCACACTGTACACTAGTGCTTTGGGCCACTGCTGTACAACACTGAGGTACTGTTGTTGCGGGAGGGGTCTCCATGGAGTACAGAGAAGGGAGAAGTCTGGTGAAATTAGGGCAGAATTTGAACACTGGGGGGGCATTTCTGATTNACAAAAATATATAAACTATACATACATTGCACCCACCTCTGAAATTCAGCCATCTCTGGGGGAGAACAAGCAAGGTGTTTAACACTGAACAGGAGCTCTACATGACAGATTAAAGCAGGAAGTGCAGGAGATAACCATGTGAAGTTACAGGGGGATTCAGGGAAGCGGACAGTAATTGCTTGATCTAGAATTTGACCAGGGTCCTGGGATTAAACGCTCCTACTCTTGCAGAAATGGGATTACAGGATGATAGTTTTACATCTCATCTGTAAAGACAGTTCCTCCAGCAGGGCCCTTGATGCTGTTCTGGGCCATTGGTTTAATACTTAAAGGAAACGATGCTTCCTGTTGAATCACCAGCCCCAAATCCTGCAAAACTCGATAGTCCTCACTATTACATACTACTATAATAAACATCAGAATACTACTTACTTAGGCCAACCCTGCATTGCAGGAGATATAAAAGTACCATAACATAAGATGGCCATAAGGCCTTTTCCCACTTACTGTCTCCCTTTCGTGTATCACTGAAGAGAGAGTGATTTTAAAATACTGCTGCATTCAACGCTAATGAGCCAAATCACCACACTGTACACTAGTGCTTTGGGCCACTGCTGTACAACACTGAGGTACTGTTGTTGCGGGAGGGGTCTCCATGGAGTACAGAGAAGGGAGAAGTCTGGTGAAATTAGGGCAGAATTTGAACACTGGGGGGGCATTTCTGATTTAACACATTTTTGGAAATGCGTAAGTGTCGGGGTAGGAGTGGGCTAGGAGGAATTATACTGGTGTTCAAATCACTCCTGGCAAATATATACAATACTATGTAAATTTCAGGGCTTTGGAGCTGTGTTCTGGCTCCACTCCGGCTCCAGGCAAAAACCTGCAGCTCCACTGCTCCGGAGCTGCTTCAGCTCCAGGCTCCGCTCCAAAGCCCTGATCAATCTTTATTTTCTTGTTGTTTTGCAGCCATTTCCAATGCCCTTAGAGCCCATGATAGTTCTCCCACTCAAATGCTAATAGCCAAGGGGGTGTCTTAACATATCCTTTAGAACAGGGAGCCCTCGGTTTGATGGGTTTTCTCTGACTTTCATTGTGGTGTCCAGCTATTCTCCACTTTACTCTGGCTTCCCTACCCCACCATTATCTCTGGTGCTTAGTTTGTCTGATCCATGAGGATATGAGTGTCTTCCTTAGAAGCCCAAACAGATGCCACACACTGCATCTGAGAAGGAGTAATGTGGGATGATCTCTGTGGCTAGACTCCTTCTCCTCTAGATAGCACAGTCCTATGATATTGTCACCAGATTCCAATTCATTGGGTGGAGCAGAAGTTTCTGGGGAGAAGGCCACACAAGTCTGGGGAGAAGGCCAGATGCTGTCATCTCATCTAGGCTTCTCGATGAGATTTTTCATAACTCAACCAATAAAATATGTAGTTAAAAAACAACAACTGTATTTGCTCCTGCTGTGTCATGGAGAAAAATACAATAGTCAAAGGTAACGGGGGGAAAGGCTCCACAGATTTATTTCCTTATTTTTAATGTACTGAAGATGATAGGTGCTGAGCTGTCAGCTACAACATAAGCAGCAACTGAGCAGGGTTCCTTCATGCGGTTCTTCGTACTGTCCCACTAATGTGCTTTCATTCTGCAATGGAAGGAGTGCCAATAGAGGTGAAATGGTATTTTTCTTCATGGCCCATTCAATTCTTGTCCCTGAGAATGACAACAAGGGTTCTCATTTGGGGGAGTGGTAACTAATGAAGAGGACAGATCGCTGATTCAGAGCAATCTGGATCGGTTGATAAACAGGGCGCAAGCAATGTATGTTTTAATAAGGTTAAATATAAAGGTATACATCTAGGAACAAAGAATGTAGGCCATAGTTACACAGTGCGGGACTCTATCCTGGGAAGCAGTAATTCTGAAAATGATTTGGGGGGAGGGAAATCATGGTGAACATGAGATCTCAGTGTGATGCTGTGGCCAAATGGGTTAATGATATCCTTGGATGCATAAACAGGAATCTCACGTAGGAAAAGAGAGGTTAATTTACCTGTGATAAACTCAAGAAGCTCAATATATTCATTTTATATAAATACTTACATGGGGAACAAGTGTGTGATAATGGGCTCTTCAATCTAGTAGAAAAAAGGTATAATAGCTGGAAGTTGAAGTTAGATACATTCAGATTGGAAATAAGGCATACATTTTTAACAGTGAGGGTAATTAACCATTGGAACAATTTACCAAGGGTTGTGATGGATTCTCCATCACTGGCAATTTTTAAATCAACACTAGATGTTTTTCTAAAAGATCTGCTCTAGGAATTATTTTGGGACTGTTCTATGGTTGTGTTATACAGGAGATCAGACTAGATGATCAGAATGGTCCCTTCCGGCCTTGGAATCTCTGAATCAATCTCTGTGGCGGTCGTGAGCACATGTCCACTAGCAATGGTTCTGAGACCCGATTCATTCTGGCACAGATCCACCAAACAGCCAACAGCTGGTAATAACTCAGTAACTATTGACATATACTGTCTTCAGACCAGCATCCTAGAAGAGGAGACTCCCTAGCCAATTATCTATTTCCTGAGTCAGTCAGCCACCCAAACCCGGAATTGGATTATTGGTTGTTTAAGTGCCAACATATTCAGTGCTATACAGGACAGAAGAATAAAAACAGTCGCAGAGAGCCTCTGGGGTTTCTTTTACCTTGGCCAAGATATAGAAGTTATAGTGAAAAAGCATGTCTTTTAATTACTATTAATTTTATCTTTACTTCAGATTCTTCAGGTCACTGCCATATCCCTGAGCTCAAATTTGCCTGGAAAAAAAAATCTAGCTCGTGCTGGAATAGCTGGTTTTGAGAACTGACCAAACTTTGATTACAGAGACTTCTGCTTCAAATCAATGGTTGGGGGTGGGAAGGAAAGAGAAAAACCTGCTAATGATGGACTGGGGACAATGGTTATTTGCAGGGCTCATGTATCATACAAGCAACAACTGTTTCCAAAAAGGCTTCATTTTTATTAACGAGCCCTAGGCCAGCCAAGGGACTGATGTCTCCAGAACAAAAGCTGTTAAAAGGGAAATTTATGGACTGGTTTTGATAGTGTGCACATGGACGCCTGCCTCCTTTTGTAAGCCACGGCTCTTTAATAAATCACGCGAGTGAGCCTGAAAAGCAAAAGCCAAGGGTGGCAGCTGGGAGGGATGGCCTAAAGGCCCCTTTGCGGACTCAGCAATTCAGATGTCACCTGGTTCCTTTGCATCTCCTAGTCACCTCTCCAGAATTATCCCATGAGAGAAGAAAAACAAGGAGACATGATGCCCCAGCATAGCAAGGTTCTGGGATAAACACGCTCAGTTCGTTTTTACAGTAAAATGAACACTCAGTCCTCACCAGCTTTAGGATCTGGATGGGGGGAGACGGTAGCAGGAATGACTTAATAACTTGCATGATAAAGAGCATGGCCCCTGGGAATCTGCCAGCATCTAATGGCACCACATGGTCTTTGAAACACAAACATTGTGCAATCCAGCATTCAACATTTCCCCAAATGTCCAGTGAACTAGTCGCCATCCCCCCTAAATTCACCCAGATGGGCAGAGGATGAAATCGCTAGTTAATCAGCAGTGTAAAAATTAAGCACAATTCCTGACATGCAGGCACATGGCAGCCTCTTGTTGGGATAATGAGAGTCACTGACCCATGCGAAGCTGTCACTCAGCTAGTAATCTGAAGCAGATGGCATGAATTCATTGGCCATTTAATAGCCAAGCATGTCTCCTGTTCTGCATGAGGCATTCCCTCTGGAGCGGGGTGTGTGCACATGTGAATATAGACAGAGAGGGAGCACAAACGTGAACATGTTCTCCTCTGTTACCAGCACAGGACAGCCTTGCTCCTTATGCATCATCCCACCACCTGAAATCAGCTGGGACATATTACTAGCAGTCCCCAGGTCTGAATTCCTTGGGGTGGAGGGCTGGAAGAAGGCTTTATCAGTGGGGTGAGGGTGGCCTTGGCTCTGGAATCCAATTCCTCCATTGGTTTGACAGAGCCAATTTGTTGACCTGCAGGGTATGTTGCAAGACTTACCTGTTTGCTCAGGCTTGCCCTGGCTCAGTTGAGTTTCTTTGCAAGTTGGGGGGAAGGAAGGAATTCTTTCCTAAACTGACCTTTCTTAGTTTTGTTCTGTTATTTGTGGTGTTGCGAGACAGTTGTAAATGCAGCCAGCAATTGTGACGGACACATAGAACTGAGTTAGTAACCTTTCCAATGTGTGTGTAAAGTGGTGCCTATGAAGGAGCAGCTGGGGATGAACGTATACTGTATGTAGGGGCATTTTGCAGTTTGCTCTGTAGATTCCCTGGCCCTCTTTGCTGCTTTTCTGGTGCCAAGACAGTGTATGAAAAAGAGAACCCAATGGAGATGAGCTATTTGAAGTATCCTTTTCTCTTTTTGAGAAAAGCTGGGATGCTGCTTCACAACATTTGAGGGGAGGGCAAGATACATCCTGTCTTCATATCTTGCAGAGGAGTTTTTTTTTCCCCCAGCACAATATGACCATAATTCTTCCATTTTACGCTGCCTCAGACTGTTCCATTTTGGGGCACAAAGTTAAGACTTGCTCCCAACCCTAAATAAGGGGGGGGGGGAGAAATCACTTATGTTCTTAACCCTTCCAGGCTACTGCAGCTGAACTCAACTATGTATGTATGTATGTGAGAATGCTTTGGACAGTTGTGCCCACGTGATGAGAACACAGCAATGGGGCTTTCTGGACACAGTGACCATTTCCACTGGGCACAATATTGAAGCGACCAGAGACTAGCCAGTAGGTCACAGCAAAATTGGTCTAATCACCATTGCAATAGAAATGTTTATGAAGCATCATCCATCTCCCTTTTCTCTCTCTCATTCCTAGCCCAAGATCCCAAGTGTCCATAAGTACAGGATGCAAAAATTCACTTGTAAGCGGAAACCAAAAGCCAGATCCTGAGACCACAAACACCCCAACTCCCGCGCTCAGCACTTCAGGATCAGACATCAGGCCCTTCATGAGGATGCACTGAATGGGAGTATTTAGTGAATCAAACATATTGTGGGCGCTGGGAGGTTTGTCTTCATCACAGCCTCACTGTCGGGGGTGGTTTTTCTATGACTTTCTTTTCACTCAAGGTTGTGCTTCTGAGCTAATTATTAGGACCACAGCTGTGCTCTTGCTGACACACAAGCACTGCCATTGAAGTCATCCCCCTGAGGGAAGATGGAACATGAGGTTTGCCTGCAGCAAAGAGAGAGAGTAGAAAGCTGTACAGTGGAAACAGCACAAACATCACCACCAACATCCTAATGACCTCTGGCAAGCTAGTTCCTGTGGGGAAGCTCATGCCATTGGATTCCTTGTTGATTTTGGCAGCTTGCTGCTGTAAGGAAGCTCCCGTAGCTGGGATCATAGCTGTCACTGCTCAGAGGAAGCGCACTCAGCTGAGGCCCTAGCTGCCTGGCACAGAAGACGCTGCTGAAAGA
The DNA here is from genome assembly GCA_003942145.1 of Platysternon megacephalum. Lineage (NCBI taxonomy): Eukaryota > Metazoa > Chordata > Testudines > Platysternidae > Platysternon > Platysternon megacephalum. The sequence goes on along the minus strand of QXTE01000016.1, from coordinate 6,881,841 downwards.
AATCTCTCACTGCCAGAGTCCTAGATGCTGCTGCGACAGATCAACTTCACTCTACCAGTAATTATGGCCTATATAAAGTTCTATTACTGTTAAGCAAACTAGAGAGATAAGGTGGGTGAGGTAATCTCTTTCATTGGGTCAACTTCTGTTGGTGAGAGACAAGCTAACCAGTTTACACAGAGCTCTTCGGAAGCAGATTGTAGGAATACCTGAGCCCTTTCTCTTTAAGCCCAGATGTAGGGGAGACAGGTTGACACTGCCAGGTGGGACAGTTACCAGGTAAAAGCATGGTCCTGGTGTCAGAAGGAACAGCAGTCGGCCCCGAGAGGGGGAGATATTAATTGGGTACCAAACAGGACCGGCACCCAAGGCTGTTTTCCCACGCGACGGGATTACCCAAGGGAACGGCTTGAGAAACCAGCCTGGCCCAGGCAGGAGACAGAGCGTGACCCCACCTCTGCGGGGACCCCGGGGGGTGTCTGTGATGGGAACAAACCCGGCAACACCCCCAGAAGCGGATCCGCGCGGGGTCCCGCAGCGGGGGGCTGCGCCAGGGGCTCCCCGCCACAGGGCTCGGCGCAGCGCTGTCCGGGGGCCCGGGCCGGGGAGCCCCAGCGGGGGTGGGGAGGGGGGACCCCAGGGCAGCGCCCAGCGTGGGGCTGGGCGCTCAGGGCCGGCAGGGGGCGAAGAGAGACGCCCCCTGCCCCCCGCTGCAGCACCGGGCGGCCCCGGCCATAGGTGGGCGCTGGGGACCGGAGGCCCCGCCTCCCCGGGCGGGGGTCGCAGGGCCCCGGGCTCTAGCTCCCGGGGGGGAGGGGTGGCTAATATTGAGCGCTCGATCTCTCTCGACCCTCAGCAGCCACCGTACCCGTTCCGGGCCGAGCCCGGCGTGAAAAAGGAAGTGACGTTACCTCTGCGTTGCGGCTCCCGTGACCCGCCCCCACTGGGCTGTGGCTAAAAATAGCCCGCCCAGGAGGCGGGGCTTCTGGCGTCAAAGGTCAGTAAATATTGGTGACGTCAGGCGTCCAAAATGGCGGAAGGGTGAGAGTAACGCAGAGCGGGGGGCGGTGCCTTGGCGGTGGGGGAAGGGATCTGAGGGGGGCGCCCTAGTGCGGGAGGGGCGGGAAGGGAGCTGGTGGGGTCGGGGGCAGAGGGGTTGGGGTGGGAAGGGATTGGTCTGTACGGGGAAGGGAGTAGAGGGGGGTGGGAAGGGGTCTGGTTGTGGGAGGTTGGGAGTTAGGGGGGTGGGAAAGGAGCTGGCTGGGTGGGGTTGGGGGGCAGAGTTTGGTGGTGGGAAGGGGGCGGGGTGGGAGGCACAAGGAGTGGGAAGGGAGCTACAAGGGGTGGGAAGGGAGCTGGCTGGGTGGGGTTGGGGGGCAGAGGGTGGTGTGGTAAGGGGGCTGGGTGGGGGGTACAGGGGGTGGGAAGGGGGCTGGCTGAGTGGGGTTGGGGGGCAGAGGGTGGTGTGGTAAGGGGGCTGGGTGGGGGGCACAGGGGGTGGGAAGGGAGCTGACTGGGTGGGGTTGTTGGGGTGGGTTGAAGGTAGCAGAGAATTTGGCTGTATAGGGGAAAGAGTGTTATGGTGTGGCAGAAACCATGGGGAAAATGGAGAGTGTGTCTTGTGATGGGGGTTGTTTCTCTGGGTTGGGAACAGGAGAGGCTTAGAAACATGGTCTGGTTAAAATCCTATAGTTTAAAAACCAGCCAAGCCTGCCCTCCTCACTGTTACTGACTCTCCCTGAGATGATTAAACTAAGGGGGACTGACCCCTCTAATTTCCCTGCTTCCTTTTGGGGTTGGGTTTACTCTGCAAGTCAACGGAGATGGCTTGGTTCATACTGTGGGTCTCGTGCCACAGCCCAGGGGTGCAATGTGTGGGCTGGAAATGCTGCAGGGATGGCTTGCATTTAATTGCAACCCTTTTGGAGCTTAACCTTTGAAAGGAGCTGGGTGGGAGGGGTAGGTTCTCTGAAGGCCCAAAGGGTTTGAACACAGAGAAGCGGTGGCTGTAGCTCGTTCACGTGGTGGGGTATGTATGTATCTATGTTTTAATGGACTCCTTGGTGTGAGTTTATAATGTGAAATTCACAATTTCAGCTTCATATGTTTATCCTGTAACAGGGAAGATGGAGGCTGGTGGAGAAGCTGGTTGCAGCAAAGCTACCAGACTGTCAAAGAGAAGGTAGGAGGTTGCTTGTATGGAACAGGACAAGCTATTGCTTAAGGAAATCTTGCATCTTCCCATAGAAAAAACACAATCATTTACTTGGATTTCTCACTCTTCTTGTGGGTTCTTCTGTAACCTGAGCAGACCAGGCCTAGTAAGGAACCTCTCTTGGGGTGTTTTCTGTTTTGCTGTGTAATCTTCTTCCCTTTGGAAATTCTTCCTGATTTCTACATTGACTCAGCCCCATAGGTTACTTTAAAAAAACATTCTGTGAATGCCCTTTTCTCCCGATGGATTGTAGCTTGGTGTTTGACGTAAACTGGGCATTAGCCATGATGTGGGTATTATCTTCAATCTGTCTACACGCTCTCTGTTGCCCTCTAAAAATGCACTTCTTAAGCAACTGTGCAGCTCTGGGGTAAGGCAGCAGTATTGCAGTGCAGAACTTTATTCCGTCACTTATGATTAGTATAAAGTAAGCTGTGAAATGTTGGTTGAGCCCCTGATAGCAGAGAGTGTGGCTGCTCTGCAAAGATATGAATTATCTAGTGGCACTTAACCTTAAAAGAGCCATTGGACAATGGCCTTAGCCAAAATTTCCCTTCTGTGTGAGATGCCCTGTACTAGTCAGTTGCTGCAGTTCCCCCCAGAGCTTTGTTATGAGAGGCTTTGGGATCCTTTGGCTTGGAGAGTCCTGTGTAAATGTAAAATGTTATTGCTCTAATAATGGTTCAGTTCAATAATGTCACCATCTACTCTTGGGGAAATCTGTTTACTGGAAAGTCTTAACTTGGTCTTATTCAAACAGAAACCCTGTCCTCAGATGTGAGCTGTGAAAAGCCACTTGCAAGCTTGAACTAGATTGTAGTTCTAGATCTGCACTTTGGAAAGGCCTCTTGTACTGCAGGCAGTGGGAAGAAGAATGCCCAGAGCATACTGCCCCCCATCGCAATTCGCAAAGGCGTGAGACTGAGAAGTTCAGCTACACTAAGATTGAAACTAGGCAACGTGACTCATCCATATATTTGCAGCTTTCATTCAAAGGCTATTGGAACAATAATAAAGGAGCCAAGAAAGTGTGTATAAAAAATAATCCGATTGCTTTGCTACGTCTAAGTTATCCCTGTAGATCTGTGCACTGGTGACAGCTTTTATTAAGGCCCTGTCGGCACTATGGCATCGATCACCTCTAAACAGTCTGGAAACGTGTGCGCTGGCATGTCCATGACAAGTAAGGAGTCAGGTTTTAGCCTAATTGTCTGCCAGGGTTTAAACATGATTTTTCTATCCGCACTGGCAAGGAAGGAACATGTTGTAACGTGGTTTGGGCATAGTTGTGTTTCCCAGCTGTGTTGTAAACATGACTCTTTCTATGGTGTTGGTAGAGCCTCACCTGCGAGAGCCCTGTCATCTCCATACACAGAATAGTCCCTCGGGTTAGAGGCCTCTGTTGCTCCAGGGTTTGTGATGCCTCAGATATTCCTAGGGTGAAGATGGACTTGTGTGAGAATCCGAGGTTGATATACTTTATGTCCCTCTGTCTTGTAGTCCACGGAAGCATTGGAGTTCATGAAGCGGGACCTGACTGAGTTCACCCAGGTGGTGCAGCATGATACAGCATGCACTATTGCTGCCACCGCCAGCGTGGTCAAGGAGAAACTGGTTGTAAGTAAGAGCAGGCAAGCCACGATTCTGCCTCCTGCTCTCATTAAAGAGAGTGGAGCTGGCTGTCAAACGGGATTCTGGCAGCACACAGACTAATCCTTTCAGGAAATGCCTTTATAGCATGACCTGAATTCACATCGCTCTTGGACTTTGAATTTGAACTCCCTTCCCCAGTGCAAAGTGTCTGTGATGACCCTAAGTGAGTCCCTTGTTATGGCTGCCAGGACTGTTTGATGTCAGTGCCCCATTCACAGTTGTCAAGATGGGACGGGGCAGGTGCATGTTGTGGCTCCCAGAAGGGCCAGTTTCTTGCTTTCCATTTGTGACTCTCAGGGCGGGGGACCTTTTGGAGCCACAGGCCAGGTTTCTGCACAGCAGCGGCAGATGTTGCAAGGGGAATCTTGCAGCTACTTTCCATTTGCTTGGGGCTGGGGAAGCTCTTAGCCGAGAGTGGGACCGTGTGCTTTGGGGTGGGAGGAAGGTGGGATACCTAGTTGGATCTGAATTCCCTGCTTGGAGACTGGATGGAACTAATTTCTCCCCTGCCCTCTTTGGTTCCCCATTCTCTTTGCTGGTGTGAGGCTTGGAATCAGCTTCCCCCTGTGCCACCAGGTAAGGCACAGTATGTTCTGCCTAGGTGTTGAGATAAGCCTGGAGATGGGTTCCCCTTTCCTAGACCCAAAGGAGACCTTTGCCCTGTACAGCTGTTACTATGACAGCACAGCTCCCTATCCTCTCCCCAAACCAGCCACTCTTACCTGCCCCACGCCCCATCCCACAGCCCAGACTTGTTCCCTGCCTATCTGTTGCCATCACCCCGCCTAACTACCCTAACCACTGCACAATCCCCCACTACCACCCTTTAAGGAGAGGAGAATTGTCTCTTTTTAAAGGGACACTGACGCTGCAAAAGACCACATGGGACTGTCCGGTTCAGGCATCATTATTTAGATCATTCCCTTGTCTTTCTCTTGCAAAGACGGAAGGCTCCTCGGGCACGACTGAGAAGGTAAAGAAAGGACTCGCAGACTTCCTGGGCGTCATCTCGGACACGTTCGCTCCTTCGCCAGATAAGACCATCGACTGCGATGTCATAACACTGATGGCAACACCCTCTGGTACTACAGAACCGTACGACAGCACCAAGGTATGTGCCGAGCAGCGTTCCCTCTAATTTTTCCCATGCACGAGCGGAATGAATTTTGTTATGTGCACTAATATGGAGATGATGTGTGACACATTGGGGCATATAACAAAATTCATGTGGCGGGGGTGGGGTCGAGGGGTTTGAAGTACAGGATGGGGCTCAGGGCTGGGGCAGAGAACAGGGCCGGGACTGGATTGGGGCCAGGGAGGGGCGCCTCTCCCCCGGTCACGGCAGGTCTGGGACGGAGCTGGGTTGGGGCCGCGGGAGAGGTGCCTCTCCCCTGGCTGTGGCAGGTCCGGGGCTGGGGGAGAGGCATCTCTCTGCGCCGCAGCCCTGAGCGTCTGCGTGGCGATTGATAGGCTGGTGCACGGCCGCGCAGTTTAGAGGGAACTTAGGTGCCGAATGCCCCTCAGTGCCTGCTGGCTGGGAAACGCCTCAGCTCCCACCAGGGATCTGTGTGACAGACCCCCCTTCGTCACTGGGCTCAACCGCTGCCCCTCATGCTAATGGCTGTCCCTTCCCGTGTGTGTGCTCTCTTGCAGGCTCGTCTCTACACCCTGCAGTCGGACCCAGCAACCTACTGCAACGAACCGGATGGTAGGACGAGGGCTGGGCTGGAGGGGGAGACATTGAGGTGTTAGCGTGTGTGGTGTTTGGCGAGTCTCAGGGTTGGGTTCCCTGTAGACAAGTGCCCCTGTGACAGACCGCCACCACAGCTGGCTTCATGGGCTGCTTGTTGGCAAAGAGGCCATGGCAACTGAGTTAACTTAACCTATGAGTTGACCCTGCCCAGGTGTGGCTGAGGCTCCATGCCCTGTGCTGTGTGGGAACCTGCAGAGCTGCTGCCTGATTAACCTGTTCTGGGATTTCGGAGCTGGGAATCCAGCAGTTTGCATTGGCAGTTTGCCAAAGAGTGAATGCTGAGCCTCGGTTCCAGTAGAGACACTGGGCAAGGGCAAGGCAGAGCAAGTGGTGTGTCTGAGATGGGGTGGGGTGTGGGTGGGCATGGATGCAACCCACCCCCCACCTACCCGATGTGCAGTTTTAAAGGGATATTGTCAAGGGCACTTCTAGCTCCTCTCATTCACCTGCTTCCTCATTGTGACCTGCCTCTTGTGGGCTCAATGATGCCCCTTGCTGTCTTAGCCTGGCCCCTTCACTCCAATGGCATCTGATCGCACCAGACAGCATGTTTCCCCTTAACTCCCTGTGTTTCTGTCCCTGTCTCGTTTGTTCCAAGGACCTCTCTCTGCTTCCCCCCTGCAGGCCCCACTGAGCTCTTTGAGTCCTGGCTCTCGCAGTTTAACCTAGAGGAGAAGAAAGGGGAGATCTCGGAGCTGCTGGTGACCAGCCCCTCCATCCGGGCTCTCTATACCAAGATGGTGAGGCGCTGCCTGGCTCCTGCACTCTCTCGTGGCTGGGCAGGCTCAGACCTGCCTGAAGTCTCCAGCGTGTGGGAGGCAGGGGAGATATGTGTAGGAAACTGTACTCCTTGGGCTCCAGGGCCTGGGATGGAGGGGAATGGTAACATGCTTTAGCCAAGCAGGGCAGCCTGTGCATCTTTGCTGCCAAGTAACTCATTGGGCTCTTCTCTGCCTGTGGACTGCAGCATCGCAGGTCCAGAGCCAGTTGTCATGTGCTGCTCTGGAGCTGACTGGCCTCTGTCTGTCTAAGCATCTTGGTGAATTTTGGGTAATGAGTCTCCAGCAGATGTTTGACAGCAAGTCATCTGCATTCTGAAAACGCAGGTTGCTTATGTAGGGCACAGTCTATCCCAGGAGTGGTTGGAGCTGGGGGAGTATGGGCACAATGGCCAAGTCATGGGGCGGTTGAATGAGCAGAGGGAAATCAGTGTTGTCTAGTGGTTAGAGCAGGCAATTGCGAGTCTGGATGCCTGGGTTCTATTCTCTGTACAACTGGTTAAGCCGCCCCACCTCTGAACGGAGTGATGGTCAGCCCAGGGAGAGCGAGCAGTTGCTGATGTTGGTGGATTGGAAGCCCTTGCCTGAAGTGACTCAGAGTGGTGCCTGGTGATCTAATAAGAGATTCTGAGTATTGTCTTATTCAGGGAGATGGGATTGGGATACACCGAGCAAGGACCTGTGGGTGGGAGAAGTGGTCTAGGGTGGGAGACCTGGGTTTCCCTGCTGTTCTCTCCCCAGGTCTGCAGGTCTGGGAGCGTTGAGGTGGTGCAGGTGGCCTGTCGTAGGTGGAAGGGCTGCTCACTAGCGACCCCTTTACTGTGGCTGCTTCATCAGTCAATGGGTTCCAGTGGGAGCCCCTGGAGTTGTTCTCTGCCAGAAGGATAAAGGGTTTGCAGTGTCAGGCCTTGCCAAGAAGGCATAGGAACCCCAAGGGGAGTGAGGTCAGAGACTGCAGCATCCCCAGGCCCTCCTCACTGAATCCTTCCCTCTCTTCTTTCCTTCCAATGATCCCAGGTCCCAGTGGCTGTTTCCCATTCCGAATTCTGGCAGCGTTACTTCTATAAAGTCCATCACCTGGAGCAGGTGGGTTCGGGGGGGAAGGAGGTCTCCCCTGCAAGGAAGCTAAAGTGGAGGGTGCAGTGTGGTGAGGAGCTGTGCAAAGGGGCTGTTACCCAACATGCACCCTCCAATCAGATGGAAAGTTGCTATCCCCTGAACAGCAGCAGAGAGCTGGGCTCCCTTCCCCAAGTCCCTGCCATTAGCGACAATGCTGTAGGGAACTTGCCGGGGCTGGAGCTCTGCACACCAGGGCCAGGATCTGGGAGGAGACAGTGTGGGCGCAGCTCCTGACCGCAGCTGTGAATTCCCCGCAGGAGGAGGTTCGGAGGGAAGCTCTGAAGCAGAGGGCGGAGCAGAGCGTGCATCGCGAGGAGCCAGGCTGGGAAGAGGAAGAGGGTAAGTCAGATGGCAGGGAAGCTGAGAGAGAGCTTTTGAGACCCATGGTGGATTTGGGAAGGAGAAAGGGTGCTGTAGAATGGTTCCTGCTAATTGTCATGAAACCAGCTCCCCAGTCCAGCTGAAACACCTTCCCCCCCCGGACTGTGTCTGTATTTGGCTTTCTGGCCCAAAATAGCCCACTGCCGCTATCGGCTGCACCATGCTAATGCCAGAGGGAGCCCTAGCACGGGCGAGGTGAATGCTCCCGGCACCACTGTGCTATCTAGACCTGCTCTGAACAGAGTTGGAGGGAAGGCTGGTTAAAACGCTGGGGCTGCCTACTTTATAGGCGTGGCTCCTGTCACAGTAGTTTCAGAATGCTTCCCAAACCTGAATGGTTTGATCCTCTCAGCTCCCCTGTGGGATCATCCCCATGTTACACCTAGGGAAGCCAAGGCACAGAGAGACGAAGTGACATGCCCAGGGTCACACTGGAAGTTTTGGGACGGAGCTGGGCATTGAGGACTATCTCCTGTGTGCATTAGCTCCAAGCCGGGCCTGCTGCTCTGGAGTGCTGCCTGTACCAGAGCGCCCACTGGCAGGAAATATCTGGCAGGGAGGCTTAGCGGGGCCTATCCCCAGAGTGGGCAGGGGGGAACAAGCGGATTCGCTAGGCTGTGGTGCTGGTGCTGCTCCCAGCAGTGGCTGGAGGCTCTGATGCCCGTGGTTGGGGAGGGAGGTGCTCCTTTCAGCAGTTGTTCTCTGCCTATTTGTGCTTCATACAGAGGTGCTGAAATCCTTTCCACTCTCCCCCCCGCCCTCCCACAGAGGAATTTTTGGGGATGTCGCCCCTACCTTGTGTGAATTTGAAATCTCCAGAAGAGGGAAAGCAAACAACATCTGTCCCTGCAGCAGCAGCAGCTGCTCCCCCGACCCTGGAGGGAAGTCCCATCCCCAGCATAAAGGAGCCAGCAGAGGAAAGCTGGTCTGGTCTTGCTGCAGTCCCAGCCCCAGCCCAGGTGACCCCGTCTGAGAGCAGCGAGAGTGTCTCCCTTGTGACTCAGATTGCAAACCCTGCCTGTGTGCCTGATGCACAGTTACAGACTGGAGCGCAGCTGTCCGGGGCCAGGGACCTCTCCCAAAGGTTACTGGAAGCTACTTCTGAAGAGCAGGGCTCCCGGCCAAAACCAGCAGAATCTGCACATCCTCCTACAACCACTCAGGAGCTGGCAGTGTCTTCAGAGCAACTGGGCTCTGCAGGGCTCAAGGAGCAGGCAGAGAGCAAGCCAACGGGCCAGATAGAGACTCTGAAAGAGGATGGGCTGACAGATTTACGAGTCTTTGAGCTAAACTCCGACAGTGGAAAATCCACTCCCTCCAACAATGGGAAGAAAGGTGGGTAACTGCTGTCAGCACTGAGCCATCACCGGGGACCCTCCCCTAGGGAACGAAGCTCTCAGGAGTATGGTGCCTGATTTATAATGGACACCCTTTATTCCTCTGTGTCCTGGGTTCAGCCTAAATGGGCCTTGAGCTGTGACTCCTGGGTGAAAGGCCTGTGAGCTGGAGAGTGCACTGAACTGGTGAGCGGTGTCTGATGATCCCACGTCGGGAGCCTTTGATTATNGCACATCAAGTTATTGACAATCTGTGGTCAGGGTGGCCTGGGATCGTGGTGTAGCTGTGGTTTGCTCATCTCATTCTGAAAGCCTTAACTCTGCTTATCTCTTTGAGGCTTCTAAAAAGCCAGAGTGCAGGGTCTGGCGTGTCAACAGTTAGTGATGGTAAGAGTCTCGGCAGCAAGCCAGACACAGGCATGGGGGTACAAATATCACCCTGAAGTGAGCTGCATGTCCCCTGACTGTGTTGGCCTGGCCCTAAAGGTACTGGTGCCGCTGGAAATGCCTCTGAGCTCCAGGCAGCAGGACCTGGGAAGGAGGCTTAGTATGTTAGATGTGGGTTTATACTGGGGAAGGAGTCAAATTAGAAGAACAAGAAATCTGAGTTTCCCAACAGGTCACAGTAGGGCACCCTCTTCCCCTCCTGGCCACCCCTGGGGCTACAGAATGCCAGGATGGTGGCAGGTACTTGGAGATGGTGTGAAATTCTTCCTTCCTGAGAGCCCCCATCAGTAACCTGGCCTCTGGTCAGCTGGGAGCAGCCCTCTCAGCCCAGAGTGCATGGGGGAGAGGGGGTGTTAGCTGGGTCATGGTAACTCTGAATGCCTGTGTAGCTCTAGTCCCCTTTTACCTGCTGCATTTGCTCTGTGACTAAAGCTTGGCTCTTGTTTGGGAGTGGGGCTGGGCAGAGCTCCCCTTTGCTCTCGCCCCCCAGCAAACAGAAGTGACTCTGGACACAGCGGAAGTCCGGGTCCAGTTCAGCCCAGACCTACTTCTCCACCTGCCAGTAGTGAGCTCAGGAGTGCATGGCACATTTCCCCCTCCTGCTCATCTGGCTTCTTGTCTGCCTTGTAACCTCCTTGTTGGTGTCTCACTGATAGGTCAGAAATCCACGTACGCAAACGCTCCAGGAGCTCGTCCTCGGCATGCATGTGCTTTGAAGAGGCTCCACGTGGAGACCCTGGGCACTGTCAGTATCGTCTGGGCATTTGCAGACTTGGTCATGCTCTTTTACCTCAGGTCCCTGATGGTTAGCGGTTAGTCAAGCCTGGAGGTAGATGGCCTTAGCATTCCTCAATCTTGCTGATATTGTGGCTAAGTTGAGTTGGATTCTGTCTTACTTTGGGCCTGCAGATACCCTTTGGCATGAGCCAAGTCTTCAGCTCTCAGAACACCTGAGCCAGGAAACCTTGTCTGTTTAGTGGAGTCTGGGGTCAGCTGCTTCAGGGACCCTGCTTTGCCCTTACTAACATCTCGCTGGGGAATAGCGGGGCCAGAAGAGGGGAGGGGCCTTTTTGCGAGCCCCAAACCTTGGGCCCCCAAAGCTGGGGCAGTGAGCTGGCAGGAGCCAAGTAGGATGATCTTGGGCTGATGAAATCTGCTTCACTCTAAAGAGCCTGGGACCCTGATGTAAAATATTTGAGAAACACAATGCATCATCAGGTCCCACCAAAGCCTTTAGAGTTCCCATTTTCTCTTTGCCTTCTAGAGGGCTTAACCTCAGTGTCATGTGATTTCAGGCTCCAGCACCGATATCAGTGAGGACTGGGAGAAAGACTTTGATTTGGACATGACAGAAGAAGAAGTGCAGCTGGCGCTCTCGAAGGTGGAGGTGTCTGGAGAGGTAAGAGAGACAGCGCGCTGGGCGTGGCGGTGCTAACTTGGTAGAAGATCCCTCCCAGAACAGAATCCACCCTGCAGTGTTGTTTTCAGAGGCTTCTCATTGCACCTGTGCATGAGCACTACCACTGTTGGGAGCTTCCCGCTTGGAGTCAGCTGCCAACTCCCTCTGTCGCGGAGCTGAGAGGAGAGTGATCCCAGCATGTAGGAACTAAGGGGAAATCCCTGGGCTTCAGAACAACCCCCATCCTCTCTGCAGAGCAAGGCAGTGCAGCACAATGTGCTTTAGAGCGCCACGGGGTTTGCTGCTCTTCTTGCCTCTCCCCCCAAAGAGAAGCTGGGCTCGGCAGCCAGTAGCAGCTGAATAACCAGAACTCTTCGTGCTCCAGCAGTGGGGACCCTGAGCACAATAGAACAGCCTTGTGGGAGCCAGATGTGGATCTGGACTCTTGCCCACAAAAGTCATGCAGGGACTAGCTAGAGAGAGGGAGGGGATTAACCCTTTAAACCCTACTAGGATGGTTACTGAGAAAGGAACACTTGTTTCCCAGAACAGTGAAACTAGAGCAATCAAGGTGTGTTCTGTGTCTGCCAGGCTTTGCACGGACGTGGTTGCCTTGTCTGGCCACTAAGGGCTAGTCTACGTTACTGCGCTACGTTGGCGCAGCTGCGGCGCAGCTGGTGAAGACGCCCTGTGCCGACAGGAGAGCGCTCTCCCATCAGCATAATTACTCCACCTCAGCAAGAGGTGGAAGCTATGTCGGCAGGAGAGCGTCTCCCGCCGACTTAGCGCCAGTGTAGACAGCACTTAGTTCGCTGTAACTTGTGTCGCTCCGGGGGGTGACTTTTTCACACCCATGGGCGACATAAGTGACGTTGACTTAAGCGGTAGCGTAGACAAGCCCTAAGTGTCCAGTGCTACCGAAAGCGCCCGGAGGCAGATGGCTGGTGCATTGTCTAAACCGACTAATAGATGTCTCTCTCTCTGTTTACAGCTGGAAGACGAAGAGTGGGAGGACTGGGAATAAGGCGATTGCTTCCTCTGTGTGTGTCACAGGCTCATTCCCACCATCCAATGTGAATTAAATCACAGATCGACTATTCCTTTCATGTGTAACTGTGCTGGGGTTTTCGGTTCCAGGCTGGAGGAGTTCCATCCCTGCTAAGTCCTAGGGGTAGCTCAAACTCATGACCCATTCAGATGCTGGAAGAGGTGGTAGCGGGTGTTACACTCCTACGCATAGGGGTGCTAGGGAGGGGGGTGCATCTTCTCATAGGTCCTAGAGACCAGCAAAGTTGAAACTGACTGCCCAGATTGAGGCCTGGGGTGGGTGGCAAGTCAGGTGGGGCCAGTGGGGCCCTGGGATCGAACCGGACACTAGAACACCTGGCGGGATTGGTCTGCAATGGCAGGATGTCAGTTTGCTGACTGTCTACTTGTGTGTGAATATAACCTACAATACAGCAGTTTAGAAGGCGAATTGTTCCTGTTCACTCATTACTCCAGACCAGACTAACTCTGAGAGAGACCCCCCCAAAGTGGGACTGACCAGAGGCTGGAGATGCAGCCCTGGAAGCCCCTTTGTATTGCTACACTTACCACTGTGAGGACAGGCAGTTGGCTGGAGGTTTTGATCTAGAGCCAGGCTTCTCTAGAGGGAACTAAATGTCTCCCTGCCTCTTCCTGAACCAGAACCTGGCCTGTTGTCTTAGAAGCTGCTACAGAAATCCCGGCACTTCCTTCTGGTTCCGTGGGATGCAGCTTTTCAGTGGGAAACCCAAACTCCCAGCTGCAGGAGCAGCAGCCCGCCTCCGAAGGGAGTCGCTTCACCATCCCCCGCTCTGCTATCTGCACTGCCTCTCTCTGCTCTGCTGGGCGATGAGCACTTTTAATTGTCGTCCTTAATTCCTCAGGCAACGTCCTGATGCTTGTAGTTTTCTCCTGAATGGGCTTTTCTGGGCAGGCAGTGGACCTGGGTCAGACCCAGGGCAGAACTGCCCCTGTCTGTGTGCACCAGCCACCCGGCTTGGTCACTTAAAAGACCCAATGTAGGTACGGTGGCCACCACTTAAACATCAGTTTTTGCCAGCAGGTCCCACCACTCTTCGCTGTTCTATGTAAAGCGGGAGGCAGAAGCATCTTGCACAACAGATGGCACCTGGTGGCAGGGGCTGGTCACTGTAGCCATTGACTTCGCTGCTTGAATCCCTCTCCTGAAATCCACCCCTCACTTTCGCCTCCTTGGCAGGACCTGCCTGTCCCCCATGCACTCCAAATATTGCTAGATCGTCTCTGCTCCTATTCAGCTAAACCCCCTGCAAGGCTCCGACTCCCTTTCTCCCACCCCAGTTGACTGCTGTAGACCCCTTTTCGGTCTGTCGTCTCTGTCCGGGGCGGGAGGGGAGTTCCCTTCTCTTTGTCCTTCTGATCTGTCACAAAATGCTGCTCCCCAGTGGATGTCACCAGTGCACAGTTATCTTAAAGGGACAGCGTCTACCCCACTGTCTCTGGCCTTCAAAGTATTGGTTTTATCCATAGTTTCTTTAGGTCATTCTGCTTCTTTAAGGGCCAATTCACTGGGGCTGTGGGTTTCCCTATATTTTTAGACAGCACTAGCCTTCTCGGGCCTTGGAGTGTCAATTTTCCCATGGGGAGATTCTCCAGTGGCAGCAGCAGCTGATGTAGGTGCATTGAAGGTGGCTGTTTCATCCAGATCCCTGTCTGAGGGCCTGTCTATGCCACAAAGCCCACCAGGTCCAGGAACCAGCCTACAGCATGGCTCCAGCTTGTCATTGGAGAATTGATTCAAAGGGTCTCCGCCACGCTACAGCCTAGCTCCGTCCTAGGCTACGGTGCATCTCAGGGACGCAGGGAAAATGCAGCTAGGTCCCCTCTCTACTGAGATGGAGCCAAGTCAGGAGACATCCCTGTCCTAACTAGGTCCCCCAGTGTGGTTGGACTCTTGTGTAGCTGGGCCCTTTGCCAGGAGACTGGTGTCTATCTGGAAGTATCTGAGCCCACGTCGCCTGTGCTTCGTGCTGCGCCCAGCGAGGACCCCCTTGTATATACGCCAGTCTCATTTCAAGGTATGGTTCCCAGCTGGAAGCTCATGTCCCAAGGTTGGAGCTGGGAGAAAGCGCGGAGCTTGCCTTTCTCTTTGTAACTCTTTTTTCGTTAGTTAATTAACCTCTTGGTTATTTGTGCAATATTCTCTATTTTAAATTATACTGCATCTCCTGGGAGCATTTTATAGCTGGGGCAAAAGAGAGATTCTAACAGCTGTTAGTTTTGTAATGACAACTTTCTCCTGAACCTTTTACAGACTTGCAGTTAACAGAAATTAAAGGAATTCTACAGAATCAGCTGCCTGTGTTGGGTTGTCTTTATTTCCACCACCTACAGGTCACGTGTGGCCATCCTTCTGAAATGGGTCTGGGTGTGGTTTGCTGCCCAGTGGCAGCCCCTGCTTTGGGCATGAGTCTAGTTTGGGGGCAGGCTGGACAGTCCAGTCAGAGCAATTTTCCAATTTGTCAAGGTTGTTTTTAATTGTAAGTAGATGACCTACACTTTCCTTCGTCCTTCTCTTGCTCCTAATGTATTTAAAGAACCTCTTTTCTCATTGCCTGTTATGTCCCTTGCTTAGTGTAACTCATTTTGTGCCTTTGCCGTTCTGAATTTGTCCCTACATGCTTGTGCTATTGTTTTGGACTCCTCCTTAGCAATTTGTCCATGTTTCCAATTTTGGTAGGATTCCTTTTTTGATTTTTCAGGTCATTAAAGAGCTCCTTTGGGCGCCATATTGGCCTCTTACTATTCTTCCTATCTTTCCTTCGCATCAAGATAGGTTGCAGTTGTGCCTTTAATATTGTCTCCTTGAGAAACTGCCAGCTCCCCTGAACTCCCTTTTTCCCTTAGATTTTCTTCCCATGGGACCTTACCTCCCAGTTCTCTGAGTTTGTTAAAGTCTGCTTTTCTGAAGTCCGCTGTCCTTATTTTGCTGATCTCACTCCTTCCTTTCCACAAAACCATTAAATCTGTCGTTTCATAGTCACTTTCACCCACACTGCCTTCCACCTTCAGATTTGCTACCAAGTCTTCCCTGTCGGTCAGAATCAAGTATTGGCCTCTCCCCTTTGTTACTTCCTCCACTTTCTGAAAGTGTGTGGCCTGCCCAACACATCCAAGAACTTACTGGAAATTTTGTGTTTTGCCATGTTACTTTTCCAACAGATGTCTGGGTAGTTAGTTTCCTGTTACTACCAGGTCTTGTGTTTTGGATATTTCTGTGATTTGTTCTATATCCATCCCCTCCTCCTGATTTGGTGGTCTATAGTAGACCTCTACCGTGACATTCCTATTGTTTACCCCTTCTATCTTTACCCAGAGACTCGCAACTGGTCTGCCTCTCACCTCCTTCTGGACCTCAGAACAAGTGTGAATATATTGATATATAATGCAATACTGCCTTTATCCTGCCAGCCCTTTTGGAATAAGTTGTACCCCTCTATACCGTTATTCCAATCATGACACTTATCCCACCAAGTCTCTGTGATGGCAGTTAAGTGATAATTTAGCTTCCAGTTCCTCCTGTTGATTCCCCTTACTCCTTTCATTTGTATATAGATGACTAAGATGTTGAGCAGATTTTTTTCCCACTGATTTCCCCTTGTTGCTCCTATAACCCTATTGTAATTTTCCATGTTTCCCCCACCCCCAGCATGGAGGAGCCAACTTCTCTGCTTACTCTCTCCTCTCAGTTGGGGTGTTCTCTGGAGGTGCCATGACCAGAGATGTCTTGGGAAGGTGGCCAGACACTATCCCAGGTTTCCCCACTTCAGCGAGGTGCCCAGCTACAAAGGAAACAGCACAAACACTGTTGGGTTTCTTCAGACCATGCGGTTTGTTTGAATGAGTAAAATCCCTGTTGAAGGTGTGAAATGGAACAACCCCCCCAATCCTCCCCTGCGGGCCAGCCATCCTCTGCATAAGGCACTGGGAGGAGGAGAGGTGGGGTGTAAGGATAGACTGGAAACCAAGCGTAACATTAAAATATATGTAAGCATTTTGGAAGCAATCTGTCCCCTTTATTTGGGGAGAGCGTGACATGGTCTTTATCAGGAGCTTGCCAGCCATGGGTGCCAACCAACTTCTTCAATGGAAGGTCTCAGGATCATGTCTGGTTCCAAGAGGCTTTTCAGGAGATCCTGGCATTCGTCTGAGATCTCCAGGTGCCCAGGAATGGAGACCCCTTTCTGCTGGTGGCACAGCATCTTGGGGATGTCGGTGTCGTCAAAGGGGAGGCTAGCGCACAGCATAACGTACAGTATAACGCCCATGCTCCAGATGTCCCCTTTCCGGCTGTCGTGGGGCACGCCCTGGAGCACCTCAGGTGCAGCGTAGGCAGTGCTGCCGCAGAACGTTTGACTCAGCTCCTTACGATTCTTTGGGAGCGACTTTGCGAATCCAAAGTCAGTCAGCTTCAAGTTAAAGCCTTGCAGCAAGGCGTTCTCACACTTTAGGTCCCGGTGCGCCACACCACAACTGTGGCAGTAGCGGATTGCGTCTACCAGCTGGCGGAAGAGCACCTTGGCGCGGCTCTCGGGCAAAGGACCTCCGTGCAGAACGCAGTCAAAAACGTCCCCGTCTTCTGCCAGCTCCATCACCAAGTAGATCTTCCCATCGGCGGACTCCAGCATCTCGTACACCCGGATGATGTTCTTGTGATCCAAGCGCCTGACAATCTGGAGCTCTCGAGGCAGGAATCTCTGGATAAATTCTGGAGAGAGAGAAGACAGATTCATTCAAGGCATGGGAAATCTCAAGGGAGCTGCTAGCTACCGAGAAGAGTGTGTATCGTCTTTCATGGATGCAGTATCTCTGCCGTGCCTGAGGCTGTTGGCCATTCAATGGAGGCTGCCTTGTAAAGGGGGGCAGGGGCCCCGTTTGTCACAAACTGGGGCTAAAAGGAGGCGCTTTCCCATTCAGAATCCTGGGAACTTGGCTGGTTGTAAAGTGATCACAGGGTCAGCACTGTAACATATTTACTTTCAGTTGGCTTCATAGATCTTAGGGCTAGAAGGCATAATTCTGATCCTCTCGACCAGCCTCCTGCATATTGATTTCACATCTGAGTCCTGCGTCCAGCCTCATCTTTTGTAGCTGAACTAGAGCAGATCTTTCAATTGATTAACGAACGACGACAAACCTGTCGAACTTATGCCCCTGTTTTAATGGTTTTACTCTGCTTTGCGAGGAGGTGTAGTTGTTAGAATCTTTTATCTGATTGTGGCTTTAGTCTAGGACACAGATCTGGCCAAGTAAACACCATTATGTGATATAGGAGGTGATCCGAAAGGCACTGCAGTTACCCCAACCTACGAGCCTGGTGAGCTGGCTAGAGGAGGGTCTGGGCTGAATTCTTGTACACATGTTCTACAAGGAAATCAGAGCCATCTAAATGAATCCGGCCCCCTTTGCATCCAGTAAGCTACTGCGCCACCCACCAGTTGGTGGGAAGATGAAGAGTGGGTAGTCTGTGAAACGCTGGCAGCAGACCCTCCAAGTGAATTAGAGGCAAGAGGGAAAGTCCCCTGCCTTGGAGGAGTTCTGGAGGGACCAGCTTCCCCTAGGAACCCACCTCCTAGTCAACCTTTTATTTTAGTTTAATACATCCAGTAGGGAAACCTGAAATGTGTTTTGTTAGGAATGAAAAGTTTGTGACAAGTCACCGTTCCTCCACTGATGAGATAATGTGGAAGGCGATGTGAGAAGATTCTCATAGTACTTCTCAGGTAAGTTTTCCCCTCCATGGTTTTTTTCTGCATAAGGGAAAAAGTAGGCCCTAAGCAAAGCAGTGGAAATATTTGGTACTATGCACAGTTAAGTGCACCAATACCTTGAGCCTGGCAAACTACAAGAAGACTAGTTCAAACCGGAATTATTTTGGGGAAGTTCTCTAGCCTGAGTTACAGAGAAGGTCATAGATTCTAAGGCCAGAAGGGATCATTGTGATCATCTAGTCTGACTTCCTGTATGGTACAGGCCAGAGAACTTCCCCAAAATAACTCCTAGAGCAGAGCTTTCAGAAAACAGCCAATCTTGATTTAAAAATTGTCAGTGATGGAGAATCCACCGTGACCCTGGGTAAATTGTGCCAATGGTTCATTACTCTCTCTGTTAAAAATGTATGCCTTATTTCCAGTCTAAATTTGTCTAGCGTCAACTTCCAGCCGTTGGATCATGTTAGACCTTTCTCGGATAGACTGAAGGAGCCCACTATTATTAAATATTTGCTCCCCATATAGGTACTTATAGACTGTGATCAAGTCACCTCTTAACCTTCTTTTTGTTAGACTCTAAGAGCGCAATCCAGTTAGTTTATCACTAGGCAGGTTTTCTAATGATTTAATCATTCTCATGACTGTTCTCTGAACCCTCTCCAATTGATCAACATCCTTCTGGAATTGTGGCCATCAGACCTGGACACAGCATTCCAGCCGCGGTTACACCAGTGCCAAATACAAAGGTAAAATCACTTCCCTACTTTTACTCGAGAGTCCCCTCCCTGTTTATGCATCCCAGGATCACATCAGCTCTTTCGGCCACAGCATCACTCTGGGAGCTCATGTTCAGCGGATTATCCCCCATGACTGGATGGTCAGAGTGGTCCCTTCTGGCCCTAGAGTCTATGAATATTCCTCAACCATCTAACCCAGAACCGTCTCCCAGAGCTGCCTCTTACCTTCCGGGCCCCCCATCTTATCAATAATTTTAACTGCCACTTTCTGCTGGTGCTTTTTTGAGAAGGCCTCTTTCACTTTTGAGTACGTCCCCTCCCCAATGGTCTTGCCCAGCTGGTAGCCATTGGAGAATAAAAACTCCTCCATCTCCTCTCTGAATTTTGGACTGGTCATTCTCTCAGGTCATCCTGTAGATGCTGGGAGATGACATCTCTGTGCTCTGCTTCTCTCCCTAACCAGGGCCTGCAAGAGTTGCAGCCCTGGACGCTAGATCATTTTCCTGCCTAGACAAAGTCCCGTGATGACGGGGGCAGCTGGGGCGGGACATTTTAAAACTTTCAACCCCTATTATGATGTAACCTTGTGTTGCATGGGTCAAAGGGGTTGGATTTGCACCAATCGGGGGGCGAGCACCCCAAATGGGCAGTTACTTAACCTGCCCACAACCCTGCACTGAGTCACTCCAGGCGCAGCGATGGGATAAATCTCCAGAGACCTATTGGTGGGGATCGTGGGTAAGGGGCTTCTATAGCATAGTGTTACACAGGCTTTGGCATAATGAACAGACCCCAAATATTCCCCAGCCTGCTGCTGTATTATCACTAAATGTGCAGATCTGACCAAGTTTTCAAGGCTGGATCCAAGTGAATTTGAGGGTTGGGGAGGGAGGGTCCAGACCAGACCTCAAATGAATACAAGGGCTGGGATGTCTGTTGTTTGTATTGCATAGTGCTTAACAAAACTACCTAGCTCTCATCTAGCACTTTTCATCCATAGATCTCAAAGCACTTTACAAAGTTCAGTATAATTAACCTCATTTTACAGAGGGGGAAACTGAGGCAGGAAGAGGGAAGTGACTTGTCCAAGGTCACCCAGCACCCCAGTGGCAGAGCCAAGAATTTAACTCAGGCCTTCTGAGACCCAGTCCAGTGATCCAGCCAATAGGCAACACTGCTTCCGTTCTCTAGGGACCCTTTGTCCTGGGCATTGCACAGACATGGAACAAGTGACAGTCCCTGTCTCAAAGAGCTCACAATCTGAGTTTCATCAGATGGACCTGGTTGGTCAAACAAATTGACAGGACGGTTATTTGTTTAGTTTCAGTTTCCAGGACAGGGTAAGAGTCCAGGGTGAGGGGCTACCCCAGATCCCGCTCTAAACCCCACATTGTATCCCCATGGGGAGCAGTTTCCAGGAGGGAGCAAAGATCAACCCCAAATACATCTCTGATCTGGGCACGGTCAAGGAAGGTCCCTCCTCGTCATGAGACCCAGAGCCTTTTGGGGAAAACCTGGGGCCGGCAGAGGCAGTTCCTCTGTTTACCTTCACAGCACGGTGGGGCTTTGACCCAAGACTAGCCCTAGATGTGAACTAGGTCAGTCTTTTGTGCTGATACCGCTGCTCCTCATGCTGACCAGTATTGTCTCCCTCATCGGTCATGTCTCGTGTTATACTTAGATTGTAAGCTCGGTGAGGTGGGACCTAGCTTTTTGTTCTGTATTTGTACAGCGCCTCGCACAGGGTCCAGGACTGGGGCTCTTAGCTGCCACCTCAGTCCAAATAATAAATCGTAAGCAAGAAGGCCTGGGCCTGAGTCTCGTGCCAGGGAGAAGGTCGTACCCTGCCACTCATGGGTTGTACTGTGATGTCAGAGCAGCCCTTCCGTGTCACAATGTAACAGCCTCCGTACCTCCCACTGGCCCCCATCACATCTTGCCCTTTGCACTAGGCACTGCAGGCTGCCAGGTTTATTCCTGGGAACCCTCTTGAGCCTTCAAGAGGTGAGCCTAGGCCAGAGAAGGATGTGGCAGCTTGGGGCAGGGGTGGGCCTGAAATCGTGGCCTCACCTTGCCCAGTCATACAGGCTCTGACCTTGGTCCTTCTTTTACTCAGACAGGTCTGGGGCTAGGACATGAGCTCCCAGGAGACCCCACAAGCTCGGAGATTCCCCATAGAGGCAGGAGATTCTCCCAGCCTGGCAGCTGCTCCAGAGACCCAGGAGCCAGTTGCCACTGAGCACACTGCAGCAAGGTAAGGGCAGCTGCAGCAGCTGTCATTGCTATGAGTCAGCTGGTGCCCACTGCTTGGGAGGAAGGCAGGCATCCTCCAGAGCCATACAGGGGGGAGTGGGGGGCTTCCTTCCTGACTCCAGTTAGCAATCACGTTCTGCTCTGAAGCATGAGAACTGATGCACTTTCTAAACCTTCCTCTTGATGCGGTAATGGCAGCTGCTGTGCTTAGATGTTGCTATGAACGGCCCCTCCTTTGGGATGGTCTGGCCCCCCTGCTTCCAAGTCTTACAGCAGCAAATTCCCCCAGGAAAGTGAAGCTTTCAAGGCTTAGAAATAGGTGTGTTGCCCTTCTAATCTTCCCAAGTTCCCCCTTTGTGCCTGTTTTACAGGGCAGAGTGAATAGGAGCCGTGGTCCCTTCTCTCCCCCTTTCGCTAATCTCTGCACCTCCTCCAGGTCTCCCCGCTTCTTCTTGCCACGCTGCGTCCCTGCCAGGGCCGGCTCACCAGCCCGTTCCACTCCGAACACGCTGGGCTTCTGTAAAGGGCCAGGGATGAGCCCAGAGGGCCGAGGCCTCGCAGGGCTGCGTTCAGGAGCCAGTGGAACTGCACCCGCTTTTCTCCAGGCCCACCCTGGCCTGTGATCTCTACAAATCAGGCTTTGGGGGACGATGAAAGCCGCTGCTGCCATAGTCGTCCCGCCCCAGTTCAGTGTCTCAGCGAGTTCCACACCCTGTGCCCAAGGGAAAGGGAAGGAAACCTGCCTCCCCCAACACCTGCTCCCTGTGGGGTTAGGATGGCTGTCAGCTGGCTAGACCATTCCGGGCGGCACCCGAAGCTGGGGCTGTCGCACGGCCTGGCTTGGAACATGCAGCCAGACTCGGAGCCTGTTGGTCGGAAGAGTTTGTTGGCATCTGATTTGGCCCCAGGGATGACTTTAGGCAACTGTGGGCTGAATCCTGTACCATGGGGCTGAGGCAGGGGCTCCAAATAAAGTCAAAATGAAGAAACTGGTTTGCTGCCTCCCCTCCATCAGAGAGCGAAGGCTGGGGGTCAGACACTTCTATTGAGGCCAAGTAATTAACTCCAAGCCAGACCTCCCTGGGCTGTAACAGGGCAGTACCCTCTAGCGCTCCCTAGGGGCGCAAGCCTTGTACCTCAAGGCTTGCTTGCTGCTGCACTTCATTCTGATTCAATTTCTCGCCCTGCCTCTCCCCTGATCGGACAAGGGCAAAATCAAACCCACCCCCTGCCGTAACTGGCGCCTCTGGGGGAATTGGGGCT
The DNA here is from genome assembly GCA_003942145.1 of Platysternon megacephalum. Taxonomy (NCBI): domain Eukaryota; kingdom Metazoa; phylum Chordata; order Testudines; family Platysternidae; genus Platysternon; species Platysternon megacephalum. The sequence goes on along the minus strand of QXTE01000016.1, from coordinate 6,859,729 downwards.
ACAATACATTGGCCTCTATAGGCTGCAGCAAGCGGACAGATGCAAGGAGGAGCAGGCTCAAGATGCTCAGCTAGAGCGAGGAGCTGAGTGGGGGACAAATCGGGCAGGGGCTGCTGGGTTAGTGAGGGGGGGTACGTGGGCCAAAGGGTCCATTTATAAAGAGAGCTGGGTGCAGAACTGATTTTCTGGTTTGCTGGTAATTCTACAAAGTAAAAAACAAACCGTTTTGGGTCAAACAAGAAGTTTTTGTTTTGATATTGACCCTGTTTTACCAGTTGTGATCATTTAAAATAAAATTACAGGACATTTTGAAGTGAAAAGTGGTTTCGAACTGAAACGTTTAAACCTTTTCATTTAGAAAATGTCAAAACAAAATGGCTGGGTTTGTCTGAAATTGTTTAGATTTCTTCCTATCCAGGCAACGGGGTGAAATCCACAGGGAGTCACAAAATAGTTCAGTGTCACAGGAGCGGCATTTAGCACCAAAAAAATGTTGTGCCATTTTTTGCCCGGCTCGGTCTATAAACCTAACAGACTGATCGTGAATGGAACCCTCTTTACTGGCCAGGTCTTTAATCACCGGACAACGACCAATACTGTAATTAGCATCCCATCTCTATGGAAACAGGCAGTTCCACCTGTACCCTTAACCCATCTGTGGCTCTGCTGTGCACTTTGCCTCTTACTAGTTTATAATATTGAGGACATGGCGCAGGTTGGGCATTTCTGGGCTGAGGGCCCTCACCATGCTGAGATCGCCGCCTGGAAGAGGCTCTCTCATTACTGCCCAGCACCGGCCTCCTCCCACTGATTGGCTGCGACCCCTTGGTCGTTATCTCTTCAGGCACATGGTCTCTGTGCAGGACTTCCGTCCCATCTAGGGCTGACTTTGGCATTCAGGGCCCTTGTTAAGGGGAGCATTTGGGGGGGTTTGTCCTTTTTCTGCCAGAAGATTCCTAAGGCAGAAAATTCCAGAGTGACCTTCAATTCCTGCTCCAGGTTGCTAGAGGCTGACAGAGAAGCTGGATATGGGGGGGGGGGGGAAATGTATCCCCCTAAATCTTCCCTCCCTGCGTAAAGCCGGAGGAGGACATACTTTGTGGAGTATGTTCAACTAGCCAGATGGGTTCTGATCCCTGGGCAGCTGGCCTAGGCCTCTTGGGATCTGCACCCCTCATGGTAGTGAATATGCCACTATTAGACCATGCACCTGTGACGCTGAGGGGCTCAATCTGTGGCTTTGCACAGCCCTCCTGGGAAACTGGACTAACCCCTCTCTCGTTGTGCAGGCAGCTGAGAAGATGCCCCGGGTGCCACTGCCTGACCCTGCCCAACGTTCCTATTGACGTTTACATTGCCATGGGCGGGAACGGGAGGCCACGGACCACCTAACGGTTCCCCCGAGTTGGGCTCGAGTTCTGAGACCGCCGAGCTGATCACCCGAAACACCCTGACAGCTGGAGAACCGCAAAGGACGCCGCCACACAAAACAGTGACGCACATTTTAATAAAAGGACATCTTAGAATGTTTCTGTGGGCGTCGTTCCTTCGCTGCGGCTCGGCTTGCTGTGCTGCCCCGGACTGCACCCGGAGAGCAGGAATTCTCCCGTCTTGCTATGGGATCGCATGGGCCCCCCTCACTTGGAGAGGGTTCACAGCAAAACAAGCCATTCGGGCCGGGTTTGCACAATGGGGTCACTGCATTACCCCGCAGCCCAGCAGAGGGTACTGTGGTCCTAGCTCTCTGGAGAGGGTCTCTCCCCTCCAGCATCAGCTGTGGGGTGCAAGGGAGACCTGCCTACTCTGACTCTTAGCCTCAGGCTCCGGCTTTCTCCATTCCTGTCCAGCCGATGTGCTCTGGCTTGCCTGGCACGAGGCTCCGCAACCTAGGGGCAAGCAGAGTGCATCAGCTCCTTGCCTCCCAGCTCCCCCCCTTGCACCTACCAGCTGTAAGGCTGGGTTTGACTGGGTGGCAGCAGCTGCCTCCTCCATCCCTGAGTCTGACCCAGCTCCTAGCAGGTTGGTGGGGAGGGCCAGGGGGAGACTAACTGGGTTTTTGTTGGAGGGCCTGATTTGGAGATGAGACACCGTTGAAGGGGTTTGATTTAGGGGAAGGAAAGAGGCTGGATGTGGGAGGAGGTTGGGGTGGGGAATGAGTTATTAGGTGGGGGTGGGGTTGATTTTGGAGAAGGGGAGCACGGATTGTGTAGGGGCCAAATAGTAGCTGGATTGCGGGGTGAGTTGTGCCATGGGGGCGCCCTCCCCAAATCATCTCCACGGGGGCACTGGGGCATCCAGGGTGAGAGTGAGGCAGAGGGGGCCCTGGTGCTAAGTGTATGTCCTATGCAAACTGCTTATCCCAGGCTTTTTCCTGGGTCACAGCAGGCAGATCTGGCTGCTGATAATGGGTGGAGGCGAGAGTAGGGGAAGGGAGGGGGCAGCAGCTGGGTCACACAGCCCAGCTTGTCCTGGGCAGGAGATGCGCTACCACGGCCTTTCCCTTAAGGTGGCATGTGATGCCTGCCTCCAAAGTCACATGACTTAGCCAAGAGGGTGCACTCTGGGTGCCATGCCTCCATCCTTGAGAAGTTTGAGACCAAAGGGGAGAGTGGATTTGCCCCCTCTCTGGGACCCAGCCGCTTCTCCCACAGCCCAGCAGGGGTCTCCCTCCCTGCTCTGCCCTGATGCATTTGAGTAACTGCAGAGAGTTGATTAAAGGGCACCTATGAGTGGCTGGAGCAGAGAGGATCTCAGTCCTGCAGCCCAGGCCGGGCTTAGTGAAACACCCAGGGTTGGAGCCAGCCCAGGTGCTGGCTCAGCTGACATGGGCTCATTTTTCCTCTAATCTTGGCTTGTATTTAATTTTATAGAAACAACCAATTGGGCACAAAGAGCAGAGCAAATCCAGCTGCCTCCGCCCAGCAGCTTGCAGGCTCCCTGCAGAATGGAGAAAGGGTTCCCTGTGATGGGCACTGCCCTCGCCTTTCCCAGCTTAGAGTCACCACTGGGCCGCTCTTAGAGAGACCCCCTTGCCTCCGTTCTCTGGCCTCACTTGCCTTCCCAGGCTGGGTGCACCTGAGCCGGCTGTGCAGGAAGTTGCTACCTCAGCTCCTGGAGCATTTGTAGCGGGTAACAGAACTTGCGATGCGTCGCTTTCACAGAGATGCAGGAAAGTGGGTGGTCACTGGCTTTCCCCTGGCCCTACCAGCCTGGAACTAACACTGATCTTCTGTGCTCGGCCCCAACAAAACTTTGCTTTTAAGTCCTGGGTTAGTCCAATCAGCTGTGAGAGTTCACTGTGTTCTGGGCTCCCCTAATGGATGACTGGCCACAGTCCAGGCTGGCTCTGTGTATGTCTGTGGCATTTCCACTCTACTACCTTCTACAGAGCTATGCCGTGACGGCTGCCCTTCGACACCGGAACTGCTCCTTTCCTGCCAAATGTGAAATCTTTATTTTTGTTCTTCGCTCCCCTGAACAAGCTGGTTTTGGAAAATGGTTGAAGCAAACGTGTACCTGGGACGTGTCTTTGCTTTAATCCAGGGCTAGCCAGGGGTTGGGATTTTAATGTTTAATCTTCAATACACAAAGGTGGGGGTCGGCTTCGCTCCTGCCTTGCGCATGGGATAGACCCTTACAGCTGTGCAAAATGAGTGTAACTAGCATTCTGATTTGGAAGCAGTTAAGTGACATATTCCAGGTGAAAGATGGGGGGGAATAAGGACCCTGGACAACCCGCTGTTCTTGACCTAAGAAGCCTCCCGTGAAGATAATAAACGGCAGTGACAGAAGTAGACTGTACATATGGAACTACCAAACCATTCTTCTCAAGGACCAATAATCGTTTCTCAGTGTTTTTGGGTGAGGCTTTGCTCCTGTTCCTCTAATTCCTTCACTGCCAATCTCACCCTTCGTCCATTGATCAGCAGGTTATTTAACTGGGGACCTCTGTGTGTTTGCATTGTGATAAGAACAGGCTCCTTGGTCTCCACGATCTGAAGAAAGGTGAGTAAGAGAAGAGAGACCAATCAGCTCCCAGCTCACAGGAGATTGACCAGCCAGAGCTTCATGGGAGGGGATGCTGACTTGTGCTCCAGCAGTGTATTGGTAAAGTTTGCTGGAGCATGTGAGGCTAGCTTCCAAGCTGGGATGTGTAGCTGACCAGTTCTGCAGGGCCTGGCTTGCGTACAGTACAGCCAGCCGATGCCACTGAGGTGGGGCTGGGGATGTCATGCTGTCCCCAGGAACCATAAGCTCGTCCTCTGAGACAACCCATCTGTCATTGATTAAGGATGTTTGGCCAGTGGAACTCTACATTGTTATCCCTGCATAGAGATCATGCTCCTCTCTAATGATTTCCTGAGGGGCAGGAGAGGGAAGTGCCCCCAGCAACCCTATGAGTGGGAGGTACATGTGGGTTGTATGTGACTTATCCTTGGCAGAGTCATGACAAAGCCCTTCATTGGGAGTGGCCGAGCAGCCAGGGCTGGAGAGAGGGACTGATAGGCAGTGGAAGGGTGCAAGCAGCAGCTGTGCCTCATCAACGGGGAAGCCATCAAAAAAAATTAAGGCTGCCCATGGGACAGAGTCCATGGGAAGGAGGAGGAGAGCTTCCTCCCATGCAAGAGGAGATGGCAAATCTGAAGCTGGATTGTCTCCTTTATGTGCACCCCCCAACCTCCTCCCCCCACACCCCTCTTCCTTTGAAGGTTAGAGGAGCACAACTGGAACGGCGCTGCCTCCTCCAGCTAGGGTGAATATTCTTGGGAAGAATTTTATTCTGTACAGGTTCTGTACCACCGTCAGCAACTTCCTTTCCTCCTCACTCTGTTAACAAGAGGAGAACAAACATCAGCCATTTCCCTGGGTTCTTTCTACAGGATGCCCTAAGCGCTCTATGAAATCACTCCCACCTCCCTTAGTGACTCAGCAGAACCCACTTAATCCTTTCCCAGCAGGCTTGATGCTGCTAGCATAACACACAGCTGGTTTTTTGGGGGGAATACTGGCAGGCTCAGTCCTGCACTTTCTCCAGCATGGAATCATACACTTAACAATACTTCCTACCACAGACAGCAAGAAAATGTCATTCGCCTGGATGTGTAAATCTCCCTTGCCCGCAGAGACAAGCAAACAGGCTTCAAACACATAAGGACATAAGATCTCTCTCCTGCCATCCATCTCCACTCTCTGACAGAGGCTAGGGACACCATTCCTTACCCATCCTGCCTAATAGCCATGAATGGACTTAACCTCCATGAATTTATCTAGTTCTCTTTTAAACCCTGTTATAGTCCTAGCCTTCACAACCTCCTCAGGCAAGGAGTTCCACAGGTTGACTGTGCGCTGTGTGAAGAAGAACTTCCTTTTATTTGTTTTAAAGCTGCTGCCCATTAATTTTATTTGGTGGCCCCTAGTTCTTATATTATGGGAACAAGTAAATAACTTTTCCTTATTCACTTTCACTTGCACCTTTCCAAGGGCTGGGTGGGTAGTGATGCTGGAGGAACAGTTACTGGGCGCAGTCAGAATTGGAACAGGATGGATCAGGGAATGAGTCATGGGATATGTAGCCTTTCACATCTGGGTCCCAGCTCCAGTCTGGGTCGGGTGGCAAGTAGCAGAAAGTCATTGCACTGAAGTCTGTTGGGACATGTGCTGCGGGACTAGCTTCGGGTGGGTGAGAGCGGCCAGGCCTAGGCTGTGCAGAGGGGGATGCTGGTGCTGGAGTGAAGGGGAGGTTCTGATTGGCCAGAATCAGCCAGCATGGTCCAGAGGAGGAACTGGAGGAAGCAGGATGTCAGTCAAGGCTGGCGGGAGCAGGGGTCAGGGCAGCATGGCCTGGGCCGACAGAAGCAGGAGCAGGCTGGCAGGAGCAGGGGTTGGGGCTGGTGGGACCAGAGGACAGGGCAGGGGGCAGTGCTGGGGGGAGCAGGGGGCAATGTGGCCAGGGCCAGTGGGAGCAGGGGGCAGGGCAGGAGCAGGGGGCAGGGCTGGGGGGAGCAGGGGTCGGGGCAGGGGTCAGCGCCGGCAGGAATAGGGGGCAGGGCAGAGGGGGCAGGCTGGCACCCTGAGCCCTGCCACCTCCAGCAGAAGCCCATGGGTGCTGTGGGGCCCCGGCCCTGGGCTCCCAGCACCAGCCCCCCCATGGGCTCAGGCCTGACCCCTCTGGGCAGCTCTGGGAGCTCTGGCTCGGGCTGGCGCCTTATTCCCATGCCCAGCCGCAGGAGGGCGCCCAGGAGCGCAGACACCTGCCGCGGGCGGGAGGAGGCACCTCGTTCCCCCCGGCGGTGTCTCTACCCCTTTAAAGGGCGGGGCGCGTTGTGGGGAGGTTTGTCCATTCCCGGCCGCCGTTCTCCTCTCTCCCTCCCCTCCCCCGTCCCCGTCCGCCATATTGTGGCCGCCGCAGCTCGAGCCGGAGCCTGGTGACGAGCCGCCGGAGCCGGAGATGGGTGAGGAGGCCGCTGCGGTCCCTCTGCGCCCTGCGGGGGGCGGGCCCCACGGGGGGAGGCTCCAGCCCGGCGGGTCCGGCCGCCCCTGCCCGCCCCGGGGCCCGCTCGCCGGGCTCTGACACCGAGCCCATCACCCTGGTCTCCGAGCGCAGGGTCTCCGCGCCGGGCCCCTGGGGTGGGGTTAGTCGCCCCCCCCCCCGAGTGTGTCTGGGGTTAGCCGGCCCTGGGTGCCCTGCCCCCCCTCAGCCCCCTGGGGGGCGGGGCCTGTCCCCTGCCCACCCCGTGCCCCCGCTCTGTCTCCCCGGCTTTAGCGGCGGGTCTGCGCCCTGCCCCCCCGCGCTCGGGCAGCGTTTCCTGGCTCCCGGCGAAGGGTCTGGGGGCGGCCGGTGTTTCTGACTCCCCGGCGTGTGTCCGTGGGGCCTGAGTCTTTGATGGGGGTGGGGGAGGTGATGGCGATGCTAGAGGGTGACTCCAGGGCCGGCCTGGGTGGCAGCGCCCTCCCGTCTCTCTAGAGACGCTTCTGCTTATTCATTCTGAGCGCAGGTTGCGCCCCCCCCCCCCCCGATATATATCTGCCTGTTCTGTCTTTTGGTGAAAGCTGCCCCCCCCCCCCCCATGGTGAAGCAGCATCCTGCGTGCATGAGGCCATGCATGCTGATGGGGTGTAGTTAGGGCCCTTGGCTTGGATGCAATTTAAGGGGTTGTGCAGGTTTTCTGGGGGACCCTGAGATGCAGTAAAATGTTGCTGCAGCCTGCTCTATGGGGGAGGCACAAAACCCCCTTGACCTTTTGCATAATAGGGGGTTTGTCCCAGTGTCCTAGCCAAAATTTCCCCACCCGTCACTTTTGTTTTAATTAGTTTGTTGGCTGACATCTTCCACCCCAGAAGTGGTAGCATTTCAGAGGTACTGCCCTGTTCATCTAGAAAGGAAGGTGCTATATTGTGCTTCGAATGTTGCATGGTAAAGAGTATTTGGTTGGGCTTTATCAGCAATACTTGGAAGAGAGGAAACAGACAACCACAGTCATTTTGTTGTTCCCCAAAAATCATTGCAGCAATGGGATAGTTTGCCAACCATGGGCCTGTTCACCTGGCTGTCAGGCTGGTATGCCAGCCATAAAATGCACAGGGTGGGGAGGAATCACCTTATCTCTTGACTTATAAAATGTGCTTACCTAACTAGCTCTTTGGAGCTGGGCATTGTCTATTTGAATGTCTGGGAAGCACCTAGCACACTGTGGCCTCTGTCTAGATACTCGGGGCGTATGTATGAAGATTAAAACATAAGCTACTCACTATCTGCTACTTTCTACAAGATGCTGCTAACCAATCCCTTCCCCTCTCTCATTGAATAGATGAGCCGTATACACTTCCTGAGGGTCAATGGACCAATTCTTCCTAACCCAAGGCACCCTAGCTCTGTGTGGTTTTTTAACCAAAGTCCGGTTCTGAGGCAAAACTTTCACTGTGTATGTGGGATCAGTCTAGGACTGTTTCCTAGTGACTTAGTAGGGGAGAGATCCTGAGGTAGCCAGGAATGAGACTTAAAAATGCTTCTCTGTTCTGCAGATGTGTATAATCCTTTTGAGAGAAGCAGGCTGCTGAGTAGGGGCCTGTATAGCTCTGCACAGATGTTCGGCTTGTTGGTGCCCTGTCCTTGGTTTCAAGCTAACTAGCAACAGCTGTTTGAATGTGAGTGTTGCTTACAGGTTTCTAGCATTGTTCTCTGAGCAGTATGAAGAGGAATTACTTTTCTGAGAACTTAACTATATAGCTGACCTTTCCTGCCTCTCAGTACCGGTTATCTAGTACTGTTATATTATTGTTCTTGGGTTGGGGCAGGGGAAGCCCGGTTCTGCCTTCAAGGAAACTATGCCAGAAACCTTCCAGCAGCAACAATGTTCAAATGCAGCTGTTGCTGGCAAATCTTCATCCACAGTATGAATATGGTCTAGTGTCAGGTCTCTCATTAATCAATGTGTATTTAGGGATCTTGGACTGCTTTACATTTTAAGCTTCATAGAAGGTGAAGATTAGATTAGCAGAGGATTGTACAGAATGGACTGTCATGGTTGCAAACCTCCGGTAACGGAGATGCCACATAAGAAGGTGATGACTGGAGAAAACTGAGCTGTCCCTAGGGGCCTGTTTCCCTTGCTGTGTTAAGGAATTAAAGCTTTTCAGGGTAGTGCTGCAGTCATGTTAAACATATCTGGGTCTTCCATGGGTAGCCAAGATCAAACTGTTGTAACACCACTCTATTCAAATGGTTAAGACTGTGTTTTAAACACCTGAATAGAGTGCTGCTCCGATTCTGACTTAGGTTAAAATCAAATCCTATTTAACTGTAACTACTCTGTTTTAATGTAATATGTAGTCCATGGTGGTGGTAGACGAGTACAGTGACTTACTCCGTTCTATAGGCAGCAGCAACAGCACTTCCATATCTTTGCTTTCGGGAACTGCAGTCCTAGAGTTCAAGTGCTGGTCATGGACTTCACAGAAACTTGATTGGACTCTTCTGTCTACAGCAGAATAGGCTGTCTTCTGGCGTTGTGTAGAGAATGAGAGGAAACTCTCCTAGCTGGGCTATTGTCTAGTCCTAAGCAGTGTAGTAAATAATATGGTTTATAGCTATAGCAAACTGACATCTACAAACAAATGACAACCGAACATTGCCTTTCAAAGACTACTTCAGTAGCATCGTGAGAAGCTCTGATCTTCTCTCATTGGGCCTGAAATGAAGACTTCCTACCCAGAAAAATGTGAGACTCTGTTTTCTTGGGTTTTAACTAGCAGAATTGAATTGGAGAGGGGGGAAGAAAGGACAAACTATACAACAGACTAAAGATTCTTTTGTAAAAGCAAGGACTAGCGTTCGTTGGAGTTGACTGCTGATATTGTCTAGTAAACCAGCTCTAGTTAAATGTCCTTCATGCTAGGATACAATTAGCACACCATGACCTTGCCACAAGCTTTTACTCCACCTCCAAATACCTCTTCTGTGGCACACCACAAAAATACTACTTAAGGTGGCCACAAGTCTGGGGAAGGTGATGGTTAAAGATGTTCTAGACTGCAATTCTATAAGGACTCATGATAGAGCTTGGAATGTAAAATCCTGACCAGAGAATTAGATATTAGATTTTAAAAAATCACAGTAGAAAAGTGAACAATGAATTTAAAAAAAAAAAAATTTCTCCTCAATCTAAAATGAATGGTTTAATCCAAAGATCACTTTCCCTTCCCCTTAATGTCTCTTACTAGCTTATTTTAAAGAGACATACAGTTTTGTGACAATTATTTAATTCAAAAAAGACCATTTATTAAAATCCTACACTGATAGAATGTTAAGGTAGCATGGCATGCTGGGACTGGACAATGTGGGATGGATCACTCGATAATTGCCCTGCTCTGTTCTTCCCTCTGAAGCCTCTGGCACCGGCTGATCGGAAGATAAGATACTGGGATGGATGGGCCGCTGGTCTGACCCAGTATGGCTGTTTGTATGTTCTTAAGTGCTCAAAAGTCAGAAACTGCCAAAGTTGGGGTAGTGCAGATGGTGTTAACTCTGCCTCTTTATGTATCTATAACACTAGGCCAAATGGCCATGTATGTTTGTCAAATACAATATTACTCTACTACTCTAATATGTGCAGTGTTTGAACACTTGCTTCTGAGCTCTTCTCTTTCATTCACTATGCAACTTGGGCATATAAATGATGTTATTGGACTGTTTATCTAGCATACCAAGTAGCACCAAGGGTTGGTACTAAGACAATACTGTTTGGGTCCCAAAGTTGGCAAGTTTAAGTAGTTAGGTGGCTGCTTTGGCTTGATTGTACATATTGGTCTGGATGCAGTGAGCATGTATTTAGTATTGGGATAATTGAATGTGCGTTAAAATGGTTAGTGTAATAAAGGTAGGGGAATTAGTATCCCCATTACCTACAGTTAAAAATTAGTGTGTTTGGTTTTTTTAATTTCTATACAGTACAAGTAAGCGTCACATGCACCTAAAATCTCTTATTGGAAAAAAATACACAATACTATCTGACTCTTAACAAAGCGCACATGTTAGCAAAGATGAGAATGCCGGGATTTTATATACCTCATTGCCTTGAAACTCATCTTGCAAGAAGGCTATCTGGAATGGTGCAATTGTCATGAGTATTTCAAACACTGAGTTTAATTGTTTGACTTGGTCAAATGCCTAATCCTCTTGTTTAAGCACTTACTATAAAGGCCTAGCTGACTTTAGCTGTGGCAATATTACACATTGTAGATTTTCAACTCTGTCTATGCTGGGGAACTGCCCATAACATACCAGGAGAACTGCACTTACTCAGGTGAGAAGGCTGCTGAAAACTTCAGAATCTTGTTTGGGGGTGGCTTGCAAGCAGAACTGAAGCTGGAAAGTGTTTTTGGCAGTCAGCTGAGGAATGGATGGCTACCTTTACATGGAGGTATGGGGAAAATAAATGCAATCTTAACAGGATTGAATTTAGTGAAAAACCAATATAACAAGTGACTGCTGATTCCCCCAGAAGAAAATCTTTACTTTCCCCTCTCTCTAAGCAGCCAGCTCCATGAGTAGACTGGCTGCATGTTCCAGTAATGATGTCACATCACTAGCTCTTGTTAGCTAAAACAGAAGGGAACGAGCCAATGGTGACTGGTGCACCAGTCAGCCAAAAGAACTGCGTGGATAAGCGTTTTACTAGCACAGAATGTACTGTGTGCAAAGCACACAGCTATGGGATGTAAGGCAGGCTATGTTAAGACAGTTCTCAACGTTCACTGTATTTGTTTTTATTTGTGTTAAACATTCAGGAACATGTTTGTTCAATTAAAATACCTACCTTGAGAAAATGTAAAGGTTGCAGAGTCAAACATTTAACACAGAAAATATCCTAGTTGAAAGAACATTCCTAAGTCCTACTCTTTGCAGAACTGTTTCCCTATTAGTGTTTATAAGTAACACTTAAAAATAGTGTAACTAAGATCAGAAGGAATATTTTCAGTTTAATCTGTACATTTGATAGTACTTTCCAGTATAGTCAACTTCACTCCTTTGTGTCTTCCACTAGGGGACAAAGACAACTTGAAAAAGTCACTGTAAAACTGCACAAATTAGCAGGGGTACTGAATGGCAGCTGCAATACGAGAAACCACTTTTAACTAGTTGTTGATATTAACTAATTTCAAGTTGTTGCTGTCCTTTTAAGGTTTATATGCAACACTGACACAACCCCTTTGTGCATGTGCGTTACGACAACTAAAATACAACTTAATTTTTCCCCTACAATTGTAAACATCCTGCAAATTCTCTTGGTTTAGTTATGAACTCCTTCAAGAAGGGAGTTCCTAAGACAAATGTTGACAGGTCTTTATCTGTAGCTGCTGCTGGTAAACCTGTTTGTGGAGGAATCTCTTTGCCAGCTTGTAAAGCAAGAGACTGTTCTAAAAAAAATTAAAAAGGAGTTTAGTCTCTACAGAAGGACACTATCCAATTTAATTATTTAAAAGAATTGTTCAGAATCCACTTCGATAGCACATCCTTTGAAATAGTGTCCTGAATTTTACAAGGGTTTTTGTTTCTGTTCCCCATTAAGATTAGTCTCTCTTAAACAAGGTAGAAACTGACTCTAGAGAAGCAGTGAAACACTGTAGCCCACGAAAGCTTATGCTCAAATTGGTTAGTCTCTAAGGTGCCACAAGTACTCCTGTTCTTTTTGCTGATACAGACTAACACGGCTGCTACTCTGAAACAGGCCATATACAATGTGCTGTCAATTACACAAAGTAAATTGAAAGAAACAATCTTTTTGCTAACTTACTTCAGTTACAGTAATCTTTGGTAGGTACAAAAATTTTCCACCTGTGGTTTTCAAATTGAATGTGTTTCTTTAAACTTTCTAATATAGTGGCTAGGTTGAAGGATGGAAGAAAGGGGAGAAGGATTAAAATGAAATTCCAAAATGTTACCTCTTGCTGTTTCATTATCTCCATAATGTTGAATGGTTTAGTTTTCTAATTGAATGTGACAATTTTTCTGCCACTTCCTTCATCACAAACTATATCACCAACTTCCTGCTAGGAAGTGCCAATTAGCAGATGAATGCAGAAGAGAGGCTGGAGACTTTCATGTATACTATGTTAGTTTTAGTAGAAAATTGTATTCATAATTATTACACATTCATAACTCTTTCCATTCAAGGATCTCAAAGCACTTCATAAATATTAATGAGTTAATCCTAGCAACCTTGTAGGTGCTGTATAAATCCAAAGTAGTATCTGATGAAACAGTAGGGCATACTACTCACAGTGAAGCAGGTTTCCATGGTCTAACATGATACTTGCAGACACATCAGTCACTTAAGATTTTCATGAATAGTCCAAATATTGTATGGTGATGTTCCACTTCATTGTTTTTGGTTTTTTTCCTGTCTTGGTTTCCAGCACCATTAAATAGCCATTAACTCATCCTTCTAACCCATGAAATGCTCATCCCTTTGGGATGAAGGAGGCATGTATTCTGCAGTAGGCTTGCTCGATTTTTAAACCTAAGCCATTCCTTCAGAGCACGGTCTGTAGGGGGGCAAGCATTTCATCGGAAACAATCCCTTCAAAGAGAGGAACCTACTGAGTTGTCACCCTAGTGATTATTAAAATTGATCGGTTTCCTGTTCAGTGTATGTGGGCCTGTTGACCTCCTTGAAGATAATTGTGTAGTTAGTTGAAAATATATGTTGATTCCTTATCTGCTGCAGGCAGCTGTTCGGGATTCTGCAAAATGAAACTGGGCTGGGAAGACAAACTTCTAGACAGAAGTAGAAACTTCAGAGGAAGGAAACTTTTTTTTTTTTTTCCATTGAAGCTTGCGGAGCTTGATGATTTGTCCTTGAGATGCACATGCAGTGCAGTTGATTTGTGTGTCTGCAGGCAAATACATGCCAAGCTGTACTGTAAAGCCTTGGCCACCCTATAATGAAACTCTCTGCTAGCCACACTCACACTCTCTCTCACTCACTGTTTGTATATATAGCCATTATGAGACAGATCCTAAGTTTAGAGGTGAATGATGTTGTCAATCAGGTGTCTAGTCCACTGACTTGCCTATTAGTATTGCGCTTTGTGCTGCTACAGTTTCAATTCAGTAGTACTTTATTGGCATGACAAATCAGGCAAATGTTGACAACATATAAAGGACCTTAGGTATCTGTCAGGTAGGTATGAATTGTGTTCTGTGCTTTATCTTGTGTGCCTGTGTTATTACTATTTCTGCTCCAGAGACAAGGTGAGAACATAACACTAGGCCATCTCTGCCATCTTTCTCCTTTCTCCCAGGCCTGGGTACAGGTTCCGGGCCGCGCCCCCCTCCCCCCTTGCTTTTTGGTGGAAAGTTTTATCATTCTTGATAACTTGAGTATTGGTCTCACTGATTGGTTTAGTGGGCAAGTCTGCTAGAGGTCATGTGGGGGCTTTCGGTTGCTGTGAGATTGTCACATCCTAACATCTGATATTGCCGATAAAGTAAGAAGAGGAAACCATGTTAATTGCACTTCATCTAGGTTTGAAGTGTTGGATGGAAATGCTCCAAAACCAGACACATGGGTTCACCCAGGTTGTTTTCCATGCTGTGGTTGGGGCCTCTCTGATTTCATAATATAGGAAGAGTTTTTCCCTTTGGACTGTTCACTGTCCTGAGCTCCTAGAAGGCAGCTACTCGCTTCCTCCCAGATGGATAAACTGAGTTCAGTGCAACTTACAGGACTAGGATCTCTTAGATGATGTCAGCTGTCTTTTCTGGATGGCCATATAAAGATCACACTTGTAAGGAGGCAGAGGGAAGGGACTGTCCCTTGTTCCACTATTGTGTTCTGGGCAGCTTGACTAGTGCCTTCTTTCCCAGAGGTGGCCATGTTTGTGGTGCTGTAGCCTTAAACGCTGAAGTGCCCTGGGATGGACAGAGCTATGGATGTGTACAGTATTGTTTGGGGGGGGAGGGGGAAGTATTTTGATGTTTGTGACTCTTTTTGAAAACCCCAACATCTGACAACTTGCCTTGTCAAGGATGCTGTGTGTTCAGGGATGTGCACAACACGAGCATGAAGTGTCTCCTGCTCACTTTCCCCACTGCATCACTGACCGGTCACAGGTCTGTAGCGAGGGAAATCTGAGGGGAATTTATGCAAACTACAGGGTGGCTTTTGTTAGACCTCTGCAAGTTAGTCATTCTGACAAAACTGTTTCAATGTGTCAAGTCAATAAAATACCAGGAGACTGAGGTCAGCAGTGACCAGGCATTTCTTTCAGCTGTGGGTTTTATGGGAGCAAGGAAGGGCTACAGTGCAGCAGGAGTACTGGTGTGCAAACTCTGAGCTGAGAAACAGGGAGGTAGGTCAGAAATTTTGAGTGGTTCCTTGGAACTTGCAGACAAGTCTCAGAAAGGGAGAAACTCAACTAAGATGAGAGGAAAATATAACTAAAACAAAGACCATAGTAAGTGAGGTTGATTGAATGGTACTTGGCAGTTATTAGTCAATGAATTTTTCTGGTATTTGTCAAATAACTTATTTGGTGCCATTTCAAGGTAATTGACCAGCTTCACAGCTGGTCAGTACTGTTCAGCAAATAGGTTAGATTGATACCAGTGGAATTCATCACATATATTCAATGAATTTCTCTACTGCAGTTGTAGAAATCTAATGCTTTTTAAAAAATTTAACTAAGCTGATGATGCTACAGTTAAATACAGCATATAATAAACTTAACACAACTGTTCTGTTCTTTTTAAATCTGAAGATGTGGCCTCTTGTGGTGGGGGTGTGGTGGCATGTGTCTATTTCACCCTGGTTATTAGGCTGCCTGAGACAGTAGGTGTCAGGTGTGGTTCCCCCTGCCCCCCCTTGTCCTACCCAGCAGCGGAACTGCTTTCATATTCTATTTTAGTTATAGAAACTTTCTTCCAAAGCTGCCTTTGTGAAAGGGTGTTTGGGCTTAAAAAAAATCCATGCTATCAAATTTGCTAATGTAATTGTTTCCCCTTTCTGTCTGCTTTTGCCTCTGACTCAGCAGCCCAAGTCCTGATTTAGCCATGTGAGTCCCTGCAATGACTCAGCTAGGAGGCTTTTAACCAGCTGCCAAAAGGGAAACTATTTGAAGCAGGCATGTTCTGTAATGCAGGGGGTGAGCGAATAACAGCCTGAAAATTCCTAGTTGGGTTTCTGATCCAGCAGCCCTAGACTGTCACACAGGAGGTTTGTGATGACTGCAGATGAGTGGGAGAGTAGAGATTGTAGCCCGTATTGGCCTGCACCCAAATGCTTTTGGAGGGGTCAGAATGGACAGTCATTAGACCAACATTACGTAAAAATTTCAGGGATTCTCCCTTTATTTTAATTACAATTATTTACCCCTAGCACTAGTGTATGATTAGGGTTGGGGTGTTTGGGGGATGCGGAGAGAGATGAGCTGCTCCTCTAAAATTGTAACAGCACATTTTAAATTAGCTTTACAGAGCCGCAATGGGACCTAAATCAATGACATTAAAAAAGTAAAACAAATGATTTAAATCCTTCTATCCCGTTCCCAGCTATGAGAAATAATCACTGGCTAACAGGGTATGGTTTTTGTCATGCATCACTTAGGCTGAGGATACACTATTAATTTTAGTGAGGTTGGATACCGTGATGTTGGGCATGGTATTAAAAACCTAGGTAGGATTTAACAGATCTTTTGATAATTCTCTATGGGTTTCCTGGCAGAAATGATCTTACAAAAGGAAATGAAAAATTAATCTCTTATCTGCTAGTCTACTGCCAGCCTCTCACTGGGAAGAGAAAAATAGTCCAACTGCAGAGGAATGATTATTAAAAAAAGGAAGGTTGTTGTGGAAAAATTAACACACCAATTATGTATCCTGCAAAATAAGACTTGTACTTAGATATTTGGTTATAATTTATTCAATACTCAAAATACATTCACCTGCCAAAAAAAAAAAAAAAAGCAGACCTGTCCATTTTTTGTGTATTAACATTTGACAGACATGCCTGGTCTCTTAAATATGCATAATTGGATGTCACTCAGTAAAATCACTAGGAACATGTCATAGGTGTCATAATGATGCTCACTCTGTCATATGGCAACACCCTGTTAAACAGAGATCTGATGACTGTTACTGTATAATGTCTCTCTAAACAAAAGCTACACAGTTGTTGTAATTGTTTTGTTTCTGATATTTACCTGGCAAGGATTTGTTAACCTGTTACTACTACTTAAATAGTAAAAACCCACACCCCACCTCCAAAAAACTCAGGTAGAATTTTAAAACCACTTCCATTCTGTCTCTCATTCTGTTGCCAGAATGGAAAGGCAGGAGAGTGAAAAGAAGTCACTTGTAATCCAAGCAACCACTAGTCTTGTGTTTTGTGCCACAATCCTCTGAAAAGACATGACATACAGTATAGAAATAGCATGAACATCCAGTTAACTCTCTGATTGGCTGAATGCCTTACAGTCCTGTAAAGTGCGTAACCTTTATTCACTGTTCAATTTCAATGCATATGCAGAATTGATTTGGAAAGGCTTTTTATACATTATGTACTTGCATTCATTCTGTGAAGGGTGTGCTATAACATCTCCCTTAGTCTTCAGTGAACTGAGCTGCTAGTCTCCAGCTGATTTTTCTCCTCCTAGATGTAACCTCACTAATGTTAATCCAGTCTCATCAATCTTTGAATCTGAATCCTTGTTCGGTTTCTGCACCTGTTCGGGTTTTTTAATGGATTCATCTGTTCCCACTGGAATTCAAATACAACTTGCCTTTGAGATGCTGTGCTGCAGTCACGACCCTCTTGGTCAAGAAATTAGTTTGGTTTCTGACTGGAGATTATAGCACTGCTCCCTCAGTTAGCCTTGGGGTGGGGTCACTTCCCCTCCTTTCCTGTGTTGCCAAACTCACAGACTGGACTCTACATCTTCCCTAGACTGGGGACGACTCTCCTTCCAGCCCACCCAAGGATTACGTTCAGGACTAGTAATCGAATGTATTTTTTGCATGTCTCTACTGATCCCTGCCACTGCCTGGTCTCCTTGATCGAAGCTTCACACAGCCTTGCTCCATCGTACATATTGAACCATATGCTCGATACAGTTTTTGGATTTCCTGAAATACAGGTCTGGCCTATTGAGCTAGGGCTGCTTACTGTTATGCATTCAGGCTGTGAAAGAACATTTACTACTTGATATGCACAGCCTGTTTCTTAAATCTATTTAATGTGTCATTTTAACACAGTTTATTTGATACGTTTGATTTGGCATCTTGGGGGCTAATAGCGGATTTGATTTGGAGGTACAGAGCTCTGGGATTCTTGAGGAAAGAGCTCTATATAAATGCAAATAGTAGCTCTTCTACTCAATGGAATTGCTGTGAATAAACTTTATTGCAGTAAGAAGCTTCTTAACTATGGAACGCATCAGCCTATGAATGAGCATGATATCAAAGAGGAATACTTCCATCCAGGAAGAAGTGAAATCTGTCCCAGACTTGGCCAGAGTGATGTGATTAAACCGAGACTAACTAGACTAGCCACCTGCATGTTCCTCTTTTAAAGGAAGAGTGTGAGCTGTATTTCGTGTGATGAATGAGGAGCAGCTTCTCAAATGGGCTTCATCCTCTGAAAGTGAAAGAGCCAGGAGTTCTTAAAGGTTAACAGATTTGGTTTTTGTTGTGCACGCTCAGAGGTGCTGGAGTGACAGCCCTCCAGACCGATGTTCTTTAGCCACAGAACAAGCATTGTCTAGGCAGAAGCAGTGCAAGCTTCACCTATGCTGCCTTGCCACTGACTGCCATCCCTGCCTGGACATCTGCCACCTGGGAATTAGATATACTTTAGTTCAAGCAGCAATTAAATCAGAGAAGTCCTATGGTCTGTGCTGTCTAGGAGGTCAGACTAGGTGATCACAATGGTCCCTTATGGCTTTATAATCTATGAATTGAGCTGAGACTTTCCCAACTCCATTTGTACAGGTCAGTGATCAGCCATCCAACGGCTTAGTGGTCTTCCAGTTATGCAACTAACTGGAACGTTAGTGCCTGTAAATTAGGATAAAATCACTTGTGGTGCTGGACCTCTGGGGCGTGGGGGGGTGGAGTTTGTAGGTTACTGTGCTGTTTTTTATAATGGGTGTCAGAGGTTTAGGTGTGTTGATGAGGTACATCTCTCTCTACTTAAGACTGGCTGCACATCAGTTGATAGAACTATTTATGCTACAAACCTAATTATACTAGCATGAGGGAGAAAATGACTTAAGGCAGGTTAACTTGGCCCACAAGAGGGCAGCTAGGACACTGGTAATGTGCACTCTTCATAGCCATTTATTAGGCCAGTGGTAATACTTAACCAGTCCGTAACACCTGCCATCCAAAGATCTTGGCTCTTCAAACACTGACTCCCTGCCTCACAGGAGTGCTGTGAGGCTTAATTTTCTCCTTTTTACTGCTGGCAAAACTGAACTAGAGAGGCTGCGACATGCTGGGGTAATGCAGCGTGATGCAAGAAGATCCCCAGACAACTAGAGTGTTGCTGCTCTTGGCAACATGAGATGAGAGTGGTGAGGACCAAGGGCAAGCTGGTGAAATGAAGTACAGTAGGCTGGACGTGCTGCTGCCTTGCTGTCCTGAGACAAGGATGTTCATGGTCCCCTTTGCAGGAGTCTTCTGTATTCAGGCTCTTATGGCCATGTTTTCTCTTTGAGTCTTCTCCAACCCCAAGACAAGCATGTTGCCGGAGGAGGGCAGGACATGGCTCTTGTCAGCTGGTGCTGCTGCCAAAAGGGCCAGAGGGTTTGCTACCAAATGTAGAGGCCATTCTGCACTCTGGGGAGCAATTGGGCGAGCTGAGCATGTTGCTTGAGCAGCATTCCGGAGCAGAGACTTACTCTTCTGAAGTCTTCCATGAGGAGGATAGTTTGCTTTTAATTAGCTCTTTGCATTTGCTTTCCTTGACACAAGCACAGTAGTTAAGCTGGGAATCCCAGACTCCTGACTGGTTCACTAGCCAATACATTTTTTTGGCATAGCATAGACACAACTTGATGATTTTGGGCAGTGATCTCATCAGATCTTGACTTAATGGGTAGGACTGAGTCAGTGCTTGTAGAGGGGAAACCCTCTCCTAAGGAGAACTCAAGGTGACTGGTTAGGTGGCACGCTTGTAGTGAGTCAGAACAACTTATCTTGTAAAATGCTTTGGGATCCTCCAAATTCAGAGCAGCCATATAAATGCAAAATTTCTAGATTATCAACATCTAAAACTCTCTAGAGCAGTTTTGTAAAAAAAAAAAAAGTGCTGATATCCAGGTTTACCTTAAACTACAGCCCTTCTGGTTGTGAGAAACATAGCATTTTAAAGCACTGACTCAGGACATTAAAATACCAAGTGGAAGTGTGTGGTTTGAGTGGCATTTAAACATCTGTCTTCAATATTTTAGGCCATCTTGGAGCTTTAACAGATGATAGCTCTTCCTAGCAGCTAAAGATTTTAAACTATGTGAATAGCATTACTCAGTGGGGCTGTCCTGCAAGTATTTGAGCAGTGGTGAAGTTTGGGTTAATAGTTAACATTGACACAGCTTGACTTGCAGGTAGGTTGGGTTAATAGGGACTTTTTCACTGGAACAAACTTAAAAAGAAGCAACTTGTGCACAAAGCATTTTTCCTTGGCAAGGTGTTCTCTATTCCATAGATTTGCATTTGCTGAAGAGCTTGTACTTCACAGCCCATCTTCTGCTGCTGCCTGAGCTTGTAGTGAAATCCTAATCCTGAATTTGTGACATCTCTGTTGCCATGGAAATAGGATGTAATGTCACAAATTCAGCATTACGACTTCACTAGAGGATGAAGCAGAAGACACCCTCGGAAAAGAGTCGGAAGAAAGCACCTGAACTAGTGAACGTGTACAAGAGGTAATGGAAAATCGAGTGCCAGGTAAATTAATGTCTGAAATCTGCTGTGCTTTTTTTTAGCCAGTATGAAAATCCCTCTTGAATGGCTTGCTGAATGTACAGGGCCTCCCAGCAGTAGCCCAGCATTTGTAGCACGCTCAGATCCATAAGGCCTCTTTCAGGTGAGGTGCGTGGCAAACTTGGCACATTCTAAGAACTTGGATCCTGATGAGACGTCCATCTGGTGCTGGTCTCACTGCACAGTTCTCCTGGCGTCCAGAACCTAAGAGAGCTGTCCAGAGCACCAAGGCATGCGCCCAGCCAGGAACAGAGATTGGGATTGTGCAAGTTTCCAGGCAGCTGAACTGTCATGTGTCATTTGGCTATTTATATGACTAACAGGCTAGTAATCCTGTATGTCGTACTAAGCCACTTAGCTATTTTCCTCCTCCCTTTTTTTGTTTTGTCCTGTTCCTTAAAACTGCCTTTAGCTTGAGCCATCACCTTTTGAAGGGGAAGTCTTGATCTGGAATTTTTTAGGATGCCTTTGTAATCTTTCAGAACACAACTAATTGCAGTTACTGTTTACCGTCTGCAGCTGTAATAGAGCCATTAATGTTAAGATAGCAGTATGATTACTTATAGGAGTGGTACTAATGCTGTTGCTGTTGGACCATTTCATCCCAATTAGTTTATGTGCTGACCACTTATCTTGGTATTTCTAATGTGCCTATTTTGACATCTTGGTACAATATGCATAAGGATCTTAATAGGTTTCAATCAGCTCTACCCTCTGATTCAGCTGCTATTACTTAATTCTTGCCTCCTTTCTAAGCCCACCATAATAATTGGGCTGGGGGGAGGCAGGTGGGAGAAGTTAGTTTCCACATGGTCTTCACTTTCATCTTTAGTGATGAAAATCTATCTTCAATGGCTAGTCATGCATAACTGGTGACATTTAGAATAAGGAAAACTGCTACATTAAGTATATTCTTGGGAAATTGCCAGTTATTCCTCTGAACTTCAAATATGAGACAGACCCAAACCAAATCAGTGATCAGATCCAGCCTTCAGTTCAGGCCCATTTATAGTCGTATGAGGCTTTTTGCCAAGGGTTAAAAACTACATTGGTTTGAAGTGCAGAGCAAAAGCCCCATCCATAGAACAACTATATGGTAGTCCGGGGGGAGGGGGGGATCTGTCTCTGACACAGAGTAGTAGTGTAGAACTATATCACCCTAACTGGGTGAAACCCCTAGACAGTCCACGGTTTTGTCCGAGTCATAGGGACTTGGTTAGGTCTTGTCTGTTAGAAGAGGTAACTGTTGTAGTTAGGCTCCCTGCAGGAGTAGTCAATAGATGGACTGCAGGCCAAGTCTGGACCACTAGATGCTTTTGAACACTGTGAAATCTTTTTATTTACTTACTATTTATCACTACTGTTGCATTTTGTATTTTCTCTGGAGTCTGTACCTTGACTATACTTTGACCAAGAAATTTGGACCTTGACAAAAAAATAATAGATTACCCCTGGGTCCCTGACTTGTCTGTAGTATAGACAGGGCCTTGGTAAGTGAAAATGCACTGCCATTTAGAAGAGGGACCAATGATCGTTCTTGAGGTTGTATGATCTGCCAGAGATAGAAATGCTTGGAACTATTACAAATGTTTTCAGGCTGTATAAACTTTTCCAAGCAGTGATCCAGGATCAATGCTCACTAAGACATTTTAGTCCTTGACTTACTGTTTCTGAGAAGGTAAGCAGGGACTGCTGTACCAAGGCAGAGCAAGCCTTTTTTTTTTTTTTTTTTTTTTTAAGGGTTTTCATTCTTCAGTTTAACTAAACTTGTACCAATGAGGAACTGCCTTTTTTCGGGACTTTGAGATGTTAAGCAGAGTTAGAAGTAAATAGTTTGTACCATCTTGCAACCCATCCTGCCACTCATTCCATCTCTTCATGCATCTTTTGTTCTCTGGCCCTCAGTTGTCTTGCTTGTCCATTTCACAACAAGGAACGAGGAGTACTTGTGGCACATTAGAGACTAACAAATGTATTTGGGCATAAGCTTTCGTGGGCTAAAACCCACTTCATCAGATGCATGGAGTGGAAAATACAGTAGGAAGATATATATATATATATATAAAATACACACAGAGAACTCTGTGTGTGTGGATAGATATATAGATATATCTCCCTGATGTCCTCCTGCTGGGAAACCTTCAATGGGTTCTCCTGACTCATTGAGGCTTGTGGCTTTAACTCACCTGGATATAAAGGAGGAGGGAGACCCTCTAGAGAAGACTTGGGTGTGGGTGGAGTAGTCCTGAGGTAGGAATCCTAGGAGCAGCCAAGCTTTTGGGGGTAGGGAGACTTGTACTGAACTTTGTGTGTGTTTGTCCTCCTGGGAAGGGATGCGTGTTTTTACTCTCCACTCTGTAAATTGTATCTTAGAACAGGGTTGGGAATGACACCTGCTCATGTATGATTTGAAACACACTAAACACATGGCTTGGCTGAATCTATACTCGAATACCAAACTCTCTTAACCCTGTTGAGGCAGTGCTATGTTTGTATAAACTGGATACCACTGAGAAATTTACATAGTCTTACAATGGAGTTCCTCTTTTGCTACTAATTAGCAATAATTGCTCTCCCTGTGCCAAATACAAGAATGTGTTTGTTTCTGTGAATCTAGAGTGGAATGTGTAGGCACCAAAGTTTAAAATATTGTTATGAAACAAATGACAAAATAATTAGCAGTGCTTCTCAGAGCTGAACACCATCAAAATAGTCTAGTTCTCTGGACAAGCCTGGCCTACATGCCATTCCCAGCTGTATGATGTGTTGCATACTTGTAATATTTTTTTTTTTTTAAAGGGCCTGGAATTAGGCTGAAGTTTGTTTGAAGTGAATTTTGCTGGACTGTTTTATGCCTTGTCTAGACTTCAGACCTACTTATGTTCACCTCTGAATGGTTTGGAGTTGTGATTGTGCTGTTAAATTTATGGAAGTGTGAACTTCATAAATTGCAGTGTCTCCCTACATTACAACGTAAAATGGGTCTAAATGGAATTTCTTTAACTCCTAACTCAGTGTAACACCTTCTGTGCAGACCAGGCTGCTCTGAAATGTCTGAGTACGTGTTGTGGTTACTGGTCATCAAATTCTTGACATGTTGGCCTGCTGTAGAGGATGTGGGGTGGGGAGGAGAGGAAGAAGAATCTTCTTTGAAGGTGCTGTTTACACCTGTGATTGTAGTACGGTGCAGGTACTCTTGGCACAATCTAAAGTATTGAAAAATCCAGGTAGCTTCAGGCTTGCTGTCTCCTGAGGACAATGGTATAGTTCAGTGAGTACTAACCTCACGCAGTGAGAAGTGTGCCTCATACAGTGACGTACAGGTCCAGGTTGTTTTTCAGAGTTGTAGATATGTTTGTGTCAAGCTTCTAGCTTAGAACATTCTCACACTAATACAATAACACACCAGTTGTAAGTCAGTAATGCACTTTTTAAGTTGGATATCTAAACTGCATCTTATGTTCTTAAGAGATTGTTAAACTGAACTATTCTGTGCAATGGCACACGTGTACCCATTTTCCTTGGGGGAGAAGGGCAGTATGACTGCAGTGAAATCTGATCCTACTTTTCTGGTTTCTTCTTTCATAGAAACCATGGCAAGTCCCGCGAAGGATAAGGATAACTATCGAATGAAGAGTTACAAAAACAAAGCCCTAAACCCTGAGGAAATGCGTCGGAGAAGGGAAGAGGAGGGGATCCAACTACGCAAACAGAAACGAGAGCAACAGGTAACCTGCGTGGAGGGGGATGTTCAGGGGCTTAATTTGACCAGAAATGCTGTTACCCAACAGTTGCCCCTTCAAGGTGCCAGCTGATGAAGAGTTGATGGGTCATTTTTCTCTTTCCCCCTCTCCGGGACGCTTCAGCATATGGATGTGGAATGTTGCTGGTTTTTTCCACACCCTTGTTCAGAATGTGGCTCCTTTGGAGAACTCTCTGCTCCCTGTGGGATTCACAGGTATTGCACATGCTGCAAATGCAGTGTTCCAGATACCACAGTGGAATTCTGTCTGGCTTTCTGTGATCATGGATAAGGGGAAGACTTCCTAGATCTCATATCTTGGGGGTGGGGTGGGGGGAATCTAAGGACTTCACAGCCAGCTAAAAAACAGCACTGCCTGCTCTTGAGGAGCAGGAAGAACAAGTAAATGAATGGGCTGCAGCTTTTCCTTGTCCTTGGTATTTTTTTAGTTGGAGTATGTGAAAATGAGATACAGTAACTCCTCACTTATTCATCCCGGTTAAAGTTTTTTCGTTAAGTCACTATTCTATTAGGGAACATGCTCGTTTAAAGTTGTGCAATGTTCTAATGCCCTCCACTCCCCCTCTCCCCAGCACCTCCTGTCTGCCGGCGGGCCCCGTGGATCAGCGCCTCCCCCCTCCGTCTCCGTGCCTCTTGCCTGCCGCAATCGGCTGTTTTGCGGCGTGCAGGGAGGTTGGGAGGGAGGGGGGACAAGAGAGAATGCGGCATGTTCCGGGGAGGGGGCAGAACTGGGCGGGAAGAGGCGAGGTGGGGATGGAGTGGAGGCAGGGTGGGGCCTTGGGGGAAGGGGTGGAGTGGGGGGCGGGGCCTGGGGTCAAGCACCCGCCCCCGGCAGTTTGAAAAGTCAGTCCCTGTGGCCCAAGAAGCCTATGGCTGTCTCCAGCTCTGCAGGGATCTAGAGGCCCAGGTGCCCTGTGTTGTCTGTACCATGCAACCTGGCAGATTGGTTCTCTTAGACGACTGGTCTCCCCAGCACCCTGGGGGGGTGGGGGGGCATTAATTGACTAACTGGAGCAGGCATTTGTGTGATCTGCTGCTCCGAGGCCAGCAGAGACATCCCCATTGGGTGCTGGGGAAGGATGCAGCAGTGTCCCTTCCTATGTGCTGCCGCTTGCCTGCTCTGTGTCGAGCCCAAACCCACAGAGCTTGCATGGGGAGGACTCTGCAGGCCTAGGAGTGGGGGTGGTGTTGGCCCACACCCTCACCAGAGCTCTGGGGCCAGAGGATATTCACTTACCTAGTCACAGCTGAGAGTCAAACCATATATAATGACTTTTGTCTGGTGAAAAAAATTTCCCTGGACCCTAACACCCCCCACCCCCCTTTACATTAATTCTTATGGGGAAATTGGATTCACTTAACATGGTTTCTCTTAAAGTCACATTTTTCAGGAACAGAACTACAATGTTAAGTGAGGAGTTACTGTAGCTAGGACCACATGTAGAACTGGCAAATGCCGCAAGCTTCCCGCACAGCTCTACCTGTGCCTCAACCCTGGTCCACAACCTGGCTCTTTTCTAAACTCACTGGGCCAAGTTCTGCACTTGCCTACGCCATACAGTCCCCCAGGGAAATCCATGGATACTTCTAAGGGTAGGACTTGGTCTACTCTTACCAGGATTCATAGATCAAACTATTCTGCAGAGGTGCTAAGCTAGTGTGTTAAGCTGCCACTCCCCTATTAAGCAGCAAAGAATCCTGTGGCACCTTATAGACTAACAGACGTTTTGCAGCATGAGCTTTCGTGGGTGAATACCCACTTCTTCGGATGATCCAGACTAACACGGCTACCCCTCTGATACTCCCCTATTAAGTTGCACTTGGTCTAGCACATGACATGTTTTGTTTGTGGAACAAGACTGCCCAGTTGTGATGGCTCTAAGTCAGGCATTGCCTTGTGACAGATACCACTCACTCTGGTTGTAATCTCTTTTCAGCTATTTAAAAGGAGAAATGTGGAACTTATTAATGAAGATGCTGCCATGTTTGATAGCCTCCTCATGGATTCCAATGTCAGCACTGCCACAGCTGGGGTAAGGCTTCTTGAGTAACGTAGTCCCTCCCTTAGGCCTGGTCCACACTAGTGGGGGGGATCGATCTAAGATGCGCAACTTCAGCTACGAGAATAGCGTAGCTGAAGTCGACGTACCTTAGATCGAATTAAAAATACTTACTTCGCGTCCTCGCGGCGCTGGATCGACGGCCGCGGCTCACCCGTCGACTTTGCTTCCTCCTTTCGCACTGCTGGAGTTCAGCAGCCGAAGAGAGAGCGATCGGGGATCGATTTATCGCGTCTAGATTACACGCGATAAATCGATCCCCGATAGTTCGGTCGCTACCCGCCGATCCGGCGGGTAGTGTAGACGTAGCCTTACACAGACTCTTAATTCTGTGGATCACAAAATCAACAAACTTTAACCCTTTACAAATGCATAGGTACCATGCCCTAGTACTCCTTAATTCACTACCCTTCGTAACCCCATGTACTCCTCGCTTCTACGAATATTACAGATGGGACTCTGGTGATTTTTAAAAGCCTTCCAGTGTTAGACTTTCAAGAGTAGTGTGGTCCTGACTTGGATTAATCTTCAGATCAAAAGGATGAGCACAGGATTCTGGTGGTACTAAGTTGTTCTGATTTTTGAGGTCTGCAACCATAAGTTTGGAGTTGTGGTTCTGACGTTGCTTTTCCTGCCGTCTTAGGAGGGAGTGATCACGAGAGAGATGGTAGAGATGCTTTTCTCAGAGGACCCTGATCTGCAGCTAGCGACCACCCAGAAATTCAGGAAACTGCTCTCCAAAGGTAAAAGCAGAGCTCCTTTTCTTAGCTAGCTCATAAGCTCTCATAGGTAACTGTCTTAGCTGTCTGAAGCACTTAGCACAGTCTTGGTGCTGTACAGAGAATTAATAACTTTGGGTTTGGGGGCAGAAGAATTCGATCTAATGTCACTTATGCCCATTGCCATGTCTGTTCCTGATTAACACTGGACAGGGAGGGAATATCAAACCTATATTGACCATTAGTATTGTCTTTTACTGGCTTTTCAGCATTTAGAAAATGCTCCTGTGATTTATAGCTGGGTGAACTGTGGAAAAAGCCTTCTTCTGGCTAGTTGCCTTGTCAGCTCAAGTACAAGTTAAAATTGTTGGAGTGGATGATTTAATGCAATGAACTAGACCTCCGTATTAATTTTAAATGCCCCTACTGAGTTTTGAACCTGCCTCCTTCTTCCTAGAGCCGAATCCTCCGATAGATGAAGTGATAAATACTCAGGGAGTGGTGGACAGGTTTGTTGAATTCCTGAAGAGAAGTGAAAATTGCACACTACAGGTAAAGGAGAGTACCGTGAAGGATTCATATTGTGAATAAAAAGCACTTAAATAAGATGACACTTCAGAGCTGAGCAGTGTGAATCTTACAGCAGCAAGAGGGCAAAGGTGGTATCTTAGAGCCCAGAAGTTGCAGAGCATGAGCCTCTTTTCTTTGAGGAGATGACATTTTCTCACATCCAACTGAGGGTGTTATGAAGATGGTCATCTACTTCCTTTTCCTCCAGGAGGTCTCATGTCATAGGGATCAATCTCCAAGGAGAATTGAATGGGAGCTTAGCCATTAAAGTCACTCATGAAAGCATGCAGCAAAGGGAGACAGAGGAAAATATGCAGCTCTGCCTCACTTGGGGCTCAGAATAACAAATGCCAAACCTGTGCTGGTATCCAGGGGAGTGGCATTGGGATAGAGTTGGCTGTTTGAGTAGAACAATCTCTTCACTTCCCACCCAATACAAAGATCTGGTCAGGAACTCTTCTGGGCCACCTTGAGACTGCATTCCTCATAGTGGGGAATGGTCTGAGGCTTTGGGGTGTGGTGGTGGTGAGGTAGTGCTTTCTGGCCTGACCACTGAAAAGTGGAAGTGAGCTGCAGCCTTGTTCATCCCATGCTGAGAAGAACTGCAGTCTTGGCAGAGAGATGACACGTGTGCAACTGCTTCAGTTTTTCAGTGTCGAAGACCTGTAAACTGATATTCCCTTTGCTTCAGGTGGGTGTGGGCAGGGTCTACCCTGGGTAACCCAAAATCCACCCCACTCCTAAAAAAGCTGTAGATTTCCCTAGAACTACCATTGTTGTGCCAGTAACTAGCGTGCTCAGTGAGCAGCCAGATTGTGGAGGAAAACTTGTTGCCTTGTAAAACAATTCCCCCTGTAGACGTGAGAGCACAAGATGAAAGGAGGATGGGCTAAAATCAATAGCAAATGTTTTGCTCTGGTTCGGGTTGTTGGGCTTATGCCATTGTGCAGCTGTTCTGTAACCTATTACTGATCTGCTTGTTTCAGTTTGAAGCGGCGTGGGCTTTGACGAATATTGCATCAGGAACCTCCCAACAAACAAAAATAGTCATTGAGGCTGGGGCAGTTCCTATCTTCATAGAACTGTTAAACTCTGACTTTGAGGATGTCCAAGAACAGGTATGGTTCATTAGTTTTCTGGGGATAGGCTGAGCGTTATAGACACTGGATTTCAACTAAGTGTTTAACATGCATGAACGTGTTTGGCAAGCAGCTCCAGAGCAGGAGCTTCTGTCAGTTTGGCTTAGTTACTTGGAGTCATAGAAACATTTTCTTAGGACAGTGCTCCCTTCTTCCTCTATTCCGCGACTGTGTGAATGCTAAAACTGCTGCTCTTTCCTTCCAGGCTGTCTGGGCGTTGGGGAACATCGCTGGAGACAGCTCTGTGTGTAGAGATTATGTTCTTAACTGCTCTATTCTTCCTCCCTTGTTACTGTGAGTAGCCATGAACACTTGGCAATACAGTTCTTAAAGCCCCAATGTACTAAAGCAGAGTATCCTCTTGGTGACCAAGTTGGGTGAACAGAACTACCTAAGAGTGTGTTAGTTGGGAGTCAGCTTAGCCTGCAAATAGGCATCAGATGAGTTAGCAGATGAGACTGGTGTCTGATACAACATGTCAGGACTTGCTAGATAACTCACCTTCTCACACATCCTTACACTTGCTGTGCACAGCATGAGCGCCTGTTGCAGAGTATGCCAGACAGCCCTTTCTGAAGTCACAGGGTCTATTTAGAAGTGCATATACAGTAAGTGCAGAGAACCCAAAGTAGGGTGACCAGATGTCCCGATTTTTATAGGGACAGTCCTGATATTTGGGGCTTTTTCTTACGTAGGTTCCTATTATCCCCCCACACCCTGTCCTGGTTTTTCACACTTGCTATCTGGTCATCCTAACCCAAAGAGATACAGCTACACTATAAACTTCAGGAACCTGTTAGTCTGAGGTTTTCCCTGGGTTGAGGAGAAGAAGGTGTTTGCACTGTGCCCTCTGCCTCTGTTTAACACTCAAGTCCTGACAGCTGCTTCAGCACATTAGAAATGGAGATGGGAAGATTCACCTAGATAGTGCTTTCAAGTACTAGCCATATTAATTACTCTCAAAACTGTCTAAATTGCCCCATCCTATTCTGGGTGAACTGATGCTGCTTCTAGTGGCAAGATAAGTGCTTTGCCACAGATGGTGCAAGCAAGTCAACAGACTCTCCTTACAGTAGCTGCTGACTTCAGGCTCCTAGAGGCTAAGCTGGTGACTTTGCTGTCCAAGAGCTAAGGGATTGGTTTTATTTGTGGTGGTGATTGTGACAGGTGCACAGAGCTGGTCATGGTCCAAGAGGAAAGCACCACATTGCCCCATCTTATTTCATGCAGAGTCCTAAGAGCTGGGTGGGAACTTCTCGCTCTGTATAAACCATGAAGTGTTAGAGAACAAAGCTTCTAATTTCAACTGGAATTGCCGGGCCCTCTAAGAATGTCAATGATTTAGCTCTTTAAAAGCTGGTTTTCTCCTGAAATGCACTTTACTACAGGATAAATCTTCCATACTATCAGTGTTGGCAGTGAGGTTGCTACCAGCAGAAATCCCAGTTTGTTGAAAGCATTTTCAAATCTTTCACCATAATTTCTGTACAGTTGTGTAGTCTTCCCCCCCCCCCCAAAAAAAAAAACAAAACAAAACAAAACACCCACACACAAGAAGTGGCATTGATTGTATTGCAAATAGCTCTGTTCCTGGGTCAGTACTGAACTAGTATTCTGGAGGCCTAAAGCTGTTGATCTCTTCAGATGAGATCTAAAAATGAGGTCCTGATCATTTGTGGTCACTGAATATCCCATGGACCTCTTCATAAGAGTATGGGCGCTTATCTGTATGTCTTAGCCAAATTCAATCATGGGAAATCGCATTCTGCCAACCTAAATTCCCCCCTGCAATTTTAGTTGAAGACAGTATATGCTTCCTGTTCAGAGTTGTGCTGTTAAACAGCTATTGTTTCTGCCCTAGGGGTAGCCACAGTTCATCTTTCTTCATGATCCATGCGTGAGGCTCATGAAATATGCAACATTAGCATGATCTGAATTTTTCAGACCTGGGCTTAGCAAGTGGGTGCAGCTGTCTCGAACTTCTTGGACTCTTATTGCGTTCCTTCATATTGAATCGTGCTGGTTTACAGGCAACTCAAACTGACTTAACCTGGGAGTATAATAGCTGGTGATTCTCTTTTTAGGCTCCTCACCAAGTCCACCAGGTTGACAATGACTCGAAATGCTGTCTGGGCCTTGTCAAACTTGTGCAGAGGGAAGAACCCACCACCTGAATTTGACAAGGTGAGGAATGAATCCTTTCTTGTTAATGGGAACAGAAGCTGTTGTGGAGAGGGAACCCCAGCAAGACCCTGAGGCCTGCTACCTCTAGAGGTCGTCAGAAACATTCAGACTAAACATTTGTTGGCGTTTGCTGATCTCTGTCTAAACATCTGATGGAGATGGATGAAGTTCTGCTGGGAAAAAGGCAGGGGCCTGATGGGACACGGGCTGCTAGGCAGCTTTTGAAACCTGCCTGTTTCCTGCTAGCTTTCCATCCCTGGGCTCCTTGGCAGTCTACTTGCTGGACTGCCTCTGAGTCAGAGACCCCAAGGTCTAGACCAGGGGTGGGCAAACTTTTTGGACCGAGGGCCACATCTGGGTATAGAAATTGTATGGTGGGCCATGAATGCTCTCAAAATTGGGGTTGGGGCATGGGGGGGGGCGGAAGAGGGTGGCTCCAGGTGGCGCTTACCTCAAATGGCTCCCGGAAGCAGTGACATGTCCGTGTCCCCCTCCCCCACCTGGCTCCTATGCGGAGGTGCGGCTGGGTGACTCTGCTACGCACTGCCCCGTCCACAGGTGCCACCCCTGCAGCTCCCATTGGCAATGGGAGCTGCGGGGATGGTGGTTGGGGCGGGGGCAGCATGCGGAGCCCCCTGCCTGCCCCTATGCGTAGGAGCCAGAGGGGGGCTATGCTGCTGCTTCCGGGAGCCGCGCAGCGCAGCCCCCGACCCTGCTCCCTGACTGGAGCGCAGCAAGCCCCAGACCCCACTCCCCAACGGGAGCTTGAGGGCCGGATTAAAACGGCTCAGGGGCCGGATCCAGCCTGCAGGCCGTAGTTTGCCCACCCCTGGTCTAGGCCATGCAGGCTGCCCCAGAGCTGGGGCTCCATTCTCTTCAGTGAGAACTCAAAACTTTGGAGTTTTTTCCAAATTGGAACAAACTGTGAACTTCAAAATATAGAAATCCTTCACAGCAGACTTTCTTATTACCCATGGAAGGCCTTCTCTTCTCCGCACCCCTTCCGTTTGGTGCCCCTGCCCTCTAAAAAAGATGGTCAGTAACAGCATGAACATTAAGCAGGACTGGAGGGCCTTTACTCCCTATTTTGGTTGTTAACACTGTGGTTAAGGTCTGTTACTTGACAACTCCCTTGATAAGGCTGGAGAAGCTGCAGTGATGGATAGTTAGAAATATGTGTAAGGCTGTGCACTGTTACATAGGTTACCAAGTATGGTGGTGACTATTGGGGTGGCTGTCTGTCAACAGTACTGGCTGTTCAAGATTATCAAAGGGACAGGGAATGAGGTGGCTTTCTTACATGAGAAGAGTCCTTGTCATCCAAGCTGCAAACAGTCCAGCTGTTGCTCATTTTATAAAGAATGGTGAAAAGCTTATAACTGGATATTAGTTTTGGAGAGGGATGACCCCTTATGCTGGGTTAGTGAGCGTTGGAGAGGTCCTGTTGTAACTTGAATCTCCTTTGCTACAAGGTTATGTGAACTATGTAGGAACCTGTGTATCCAAAACCCCTATTACATCAACAACGCTCAACACTTTGTCAGACAACTGGCCCCTGAACAATATATGTAAGGTCCTATGGATGAATGGAAACTTTGGTTTCTGATGTTACTTGAACCAGTTCTTTGGTGCTGTTAATCGTGGTGGGTTTAGAAATCTAGGCGAGAACCCCACCCACCGACAGGATGGCATCCAGTTCATCATTCACACACACTGACATTTGGCATAGCTTGCACACAAAGCTGCCTTGCCTCTTCTCAAGGAACCTTTTCTAAACTCTTTCTCTGGGGTGGGGGTTGTTGGTTATTCTTATTTTAGGTGTCTCCTTGCTTGCCGGTATTATCCCGATTATTATTCAGCAGTGACTCCGACTTGCTGGCAGATGCCTGCTGGGCACTCTCCTACCTATCAGATGGCCCCAATGAGAAAATCCAAGCAGTAATAGACTCCGGGGTGTGTCGGCGACTGGTAGAGCTGTTAATGTAAGTGTGTTGCCCTGCATAAGAGGCAAAGACCTTGGACCGAACAGCCAATGTGAATATGGGTTTGTCTTGTTAACCTTTGCTTATCAAGGTAAAGCTCACCACAGCACTAATGTTTTCAAATTGGTGCCCAGTGGGCAGAAAACTAAGGCTGCTTGTGTCAGAGGGATTATCTGGTATCCTTGGGTATATGGGAATATGTGACGTGGGTTGTGTTGGCCTATCGGACAGGGGGGAAAGTCTCTGTATAGTGCTGGAAGAGTAGCTGTAGTGCCTTATGCTAGGAAGAGCATGATACACCAAGACCATGCTGGTCCTGAGACTAGTCTAATCCATGAATGGGCAAAGGCTATGGTATTGATGCCAGACTAAGACAGTACACTCTGTGCTGCTCTAATGCTTTAAAACTCCTCTATGGCATCTTAAAGTAATCTTTTGTTAGCTCTGTTATAATGTTAGTAGAAAAGGATCAATAACAGAATAAATACAGCACATTCCAAATAAACTTGTCTTTTGTTGGCACTCCTGTAATATTTATCCATTGAACTCTCTGTAGAGTCATTGCTCTTTTAGATCTGTTGATGAGTTTCTCTGTTGTCTAATGCAGATGGCTTTCATTTGCATTGCATCTTGAGGGTTTGAAAAATAAATGCATTTTCAGGAGTGTTCTGGTTACTGTTAATTGGATGCCACAACAGTGAGGAGGGGCATGAAAGACTAAAGTTAGGAGTTATTTGAAGGTGACAGAAAGTGGTCCATGATGAAGCTTATGGCTGTAAGAGGACAAAGAATGTTGTTCTTATGGTGACACACACCTTGCTCTTTCAGTGACTCTTTGGTTTGGACACATTTTGCTGTGTGCTTCTGATGGTGGAATTTTAATTAAATGGGGGGTGAAGAGGGTGGAGGGATTCTGTTACAAAGGGCTTGGACTGATGTTTCTTTCCCTTCCTCTTTCTTGCAGGCACAATGATTATAAAGTAGCTTCCCCAGCTTTGCGAGCTGTAGGCAACATTGTGACGGGTGATGACATCCAGACCCAGGTGAGTGGGATGTGACTAGGTCTTCTCATATTCAGTGTTTGAGCAGGAGGGAGCATTAAAAATGTCTCAGATAAAAACCCAGATCATCACTAAGAGGAGGGAGTAAAGTTCTCATGACAGATCTGCGCTCAGATTTCTAGGCTTGCCACTAGAAGATGAAATCTAGCTTAGAACACCCACCCCTTAATCAAAACAGGAATGGCTCAACCTGCAGGGTTGCCCATAAGATGAATTGAGCCATGATGGCATGGCTCAAGATTTAGCTACAACAACAAAAGTCCCTTCTGTGTATTGGTGCTTGTGAAAAATATAGTGTATACAAGTATCTCGTTGTAGCCAATGTTTGTGTAGGGAGACAAGTCTCAGGACTCCAGTCATTGAAATTTCTCATTTCCAGCATCCAAGAACTAGGGATGACTCATTCTGCCTCCTCCTCCTTGAGCTCTGCTACAACAGGAGATGAGGAGCAGGATGCAGTGGAGGGAGGCTTGTCTTCTGTCTGCCTCCTGAACCACACAGAGCACATTCCTGGTAGAACACTTTGCAGTTGGGATGTCTGATCCTACACATGCCTCTCTGGGATAGGAAAAGCATTCTCTTCCTGCTGCTGCCTAATGGAACACCTCATTCAGTGGCAGGAGTTTCAGGAAAATGTTGGAAGAAAATATTTTTCCCCATAAGAATCCAGTAAAGATGTGTTGAAAGTATCCACACTATGGAAGTGGAGGAAGGCGAATGGTGTCATCCTATCCTGTACTCTTCTCTTAAGGTGATCCTGAACTGCTCAGCTCTGCCTTGCCTGCTTCATTTATTAAGCAGCCCCAAAGAGTCTATCCGGAAGGAAGCTTGCTGGACCATTTCTAACATCACAGCTGGAAACAGGGCTCAGATACAGGTAAAGTTTCTAGAATCCTCGCCAGGCCCACCTGCAACACTCTTGGATTCATGGAGCACCATTAAAACAAAGCTTATGTGATTCTTAGTTGGTGTTTAAAGGCCACATTTTACACCTTGGACTTCCCTTTTTCTCTGGTTATTTGCAGGCACAATTAGTGTCATTGTTCTACTTGACTGACCCCACAATGATCGTTAGACATCTAAGTGACACTAACTGTGCCCACAAATGGCACCTGGTCTGAAACATGCTCTAAATGTCTAATCACTGAGAGCTTGGGGAGATGGGGATTAATCTGCCTCTTCATTGTGGTTCCAAAGTTCAGATGTACACCTAGAATAATGCCTTTCAATTGGTGTACAGCATTTGATTGTAATTATCCTTTCTAAGGGCCTATATCCAAACAGATGCACACAGTGACCAAAGACTTCCTTTGGTATTGGTGCAATAATAGGAGATTAAGTTCTTGGAGAGTAAACATAATCTTATACTTACAGGACATGGTAGGAAAAGCAGGTGGGGATCACTGAAAAGGTTATAGGTTTCTGTTCCCGGAGCCTGCTAGCTTTTTAGGAGTCGCTTGGCCTGTCCTAAATGCTGCTTCTCTCTTCTTCCTTCAGGCAGTCATAGATGCAAACATTTTCCCAGTGCTGATAGAGATCTTACAGAAAGCAGAATTCCGCACGAGGAAAGAGGCAGCCTGGGCCATCACGAATGCGACATCAGGAGGAACCCCAGAGCAGATCAGGTACGTTGAGAGGCTGTTTTTATCTGTACTTTGTCTCTGACTCCATGAAGCTATAGCAACTTTGTACAATCAGTTTGCCATCCATATTTCTGGCCATCCATCCATCAACTCCTCTGGCTACCTTGGCCTTGAAAGAAGCTCCAAGACCTATTCAGAGATCCGGCATGTATTTATAGCTTTTTCTAGGATCTAATTCTTTCAATGAAGAGAATACATTTTTGCTGTAAAGCCATTGAAGTAGGGATAAGTTACTGGTGCTGCTTCTGTATTCACCATCGAGACTGTAGCTGTTGAGAACCAGAAGAGTCATTGTTCATTGTTCATAGTTCAAAGTCTGAGCTATAGATTAGTGTAACTGTTTTATATAACTATGCTACATTTGAGGTGTGTTTTTAAACAGTATTTATTTAAAAATCTTGTGCCACACAAAGGATGCACTTACAAGTCTTTAGCATCTTGGCCATGCAGTCTGATTCTGGAAGTATCTGGTCTGCGTCCTGTACCTGACATGCATATGCTCACACTCTGGCTCTGATACAATTCAAAACCCAGTGAAGCACTTCAATTTCCTAATCCATCAGTACTTGCACTTGGGTTTAAAACCCTTTCTGATTTGCTTCGTTCAAAGTACATTTCTATATCTTTAAAATTCTGTTAAGTGTGCATCTAATAGAGGCAGCAGCATTACAAGGTGCCCCTATAACTTTGCCAGTATTGTGTGCTTTACACAGGAAAAAATGTAATATGGACTCTATGCAGGTGAGTTAGTGGTGTTAACTTTGTTTTTCTGCAGCCTGTGTAGGAAATGCACAAATAATTTTGCAAGTCTAAATTGAAACAGATGTTGGATATAAATCTTTCACCGTATCAGAGTATAAATACCTGGCTAATTATAGGCTAAATAATTTAAAGATATGCTGCAAAATTTAAGACCCATGGGAATGTCTCTCGCTTTTTTTTTTTTTTTTTTTTTTTAATTCCAGTGAAGTTTTTTGGTGGGATTTAAATAGTGAATGTGACTGTAAACAAGCGATACAGACGACTCCAGTTTCATAGTTTACTTTGTGTCGTTCAAGCAGCTTGGACAAACCAGACTAGAATGTCAAAACTTGCCTGCCTATAAAGTCAGGCACCTTAATAGATCTGGATTCTGACTTCAATGGGAGTTGAGTGCTAACACCTTGTAAATAAGGGTTACAAGCTCTCAAGATAGAGGTTAAAGTGTCTAATTTAAACACCCAGCTTTGAGAGCTAATGGTGAAAAGGAGGTTACCTGTTAGACAATATTTAAAATACAAATTTCCTTAAACCTGACAGTGTCCCTTTAAACCTAAATGCATGCCACAATGTTACTTAACCTTCCTTCTTGATCAATTGACTGTGGTGTCTTCCCTGTGCCTTCTCTTCAGGTACTTGGTAAACCTAGGCTGTATCAAACCTCTGTGTGACCTGCTGACTGTCATGGACTCCAAGATTGTTCAAGTGGCCCTGAATGGCCTGGAGAATATCCTGCGGCTCGGTGAGCAGGAGGCTAAGCAAAGTGGCACAGGCATTAACCCCTACTGCAGCCTCATTGAGGAAGCCTATGGTAAGTGGTTCTCACTGGCCTTGCTATTGTGACTTGTTCCCAGGAGGAAGTAATGCAGGATATGTGTTAGACAGAGGTTCTCAAACTCTGGTCCGTGGACCACCAGTGGTCCATGAGCTCCATTCAGGTGGTCCGCAGATAGTTCCCTCTAAGGTGCATGCCTGGGCAGCCACACACGAGAGAATGAAGGGCCACCCACCTTATTATGGAGCCACGCAGGCGTGGCTCCACTGATTAGGTGCCTGGACCCTGGAGAAGACGCACATGTAAGGTGAGGTGGTGGCCTTGGGGGGGAATAGGGGGTAGGTGGGAAGGGGCAATGGGGTGAGAAGAGGGGGTGGGGCAAATTTGGGACATACAGGGCTGTGGTGGCCAGAGAAAGAGGAGACTTTCCCCAGCTCCAGGGCTGCAGCTGCTGGGGAGAGACACCCCCCCCCCCCCCCCTTCCCAGCCTCAGCTCAGGGGCTGCCATGGCAGGGGAGAAGGCCCATCCATTGCCTTAGAAAGGTAAGACTACTGATATTAAAATGAGTTGTGCTATTATTTTTAGAACAAAAAATGTTTAAGGTTTTTTTATATAGCGCTTTTATCCAAAGCGCTTTACAATAGTTAGCTAACGGTACAAACAACATTTGGAAAGATCATTAAGTGGTCTGCCAAGACCCTCTGCAATTTTCAAGTGGTCTGGGGGGGGGGGAGAGTTTGAGAACCACTGTTAGAGGCTGCTTACGCTCTATTGCTGAAAGTGTTGGTCCACTTCCTCTGAACTTCAAATGCGTATGAGATGAGGGATGCTAGAAGTTCTGGATTAACTGCTGTTTACCCCAATAGTTAGTCTGTATAAGCACACGCTCTGTGGCTTGTTGCATTCTGTGATTACGGGTAGCTAGGATGAGTACCAGGGAAGGTATAAGTGCCAAATGGATTCCTTGGACCAGAAATCTCTTGCATCCAAGATGCTGGAGGTGATTGAAGATAAAGTTGGGGCTCTCACAAATTGGCATCATTGATGTCCCAAGTTAGGGCTGCCCCTCAGGAAAACGAATGACAATTCCATAATTTTCTTTTGGGTACTAACAAGACACCTGCATAAAAATCACTGTTTTTACAGGGCCCAAAGGTGTGCTAGTCACTTAATGGAAAACAAGAGAAGCACGGTTCCTACCCTAGAGAGATCACAGTCTAGTCTTGTCACTTCACTTCTCTTCCCACTTTCTCTTCTGTCTCTCCAGAATGTGAGCTCCTTGGGGCAAGGAGACCTGTCTTCCTTTTTAGTCTGAAGTGCCTCATGCACTGTTGGTGCTCTGTAAATGATCTGGCCAGTGAGACTTCTGATTTGTGGTGTATCTCCAAATAGGAACAACTCCTCACCTTACTAAGTTTTAATTGGACCCTTTAAACTTGGGCTGGGAGAGAGATTCAATCCAAAAGCTCTTCTGGAGTAATGGAGCTAGTTTTTTTTTTTTATATATATATTCTAACTCTGGGCAAAATGCAAGCTGAACAAATGGTGGTCTTGTGGCCCCAAACAGTTGAAAGGGTGAAGGATGGATGGGGGCAGGGAATAGTATGGATGTTCTGATCAGTCTTGCCACATTCCATTTTTCTCTTTCCTAAGGCTTGGATAAAATAGAGTTCCTGCAGAGCCATGAGAACCAGGAAATCTACCAGAAGGCCTTTGATTTGATTGAGCACTACTTTGGAGTAGAGGATGACGACTCCAACCTGGCTCCCCAGGTAGACGAGAACCAGCAGCAATTCATCTTCCAGCAACCTGAGGCCCCTATGGAAGGCTTCCAGCTATAATGTGTTCAGATCGGGAAGAACACCACAAACTTGCCAGAAATCAACTGGGAGCAGCCAGAGTTATAGTCCCATTTCCCCCTCCTTACAAACGGAAGGCGCAAACACCCACGCCACTCATTAGGAAACAGTTCCTCCTTCGAGAACAGCTAGAAGCAATGCTTTGCTCTCATGGAAAGAAGGGGATTTTATTTTTACACTTTTTTTGCTGCTGCATACATGTCTTTAAAGCAGGCACCAAGGTGGAGGAAGGACACGGAGGTAACAACTTGCACCTCTTGTTTTAATTTGTGGTGATCTTTCACAAATATTGTGTCACTTGTTACCTCGGGTACTTAAATGAAATTTCAGTGGGGGGGTGGGGAAAAACACAAATCAAAAGTTAAGCATTCTCTTCTCTGACAACATTAATCCTGGAAGCTAGGGTTGATCTATTTAATTTTTTTTTTGCACATCTTACTCTTTGTTAAAGACTCTAATCTGCCAAGAGCAAAGTTTAGCCCCTCACCTTTTCGCAGCTCTCCTTCAGTGGACCGCGCCATTGGACATGGGCCAAGTTCCCCTTGAAACATACTGTAAATGGACAAAGGAGAAGTGGGAAGACTTTTCCTGGGGAGGGATTTTTTCCCTTTGTTTAAAAATATTTTTTCTTTTTTTTTTTAAAGAACTGTTATTGGTATTTAAAAAAAAAAAAAAGCAACAAAACCCCAAAGATGGTAATTGTGAAGAGGTGGGGGAGATGTTTTGGTGGTCTTTGAGAAGAGGAAGCACAGCTACCATTGCACAGGCTTCACTTGCATTGCTACTGATTGAAGTCACAGAACTGTTGAAATGGTGAAACCCATCTTCATCTTTACTTGAAATTTTTTTCATGAAAACCTGTATTAAGATTTGGATTTTTTTCTGAATGGATGGGGTAGGGGGGGGGGGATTGTTTGTTTTATGGGGTGGGGAGGAAGGAGGGCATAGCTACACTTGACAAGAGCATTGTGTGCGGTGTTAACTCCAGTAGCAAAGGGCCTGAGTTTTCAGGATTACTTTCTGCTCACAGTTGGATCATGTACATTTTACTTCAAAAGGAAGAGTCAAAGCTCTGTATTTTTTATATATTATATATAGGTAGATATTTGTCTAATTGGCTTCAGAGAAAAATATATATGAAATTTCTGTAATTTATGTAAATAGAATACTGTGAGGCAGGTACACCTGGAAATGATGGTCTATGAACTCACTCACTGGTTGTCCTGCTTCTTTTCCTCTGTTTACTCACGTACTGTACAAGCAAACATAGATTTGTCTTAAACTCCTTTTCCGGATTGAGTTTACTTAGCCAAGAGTGATATAAAACGCAATAGGCTATGGAAAACCCAAACAATTTTGGGATTTGAGGGAAAGGGACGGGGAAACATGGTTCACCAAGGTGTCTAATAGACTCGCTGTGTGCACCCCCTCCCTGTTCTTGCTGTCCTAAGCAAGTGCAAGTTTGGAAGCCTTTGGGACTGGGAATTTCAAGAGGGTAAGAAACAAAGCATGGTGCCAGTTGTTGTATGAAATCAAGAAATCCAATTTCACAAGTCCTTCACGTTTAAAAAAATAATAATAAACAACATCTGTGCATTTGACTGGTGGCTGGCTGTGGCTAGAGTGATCTCTAAATGTGTAAAGTTCCTTTATCACTTGCTGCAGTACAAGTTTGGGGTGGATTATTTAATATTCGATATAGCCTTGTGGCTCACGTGTGAAAGCTTAGCCATGGTGTACTGGAGTGCTGTGCCATTGCAGGATCTGGAGTAGCCTACCAGGGAGCTTGGACTCCTAGCAAGCACGTTAAAATTGGAACCTTTGTTTATCTGTGAAGAATGAAACTGAATATTGTATTTTAAAAAATGTATTAAGGTTTGTGAGTTAACTCGACAAGCCACTTACATTAGCCCAGTGGCTCACTCACATGCCTCTGGCTAGTGTGCATCCCCTCCCTCTTCTCTTTAAACAGAGTGGGGAGAAATGCTTTTGTCCGTCCTCTAAAGCAGTGGTTCTCAAACTAGGGCCGTCGCTTGTTCAGGGAAAGCCCCTGGCAGGCTGGGCCGGTTTGTTTACCTGCTGCGTCCGCAGGTTCATCCGATCGTGGCTCCAGGCCAATGGGGGCTGCAGGAAGGGCGGCCAGCATGTCCCTCAGCCTGCGCCACTTCCTGCAGCCCCCATTGGCCTGGAGCGGTGAACTGCGGCCAGTGGGAGCTGCGATCGGCCGAACCTGCAGATGCGGCAGGTAAACAAACCGGCCCGGCCCGCCAGGGGCTTTCCCTGAACAAGTGGCGGCCCTAGTTTGAGAACCACTGCTCTAAAGCTTGGGTTAGCTGCTGAGAAGGCTTTTGTATTGAGGCTTTTATGAAAGAAAGGTTCATTGTGTAGTTCAATGTAATATGTATTGGGGTAGCTTGTTGAAGGAGAGCATGCAAATTAAAATCTCTTCTAATGGATCCTTATGCAGTTGATGGAAGATGAAGAAATGAGATCTGGATTTATATTCAAATTCAAGCCTTAAGCAGAAGGCTAGGTCTCAAATACCATCAGTATGATGGCAGAGTATATTCCCAGATTCTGGGATGATCCAGGGGTCAGCCTACCTACAATCTAACTGGTCCAGTCTCATTCAAGAGTCTTGCTTGCCTCAAGAGAATTTTTTTCCCCCATTAAAAATATCAGTGAGCAGCTGAGGGTTAAGTGAAACTTATACACATGGGTGTTCTATCTTTCTCCTAATCTTTTTTTGTAGTGGGGGGTGGGCATGTGGGTTGCTGCTATTTTTCCTTCCGCTTGTAGGCCTTTCAGCACTAGCATCAATGAGGTGTTTCCCATGGCCATGCATACGGTACTTTGGGTTCTAGGACATACCCTAAAGCTCGGTTGTTGCACTGACACCTTTCCCTCATATCTCTTCTCTTCCTGTATCTGCAAATAATCCAGCAGTGGATTTGGAAGAAAATTAGATGCTGTAGCAAACTGCTTTGCAGGAATCATTGAAACTAAAAAATGCTGCCCTGAATTGATGTATAAGCAGGCACCCACTTTGTGGAGAGTAGGAAGAGAATGTGGATGGGTAAAAAGGATTGTTCTCCTGCATGGCTGTTTGGGAGACCTTCAGGGGCTGGATGTGACCACTGGATGTGGTAGCCAGGCTGCCTGACAGCCTGCAGGTGGGGTGGGCTAAATCTGCAGAATCAAGCTGTTTATCAGTAGAAAATAACCAGTGGTTGAATAGGAACCTGTTATCGAGTGAAGGGCTTCAGAGGAACAAAATTAATGTGATCTGTTTCATGGAGACAGTGAAATTCACTATAGAATTGAACAGTTCTCCAATCAATAAAACCTTATTTTAAGCTTAGGGTAAACCTATTCAGTATCTTTTTTTTTTTTTTTTTTACCAACTAGTCTCTGGATATTCGTATTGTATTTGAAATTGGATCTACAGCCAAGGGAAGTTAACAACTTTGAAACCCAGAACTGGAGAAGACTTGTGTGGGACTCTCCTGTTTCCCTCCTCCTCAGCTCACAGTGTCTCCCATCAGGCTTAGTCTTTCTGTGATATCTGGTCAATACTGAGCCCCATCTTTTTACTCTTCCTAAAAGGCTCCCTCTTTGGCAAATGAAAAGCAGTAATGTATCCCTTCCATAGACAGGTTCTATGTGGAAGGCCTTATGAGGTATGTTCCAAAGCCATCTGTGACCCCATGGTCCCTTAACTCTCATAGGGAGACATTCTTGGAGCTGCTATTTCACCAGCCAGCTATCTGAGGTGTTATATGAACCAGAGTACTATATTAGGTCTGTGGTGAAGAGCCTGATACCTCCAGGGCTTTAGGACTGCATCTCTATAGCAAAAAGGTAACCAAACTAGGCAAGATCTTGATTCATCCACAATCTTAGTCTTCTGATGTAAATTACTTAAACCACGGTTTTATGTGTTCTATGCATTACCTCAGGACCATGCAAAATAAATGAAGCTCTTCACTCCATTGGAGCTGCTTCCATTCATTGCAGCATGAAGAAGCATTTGGATCCGCTTTGCAAGATCGCTTTTTTAAAATGAGACTTTTGGCTCCTGAAATAAAGATTGAAGTGAAATGATGCGGAACTACCTAACAAACTTGTGGCA
Source organism: Platysternon megacephalum (assembly GCA_003942145.1). Lineage (NCBI taxonomy): Eukaryota > Metazoa > Chordata > Testudines > Platysternidae > Platysternon > Platysternon megacephalum. The sequence goes on along the minus strand of QXTE01000016.1, from coordinate 6,816,600 downwards.
AAAGCTGCAGAGGTAGTAAGGATGGCTTTTTGTTTAGAGTGGTCCTACTAGCTTCCTGCTGTGAGGAAGCTCGCTTCTTTCCTTGATAGCAAGAGCCATTCCTACACACAGCCGTGAACTATTGTCTGAATTACAACTCAAACCTTCCCTTAGCAACCACAGAAATGAATACTTAGGCCCAAGCCACCTGTTGAGGTATTGCTCCTTCTTATAATTAGCTTGACAGCTTTTTATAGAAAATGGTGGATAATTGGGTTACCAAAAAAAATCTTGCACCCTTCACCCCCCCCACACACCAAAAAAAACCCCAAAACAAATCTTAAGGGCATCACTTCCTGCTGTCTTCTGAATCTGAACTTTACGACTAGTATTAGGGAACAAGTTTTTAGCTTTTGGAAAGCTGCTCTTGCGGCGTGTGGGAGAATCCATGCTGATGTCCACCTTGTTGAATTTATGCTAAATGTCTGTAGATAAGCTCTCTCCAGAACCGCCACAAATGCTGTTATGGGGTGTGCCACTTGGTTTTTAACAAACATTCATTTCTCTTCTCTCTCTCCTCCCCCCCCCCACCCCCCCTGCATTTAAGCTACTTCTATTTTTCTCAGCTCTCACAAGTGCCATTTAGAGCTACAAGAGATGTTGAAATTTAAGCATTCATCTTATAGGTCTACTTTTATTTTGAATATTACTGTTTTGTTAAACGATGTATGGCCTTTTTTTCTTATCAGTATTGCACTGCATACAGTGCTTGCACTACAGACTCTGCCAACCCATTCAGTTAACCTCCGTGCTGCTTTTGTGCTATCAGCAACTTGGGCATCATAAATCCCCTAGGTCTGGTATCTACTTCATACACTTATCTTCTGGGACCACCATCTCTTAGCCTCCAAAGTGTTTTGGGAGCACCTGCTTTATTTCCTGCATACTATATTGCTCAGTAATTGTGCACGTCTAGCATACCTCCAAGTGTGGCATACCCAGTGGATGCTAGCTATAAAAACGCTCTACCATTCTCGTTGTGTAGGGACTTCTGCCTGTTGGCAGTACCTCCTTTTTATTGGTTACCTAGAGCAATAGCACTACAACCCAGCGCGAAAGCAATATCAACACAGAACATGTTGGGGATAATTTGAGGAAGGGTCCTCAAGCAAGCATGCAATTACAGTTAACTGCTAGTGTTTGGGTTTCTCTGGTCTCTAGTACATAACTAGGGCAGATAACTAGTACAATTAAATCTCTTAAAGTATTTAGCAGAAGTTTAATCTGTGCAGTTATACTGGATCCTTTGCCTCATAATTCTCAGATCTCTGCATGTATCATAACTTGAAGCACTCGAGGTTTTTTTTTTATTCTTAGACCAGCCTCTTCAACACTATACTGCATTAAACAGCACAGCCTCTTCTCTCATTAGCTGTCTTGGCATGTTTTCACAATCCAGCAGTCCAGTTAGGTCAACATTAATGAGTTCTTCGTTAAAGGGTGCAGTAAAGTTTCAACTACAACAGTGTCGAACCAAGGTGTCCCAAAGGGGATTATAACACTGCAGTAGCAAAAAATGGAAGATCCATTGATGCAGAGGCCTCGTCTAGTACGAAAAACTGATCCAAATTCTAGTGTTAAAATGGTCTAAATCCAGACTGACTTCAGCTTGGCTCTGTATTTAGCCAGGTTACAGATACTTGCTAATACGTTGCAAATTACCAGTGATGTCTAAGCAAACTACTACTTTCTCTTGAGTAAGTAAAATTCTTTGGTGATCAGAAAACAGTCTTAAGGCTGCCCACAGTAGGTACCATTCTGTCCTCCTGTCATATAAAAAATGTGAGGACCTTATCTCAGTGGAGTTTAGGATCTTCTCAGCCAGATGTACAGACTAAAATCTCCATTGTCACATTTCCTAATCCATAAGCATTGGGGCCTGTATGCCATGCTGTAGAGCAGCACTAGTGCTGAGCTTGATTCCTGACAGCAGTCTCATTCTGAAAACTGAATTGCATCAGACTGGTGTGGCAGACATCTCCAGATTAAGGTGGTGATGGGGCTAGAGGCTGCTGATTCATATCAGAGTGATCCCTTTGGAATTACTCATTTTAGGGCAAAGCGTCCCAGGCTTCTAGTATCTCCATCGGTTAGAACATTAGACTGACTAGCTAATTCTAAACTTATAGTTTTTCTCCTTTGGCCCTGTGTTAATGTCATCTTTACTACCTTGTCGCTTCAGTTTGGGGCTAAGATTTCATCCTTTTACTGTGTGGAGCTTGGGCTACTTCAGTTAACCTAAAGCAAATAAGCTCTCTGTATTGTCTGAATTTGATGATTATAGGATGTATATATCCTTCCATTTAAGACTTGACCTGTGCTTGGTGTCTTATATAGACAGGCAGCAGCAGTCAGAACACACAGCAGCTGTCTGCACAACAGAACTGGTGCAGTGACTTCAAAAGAGCCCTAAAGGAGGTGGAGCTCTTCATCTGAATCCTACTTTCCTTTCCTTCACTGGAGGTGCAGATCTAGTTTCTCTAGTAAACCTGAACTCCTGCTTGCCACTTACCCTTCATTTATTACAGATATGGTAAACTCCTGAGTGAATAAGCCTTTTATCAGCACAGGTCTATGCAAACTCCAAAATAATCCAACTGAATATTTTTGTTTTAAGAAATGACCTTCTACAGCCAGTGTCACGATTGATCAGGATTTTAAAATTCATTCTAGGGAGCACAGGAGGAGAAGAGATGGGTACAGATGTCAGATCTCTAGCTACAATACTGGGCTGGAGAAAAGACTACTGGAGAGTGAACAGTATTTTGGAAACTTTCCTCATCAGTTCTGGATCCTTCCTTGGAACAATCCAGAGACCCAGAAACTGAAGATGTCTACTTTTTTTTTTTTTTTTTCTTAGAAGCAAACTCTTACAGGCCCTAGGAATGGCATTTTAAAAGGCTTATTCTGCTGCAGTAACAGTGCTCAAAGCACTAACCCATATGAAGCCAAACCCTTGGGGTGGAGCTGGTGCTGTGTTCTGATTTTTTTTTTTTGGTTTATTTATCAGCTCATGTGCAGGTTGTGTTATGAAACCACTAGTGGGCATGGCACAAAGGGGAGGAATAGTATGTGGTTGTTAGTTTACCCAAATCAAAAGTCTGGGAATGGGACTTCAGGATGTAGCCACATCAACAGCCAAGAGTGATTCAACCTATTTTTTTTCAAACATTTCTTTTATAAAAGTCAAACAACTCTGGCTATTTTTCCAATGTGTGGCCCTTTAGAGGTACATTATAGCCGTACCATGGTTGGTTGATAGGCCTTGTGAGGATACACACCTGACTCTAGTGTGGACTAGTATGATGTGTACAGATTAAAGAGATCTATACACATTCAGAGTTGAAAATGTATCTTAAGTTTCCAACACTGTAATAGATACAATGCAAAATAAAGAGTCTGTTCCAAAGCTGCTCTAGGTGCTCAATCTGTCTGGATTATTTTGAGTTTGTCAAAATGTGGGGCTCCTGGCAGCTGGGCTAAGATGTACTAACAGGATGCCCACATATGAACAGAACATCCCACTACTAAAAAGCTTACATGCCAATATACTGGTAAAAACATTGCCAATAAATAAGTCACTAACTGCAAGGAAAACTCTCCAAAAGCTTGGATATGCATAAATGTTCAATGTGTAAAAAGCTGACATGGGCAAAGGACCACTTTGCAGGGCAAGCACATTTCCCTCTGTCTACCAATAAATTTGAACTGTGCCAGCCCCCTCCTTGCCTATTACTATATTGGGATCAGCTTGTCATGCCTATTTCACTCTTTAGTAGATGGCATGTAGGCAGTACTGTGGAAATGGAGAAAGGTCCCTGCCTCAACATGCTTACACTTTAAGTTACCCAACTAATTCATTCACAGGGGCAAGGTTTAATTAAACAGCACTATGCATATATTGTAAATCATACTGGAGAAATTTTCATACAGGTTACCTGGTCTAGCAGTAATTAATCCATGAGTGTGCTCTTAACATGTAAGTGCTGGAGTTGCAATTTTCTTCCAACCTTAGTACAGTAGAACCTCAGTTATGAACTGACCAGTCAACACCACCACAATTTGGAATCAGAAGTACACAATCAAGCAGCAGCAAAAAAAAAGCAAATACAGCACAAGTACTGTGTTCAATGTGAACTACAAAATCTAAAGGGAAAGATTTTAAAAAATTGACAAGGTAAGTAAACTTTCTGTGCTTGTTTCATTTCTTCTGCATAGTAAAGTTTCAAAGCTGTATTAAGTTAATGTTCAGTTGTAAACTTTTGAAAACCATAATGTTTTGTTCAGTTACAAACAACCTCCATTCCTGAGGTGTTCATAACTGAGGTTCTACTGTATGTCAAGACTGATGTCTTTAGACAAAATGTGGCCCTCTATTCTCTTAGTTACCTTTGGTGAGTAAGCAGTATGTTGCAGCCCAGACCTGTTCCTATGGTTCCTGGGGATCAAGTGTACAACTCAGCCTGCCATAGTTGCAGAACCAACATGTAAAGGGTAAGGAATGCAATTTCCACCTTAGCTAACATCAGTTCCATGGTTGTATGGAAGGGTGCAGCTGTTCCCCAAACAGCTTAACAGCCACTCATATAACTCAGACTCCCTTTGTGTAGGAACTAGGGCTACATGGCCTAGCCTATGTCTGTTTCCATTAGGTCATTTTCTTGACTTTATCAGTGGCACACACTTGCTCCAGACCAAGGCTGCCCCTCTACCTGCAGTGCAGCTTAGGGCATTTGAATCTGTGCTGGGGTGTAGGTAAACTCTTAACATTAAGGTGGCAAAGTAGCCTCTGCCTGTCCTTTAGGATTGCCACCTTTTAAATTGCACAAAACCAAACACCTTTGCTACAGCACCTGTCCCACCTCCATGCTCTCTACCCCCACCCAGCCTCACTTTTACTGGTCTGATGCAGGGGGTTGGGGTGTGGGAGGGGGTGCAGGCTCTGGGGTGGAGCTGGGGATGAAGGGTTTGGGGTGCAGGCTCTGGAAGGGAGTCTGGGTGCAGGAGGGGGTTCTGACCTGGTACAGGGCCCTTGGGTGCAGGAGGGGGTTCAGGCTCCAGCCGGGCAGCACTTACCTCAAGTGCCTCCCAGTCAGTGGTGCAGCAGGACTAAGGCAGGCTGCCTGCCTGCCCTAGCTCCCTGCTGCTCCAGGAAGCGGCCAGCATGTCTGGCCCCTAGGCAGAGACACAGCCAGGCAGGAGTGCACACTGCAGACACCGCCCCTGCAGCTCCCATTGCCTGGGGTCCTGGCCAATGGGAGCTGCAGAGCCAGTGCTTGGGGCAGGGAGAGTGCACAGGAAGAAGCCTGCCTTAACCTCGCTGACGGGAGCTGCCAGGGTCCTTTTTCAACAAGGTGTTCCAGTTGAAAACCAGAGGCCTAGCACCCCTGTCCTCCACCCAGCTCGGGCCTAGCCTGTAACGCTTGTCAAACACAATCAACAAAAAAGCTGCCTTTGCCACTCCCTAAAGCAAGGGGGGAGAGAACTAAACCTGCTGCTGAAGTTATGGTTAAGAGACATTGCAGCAGCCAGGCTAGTGCATGAGGCCTCCCCTCTCCTCACAGCTCCCCCACCCCAGGGCTTCTCTCCCTAGCCCTTCTCCTCACAGCTCCCCCACCCCAGGGCTTCTCTCCCTAGCCCTTCTCCTGACAGCTTCTTCCCCACCGGGCTAGTGCCTCCCTGCCCCCTCTCCTCACAACTCCCCCACCCCACCCCTTGTATCTCCCTGCCCCCTCTCCTCACAGCTCCACCACCCCAGGGCTTCTCGCCCTAGCCCTTCTCCTCACAGCTCCCCCACCCCAAGGCTAGTGCTTCCCTGCCCCCTCTCCCCATAGTTCTCTCCCCCGCCGCTTAGGGCATGAGGAGGGGGCGCCGCCTCCTCCTCTTCCTTCGGCCTGCACTGCTTCCCGCCCCGCCCTTCCTGGCGCGAGGCACGCCGGGAGATGTATTATCACCCCCTGGCGCGAGGCACGCCGGGAGATGTAGTCGCACCGGCTGCCCGCCTCGAATGCCGCCGCTTAGCTGTATTTCCCGGCAGGCCCCGCGCCGCCCTGCTCGCGGATTGGCTGGCGGGCCCGGCGGGTGACGGCGCATGCGCTCTCTGTACCCGTTCAGAGGCCCGGGCTGGAGGCTGCAACCGCTTGCCCCGTCCCAAAGCTCCGCCGCGGGGAAGAAGGGCCGCCGAGCGCCGAGGAGGAGCTGGGGGCAGTGGGGACCCGTATGTAGGGGGCTCTCCAATCTGCCGGAGTGCGCCCGGCGGCCGCTACTGATTGGCTGAGGGTAGAGAGCCACGTCAAGCTACTCGGCGGTGACGTCACGCGGTACGTCGGTGATGTCATTGCAGGGTAGGGGTGACATCCCTGCCTGCAACCTTCGGGGCAGAGGGAGCCCCCGCGGGGGGGGGGTGTCTGTGAGGGCCAGGGCGTGGGGGGTGGCATATGTGGGGCAGGGCTGGGTGCTGTGGGCGTTGCGGGCCAGGCGAGGGCAGAGCAGGGAGTCATGGGGTATCTAGGGCAGCTTGGGGGGGGGCATAGGGCACAGCGCAGTGGGGGCTGGCATAGGGCACTTGCAGGGGCTGCTGAGGCAGTGGAGCCTGTGGGCTCTGTAGAGTTGGGTGTGGTACCACAGGGCACATTGGGTAGCGTGGTGATGTGTGCAGAGCGTGGGATGCCACAGGGAGAGGGAGCATTTGTGACAAAGGGGCTGTATGCACTGTGGGAAATCAGTGCTGCTAGGCCTGCATGTGAGAGATGGGTCCAGCTTGGTGCCTGTGCATGAACAGATGCCGTGCTTGCCCGGCCCCCATTACTTTTTAACTTCCTCCCCTGGCTTCACGTGGCTGGTTGTGCCCTGTGTTGCCCTCTGAGAAGAGGCATAGATTAACCATGTGTAGCTATGCCCAAATTTGGGACAACGTTTTTCTCTTGTCATATGTGGGATCCAGATTGTTCTGGGACAGATAAGCTGCCTGTGTTTCATAATTATAAGTGTCTCTGAAATGGGAGACTGCAGAGTTGCTGCAGCAATTGCTTTTCCTGTCATCTGAGTGGTGAATGAGAGATTGAGGGTGAGAGAGAGAAAAATAGAAAGAAGGTAGAATTTGGCCTGCGTCTGTCAGTTGTGTTTCATGGGGCTGTTGATAAATCTCTTTGTTGCTGACCACCAGCTCTTCTTGGAAATTGCATGCTTTCCCTCCAGCCAAATGCGCCTGTTGTTTTAATAGATGCTGGCCCCTCTTTTGTCTTGAGGATCCTGATTCAAGATTTTGACCTCTGTCCATCGCTCTTGAGCTAGGAGGGCCTGTGTGCTTAGTAAAGGCAATGCATTCAATACTAGAGAGAGAGGTTCTCATGTCAGCCTGCATGGGCCCCTCTAGGCTAATGCTGTGATCCATGGAACCCATTTCCTGGTGGCTTGTGGAATGAAATGTTCTGAGAGCAAAGCATGAAGTGAGGGGTGGAGACCTGGGTCTATCAGAAGGCTGTGGTCTGCAGAATACAGAAGTGAGAGAACCATTTACTCCAGGGGTTTGGAGGAACAGTTTACTCAGCTGGAGGAAGAGTTATCCTGACATGAACCCTTTATGGCGAGAGGGATAGCTTGGAGATATGGGAGGAAGGATGTGTGCGCTTTCCAATAGCAGAATGGGGTTAACAAAGCTGCTGTTGAGTAAGAGGCAGCGTATGAGTCTTACAACTAGCAGTGGATGGGGAGGGTCAGTGAAGAACCTTGTTCTCCCAGTTCTGAATGTTTCGATCCCTATTGATTTCACCTAGCAGTCAGTCTGTTGCAGGGTGGTGATTTCTGCCAAAATCCCATGAATCCTCATTTCTTAAAACTAAACTCAGGTGACATTTCTCTTTCACCAGGGTTTATTGAGACTGAGTGGGGAGAAAAGCCTTGATGAAGAACCAAGGTGGGGAGAACAAAGCTGCTCTGCTGCCTGCTAGTCCTCCCAAAATGAACAGCAGTCTGGTGCTAGAGGAAGGAGACCTAGCCGAGGCTGCAGCACCCCCTGAAGCTGGGGATTCCCCAAGCCAGTCCAGGACATGCAACTCTGAGCCTTCTGCTGCTGGCAAAGCTGAGAGCCTGACCAGTGAGGAGCAGGATAAGAATGAGGGTGTGTTTCTGTTTTGACCTGAGTGGCCAAGTCTGGCTGTGGCTTTCTCTCGGGGGTGGCTGTTTTAACAAATTTCCATTCACTCACATGTGGGAGGCCTGTGGCTTTAGAAGCAGAGTCCTGGGTTTCATATCAGGTGTGTGTAATGTCTGTATATGTGCAGTCCCAAAGTAGTAACCGTGTGTATGGGATGGTGGATACAAAGGGGTGAAGATGCATCCACCACTGGTTCTGAGTTGGCTGTATTGAATTATTTACTGTTCATCCATTGCTCTGACCTCTAGGACCTTAGAATCAAAAAATCAAACAGACCTGCTTTATTGGGCATTATTATTAGCCGCCCCCTCACCACCACCACCCCCGAGCCTATGCATTTGCTCTGCTATTGGTGCTATCGATATAACAAAAATAACCCTCCAGCTGGGGAAAGCCCTCCAATTGAGTAAGTAGTTGGTTGAAATGAACCCTGCCATCCACACTGATGACCAGTAAATTTGCGGTCTGGTGAATGCCCAATGGCTGGGATGACTTCACCAACTGCTGCCACTCCTGAAGAGATCAAATCAGGATTCTCAGCGGGAGGACCTTACTGACCTCCGCTGTCAGGGTGGTGCATAAGGAGAAAGTCTGTCTCTGAGCTAAGATAGGTTCTAAACCATATACTTCACTCCAGGAGTGGATCTTAGTAGGCTGTTCTTATGAAGAAAAACGCACGAGCCTGCTCCCAATAAATGTAGTGGGAGTTTTGCCACTGACAGATGTTGGGAGCCTGGTCATGCTCCCTAGATCGGAAGGGAACTCAGCCAGAAGTGCAGCTCCATTGTCAGAGCAGCTAGTTAGAGATGCAGTACCCCAGGAGAGTGCATGTTGCTGAAAGTTTGCTGGCCCTGGTAGGAAACCTTTCCATTGCTCTCTGGTTATTACACAGGGCTACCGCAGAGAGGAGCTAGCAGAATAGAAATTGTTAGAGAAAGTGTCATGCTTTTGTCCTCTCCTGTCTCTCCCAGCTTCTCGTGTGGAGGAGGAGACAAAATCCTCCCAGCCTGCCATGTGTGATGTCTCTGAAGAGCTGAGCAGGCAGCTGGAGGACATCTTGAACACATACTGTGTGGATGCCAGCCAGGAAGGTCCAGGAGATGACGGTGGGCAGAGCGAGCCCGCGGAGCCAGACGAAGCAGACAAGTGCCGGAGCGAATCCCCCAGGAACGGCGAGCAGGAGCCAGGCTGCCCTGAGATGAATGGAGAGAAGGAGGGCTCCAAGGGGACCGAAGAGTTCCGAGCCAATGACGAGTGTGGGGAGCGTGATCAGAAACGGGCCCAGGAGAAGAAGAAAGCCAAGGGTCTCGGTAGGAGTTCCCAGCCTTGGTCTGTGGCCAGCCTGGGGTGGGGAACTTTCCTCCTGGGGCCTTCCATTTTCATAGTGATTTAACTGCCCTATGCTAAAGCCAGTGAAATAAGCATCCTAACCATGCACTGCACAGCGATGTTGAAAAATGATATGGCTCCGTGTGCCATAGGGATGTGAAGAAATATACCCTGTGCTGCTCAGGCACAGACCAACCCTGAGCACTGATGGAGTCTCTGAATTCCAGGTGCACACAGTTTTGGGCAGGGCATGTACAGCTTTGCGCTTCGGGCCAGGCTGAGTGCACGGCTTCTGAAAACTGTCTTTCCCCCCCTCCACGCTCTCAGTAAAAGAGAAGGATGCAGGTGAGATCCTACAAAGACCATCAGTCATTCCTGCATTTGGGTGAGAAAGTAAATTGCCCTGTTTGATCTGCATAAGCTGGCAACAGAGGATTTCCAAAGAGCGTAAGCGTGCAAAACGAGTGTGCAATTGCCCGTCTAATTTGCATCTATGTTTATTGTAATTGCATTTACAAATTAGGCATGAAATTGCACACACAGCTATGCACTAAACTTCTTTCCTCCGCTGCATTTACTGGAGGTTGGGGTGGTTTAGCAGTTAAACCTGGACGTGTGAGTCCAAGACTCCCAAGTTCTATTTCCTGCTGAGCCACATGCTGTCTGTGCGGCCTAGGTCAAGTTGCTTATCCAGCCATTTATCTTAGTATTGATATGACCCCCCACTACTGTAATATCTGAGCATCTCATTGATTTAATGTACTTATTCTCATGGGACCCGTGTGCAGATGGGGAACTAAGACTGAGGCTCAGATCTTCAAAGGTATTTAGCTATAGAGCCCTGCAGCCTGACCCGAACCCCATGGGATTTGACTACAGGTGTCGAGTCCGGATCAGGTAGGAAAACAACCAGACCAGCTCTGGTCAGCGCTCCTCCTGCCCGGGGGTCAGCATTCGAGTGGCTGCATGTCCTGCTCGTACTGAGCACCACCACCTCGCTGCACCGTGTGCGCTGCAGACTAGTTGTGCTGAGGAGTCACAGTGCATGCAGGCACTTGCAGCTGCCCCCACACTGGCCCCATGGGCCTGAGGAGCAGATCCAACCCCCCAGCAGGAGATGGCAGTGGTGCTGATGCAGGTTCGGGGGTGGGGAAGTGTTGGGGTCAGGTTGGGAAACAACTTGACCTTCTTGGGCTTACGTCAGGTGGGCTTGGGTCTGGGTCAGGCTTAAACATTAGGCCTGGGAAGATGTCTATTTAGGCACCTACCTCTCACCGAAATCAATGAGGTGTCTAAATACCTTTAAGGACCTGGACCTAAGTAACTTTCCCAAGGTCTCACAAGAAGTCAGTGGCGGAACAGGGAATTGAACCTAGGTCTCTGGAGTCCATCCTCCCAAGGAAACCACCCCAAACTAAATTACACTGGTGACTCAAATTCATGTGGAGAATCTGGGAAGTGCATCCGGGATTCTAGCTGTGGTTTTGTGTGTATTTGGAGCCAGGAATGTAGCAGCTTCTGGTTTCCACCTGGATGCTTCCCCTTTGTCTTGTGTCCCAGAGCTGCGTGTGAAAGAGCTGTTTCTGCTTTGTCTTGCATTCCAGGCAAGGAGATCACTTTGCTGATGCAGACGCTGAACACACTGAGCACCCCAGAGGAGAAGCTGGCGGCACTGTGCAAGAAATACGCTGAGCTGGTCAGTTCCTAGCACTACGCTTCAGGCTCTAGGGCGGGAGACGTCTCTCGCTGCCAAGGGATCAAGATTGCTTGGTGACACAGGAGACAGACATGGCCCTAGGTTGAGGGGGACAGCCCATGCATATGCTGCAGTTATTAAACCTGGGGCCTAGCTGCATTTTTGAACCCAGGTGTCCAGAGAGTTTTTAAATCCAGATTGGATATTCTTCTAAAAGATCTGCTCTAGGAATTATTTGGGGGAAGTTTTATGGCCTGTGCCATGCAGGAGATCAGACTAGATGATCACAGTGGTTCCTTCTGGCCTTCTGTCAATCTAGAGCAGGGGATAATGATACCGACCCATCTCTCATGGAGTTTGTGAGGGTTGATTAATGCTTAGCATGTCTACAGCACCTTCCGTGCAAGAAGCCTCACAGTTCCTCTACAAGGTGGGTAGCCTCATCACCATTTTACAGGTGTGGAAACTGAGGCACAAAGAGGGGAAATCACTGCCCCAGTATCACTGACACAGCCACAAATGGGATCCAGGAGTCCTGACTCCCAATTTCCCCTGCACCAACCACTAGACATCACTCCCTCTCCACAATATAAGAGCTATTGTAATACCTGAAAGAAGCACATGGATATGGATTAGCTGTACAGGGAACGGCCTGACTCAGAGCCGTCCTCACAGAAATAAGTTCCATCGGAATCCAGAGTAGCGAATGGTGCCCAAAGAGGTTCCTCTAGAGTGATGAGTCCAGGGATAGAGGCTGAGGCCCATGCCATTGAGATAACACTGCACTCCACACCCCACCTGCATCTAAGCCAAGGACAGTATTTAATGCCAGAGCCAGCCCCTGGCTGCAGGAAAGGTGCTGTGCCCAGCGAGAGCTCTTGCTGGAATGGGGGGCTATATAAGCCATGGCTTTCTCCAGGCCTCATTACTGCAGGGGCTGTTTGCACTGTGATGCCATCTTATTCTCTTGGGGGCTAGCACATTCTCCCCTGAACCCAGAACCTTCTCCCTGGGGTGTAGCTGGAGTCATCCCCTGGTCTGCTTTGCTGCATCTTTCCCTCTCTGCTTCTCCCTCCCTCCCTCCAGCTGGAAGAGCACAGGAACTCTCAGAAGCAGATGAAGATCCTGCAGAAGAAGCAGACGCAGCTGGTGCAGGAGAAGGACCATCTGAGAAGTGAACATAGCAAGGCCATCCTGGCCCGCAGCAAGCTGGAAAGCTTGTGCCGTGAGCTCCAGAGACACAACCGCACCCTCAAGGCAAGAGCCTCCTCGCTTCCCACCTCGGGGGCTCTGAACCTGAGAGAAAGGCACCAACAGAACAGGACTGCTTTATCTCTCTTCCCCAGATCAGTGGTTGCCAACCTGTTAGGGCAACTGTACTCATTTACCAGAGTAAGGGCTTGGCCGTACCAGCCATTGCCTACTGCCTGCCATTTGTTAGTGTGCTATCCTTGCACTGCTTCTTAGCTTGCACAGACAGTGAGAGACTGGGGATTTGGCATGTCTAGTGAGACTGTCAGACAGTTTAGAGCAACTGTTGCTTTGTGATGGGCTAGAGCATCCTAGATGAAGGAGGTGTGCAGTGGCAGTGCCCTGGCATCCAGCACAGAGGCTCTTTGGTAAGGTGGGAAGCTGGGAGCCTGGAGTACCAGTCGCACTCTTGAGTTTTCATAGCTGGGAACCCCTGGGTAGAAAGCAGTATCTGGCGTTCAGCCTTACCTCACATGGGAGGTCGGTCTGGTCTATGTGAGACTGTCGGAGGCCAGCCCACTTTCTGCATAGCCCTGTGTTAGATTTCACTCCACGATCCTGCCCATCTCTTCCCCGTCGCTAAACCCACCCAGCACAGAACAGCTGAAATGGGCAGATCTGACTTGTCCATTGTCTGCCTTTTGTCTCAGGTGGATGGATAGTTGGAGACGGGGGAAAAAGGCACCAAGGTGGGCTGGGGGACGGGAGGATGCAGGGTAGGGGCCACGCAAACCTCTTTCCTCTTTGGCCTAAACGATAGCACCTGTGCCCTGGAGGGCAGGGTGATCTGGGTAAGTTGCTCTGTGGGTCAACTGGTCCAGATGTTCCCTGTGCATGACACTGGGGATTGACCTGGGTCCCTCTGTTCCTTTTCCTCTTCTCCCATAGGAGGAAGGCGTCCAGCGCGCACGGGAGGAGGAGGAGAAGCGGAAGGAAGTGACGTCCCATTTCCAGGTGACGCTGAATGACATCCAGCTGCAGATGGAGCAGCACAACGAGCGGAACTCCAAGCTGCGCCAGGAGAACATGGAGCTGGCAGAGAGGCTGAAAAAACTCATTGAGCAGTACGAGCTGCGGGAGGAGGTGGGGCACCCATCGGAGGAGAAAAACTGGGGCCTAGCAGGGATAGGGTGGGGGCTCTGCAGAGCAGATGGAATCCTGGGGCAGCTGGGAGGGGGATGTGTTCTCTCTCTCTCTCTCTCTCTCTCTCTCTCTCTCATTTATGACATGATAGTGTTGTTGGCTGCACAGAGCTAGTCACCCCAGACCTGCCTGATACTCCTCATCACCATTTTACAAATGGGAAACTGAGGCATAGAACAGTGAAGTGACTTGCCCCACGCAGCGAGCCAGTGGCAGAGAGAGGATTAGAACCGAGGAGCCTTGTGCTCTAAGCACCAGACTGCTGCCTCCCCCATGCAGTCACGTGGGTTATTGGAACCGAAAACATTGAGGTCCCTCCTTCGCTAACCCAGATACTATGAACTAGTGGGCATGCCCCACATAGAACCCACAGGGCCACTGGGCGGCCTGTGGAAGTGTCCTCCAGGGTCATATGCCCTTCTGCTCCTGCAGGATCACTGGTGCACCATGTGGGGAGCAGAGCGTAGGTGACCATGTTAGTAACGGCCCCTGTATTTCCCTTGGCAGCATATCGATAAGGTGTTCAAACACAAGGACTTGCAGCAGCAGCTGGTGGATGCCAAGCTCCAGCAGGCACAGGAGATGCTGAAGGAGGCAGAGGAGAGACACCAGCGGGAGAAGGACTTTGTAAGTCTCCAACTTTGGCAACTATCTTAGCAAATCCTGTTGAACCTTTTAGCTCTCGCCTCCCTGCTAACGCTTTCCTAAGAGCAGCTGGCCTGTTGGGAGGTAAGGAATTGCCCAGCCAGATGAGGCTGTCCCAGTCCAGTATCCTCTGCAGTGGCCGTCCCCAGCAATAGAAGCCCTGGTCTGTTCTTCAGCACTGGCTGTGCTTTGCTACTGGATCAGTGCCAAGCCCCTGCCTTGCACGTGTGTCTGATTCTGACCCAGCTGGCCCTTCCCGAGCTAGGATGGACTCAAGCTCTTCCCTGGAGTCCAGTTAGCTAACTGCATTCCCATCTCCCTCGTTCTCCTCTAGCTGCTGAAAGAGGCCGTGGAGTCTCAGAGAATGTGTGAGCTGATGAAGCAGCAGGAGACCCATCTCAAGCAGCAGGTGAGGTAGCACGGCCCAGGCTGTCTGGCTTTTATGGTTCCCTTCATCCTGCAAAGAGGTGGAAGGAAACCCGGTTCCCTTGGGGGAGGGGGCGGTCTGCACTGGTGTGTTGGCGCCTGGATTTCAAAGCTTGGAAGGTCTCCATCAGCACAGGAGGTACAATGCAGGGTGGGACCTCCCTATGCCCTTTAACCTCTCTGCTTCCTTGGAGGAAGGAAGAAGTCCTGGTTTTACCAGCATCTTTCTCAGTGCTGGGGTAGGTTGTCCTTTCACATGGGACAGAAGGCTTGATCCTGCGAGGTGCTGAAGTCCGTGGAAGTTGAGGGCATGCACCACCTTGCAGGATTGGGCCTAAGCAAGATGGGAGGATTGTTCCCCTCTGTCTAGTCCAGGACTCTGAGCATAGCAGCTTGGTGCTGCGAGTTACACCATAGAGCCCTGAGCTCTACTGAACCACAAGGGCTTGAATCCTAAGAGTCAGCTTCAGTTCTTCACAGAAATCCAGCCTCTCCCATGCTGGACACTGAACTGGGGAGGAATGGGGAAGGGAGGCTGAAACAAGATGCCTGCTGTGCAGTGTCAAGGTAGTTGGCGCTGAGCTGTCATTCCCTCTCTCCCTAGCTGGCCCTCTACACAGAGAAGTTCGAGGAGTTTCAGAACACGCTTTCCAAAAGCAGTGAGGTGTTCACTACATTCAAACAGGAGATGGAAAAGGTACTGTGGCTGTCACCCCTATTGGCCAGAGAGCTGGCATGGGCCTCTCTGATGTGTTAGAGCCACTGTCTGCCACCATCCCCACTGGGTTTCCAAGCTGGTAAAGCGGCAACTCCTTGATCACGTGGAGGCCAGCTTTCATCATCCTCAGAAATCCTCCAGGAGCCATGTACTCCTGGGAAGTAAACCAGCTGGATTCAGCAATCATTAGCAGAAGGAGCCTTCCTGTGGAATGGGATGGGTGGAGTTGATCTGGGATGGGGTGGGAGAGGTTGGTTCTAGGGTTAGCAGTGATAGGCAGAGCCTGCACCTGAGCCTTCCCAAAGGTTATTAAGGGAGTTTGGAGCTGGGCGTGGGTCCCATCTCTTATTTGGGTTTGTTGTGCCCTGGTTAATGTGTGGCTTGGGGAGGCCTGGTCAATATTCTCTCTCAGTGAAACTGACTCCAGTGGGTGAGATGAGGCAAGGCGGAAGGGCTGCTGCACTTTCTTGGGCTGGCTGGCATCTGACCCCTTGCTCTGGGAATGTCCATGCCCCCTCAAGGGTGCTGTAGAAACTGGCCAATCGCGACGCTCTGTATCGCTGTTTCTCTTTTCCTTTTATTACTGTATTTCTGTAGATGACAAAAAAGATCAAGAAGCTGGAGAAAGAGACCACTGTGTATCGGTCTCGCTGGGAGAGCAGCAACAAGGCTCTGCTGGAGATGGCCGAGGAGGTAAGCCCCATCCTTGGTACCACGCTGCGGCATCTTGTCAGGCATCTGGTTCAGCTCTGCATTTTATTGGGTACACTGAGACTGGCAAATAGCCAATGGCGAATGCATCAGAGAGCGATCTAGTGGTTAGAACAGGCGACTGGGAGTAAGTACCAGGAGTCTGGTTCCTGACTTTGTCACTGACTCATTGTGTGATCTTGGGTAAGTCCCTTCCCCTCAGTGTACAGAGGGGCAAATTAAGGCAAAGGGGATAACGAGATTCACCAAACTCGTGGTGGGAAAGCAAGAGTTAATGATGATGCTTGAAAGGAAGGTGCTACCGAGGAGATGGACAGTCACTCCCTGCACCCCCGGGGAACAGGGAGGTTGAAAAGGATGGTGACAGCATATGAGTGTTGGGTCCTTCGCTGACTGCTGATATGTTTGCCTGTGAACTTAGCCTGTGTCTTCCAGGAGTTTCCCTTTGCCTCTCTTCCCCCGCCTCAGACCCTAGGTTGCTGTATTAGCTGTAAGACTCTCAATTCCTCACCTTCACTGCTTAGGGACCGTTGACTCTTTTTGCAGAAAACCCTTCGGGACAAGGAGCTGGAAGGGCTTCAGGTGAAAATCCAGCGCCTGGAGAAGCTGTGCCGAGCCCTGCAGACCGAGCGCAATGACCTGAACAAGAAGGTGCAGGACCTGTGTGCCCACACGCCCCAGGCCGAAGCAGACACGCTGGAACCCCTAAAGGACCCATCTCGAGACAGCTCTGGTGAGCCAGCACTAGGGGGCGCTGTAGCACAGCAGTGCCCCAGGGAGGATTGTCTTCGCTCAGCAAAGCCGATGCACTGCACAGAACCTGCGGAGAACCCCGGAGAACTGAGCATAGGAGCTTTGGGTTAGGTTGGGACTGAGGAATGCTCTCGCTGTGCTGACTAAGCCCTTGGATCAGCAGGTGGAGATAGGGGAAGGGATGGTAACATATGAATGGTTCCACAGACTGATCTAATGTCCTTTCCTTAGTCCCAGGACTAGGGGCTTTGAGATTTTCCAGTTTAGGCTTTTGGAGATTTTTTTTTAATATATACATATATATATATATATGATATATAAAACGATGTGCAGGGCAACATACACTTTTATATATGGATATATATAAACTAGATTGACCCACTTTCCTGCGTGTGCGTGGATATCTAATACACGGATTTTCAACTGATTGGCCCTTTTGCTAAAAGACCTTGTTAGTGGTGGGCTGTGATGCCCTTTTAAAAGCTAGTGCAGCCCAGGGGGCCAGATGGGTGAACCGTCTCCAGTCCCTCCCACCAGCTCATAGCATCCAAACAACTGGAAATGTCACGAGCGCGGTCTGCAGCCATTCTGCTTTCAACATGACTTTAAAGCAGAGAGTGGAAATGGGGAGAATTTGAAGCATTTCCTAGCCTTGGATGCTCCTTTTTCTCCTTCCTGGTTTAAAACCAACCTGGCTGTAGGCAGGTTGCTGGGGTGTGCTGGCTTATTTTTTCCTGGTTAGCACTTTCTCTTTCCCTTAGAAGAAGGAGGGTAGAGGCTGTTTTTCTTTGTCATACAGTCCATGTATTGTATGGGAGCAAAAGGAAATGGAGAAACAGTGGAGGTCTTGGACACATCAGAAAGCCCCCTAGTGGCCATCCCTCTGGGCCTTTGATATTTCCAGAACCTGCCGATGTCTCAATAGCCTTATAATTCACAGTTGCCTCTATGCTATACGCACACATGCACAAGTGTATTAAAGAGTTAATCCAAAGGTCTACTTCCTACTTGTTTTGCACATGAATACTGTGAGGGGGTGAGGAGGTCCTCCAGGTTATTGTCTAGATTCCTTTCCCTGTGGAAGGGCCTCTGTGCTGCCCCACGGTAGGTGTTTACAAAGCAGTGGTTCCATAAAGACAAAACCTCAGCTTTCTCCTTGGCTGAATAGTTGGGCCCATGAGCAATGTGCTCTGGGCTGAGCCCCTGAGAAGGGAGCTAAGTCCACATGGATATTCTACTGGCTGGGACGTGCTGCTGCTCCAGTGCTCTGGCAGGCTCCTTTTGACTTTGTCGTAACAGCACCTCATTCACAAGTACCCTTCCCCAGTAACATACCCATCTGACCGTCTTCCTGGCTGTCAGACTGACAGCTGCTCTGCAGGGAAAGATTGCTGAGAGAAATGGATGCATGCAATCTCTCCCTTCAGCAGAGTGTGAGAGAAGCGCACAATTTGTCCATCCTGTCAGTCCCATGAGATGGGGAATCTGCTGCTTTAACAGGTCCTTATGGGGGCAAAATCCCACTGGCTTCAGTTTGGGAGTCTTGCCTGAGCAAGGACCTCTGGTTTTGGCCCTCAGATAACCATTTCTCTAAACTCCTCCACTCATGTAAATCTCCCCATTTTGGGGGGCAGTCCTCTGGTAGTTTTGAAGCAGGCCTCACTAAAACTTTAGTTCACAATATACTTTATTTTCAGTACCATCCTCCTTTGCTTAAAACCAAACATGATCAGCTCAAGTAAATTTCAGTCACTCTCCGCTCTGTTATCTTTCTTGGACTGGATCCGTTTGGTGGGGAACTTTAATTTTTCTTCCCACTGTTTCTCTTCTGGCAACAGTGCTTAGCAGCTTCTCTCTAGGCAGCTACACGGGGCCTTGTAAACCATCCACAGTGCTGTTTTGGGGATCAGCCAGCAGAAGGTGCTACTGTACACTCGTCCTGTCTCCACTTGAGTTCAAACAGTATTGAACCAGTACGACTTTTCCGGTTAATGCAGTAAGTCTCTAGTGGAGACAGGACCTAACAAGCTGGAATCTTTCTGGTCTTCACAGAGCAGGAGGTCTTAGCCTGCTGGTTAGCCTGGGTCTCTCCTTAAGTCAGTGAAACATACTTCATGGAGCTTGGCTTTGGTTTTGTCTTCTGGCCCCCTTGCTTGAAGTATCACTACTGTCAGCTCAGGGAAGTCTCTCTCTGCCTCTCAATGCAAACTGGGACTTACTGAGCAAGAGAATGTATTTATGACCTGACGGGACCACGCCTCGTTTTTGGAAGGTTAGTTAAGGTGAAGGGCTGCAGCCTGTATCCGGACTTTCCTTAGCTTCTGCTGTTTAGAAATCCACAAACTCTTTTTGCGATGGTACAGATAACCTGTGTCTGGGATCTGTTGTATGTATCTTCATATCCAATAGAAATGCACATAAACTACTTGCTGGTGTGTCTGTACTTCTTTCCCCCTACACGGTGAGCCAAGTTTTCTGTATCTTTCTAGAGAGAATGATGTTCTTTTCCTGCATCCTAATTACAGGCTTCATCCACCATGGAGCGTACATAAAATATTTGCAAGTAACCAGGGAGAGCAGGAAATGCTGGGCATGGGGAGGGTCAGTGCTCTGATGCCGATGCATCACTAGATCCATATAGCTGCTTATGGGGCTCCACCATAACAGGGCCCTCCTTTGTGTGTTAGGAGGAAGCATTAGTGAGCTGGGAGCCAGTTCAGCATTTTAGCAAGAGCTGGGGGCAAGGTGCAGTACATTGTACCCTTTCCACACAAGGATGCCGATGCTATGTCTACACTACAGACTTCTCCTGCCAGCAGAGCTTTGTCGGTCTGGGGTGTGAAGAGCAATGGTCACTGACCGACTGAGCTGTGCCGACCAAAGCCACTAGTGTAGATCCAGCTATCCCACCAAAACAGAACTTTAGCTTATCTTGCTCAGGGTGGCTGGAATAAGCCATATCAGCAGAAGCGCAGTTTTGCTGGTTTTAAGCTGCATCCACACTAGGAGTATTTTGCCTATATAGTGCTCTGTTACAGTATCGTGTAGACATGGCCTGAGCCTGCTGGCCTCAAACAGCATTCAAGGAATCGGCTGCTTTACCTCAGGCCTGGCCCTTTGTTCATTGCTTGCCAAACACTGGCATGGGGTCTTGTCCCCTGTTCCTCCTCCCCATGCTCTTCTCCTTGATGCCATGTAACCTCAGTGGCCCTGAGCTGCAGTTTTGATTTTTGCCCTCGTGGGGATGTGTCACTGCAGATGAGCCCAATTTAACACAGGTCTTGTGGCTGTCGTGAGTTGGGCTTGCACTGTATCCTGTCCCCAGGCAGAACAACCGCTCCTGCTCCTGGTGAAGCTGGGGGTGGCAAAGAACCAGCCTACCCAAGTCAGGATTGTCTCTGAGCGTCCCTTCAGGCTGTAGGTGATGCCTACGCTCGCTCAAGGAGAGCTAGAAGCAGGGATTTCCATTAATGAGATGTAAAGGGATGAGATCTCAAGGGAAGCACAGCTTCTCCCTGGGCTGTTAGGCAAAGAATTGAGTAATGCACCAGCCCACGGAGCTGGAGGCCTTTGGGTGCTGAAAACTGCCAGGCTTGGCTTTAAACGTAACGTCAGAGGGAAATCGACTCCTCTCAATGCCAACCCAACAGCCTCCCCCCTGTGAGGGCCTCTTTCCTCAGCTTGTACTAAGCACTCCTATGGCTGACCCTGCTCTGAACTGCAGCTACCCCCAAATGGTACCTCTGAAGCACCAGTCCTGGCATGGCTGTTAATGATCAGCCAGAAGGGGCTGTGGAGTGGAGGGCAAAAAGCGGGTGGTGCCTTTTGAAAGGGGAAGGGCTTGGCAGTAAGCACCTATCAGAAGATGTTGCCCAACCTCCACAGATGTCCTGGAAATGGATCCTGCTGCTGGAGCCTGTCAGCACTTTGAGGTTGGGAGGCAGCATCCATAAGGCTAGTATTGCACCTGTGGTGAACCCCTGCAGGAGACAGACCGCTGTGTCCTTGCCAACTGGCTGGGCTGCTGCAGGCTCTGGCATGCGGTGTTCCGAGAGGGGGATGGAGGGTTACGTTCCCCTAGCTGGGCCCAAGCCCTCCTTTACAGCTAGATTTTACCAAATGAAATGCGGTTCTTTGGCTGGACAGTGCACTGTTACTGCAGCAGGCCACAGTCACAGCGCACGTGAGTTGTGTGGTAGTTAAAGGTAAAATTTCACTCCGGTAAATAGCTTAGCGGGATACCTGCCACGGGAGCACCTATGCAGTTTGCTACCATTTCTTGATAACCATAGTTCAGGCCATCTGGAAGAAGAACATGCTGAAGCGAGAGCTCCTTCTGTTTGATGTGCTGTGTGTTACAAGTCATGTGCAGGAAGGAAAGGGGATGTGATCTTCATAGAAATGTAAGGCTGGAAGGGACCTCAAGAATTCACCCAAGTCCAGCCTCCTGTGCTGTGGCAGGACCACTGCTCACTACAGTCTCACACACAGACCAAGGTTCCCCCCAAAAGGCAGCAGGGCCCCTTCCATGCTGCTTTCATCTTCCTGCACGTGTTCCCTTTTCTGACAGCCTCATCTAAAGCAAGGGCACCATAAAGGGTCAGCCTGTTCTCTGGACTCCCGTTAGAGAAGAGTTTGTTACAGGCTGAATCACTGCGGTCTCAAAATCAAAAACATATTTGGCGAGAATTAAATGGCCAGGGAACCTCCAGATACCTGCTGGTTTATAGTCCCCTTTGTTGAGGGATGGCTGGGTGCTGTAAGCATGAGGTTTGAAATCATCTAGGACCCACAGGCTTTTACTCAGCTCTTTATACATCCAAGACAGATACAATGAGTTCTGGGCAATTAATACGTGGGAATCTTTCCAACAGTGCCATAAAAGCCCAGATCCCATCTGCTCTGCATGGATTTAAGGACATTAGAGCAGCTGAAGCTCTTAGAGCATTTTCGGTGAGGGAATGGGTTGGTCATCTTATCCCTGAGCCAGCGGTCAAATTAAGGAAATGGTGGTGCTTTTCCAAACTCCGGACACAAAGCCAGCTTTGCCTGTGTGAATCACCAGGCAACACCACTCAGGGTAGGTCTATGCTGCAGTTGGGAGCAAGCCTCCCAGCCCAGGTAGACAGACTTGTGCTAGCTCAGCCCAAGTTAGCGTGCTAAAAATAGCCCTCTACTTCAGTCTTTTACAGTATGTGTTAACCCTTTAAGAACATGAGAACGGCCGTACTGGGTCAGACCAAAGGTCCATCTAGCCCAGTATCCTGTCTTCCAACAGTGGCCAATGCCAGGTGCTTCAGAGGGAATGAACAGAACAGGGAATCATCAAGTGATCCATCTCCTGTTACCCATTCCCTTAGGCTTTACAATCTGTTCCACCTTGTATTTAACTGTAACACTGAGTACCTTTCCCAGACCTGAAGAAGAGCTCTGTAAGTTGGAAAGCTTGTCTCTTTCACTAACAGAAGTTGGTCCGATAAAAGATATTACTTCACCCAGCTAGTCTCTCTTAGGTGAATGAGCCAGTTCACACCTCTCCGAGCCATTGTTCCAGGCTCTCTGCAGATTTCTCTCTGCTGTAGTTATGCTTGGTTCACATTTTTGAGATTTTATTCACAACCATAACAGTTAGAGACTTACTTATTATGATTCATTTATTTTAAGTATGAAAGCTGAGATTGTGGAGAACAAGATGACAGATTGAGACAGGTGCCACGCCGCTGTCCTGCTGCATACTAGCCCATTCTGGGCCCTGCCAGGAGCAATATTTCCCCTCTCTATATCATTATGTGCACCTACCCACTGCCCTGCGAGGGCCCACAGGCAATTCCTATACGACACAGTGTACAGCAGGGTTTTGCCATCAATGTCAGCCGGAGCAGGATCCAGATCCATGAGGATGGACGGTTCAAGAGAAATGGCAGAATCAGTTTTAGCATGGCCAATATTTTAATAATTTTTTCAACATTAAAAGTCTGTTTAAAAACATGATCTATTTATAAAGGGATTATATTAATGCTACAGCACATGTGTAGTAAAAGTATTAGTAGCTTTCTAGAATAATTTTACCAATACAATGGATACTACATATTTTAACATATAATTTAGTATTGTCATACATCACAGTTCAGGGCAACTGCACCTGCATTCCCCCTCTATGGTAACAATAAAAGAACCTACACACATGCTAATAAACTTCCCAGAGATCACCCTAACTCCAACATGGGCTCTGGCTGGTGAGCAGCCCTTCAAATCCCCACACGGGGGTTTTCCGGTGGTTTCAATTTTGTTAACACCCTCTGCTCAGAACAAGATCCATCATGGAGCGGTGAGTGAGTCCTTTATCCACAATGGGGGTCTTCAAAGAGACCATGAAAAGGTAATCAGCCAGACAATGGGTCCTCTCCTGGAGGCAAAACTTCCATAAACCGAGTTATTGACTAATCGGAGGAATTATATTAGCATACTACTCCTGCCTCCTGGGGATTTCCCGGGAAACCCACTTAATTTTAAAAGTTCATATTGTGTCAAAAAGTCATTTGAAGTTCCTACCATTTCCCAAGATTTACATTAGTCGTGCCTCCTAGGAAAATTACATACAATCCCATAATGATAAGTTTATGGAGGGGATGGTTTGATGGGATAACGTGATCTTAGTCAATAGGTCAATAACGTGCCATCACTGGTAATTAGTACCAATGGTCAACGATGGGATATTAAAAGTTACTACAGAGAACTTTTTCCTGAGTGTCTGGCTGGAGAGTCTTGCCCGCATGCTCGAGGTTCAGCTGATCGCCATATTTGGGGTCGGGAAGGAATTTTCCTCCAGGGTAGATTGGCAGAGGCCCTGGAGGTTTTTCGCCTTCCTCCGCAGCATGGGGCAGGGGTCGCTTGCTGGAGGATTCTCTGCAACTTGAAGTCTTTAAATCAGGATTTGGGGACTTCAACAGCTGAGTCAAGGGAGAGAATTATTCCAGGAGTGGGTGGGTCGGCTTTTGTGGCCTGCATCATGCGGGAGGTCAGACTAGATGATCATAATGGTCCCTTCTGACCTTAAAGTCTATGAGTCTATGAGTAAACAACTGTATTTTAATACCATCAACACCAAAGGTATTGAATTTAATTCAGTAAGGTTCATCCAGGAGATTGCCCTGTTTGCCACAGTGAACTTTAAATGTATGTCTACACAGTATTTTGGACCAAGCCTCCCAGCCTGGGTCGACAGACATATGACCCCCCCTCCCTATGCTTCAAAGCCTAAACTCCAGCTCAAACTGAAACTTCAAAGCACTGTCAACACTGGTATTTTTAGAGTTCTAGCACAAGCCCCCCTGGCCCATGTCTCTCGACCCCAGGCTGGGAGGCTCACTCCAAAATGCTATATAGACATTCCTTAAGAGTTAAAAAAATCATGAGTCAGGCCCCCAAAATCAGGAGAATAGCTTAATTTTTTAAAATAGTAAATGTCGAATTTTGTGTTTTAGGGGTCACATTTTCAAGCTTTTCTCTGCAGCCAGGAGGGCTAGAAACTTACTTTTCTTTTAAGCTGAGATAATCACATGACTCCACGAGCTGGGGCTTTAGGAAAAAAAGACCCTATGTTGTGAGACTCAAGATAAAATTGTGAGGGCCGGCAACACCATCTCATTTTAATGAGTGTAGCGGTTTCAATACACATTTATGCTAAAAGGAAAATTGGAATATATTCCATATAGGAAAGGAAAGGTGAGAGTGTGATAGAGCAGGGATTCTCAAACTGGGGTTCGGGACCCCTCAGGGTGACGTTATTTCATGGGGGGTCACGAGCTGTCAGCCTCCACCCCAAACCCCGCTTTGCCTCCAGCATTTATAATGGTGTTAAATATATAAAAAAGTGTTGTTAATGTATAAGGGGGGGTCGCACCCAGAGGCTTGCTGTGTGAAAGGGGGCACCAGGACAAAAGTTTGAGAACTACTGCGATAGAGGCTCTGAGCCAGATCTTCAACAGCTGTAAACTGACACTCTGGCGGCGCCCCGTGCCTGTGACAGGGAGACAGTGATCCTGTCTCACACCAGTTTCACACCACTGGAGCACCCATGTCACTGACAACGAAATCAGGCAGGGGAACCCAAGGACAGGAAAGCAAACCCTGGGCTTGAGCTCCGCTCTCATGAAACGGGTGGCAGTCAGCAGTTGCCCCACTGAAGTCAGGGCAGGGGAGAAGTTACACGGGAATTAAGGCAAAACCTGTCCCTCGTGTGAGTGACCTGATCTCCGGACATCTGCCTGCGCGTCTGAAGAGCCTCGCCTGAACGCGAGGGAGGCCCCTTCCCCTTTAAATGCAAATTGTTGCGTGGGCCCAGCTGCTGTTGACACCGAGTCTTGCAGGGCGCTCCGCCGCTGGGAGCAGAACGGGGTCGGGTTGCTATAGCCTTAGCACGGGGGGTTCCTCTCAGGTCAGTTTCACCTCTTAGGGCTCTTGGCTCGGCTCGGCACGGCACGGCACGGGAGGGGTGGTGGAACGGAGGCGGGCCGAACGTTCCCTTTTGGAACGCTGCCCGGCTGCATTGTTGCTCTGCGGGTTCTGTTCCGTGCACGGGGCTTGTGCAGCGTTATTCTGCAGCTGCTTCTGCTGTGGGGTTTTTGCGGGGTGGGAGCAGGGAGGTTAGAGACCATGGTGCGGGAGTCCTGCAATTTGCTGGGAAGGGGGGAGGGGAGGGGATGGGATGGGAGGCTGGTGGTGTCATCTGGAGCTCACACCGTGGCATTTCTCTTCTCTGGACATTAGCTCCCCGGGTGCAGCTAACGCCCCAGGCTTGTAGTGCTGGGGTGGAAATGAAAATCGGTTCTGAATCTGCTAATTGACTGTCCAATGTCTGGGGAATGGACGGCGCTAAATGGAGTGGATACACTGCTATTATTTTTTTTTTTTAAACGGGATACTCTGAAATAGCTGTCTGGGGAACTTCTTATGAACCACAGCCATTTTCATCCTGAACAAAGAGGGATCTGTTTCCACAGCCTACGACGGGGCTTTGATCAGACCCAGCAGCTAACCGCTTCACTGAGGTGCCATTGTACAGAACAATGGGAAATGAGTATGGAGGAAGACTAGCAGGAGCCCTGCTGTGTTTTAGTAAAGCTTGATCAATGGTGCTGGTATAAGAGTCGGAAGGAACCCCCGTTCTGCTGAGATATGGCCACGCCAAGGGATGGGTTTGGGGTTGTTGGTTCGGCCTGCCAAAGTGTTCCCATGCTAAATTGGGTCCTAGAAGCGATCCAGTGTAATTAGGAATCCCCCTAGACTGCAGTAATGCCTAGAGGCCTTGCTTGGGATCTGGGCTCCATTGTGCAAGGAGGCATTGTACAAACACACACAAGCCCTGTACTGAAACGTACAGTCTCTAAAGCAGGGGTTCTCAAACTGGGGGTTGGGACCCCTCGGGGTGTCACAAGGTTATTACATGGGGGGGGTTGCAAGCTGTCAGCCTCCACCTCAAACCCCTCTTTGCCTCCAGCATTTATAATGGTGTTAAATATATACAGATGTGTTTTTAATTTATAAGGGGGGTCGCACCCCGAGGCTTGCTATGTGAAAGGGGTCACCAGTGCAAAAGTTTGAGAACCACTGCTCTAAAGAATATAGAGAGAGAGTTCTGCGTCGCTCAGGGTGATGGGATAGAGCCCTTCATGTCTTGGTCACGGGTTCAAATCCCATGTCAGCAGTACATTAAAGCGGTTTTCATTTGGTGACCTCCTATCAGGTGTATGTTTAAAACAAAATAAACCCTCTCCGCTGGAACTAATTAGCCCCCGGTTGAAGATTGAGGCTGGAGATCCAAAGAATCTTTCCCTGCCTGATGTGATTTCCTCTCCACCCCCACCCCCACCCCCAGACTTGAGGAACGTTGGGGTGGGTGAATCTGGCCCTGCCCCATCTCTGAGGAGGTGCACAGTTTGCTCCCCAGGGCCCCTTTGGCCTTAACAAAATAACAGAGAAAATGACTGAACCGTCTTTCATTTGTTCGTTTAAATATAAAATGTTACTTATAAATAATACTAGCATGTGCAGGTCAAAAATCACTGCAGGTAATTAATTAAATAGAAATAAACCCAGAGCAAGTGTAATCAACACCCTCATCTAATTCCTCTTGCCTTTAAACCCCCCCAAAATGTCATTGACCCTCTCTTCTTGACCTGGGCTCTTACTCTGAGCTTCAGCCCACTTTTCCAGCCTGGCCTTTTCTGTTTGAATGTAATGGGCCAGAGTCCCAGCTGGTGTAAATCAATATAGCTCCATGGAGGTCAATGGGCTGGGTCCCCAGCTGGTGTAAATTGGCGAACTCCTGACTTCAATGGAGCTATGCTGTTTTAGGCCAGCTGAGGATCTGTAATAGGAAGATATCATCTGCTGGTTGAGATTAGGACTGATCTGTGTTAAATGCTCGCTTGAGAATGTCACGTTAAAAACCAGGATTTTGATTCTTCTTAAACACTAACATTTTTATACAGCGCTTGGAGAAAAATTGAATAGCTGCTTCACTTCCTTGCCCCCACCTCCCTGTCTTGTTAGATACAAAGAGAGCCTTGAAACTTACATATATACTCACACATAGAGTGCATTTTAATATTTTAGGGGACAGATGTAGAAAGAAGAGAAAGTAAAACTTTGGGAAAGGCACCAGGGGGAGAGAGAGAGACCCAGGGTCCTTGCTTGTTTGGATGTGTGGGTATTTAAATATTTCTTCTTGTGCCTTGAGAACCAAATACATCCCCTCAGGCTGTGATCTCATCTGATCTTGTTAAGCAGGGTCAGGCTGGGTAAGTGCAACGGGCCCCACTCAACATAGCGACTGGTTTGAAAATGATACTGCGGTTACTGCAGCTTCTTGGGGCAGTGAATAGGCAGCGTTCTGTGGCACGCGCTGTACTCTGATAGGAGACCTCCAGTGGTAACACAGGTGCCTGTGGATGAAAGTAACACGGACCCCAGTGCCTCAGCATGGTGCTAGGGGTCCTATGCTACCAGGGTGCTGTCCTCTTCTGGATGAGATGCAAAACCAAAATAGTGACCTTCCGCTCGGACAGAACTGGGGACCTAAGAGCATGAGCCACTACAGACCTGAGTCCCCCAGCTGGGACCTGCAGCAGAGGTCCGTCATCAGTGGAATGGGCATAAAGGGGGATATGTAATACATGCTGAAGAGGGAGTTACATGCAGTCCTGTGTCTAGCTCCCTCTTATCCCAGAGGTGGCCGCATTTCAGCAGCAGATGGTATGGCTCCTGGTTTGGCAGGCACTTGAGGATCCTCCTGGCTGAAAAGAGCAGCTTCAGTGGAACTCACTGTTGCAGACACATCCAGCACTCATGACCCAAAGGGAGGGACAGGGAGTGAGTCTGGGCAAAGCAGGTTGTCTGGACCCTGTTCTATTGGTCATTTGATTCTGTCTCCTGGCTCCTGTTTGCAGACACCCCTTGCTGTGGGGGCTGTTCCCACCCTTCAGAAAAATGCTTCCTGGTAAAAAGGAAAAGAAGCCCAGTGGTTAAAGTGCTAACCTGGGGATCAGAAGAACCAGGTTCAAAACCTGCTCTGCCGTACTACTTGTGTGACCTGGCATGAGTCCCTCTCTGACTCAGTTCCCCATCTATTAAGTGGGGATAACACTTCCCTGCCTCAGACAAGTGTTGTGAGGATAAATACCCTCAAGATTGTTAAATGCTCAGATAAATATCTCAGGCAGATCTCCTAATCTGGGGCAGAGGGAAATCTGGGAAGTACTGAGCATTCTTTTTCTTAGCCCCCAGGTCAGGGGTAATCCATCTTCCTTTTTTTTTTTTTTTTTTTTTTTTTTTTTTTTGT